>JAPDVR010000006.1:50590092-51190092 GCA_026230005.1 Gila orcuttii
TATAAAACAGACAATATCTTTTTCCTCCAATGACTTAATATCAACAAAATATCTGACATTACTCATTATTGATTTCCAGAATCTTTGGACATAGCTGTCTTTACGTCTTACTAATTTGGTATTATCATCAACAACACTAATTACAGAACAAGTACATATCTAACATACGGAAGCCGGGCTGAATAAGCAAGCACTGTTGCTGTACTCCCAGCATAGCTGGACCCTCAGTCACTCCTCAGATATTAAATATAGACATCGTCTACAATCATAAATACCAGGATATATGCATTCATTTTTTTATAAAACTATAATTTCCAATTCCTTTTATAATAAACGAAGATGGATGGTGAATCCATTCCTTTCACTACCCCCATTATAGACCCTTTAGGTTCAAAACACAATGGTTACTGTAGAGATGGAACTCTGGATTGTTCAGATAGTCCTTGAAGAATGGTGACTCCGGTAAGAGAGTAAGGGCTCGGAGAGTTACATTCAAAACTTTAATATAACATGTAAGTGGTTTTTCTGCACGAAACGCACACAGCTTTGAAGTTTACATGCTCATCGTGACCCAGCGCGTGCGGTGTATAAAGCGCATGATCTTAAAGGGGACGTTGTATGGTTATCAGTAAAGTGAAAGACATGTGCCCTCTAGTGTTGAAACATGAAAGGGCAGTTAAAGGGATAGACTTTTCTACATTGCCGCCCCAAATTTAGTATCTAAATTTGTAATTAGTTAGGAAAGTCTCAATGTCCGTTACTATTTTCTTCCTCATCTTCCCATGATGGCAGCTTAACTAAACAGGCAAAAGGTCAGAGATAAGTTCGCCCTTTCACTTGCACTTCTGCTGTGCGTACACGTTTATCCGTCCGCTCCTGCATAGGTTCTAGTCACTCTGCCTATAGGCCACAAGGCTCGGGGCAATTGTGGATCAACTATCATGATGATCCAACCTTTACTTAAATTAGCATTGTCCTTCTGCCATTTTTGCCGGGCCTGTAGGCTTGGTAAATAATGCCTAATGAAGTTAACCCAAAAGTGATCAGCTAGAATTTGGCTGTGTCGCCATCGTCGTCTCCCTAACGGATCACTAGAAGAGTAGATTGCTTGTGGGAATAATGCATCATGACAGCCTATTAGCAATAGATTTGGGGTGACTGGGTCTGGATCGGCAACATCTGTTTACAACAACGTGACACAAATCGTCTTAATGCCATCAGAAAAGCATCCGTGTCCATGCTCCTGTAAGAGCTGCACAAAGCTATAAGCAGGGAATTTAGGTCTGCTTGCGAGGAGCCACTCTGGACCTTGCCATCACAAAGGGAACATGTATCTGTTTCTGTTGATCTTGAGTGTTGAGGTAAGCGACCGACCCGTATGCCCATTCGGAGGCATCACAAAAAATATGGATGGTTCTCTGGGTGCCGTCTGTGTCAGCACATGATGGGATGTACGCTCTGGGTATTTTCACAGTGTGCAAATTGGCCAGTTCAGCCTCCCAGGCTTGCCATTGTACCAACAGGCTTTCAGGGTGGATGATGTCATCCCAACCAATCTTGAGTTTCCAGAGATCTTGAATTAGCATTTTCGTTTTAGTGGTGAAGGGTATACGATATCCAAGTGGGTCATATTGTGTGGCCAGTGCCTTGTAGACGTTTTGTAGTGTGGGTTCGGAGTAGTCAACTTGGCAATGTTTATATCCAAGTTGGTCAGTGAGACAATTCCAACGCAGACCTAAAGCTGGCTCTTGTGGGTCTGAACTATGCTCAGAAAGCCACAGTTCAGTACTGGCTGCTCTGGCTTCAACTGGGAGGTGTTCTATTACAGCATGGACATTGCTGGCCCACTGGCGGATTTCAAAGCCACCAGAAGACAAAAGACTGCGCATCCTGTCGATGAGGTTACGGACCTTCTCTGGGGAGTCAAGACTCTGCAAACAGTTGTCAACATAGAATGCTTGCTCTATAGACCTTCGAACATCTTCATAGCCTTCGCGGTTGTCCTTCACATGCCTTTGGAGTGCATATGTGGCACAACAAGGACTGCAGGTGGTCCCAAATGGAAGAACCTGCCATTCAAAGACACTTGGTTCTTCATTCCTCTTCATGTCTATCCAGATGAAGCATAACAATGAGCGGTCTTGTGGCAGAAGTCGGATCTGGTGGAACATTGCTTTAATGTCTCCACTGATAGCCACCGCGGAACCTAAGGAGGACACCAAGCAAGGATGGACCCAAGATGAGACCCAGAAGAAGGTGATAATTTAGTGCTTGGCCCCTGTATTGATATGAGCAATTGAAAACAAGCCTTGCTTTGTTGTTGTGATGGACTAAGTGATGAGGGAGGTACCGTGACTCAGTAGAGGAATCTACAACCTCAGGTGTCAATCTCTTCACATAGCCAGCAATTTCAAGCTTTCGGACCTCTTGACAATAGGTCATGGTTTGATTGATGTCGTTGGCGATCCGTCGTTCTGTACTTCGAAGTAGTGAAAGACAAGCAGATTTGGGCGCTTTTAGACACGGCCTGTCCTTCCGTCTGAGAAGTGGTGTAGCATATCTCATTATGCCATCTACATTCATCATTACAGTACGCTGCTCAAGCATCTCAAGTGCTTGCTGGTCAAGCTTGAATCTGGTGGCTGCTTTCTCACTGATATAGGGCAAAGTATCAATTTGCCACAGTTTCTCCACATGCGATTGGAGATCAAAGTGGTTTGACATCACTGAAGTACAGTGCTGCTCTTCAAAAGGAAGATTGACCAAGCTGGCAGGACCTTGAAGTGTCCAACCCAGGGAAGTACATATTGCTACAGGTCCCCCAGAAGGGCCAACCCGAACAGGCTGGGTAGGGATGAGCAAATGTGGAAAGTCGGAACCAATCAGCAGTACAGGCTTCACTTTGTCAATTGCTGGGATTGGCAGCCCGTGTAGGTGCCTGTACTTTTTCATCAGTACTTTAACTGGGTAACTATGCTCGAAAAGACCCAGTTCAGCAGCAGTGAATGCATGATGGATCTTGTATCTCCGTCTAGAGTTGTCACCTGGGGAAATTTCGAAAGAAACGGATGCCCCTTTCAGGTGAACAACCTCATGCTGTAGAGTTCTCAGTGAGAGGGTTTCTGGTTCTTTCTGTAGCTTGAGACATAGTGCAGCGGAAGAAAGGAGAATAGTGTAGAAGTACTTTGACTACCTTTAACATGACCTGTTGAGGTCGGTTGGGACGGTCAAGATGTCTGGAGGAGTACTAACCATGAGGACCTGGTTGGGCTCCTGTATGGTTACATCATGTAACACAGTGAGATGCTGCTTTTGACATATTTTACAGTGCTTCTTGAGAGTACAAGCCTCAGGTTTGTGATTGCGTCCACAGCACCAACAGCTTTTGTCTTTAAGCCACTCTGCGATTTGGGTAGTTGTTAGTGACTTGAACTTTGAACACAGGCTGAGATAGTGCTCACGTGTGTCACAATATGGGCAATAAGGCTTAGGCTTGTCTTTAGGCTTTAGTGGGAATGTATGGTGTATCTGAGAGGTAAGTGGTAAATGATCTGGACTACTACTGGTATTGTAGTACACAGAAGATGATGGCTGACTCTGGCTTCTCATTCCTTTCTTCTGAGGCTTCATCTGCTCTTGAAACATGTCCACAGCTCTGCTGGAGATACGCTTCACCTGTGATTTTATCTGAAGCCACGCTGATAGGTCCAGCAGAGTGTATGTTTTGTCTGTCCCTGTGATTAGTATACCACGATTTAAACAGTTCTCTACAAACCCATCACAATAGCTGGCAGGCAGTTTGGCTAAAATTCTGTCTACATGTGAGCCACATTTCAGTTCGTAGCCATTCTCACCCTCTAAGGAACGAAGTATGCCCACAAGAGAATGTACTGACAGTGCAAAGTTATCAAATGCTTCAGCATCCCATACTCTGACAGGTGGAGAGTTCAATATAGCACCAAGTTCACTCTGTACAAGTTAGGGGGCTTGCCCATATTTGTCTTGGAGGGCTTGCAACGCAGTCGTGTATAGAGTAGGGTCATGCATTTAAGCTTGTGCTAATTTGTAGGAACTTGGCAGTTTTAATCTGTCTAGAAGCACTTGGTATTTAAATTGCTCTGTGATATGAGAATGACCACCTAAGAGACTGTCTAGAGCCATTTTGAGGAAGTCAGACTCTTTGCCACTATCAAATTTAGGCAGGGCTGGTTTGGGTATACCATATGAGCTGGCAATCAACATGTTCATCATATTGACTGAGGCTTGTGGCTCTACACACAGAATACTAGGCACTAAAAATGGCTGTGGGTTAAACTGCAGTTGCCTAACAGGTTGATGTAACTGACCTGTTGGGGGATGAGGTAGAGGCTGGACTGGGCCTGCAAAAGTAACTGGCTGGGCATAGCTGGTCCCTGTGGAATCCTGTGACATATATGGTCTAGGCAGAAAGGTTGGGTTGGCACCTGACTGTCTAAGACTATAGGTTTGTCTATCAAAAGACAAGGAGTGTTGCACTGTTGTAGGAGGGTAAACATCTGAAGTAGACAATTTTACTTGGAATTACTCTGATGTATGTAAGGTGTTGAGTGCTGTGGATTAACTGATTTTGTGTGTGAGGAGCAACCTCTACCTTCTGTGAACAGAGTATATCAGTCTGTACCTGCCCTGGATCAAGTTCACTTCTGGTTTGTGGAACAGCTGTTGCATTTTCAGTCTCTGATTCTCGAAGAAGTGATGCGATGAGACGTGCTTTCCCAGCTCCATCTCCTTTAGCTTAATGCGACTCTGTCTTTCAAGCTGCTTGGTGATCAGTTCCTTGGTCTTGTGCACTGCACGAGCCTCTTCATCCAACTGCCGACTTCTTCTTTGCTGCTCTCTGAGTAAATCTTCTCTCTCATATAACGCATGCCGTGCTTGTTGATCCAGGAACTCACACTGCTCTTCAGCTTTGCTCTCCTCCACCATCTGTCTCTGCATCTCTGCAAGCTCCATGCTCTTCAATTTCTCCTCTACAATAGCTGTCTGTAGATCAGTCAGTTGTGAAGCTGTTGTTCGGCTGGATCCAGAGCTTCTGCTGGTCTTTCTTCTTGATTGGCTGTGACGTGAACAAGCAGATGAACGTGCTGAAGATGGTCTACTAGACGCAGTCACATGGTCTGACTGTGCAGCTGGAATGGTAGCCACTGGCATTATCCTACTGGCATCCGCACTAGAATCTGTAATTTGGCTTGGTTGATATCCAACCTCATAATCATCTAAGTAGGATGGTGGATGTCTCTCCCGCTGAGTACGAGGACGCACAATCGGTTCTGTGACCTCCTGCTCTGATTGCATGTTGTCTTC
Organism: Gila orcuttii; assembly: GCA_026230005.1. Classification (NCBI taxonomy): domain Eukaryota; kingdom Metazoa; phylum Chordata; class Actinopteri; order Cypriniformes; family Leuciscidae; genus Gila; species Gila orcuttii. The sequence goes on from JAPDVR010000006.1 coordinate 50,595,436, forward strand.
AAGGTTGCTATCATCCGGCTCGAAGCACCATTTGTAGAGATGGAACTCTGGATTGTTCAGATAGTCCTTGAAGAATGGTGACTCCGGTAAGAGAGTAAGGGCTCGGACAGGGCTTTTGAGTTACATTCAAAACTTTAATATGCTGGGCACATAAATAACATGTATGTGTGTGTGTGGTTGTTCTGCACGAACGCACACAGCTTTGACGTTTACATGCTCATCGTGACCCAGCGCGTGCAGTGTATAAAGCGCATGATCTTAAAGGGGACGTTTATCAGTAAAGTGTGTCCTCTAGTGTTGAAACATGGAAGTGCAGTTAAAGGGATATACTTTTCTACAGTTACTAAACATAATTTCAATTATTATTTTACCACTAAAATATAGAATTGTTCCCCATTTTGCTTAATGAAACATTCCTTATCCTCATATCCCTGCTAATAATACTCAATGCCTTATTATTTTTATCTGAAACTCACTTTTCATACCATTTCAACTTAATTTGACTTAACAGGCGCTCATAAATAGTTCCATAAATTCTATCAGAAATTTTATTTTCATAACATACATTTTTCTACAGTTGTTTTCTTCTCAAAATCGTTACTCTGCAGATTGAACAAGTAATATCATTACTGTCTCAGTCCCACATATCTCTACTGTTTTATAGAAACCAAAATATCATATTACTCATATCTCAATCCCCTATTTCACACAGACAGCCTTATTGCAGATTGCTACTTCAATCCTTATCATATAAATGTAAGTTCTCTAGACATCTAATGTCATGCATCCATTTACTGGATAAAGAAGTAAAAACCTTATTTCTCCTAGCAGTTCGACATTTTATCTGCCTCTTCAAGCCAACAATCCATTATCTGTTCACATTTTTTACACACATGTTGAACGCAGCCACAACAACCATTTTGTACCTCGCTGCCCTGTTCTCTATGTCCTGCATGCATTTTCCCCCATAGTTTTTCCTCATTTGACAGAAAACCGGTGTATCAAATTTGGCAAGCTTACTCTGAGACTTCCCCATACTGGCTGTTTCTGTTTCTCTCTGGATTTACCGCTCAACGCTACGTTTTATAATCTGTCGGACGTCTCCAACCGATCTGATTTCTTAACCCAAGATCAGATAATGGCACACTCTCTAGTGCTATGTTAGCGAGACTCAGTTTCTGTTTAGAAAACCTCTTGACCCATCCGTAAGTCTTAATTAATCCCAGATAAGTATCTGCATGAAACCTCTTGACCTAACTGTAAGTCTCAATTAATCCAAAATAAGTATCTGCATGAAACCTCTTGACCTAACCATGAGTCTCATGCTGCGTCCCAATTCGCATACTATCCGTCCTAAATAGTATTCGAAAATAGAACTAGTATGTCCCAAATCGTAGTATGTTGAAATGAGTGTTCCAAAGAGACCCGGATGGTCTACTATATCTGGTCAGAATCCGAAGTGCAGATCGATGCACACTCTAACGGCTGATATTGCCCACAACCCATCGCGCGTTGGACGAGGATTCGGTTAGAACTACAAAGACATTAAAAAACTACAGACATGGAGGACGCGCGAGTCCAGCGGTTGTGTAGAGAGGTTTAGATAAAGGGGTTTAAGTGATTAATTATCAGTATCTAACCTGGCGAAAATTTATTTATTCAATGTTGGCTACGTTATATGGCATCTGCAGCAGCATTGTGAACTTTTGTAAAGATACGTTTAGCCATTAAATTTTAAATGCATCATTACATTCAAATTGCAAACACATGAGGAGAGTGAGAGTCTCCGCATGAAAGACCCACGACTGGCGGATGAACGAGCTACTACATTTCTCTCCGAAACGGTAAGAAATTATATTAGATTGAATGGAGGATTTTAACTGTGACGAGATGATTGACAGGGCAGTTTACGGTGATGCACGCGACAGAGCTGTCCGTTAAAGATGACGAAGTAGTATGTCCCAAAGCTTGCCTACTCTTTTGCTACACACTCAAAAGTATGTACTTTTTCTTCACAAAAAGAGTACATACTTTTAGGGCGTAGTATAAGTAGGTGAATTGGGACACAGCATCAGTCTCTAGGTTGAGAACCTCTTGTACTCGCACCACAGAAAAACAGACCCAGCAACTATGTGCATTAAAAGTACCATTTCGGCAATGAGAACATTTCTGAGCCAAATAAAGATGAAGATGTGTTCTGGTGACTGGCGTGTTTATTGAACCAATCAGATCAGAGTAAATTGAGTGTCAGCGAGAAGCTCATCTGATTGGCTACATGAAGAAGGTGGACCCGCCCTCCTCTTCGCGCTTGCAAAACTCAGTGAGTGCGAGAATCGTGCCAAAACTGTAAGCGCAGGAAAAAGAAAGGCACAACTGTACAAATCGGGTTATTTCGGGAACTTTTTTACTCCATGCACACAAGAAGTCATTTAGACATTTGCAACAGTTTATTTTTTTACACAAAGTTTGATTTTACGCAATTCATCTGTTTTGCAGTTCCTGCCTCTGTTGTTTTCGGTTGCAAATTGCTGTTCACAGGCTTGCTGTAAACTAATTAGTGAAACTAATTAGTGAAATCAGCTGGCTGAGTTAATGGGTGGAATAAACATATGGCAGGACTTTTACTTTCTGACCCCTGGAATTGACACCTCTGTTAATAAGGATTAATCTATATTTCATTTATAATTTATGCAGTGCAAACTGTTTAGACAGGAAAGGTAGCCTACAAGTAAATATGACATTTATTATGGGTTTATGTGATGATTGTTTTAAGTTAACTTAAATTTAAAAGTTGTTATATTTTTTTAAGCCTAATAAATGTTTAAAATTTCGGGGAAAATCATTTTCATGGAGACATCAGTAGCTATATTAATATCAGTGATACTGGCCTTTATTCATAAAAAGATGCCATAAAAAAATTCAGACCCGATATCAGTAATTGTGTGTAAAGCGTGCATTTGCTTTAAAATGCATCGTTTCCTTGTCCCAAGTCAACAAAAGTCAGCATTAAGGGATGAGACAGGACCCATCAAAAAACGTAGGAAATATGATCCTGAGTAGTCGGGGTCCGAGGCTGCACCTCTGCCGCAGTGTGTGATCTGCAGGGAGGTGCTAGCAAATGATAGCATGAGACCATGCAAACTTTGGTGTCACATTGAAACTAAGCACACAAATTTAGTGAACAAGCCAGTTGAGTTTTTTGAGAGGAAGTGTGATGATTTGCAGTCACAAAAAAACATAATACAGTTGTTTGCCACTATTAACATGAAGGCGACGTCATGTCACGTATAGCGAAGGCAGGCAAACCCCATAACATCGGCAAAACTTTGCTACTCGTTGCATTACACATGTTAAGCATGTTTTGTTGACTTGTGGTTAGGCTTACTGATGTTCAGTGATTTTAAAAGTAGCCTCAATTAGGCCTGCATAAAGTTGGAAATGATTTGCTGTTGCAAAGAATAGTTTATGAATGCACTTTTTAAAAAGTTGTGGAAATAAAATGTCTTAAAATACAATATTAAAAAATATTTACATTTTATCAGTTTTTATTGAAACTCACCATTGCCTGCCTGGAACACACAAAAGATGGCATTTACTGCAGAGGCGTGTGTGGGGCAGGCGGGCGGGATTTTGGGGAAGGGGGGGCTCGGCATTCCTAACCCACTGTAAGGGGAGGCTCACATTCACCCAATTTGAAAACCCCTGAACTAGAGGAAATGACTAGCAGTTTGAGCACCATTTTCTCTAGTACATTAGAAATTGTTGCACCAATTAGATTAAAAAAGGTTAGCGAGAAAACTAAGGCACCATGGTACAACAGTGCTACGCATGTTATCAAGAGATAAACTCGTATTTTTACAAGCCTTGTAAAAAGACTATAACCCTTGTTATTATGACTATAACAAGGGTTATAGTCATAACCCGAGACGTTCCCTTTCGAGGGAACTCAACACTGCGTCGAGAATCGACTCTTTGGGGAACGAATGCCCACTAGGCCACGCACCGAAACAGGCCTGCCCAGGAGTGAAACTGATTTAGGCACTCAGCAGGACGAGAGCACACGTGCGCCAGGCGTACTGGGGAGGTGCAGACTATAGAACCGAACAAAAGTGTGTGGGGTAGCGTAACAGATCTGCATCACAGATCTCCTGGAGGGGAACTCCCGAGAGGAGAGCCCTAGAGGACGCCATGCCTCTAGTAGAATGAGCCCTTATGGCCAGAGGTGAAGGCAAATTGTGCACCTCATAAGCCAAGGCAATAGCCTGCACAATCCAATTACTAATGGTTTGCTTGGATGCCGGGAGCCCTCTCCTAGGTGACCCGAAACACACTAACAGTTGGTCCGACCTCCTCCAAGAAGAGGACCTCTCGAGATAAATACTCAAAGCTTTGACGGGGCAGAGCAAATGTAGCTTCTCTTCTTCTGCCGACACATGAGGTGGAGGATGGAACGCCTGAAGGGTCGTAGACCTAGCCGTATTAGTAGGCACTTTAGGCACATAGCCCGGTTTCGGGTGCAAAAAGGCCTTAACCTTGCCAGGGGCAAACTCCAAGCAAGCTGGAGTCACTGCAAGGGCTTGGAGATCTCCCACCCTCTTAAGAGAGGTGATGGCTAAGAGAAAGACCAATTTGCAGGTAAGATCTTTAGGCAAAGCCGACTGAAGAGGTTCGAAGGGGGCCAGAGATAACCCTTCCAGAACCACTGACAGGTCCCAGGCAGGAACCCTGGACCTGGTTGTCGGTCTCATCCTCCAAGTACCACGGAGAAAACGAATGACCAGCTGGTGCCTCCCCAGAGGCCCATCACCTAATGGCGCGTGGAAAGCCGCAATGGCAGCCACGTACACCTTAAGCGTGGAAGGGGAGAGACCCGCAGAGAAACGATCTTGAAGAAACTCCAGGACTGAAGCCACCGGGCAGTTAACTGGGTCTAAATTATGTTCTCTACACCAAGTGACGAAAACATTCCACTTGAGGCCATATAATATCCTAGTAGACGGAGCCCTAGAGCTAAGTATGGTTTCAACCACCCCGGCTGATAGACCAGCGTTTAGGTACTGAACCCCCTCAGAGGCCAGGCCCACAGTTTCCACAGCTCTGGGTGAGGGTGGAAGATTGTGCCCTCTACCTGAGACAATAGATCCCTCCTCAGAGGAATCTGCCATGGCTGAGCTATCAGGAGCGAAATTATGTCTGAAAACCATACTCGGGTCGGCCACATTGGGGCAACCAGAAGTAGACTGATGCCCTCCTGACGGACCCTCTCCAGGACTGCCGGAAGCAGAGCGATCGGGGGAAATGCGTACAGGCGAAGCCTCGGCCAGGCCTGTACCATGGCATCCAACCCCAGTGGGGCTGGATGTGAGAGGGAGAACCAAAGTGGGCAGTAGGACGTCTCTCGAGACGCAAATAGATCCACTTCCATTGGTCCAAACTTCTCCCATATCAACTTCACCACATCTGGATGAAGTCTCCATTCCCCGGGCCTCAGCCCCTGCCTCGACAGGTAGTCTGCTCCCTGATTCTGAACCCCCGGAATATACATTGCTCTGATAGACAGTATTTTCCCCTGGGACCAAAGGATAATCTGATGCGCCAGTCTGCACAGAGGGCGCGATCTGAGCCCCCCTTGTCGGTTCAGATAAGCCACCACTGAAGTATTGTCTGATCGTACTAAGACGTGGTAACCTCTGATTTCTGGAAGGAAGCTCCTCAGAGCCCTGAACACAGCCATCATCTCTAGACAGTTTATGTGCCAAGAGTGATGATGGTCCTGCCACAGACCCTTGGCAAAGCGGCCGTCCATGACCGCGCCCCAGCCAGTGAGGGAGGCGTCTGTCGAAACGGTTTTCCGGCGATATGACGCTCCTAACACTGGCCCTTGGGACAGGAACCAAGGTTTCTTCCATATTCTTAGAGAACGAAGGCATCTGCGCGTTACTCTGATCATACGAAATGGATTCCCCTTGGGGGAAAACCCCTTGGCTTTCAGCCACCACTGAAGGGGCCTCATGTGTAGAAGGCCCAAAGGTATAATGTTGGATGCCGCTGCCATGAGGCCCAGCAGTCTTTGGAATTGCTTTATAGTACTGGCCTGGCCTAGCTTTAACTTGGACACCATCGCCAGAATGGACTCGATACGCGCCGGAGACATCGTAGTCGAGTTCCACACAACGCCTAGAAACGTTGTGGACTGGGACGGTTCTAACACACTCTTCTTTGTGTTGAGTCTCAACCCCAATTTTTGAATGTGGCCAAGGACGACATCTCGATGCCGAACTGCCATTTCTCGAGACTGGGCCAGAATGAGCCAATCGTCGATATAATTCAGTATGCGGATGCCCTGAAGTCTCAGAGGAGCAAGTGCTGCATCCATACATTTGGTGAAAGAGAGTGCTAGGCCAAACGGAAGAACCCGATATTGGTAAGCTTCGCCCCCGAAAGCGAACCTCAGGAACCTCCTGTGACATGGAAGGATGGATACGTGAAAATAGGCGTCTTTTAGATCTATCGTGACAAACCAGTCCTCGGATCTGATTTGACTCACGATGACAGGAATAGTAAGCATTTTGAACTTGAGCTTCATCAGAGACAGGTTCAAAACCCTGAGATCTAGAATTGGCCTCAACCCCCCATCCTTCTTTGGAACTATAAAGTACCGGCTGTAAAAACCGGACTCCCTGTCTGAATGAGGAACACGTTCTATGGCCTCCTTTAACAGCAGAGATTGCACTTCTTGTTCCATCACCTGAGCCTGCTCTGGAACCACTGTAGTCTGCACCACCCCAGAGAATTTGGGGGGGCGGTGCCCGAACTGCAGTCTGTACCCTGACCTTATTATATGCAGGACCCATGCAGATATGTTGGGAAGATGATACCATGCCTCTACAAAATCTACTAAGGGAACCAGCCTCTCGAGACTGGCCTCTGGTGTTTTTCGAGCACCCTTCTTGACCCCCTGAAGCGGAAGACCGGCAGGCTGTAGTCGATACGGTTTTCGTGACCATAACTCGTTTTTTATTTTTAGAGAAACATGAGTCACAGTGCATTCGCTGGAATATGATGCGGCCCGAAGCGTCACCGACGGCGGGCAACTCACATCGTTTCCTTTAGGGCTCCGCTGTGAGAGTAACCTCGGTTGTTCTACAACGGAGGGGACAGCCCTCAGAGGTCCCACCACTCTGGCTAGGACCTCTTTCCTGAAGCCCTCTTAGCCTGAAAGACATCCCTTAAATCGCCCTTCTGGCTGGGGGGCTTCTGCTGGGAGCGTTTCCTCCGTTGCCAAGCTCCCGGAGGAGGGGCTCTAGAGGAAACACTCTCCTTTTGCTCTGCCCGGTGTGAGGAGCTGGTTGATGGCTGGGGCTGATGTTCTTGCCCCACCCTACTCGATTTGGACTTCGATTTTCGGGGGAGGAACTGCTGGAACGCCGCAAATTGCTTCTTCGCCTCCTGAAACCTGTCGACGACCGATGTAACGGCGTCGCCGAACAGGCCAGAAGGCGAAAGCGGCGCATCCAGCAAAACAGATTTATCTCTCTCTTTTAAACCTGATAAGTTGAGCCACAGATGCCTCTCCGTGGCCACCATAGCTGCCATAGAGCGGCCAATAGCACGGGCCGTCTCTTTAGTGGCCCGGAGAGACAAATCTGTGGCTTTGCGCAGCTCCGCAATATCTCCAGGAGTTGGCCCCTCCCCCTCGTCCAAATCTTTCAGGAGGTCGGCCTGGTATGCCTGCAAGATAGCCATAGAGTGCAGACAAGAACCAGCCCGACCTGCCGCCATGTAAGCCCTGCCTATTAAAGCAGATGTATCTCTGCAGGGCTTACTAGGCAGCGCCGGGGTTTTAAGGGAAGATGCCGACTCAGGAGATAGATAACCGGCTAGAGCTTCTTCGATTTTAGGCCTCTTCCCATAACCCATATCCCGTGCCCCCACAACATTGCTATAATCGACAACAGATGGACGGGAGACACGGGACGAATGCGGTTTATCCCACGATCTCGAGATCTCTTTGTGGAGATCGGGGAAAAACGGCAAACCCCGGCGCTGAGGCTGTGACCTGTGCCGCAGAAAACGCTCGTCTAACTTGCTTACGACTTGCGTTCCCTGCTCATCTTGTGGCCAGCTGATGTTAAGTCTGGCCACGGCACGAGTCACAACCTCCACCAGCTCCTCATAAGCATGGCCGTGAAGTGGCGCGCTCGAATCACGGTCATCCTCGATGCTGATCACCTCTGCCTCCTCGGAAGCAGAGAGCTCAAGCACCGGGACCTGGTCGTGGGCAGAAGAAGCCGCAGCGCGGGCTTCTGCACCACTCACAGGGGCTTCGGGATCTTCAGATGAAGAATGGGAAAGTGCCGCAGCAGTCTCATTCTCATCTGCAAGATCCCGCTGCGAACCCCACGATCTGAGTCGCCGCGCCGCCTCAACAGACGCGGGACCAGAACCGCGGGGAACGCGAGCCTGACCGAGCTTATCAAAGCACGCCAGCCGGGAGCGCAGCACCCTCATGGGTAGTGCTTCACAGTGTACGCAGGCAGCTCCCTCGAGAGCTTCCTGGGTTTGCTGCGCTCCCAAACAGTTCACACACAAAACATGCGTGTCCCCATCCGTAATAAAACGAGGACAGGGGTGCACACACATTCTGAACTGCTGGCTGGCCATAATATATATATATAGATAGACATTTTCTGACAAACAACACCAAATAAGACAGACAGTTGTAACATAGAGCGCTTGCTGAAGAGCGAAAAGCTAGTGTGTGTGTGTGCCGGCGTCGCTTTTATGCATCCGGTTATGCCGTCACATGTTACGTCATGACGCAACACCAATCAGGATTGGAATAGTTTCATTCATACTTCAGAGGCGCACGCTAAGGGAGCGTCCCCAAAGAGTCGATTCTCGACGCAGTGTTGAGTTCCCTCGAAAGGGAACTGCGCTAGTTAAAATTACAAATGATTTAGTTTTAGCTTCTGACCAAGGCTGTATCTCAATACTAGTTCTACTCGATCTTAGCGCTGCGTTCGACACTATAGATCATAAAATACTCTTGGATCGACTACAAAACTACACTTGTGTTCAGGGACAGGCATTAAGCTGGTTTAGATCGTACTTATGAGACCGTTACCACAGAAGATAACTTCAGTAGACTATGGAGTGCCGCAAGGATCGGTGTTAGGCCCTCTGCTATTCTCAATATATATGCTGCCACTTGGTAATATTATAAGTAGGGCTGGGCAAGTTAACGCGTTATTATCGCGTTAACGCATTTATTAATTAATGCCGACAATTTTTTTATCGCACGTTAACGCAGTTTTTTTTTATTATTATTATTTTGAAAGTCCGTTGCTCACTGGCTCTGAATACACATAGGCCTACAGTCAAACCATGATCACAGGAGGGGTGGGATGTTGGTCAGCCAGCAAATAACCCACCCAAACAAGCAGGTTCTCTCTGGTAAACAGTTAAAGGGTTGCGCTCCGCGAGTGAATGACAGGCGCTCTATGGATAGTACCTGTAGATAATAACTATTTAGATTCTGGAAACTCACTAACAGCAAGCCGAGGATCAGTCTCTCTTCTAATGATTTGTGCTGCGCGTCCTTTATAAAAAGTTATAGACCATTCAACTTCGGCAACGCGCGGGCGCGTGCGTGAGGCGAGCATGACCGCAACAGTTTCACAGGAACGTACCCGCTTGTCGCTGTACCTTGTGCTCGACCACTTCACCCTTACTCTTGGCTGATTTATACTTCTGCGTCGGACTTACGCCGAAGACAATACGCTATAGTCTACGCATTGGTTTTCATTTATATCTCTGCGTCGTTGTCCGCGTTGACGCGCAATTACACATGCAGAGGGAGCATGTGAAACCCGAGGAGCGGTTGTAGCAATCACAGCGCTTGCGGTACGTGTAGAATTGACGTTACATTTTTGGAGAGGTGCACGTCAGGGTACGCCGAAGTGTACGCGCGCTACACAGCAACAGCGTGAGTATAAAGTATAAATTGTTTTTTTTTACTCTGTTTAATGGAATCTTACGTGGGAAACCATGGCATGACCAAACCTAAGCTACTATAAGTAATGTTGGTCGACTTATATAGTAGTGATCATGACCTCTGACTACTACATAGACTGTTTCTGCTGCTCCCTGATAAAAGATACCTGTTGATACCTGTTCCATTAATTTGATTACATTAATGTTTAAGTTGAGATTTGAGATTACTGTGTAAAGGGAATACTGCTGGTATAAAAGCACCTTATTTGTTTAAAGTTATTGCACTTTTGTGTATATAGCAGTACATTTAAATCAAAAGTGCGCAATACACTACTTTAGAAGTCATTATTCAATTTTGCGCATAACAATGCGATTAATCGCGATTAATCGCAAGAAAACCATGCGATTAATCGCGATTAAAAATTTTAATCGTTGCCCAGCACTAATTATAAGAAAACATGGAATTAATTTCCACTGTTATGCTGATGACACTCAATTATATATTTCATCACGACCAGATGAAAACACTAACTTATCTAAATTGACAGAGTGTCTTAAAGGGATAGTTCACCCAAAAATGAAAATTCTGTCAGTATTTACTCACCCTCATGTTGTTCCAACCCCGTAAGACCTTCGTTCATCTTCGGAACACGAATTAAGATATTTTTGATGAAATCTGAGAGCTGGATCACTCCTCCATACTAGTCCATAGGCTTCTTCAGGGATTGAAACTTGCCGGCCTCAAAAAGTTATTAAAGACATCGTTAAAATAGTCCAAGTGACTACAGTGGCTCAATCTTAAGTTTATCAAGCGATGAGAATACTTTTTGTGCCCCAAAACAAACAAAAATAACAACTTTATTTAAACTATTCATTTCCTTCTCTATGGGCCTCTAGTCAGTTAACTTAGTATGATTCCGTAGAGCTACGTCACACGTAGGCTCACTATTGGCCGACGCTGGTCATGTGGGTGATGCGTGTGATGTACAACAACAGAAGTTTACGCTGTTATACTAGTGAACTGACTCGAGGCCCACAGATAAGGTAATGAATAGTTGAAATAAAGTCGTTATTTTAGGGTTTTTTTGCGCACAAATAGTATTCTCGTCGTTTGATAAACTTAAGATTGAGCCACTGTAGTCACTTGGACTATTTTAACGATGTCTTTAATAACTTTTCGGGGCCTGCAAGTTCAATCCCTGAAGAAGCCTATGGAGGAGTGATCCAGCTCTCAGATTTCATAAAAAAATATCTTAATTCGTGTTCCGAATATGAACGAAGGTTTTACGGGGTTGGAACAACATGAGGGTGAGTAAATACTGACAGAATTTTCATTTTTGGGTGAACTATCCCTTTAAAGATATAAAATGCTGGATGACATGACATGTAATTTCCTGCTATTAAATTAAGATAAAACGGAGGTATTACTTATTGGTCCAAAAAACTACCCACAAAACCTCATACAATACAACTTTAATTTAGAAGGATGTCCTGTTACTTTATCCACTACAGTAAAAGACCTGGGTGTTATACTAGACCACAACTTGTCTTTCGAAAATCATATTTCATATGTTACAAGAACAGCCTTTTTCCACCTTAGAAACATTGCTAAGCTACGTAACATGCTATCTGTTTCTGATGCAGACAAGTTAGTTCATGCATTCATGACCTCGAGACTAGATTACTGTAATGCTTTATTAGCTGGCTGTCCTGCATCCTCAATAAAGAAGCCACAGTTCGTGCAAAATGCAGCTGCTAGAGTTCTTACTAGGTCAAGAAAATATGATCATATAACACCAGTTATATCATCTCTACACTGGTTACCTATTAAGTTCCGTATCATTTACAAAGTATTACTACTGACCTATAAAGCCCTAAATGGTTTAGCTCCTGTGTATTTAATTGACCTTCTATCGCCCTACAATCCATCGCGTTCTTTAAGATCACTAAAATCGAGGCTTCTGGTCATTCCTAGGATATCTAAGTCCACTAAAGGAGGGAAGGTGTCCTCACATTTAGCTCCTAAACTCTGGAATAGCCTTCCTGATATTGTTTGAGGCTCAGACTCGCTGTCCCAGTTTAAAACTAGATTAAAGACGCATCTCTTTAGCCAAGCATTCACATAATGCTTACCTTTTATACTACTGTTGAATCAGATCGAATGCATTAACATTATGAACATCAGCTATGCTTATTATTTCCCATCTGCTTTTCTGCTGTTATCTCGGGACGCTAGTCCCGAGGTGAATAGCATTCGTCAGCTCCAGTTTGTATCCAGCCTCTCACGGAGACTTCAGATGCCCCAACACCTGCGATGAGATGATTAAACACCTGTGAAGAGACGACTCAATGCCGGCGATATGTTATGCCCTAAATTACAGTTTTTTTCGATTGCTAAACGACAGTGAGCACAACTGGAGCCACATGTGCAAAACTCTAACTATAGTCTGCACTACCAACAGTCACCTGAGCTAAACAGTTCACATCACCTGCAAAACTCATTCCAAGCAACACAACTCTTAACACATGGCTCAAAACAGGCTCAGTGCAACCAAACACTATCCACAACCCTCACTGAGATAACACACACTGTCACTCAGAACACACTGAGAGTAAAAACACTACACAACCCTCACTGAGATAACACACACTGTCACTCAGAACACGCTGAGAGTAAAAACACTACACAACCCTCACTGAGATAACACACACTGTCACTCAGAACACACTGAGAGTAAAAACGCATCAAACACCAATACAGAAAATACAAACTTTTCATCTTTACAGTTTGAACAATTTTAGTGACTTCATACAAAGTAATATTTTCTTCAAAGAAAGGAGTGACATTCTTTCACATGATTTATTTAAATTTTTAGAACATAACAATACTTTATGGTTAATGGAAATTAGCCGTTTGCTTCAATAGTCTGTAGTAATTTATGGAATTACAGTAATGAGAAAAAAAAGGTAAAAACTAAAAGTACATACTGTAATTCGAACAAATAACAAACAAGACCTGCTTATCCTTTCAGCTGAAACTGCAGTCAGTGTGTGAAAGGGACAAGGCTGAAATCTAGTCTGTTTTGAATGTGTGGTTCACAGTTTTGACAGCAGTGTGTTAGCATTTGAACAAAGTGATGTAAATCCACAGTGTTGTGCAGGTTGTGGTTAAAATCATGGGATAAGTGTGTAGAGTTTTGAAAACTGTGTTCAAGCAATGAAAAACGAACTAGAGTTTGGTCCACATGAACTGCTGCTGTGCAGACTGTAGTTAGAGTTTTGCACATGTAGCTCCAGTTGTGCTCACTGTCGTTTAGCAATCGAAAAAAACTGTAATACATGATTAACTAACTGTATTTTTCTATGTACATTTCTGAAATGCACTTTCTGTATAGCTGCTTTGAAACAATATGTATTGTGAAAAGCGCTATACAAATAAATTTGCATTGAATTGAATTGAATAACGCGTTGAGACATGTCTGAGATAGTGTGTGTGTGTGTGTGTGTGTGTGTGTGTGTGTGAGAGAGAGTGTGTTTACTGATGTAGGGTATCTGGCTAATAGAGATGCGCGGATGGGCTATTATTTCATCCGCAACCGCATCACAAAATTCATCATCCGTCCGCCATCCATCCGCACCAAAGTTTTTGACCAATTTTCAAAACCGCACCCGCCCGCCATCCGCTGATTGGGCGATACAAGGCGCTGCTGATGACAGCAGCAAGCCTAGAATATCAACAGTGAACTCCGTCTCCGATCGGCGCGCAGGGACAAAAATAAATAAATAGCCTAAATTAACGCACTTCGGCAAACCTGACCTTATCTGATAGGCTACTGTACAATAGTTTCATTGTAGCCTAATAGAAAACGCATTTTGGCTGCTATTGTATGGGGCGCCGTTTGTAAAGCGGCTCACGCTGAAAATAACAGCAACACTTATTCCAGGCAACACTTTTCTGACCTTCTATTTCCTTTGTTTTTAATTCTTCTTTTTTGAGTTTGTCACGTACCTCCTTCGCCGGCGATGCCATCTCTGATAACAAGCAGTCTCTGCATAGACTCGACTAGCTGCCTGATGAAAATTTGACTATTTCAAAGTGTGCTCGATTTTTTATTTTTTTTTTTTGATATAGGTAGCCTATAGTCAGATAAAAATATTCACAGAGGTGTGTTATCACCCAACTACCCCCTCTTTCTGGCAAGGAAGAACTCAGGGTGAAGACACACACACACACACACAAAACTTTCATCATATAAAGACTTTACCGAAATATATTTGATATGTTTTTATGTGTGTCGGCATGCTCAAGTCAGATGGGAATACATATATTGCTGTTGTAGTTTTAAATTAACTATAACGTGTGTAATTATGTATCAAGCCGTATCTTTGTAATTCCTATGCTTTTTCATGTTTTGTCTGGTATCAATGTAAATCTCTCGGTTTGTCCCAGCTGAATCCATATCGTATATTGTGCTGAAATGTATTTTACAATGTTTTATCATCTCTGGAGTAAAATTTAACGCATTTGTGTCACTGTCATAAAACATGCAAAGTAGGTCTCGACAGGACAAAGGAACACTTTTGCAGCGCACATTTCTCACAGGTGATTGGTTCATTCACGCGAGAGAAGGCGTGAACCAAATTGCTTTAAAGAGACGCGCCAAGCACCTATCTCTCTCTTACTTCTCCTCTCTTCGCATCATCATGTAACTGCTCCGTGTGATCCCCCTCCGGGGATCTTTTCTTTTGTTTGTTTAAGTTTTATTTTTCCTTTCTACTTTGTTCATTTCCTCAGACGAGTAAGTGAGCTTAGCCTGAATCGTTTCTTTGGTAATTTTACGTCCGAGACCTTTAAACCTTCGTTCGAAAGTGCGCGCTCCGGACCCATCCGCAGGCCACGTGACTCTTCCACGGAACACATCCACATGCCTTCGAAGCAGCCACACAACGAGCCAGTGCAAGTATATATATTCGTACCGGGCTTTAAGAGCATTAAGATGTGTTTCCCCGTGTTGTCTCTCAAAGGTTTTAAGGTCTGTAATTTGCCACTGATCCTTCCAGATCCTTCCTCTCTCTCTCATTTTCTCTCTCTCTTTACTGATGCATTCTTTTCCATTGTCGTTGTACTTTGTTGTAAATACATTGTATTCCTTGTAACGTCAGTAACCGGTATACGTAACTTTGCCTTTATTAAATACATTATATTAATTTATTGATTCTGTCTTTTCGCTCATACAAGTCCCTTTAATGTATACGATCCAAAGCTACGTGCTTTACAAATTTATTGATAGCCTACTTAAAGAATCGTTATAGAACAGGAAAGTTGTCCCTTGTGGCCAGAGGGATAGCTTCTCCTGAAAAGCGAAGATAGCGAATGATCAGGTTTTTGCTGGACAAAAAGATGATTCGGTCATAAATTAATCCCCTTAAAGATTATCCCGACGATCGATCTATGATAGGCATAATTGATATATTAAATATTTAATTATAATCAGTTTTGATTAAGTATTGATATACAATTGAGATAATTTTAACCTGTCTGTAAAATATAGTCTACATATGCAATTAATTATAATCCTTTGTGGTTAATTGCCTAAGTACATATATGAATGCAGATGCAGGGAAATAGTATCCCTTTTTGGGAGATTTAACATGTATGATTATCTGGGTTAAACCCGTATGAATAATTATTAATTGAAAAATTACTAATTTTTGAATACATATCCCCAAAGCCTGACCCAGGTTCCTTACACTGATTAATGCTTTCTGTATACCTAAAGACTTTGAAAAGATTTAGAAAAGACTATAAGATTATCAGCTCACATCTAAAGACTTGGGTTCACAGTTTTTAGTCTCAGACTAAAGACTTGCGATAATATCAAACATGTTTGATATGAAAGACTAGAGAAAGACTGGCATAAATCGGGTCGCCGACTGCAGATTATCACCTCACATTTAACGATCGAGACGACGGGAGCGCGCCGAGACTCCAGTAAGATTCCTAAAGACTGCCGGTCTTTAGTCTGGGACTGTGAAAATCCTTTGGTGTACGCCCGGCATAACTGTCACTGTGTGTGTTTTGTAGTGTGGATCATGGAGGAGAGATCAGGATTACAGCAGGACTACAAAAATGTACGTCTACACACACACACACACACACTATAAAGTTTCTGTAATTCACTGATATGTTTTCTCTCCATCAGATTATCATCAGTTCACTCTGGATCTGAACACAGTGTATAAATGCCTCCGTCTGTCTGAGAATAACAGAGTGATTACATTCACTAACACAGATCAGTCATATCCTGATCATCCAGACAGATTTGATGATGTGCATCAGGTGTTGTGTAGAGAGAGTGTGTGGGGACGCTGTTATTGGGAGATTGAGTGGAGTGGAGATGTGTGTATATCAGTGTCATATAAGAGCATCAGCAGGAAGGGATTGGGTGAAGAGTGTGAGTTTGGATCTAATGATCAGTCCTGGAGTTTGTACTGCTTTTCCTCCAGTTACTCATTCATACACAATAACATAGTGACTGAACTCCCTGTAAAGCCCATCAGCAGGAGAATAGGAGTGTATGTGGATCACAGAGCAGGAACTTTGTCCTTCTACAGCGTCTCTGACACAATGAGCCTCATACACACAGTCCAGACCACATTCACACACACACTCTATCCTGGGTTTGGGGTTTATAATAGATCATCAGTGAAACTGTGTTGATGAATGAGAATAGACTGTAGAGAGATTCTACCCATAATGCTTTGAGCTGCATGATAAATCAGTAACACAGAGATGCTATAGAGTCTCTAATTTTCTCTTCATTAAATTGCAGTTTTTTTCGATTGCTAAACGACAATGAGCACAACTGGAGCTACATGTGCAAAACTCTAACTACAGTCTGCACTACCAACAGTCACCTGAGCTAAACACTTCACATCACCTGCAAAACTCATTCAGCAACACAACTCTTAACACATGCTCAAAACAGGCTCAGTGCAGCCAAACACTACACAACCCTCACTGAGATAACACACACTGTCACTCAGAACACACTGAGACTAAAAACACTACACAACCCTCACTGAGATAACACACACTGTCACTCAGAACACACTGAGAGTAAAAACACTACACAACCCTCACTGAGATAACACACACTGTCACTCAGAACACACTGAGAGTAAAAACACTAGCATCAAACACCAATACAGAAAATACAAACTTTTCATCTTTACAGTTTGAACAATTTCAGTGACTTTATACAAAGTAATATTTTCTTCAAAAAAAAAGTGACATTCTTTCACATGATTTATTTAAATTTTTAGAACATAACAATTCTTTAAGGTTACTGAAAATTAGCAGTTTGCTTCAATAGTCTGTAGTAATTTACGGAATTACAGTAATGAGAAAAAAAGAAAAGAAAAAAGACATAATATATATATATATATATATATATATATATGTGTGTGTGTGTGTGTGTGTGTGTGTTCACTAACAAGTCTAAAACAAGACACCTGCTTAGCCTTTCAGCTGAAATTGCAATCAACAGTGTTTGAAAGGCACAAGGCTGAAATCTATTCTGTTTTGAATGTGTGGTTCACAGTTTTGACAGCAGTGTGTTAGCATTTGAACAAAGTGCTGTAAATCCACAGTGTTGTGCAGGTTGTGGTTAAAGTCATGTGATAAGTTTGTAGAGTTTTGAAAACTGTGTTCAAGCAATGAAAAAAGAATTTAGGAATGAGTTTAGTCCAAATGAACTGCTGCTGTGCAGATTATAGTTAGAGTTTTGCACATGTAGCTCCAGTTGTGCTCACTGTCGTTTAGCAATCGAAAAAAACTGTAATACTACAGTAAAATAACATGTCAGAATAAATGTGTGTAATGAATCCTCATACAGACTGAAAGATCAGTGTGTGTTTGTGAGTCACGATGAGTGACGGTGTGTATCTGTGCTTTTCTCAAACTATATTCAGTTCTTATTGTACTGTCACATTAATCATTTTTATTATCACTATCAAAATTACCTTTCAATGAAATGTATCATTCTATAAAACATGTTTTTTTGTTCTAAAATTAATAAATGTCAATTTATTAATAAATGTGAAATATATAAACCCAAATCATCTGATCATACTGTAAACACTTGATCAATTATTCTAATATAATCCAGTTAAATAAACCTCCTGAACAGAACTGAATTTACAGACCTGGTGTTATTGTTAAAATGTCTCATCTTGAAATATGATTTTGGTCATATTGCCAATCCCAAAATGACACATTATATGAACTTTTCTTTATTAATTCATACACTGTTTTAACATGTATTTTTAACTTGTTAACAACATTTGTAGCTATTTGCATATTAATACTGTAATATCTGGTATAAATGGTTTCTGCACCCAAACATTACAGTTTTGCGTATTAGACAGAATCTCATACTCTCTCATAATATTTTCTTGGATGCAAAAGAAAAACGCATCATGTGAACAGGACTTTTATTTTGGTCTGGGTGTGTGACGTCATCAGGCTGCGCCGCGCTCCTGCGTCTGTTGTGATTCAGCTCCCGAAAGGTTGGAGTTTTTACACATTTAAAGTGTTTAAATCAATGCAAACCGTTCAATCAATTCAACTGTTTTCATACAAGCTTTGTACAATAAATGAACCATTCTCGAAACATTGCAATGCTTTATTTAACAATATGATGAGAGAGTTATTTTGGGGAGTAAATCAACCCAGTTAATAGCGTTACTACGAAAATAGTCAATAACTTCACTGTCACACACTATAGTGTCACCAAATTCAGTTCACACACCACTGCTGTCCTGATGGTTATACTTCAACACTTATTTTGGAAAACAATATTTTTGCATATTTTTTATGATTTTTATTTATGAGAAATATTCAATAACTTCAGTGTAATTTACTGATGCGACAGGATAGACTTGTAAAGGAGGACTGGGTTAACATCAAGTGGCAGTCTGGAAAGATAACACACACCTTTGTAAGGTCTCAGCTCAAATGGGGGGGGACGTATAATCAATAATTAATAATTCAAAATCAATAACTGATCATGAGTTATTACCTACAATTTTAAATTGCCCAAAAAAAGGGAATATATAGTCCATGTACCTGTATCTATATATATATAGACAATTGACCACAACGAACTATAATCAATTATGAATATATATAATATACAGATAGGCTATATCAATTTTTAGAATATCCTTTAAACAGAACTAACTGCGTTTCGCCTGGTCTGTTCGTCCACCGAACCTACTGACGATTCTCTGATCAATCTCGCGAAAAGGATTATTCTGATCACTATCAGGAAAAGCTATCCTTCTGTTTATGAAGAATAACTTTCTGATAATATTACTAATTATATTATTTATCAAAATCAAGCTTGTAGCTTAAGATCACACATTTAAGAGGCTTTGTTTGATGAGCAACAGTCAGAGACAATAAAGAGTATAATGAGGGTTTAATAAATGAAGCTATAGCACAAATTACATTTAAACGAATATATACAGAATAATGAATAACGGAAGTAAGGAAAGAAAGAGAGAGAAAGCAGATCACAGAAATAGCAAACTTCACAAACAGTTTGACCCTAGAGAGCCAGCAAAGAATCACAACACCTTAAAGCAGGGCAAGCACTTAATACATTTGAATTATGGAACGAAACTTGCATATGGATCTCTGTGTCGCTGAATAAGGCTGCGCTCTGATGCGCGTTTCATTCGCGGGAAATTCAAAACTGAAAGTACATTTACATTTATCTGACGCTTTTATCCAAAGCGACTTACAATTGCTATATATGTCAGAGGTCGCATGCCTCTGGAGCAACTAGGGGTTAAATGTCTTGCTCAGGGACACATTGGTGTCTCACAGTGGATTCGAACCCGGGTCTCTCACACCAAAGGCATATGTCTTATCCACTGCGCCATCACCACCCACTTAGGAAAGTAAGTTGTCTTGAAAATAAAAGACTGAGCTAAACTCAAAACGGAAAGTAAAACGAGAGAATAAGAAGACAAGACAAAACGAAGCACCACAAAGACACGACAGGAAGAGTGAAGTGAAGATGTTCGGGCCATCACCTTTGTTTTAAGGAAGACAGCTCACACCTCCTTTGGAGCAGAATAACCAATCACCTTAGAGATTTTTGAGTGCGAACCCTTCTCTTTGTCTTGTCAAAACGGTTCATTTACGTAGTTTATGACCTTGTAAGAAAATGTGATTTCTACTCCAGAAAGCCGTGCACAGAGAATCATAAATTTTACTGTAATCTCCTGTACGTGACCAACTCAGTGAGTCCGGAAGATTACAACGGTATCAAGAAAGATATGGAAAAAGAATAGGAATACAGTTACATTCATATACATAAATATAGGCATTTAGGATTTTACCTAACAAATTTAGAGAAGTCATAACTATACTAAAATGAAAGAAGAACACATAGGTATATAGGAGTATATCGTGCTCTTTTCAGAATTACCCATTTCTGGATTTAAAGGTTCAGGAATGTCTGTATGTGTGTGCGTTTTCATTAAGAGTCCTTTCTTGCCGGAAAGGGGTGGGGGTTCAGTTGATAAACATCTATTTGAAGCTTGCTCGTCGCTGGTTTTATGGGTGTTTGCTTTCCTTCGTGCACGCCACAAAAGTGTCAATGGACAATTTGAACCCATTAGATGGAGACTTTTTGGCGCTCACTAGTTGAGTTATAGGCAAAACTCAAAGGGTTAAAAGGTTTTTGGCATTTTGGAATGAGTGAGCCATCCAGACATTGTCCATACGCTACACCTTCCTAAAAGATACTACCAGTTGTGGGTCTTTGTGATGCAGGTAATTCTATGAAACATATTAACATTAGGACAGATGTGATAACACATACTGTATTGTTACTGTATAAGACACAACACATGTTCTTTGGCCAAGATGACGGCAATGGAATTTCCACAGATGTTTTGAGATTGACACATCAAAGCAATCACTTCAAAAACTAAGAAGAGACATGGCTGAAGACATTCTAAAAGGCTCAGGTATCATTATTACAGTGGTTACTCAACCAGAATAATACTTTTACCGCCGCCGCTCCATGCCACGCCGCATTGCTGCAGTAATTCAGGCAAAAGGAGCCCCAACAAGTATTGAGTGCTGTACATGCTCATACTTTTCATGTTCATACTTTTCAGTTGGCCAACATTTCTAAAAATCCTTTTTTTGTACTGGTCTTAAGTAATATTCTAATTTTCGGAGATACTGAATTTGGGATTTTCATTAGTTGTCAGTTTAATCATCACAATTAAATGAAATAAACATTTGAAATATATCAGTCTGTGTGTAATGAATGAATATAATATCCAAATTTCACTTTTTGAATGGAATTACTGAAATCAACTTTTTGATGATAATCTAATTATATGACCAGCACCTGTATATATATATATTAGTGCTGTCAGTTAAACGCGTTATTAACGGCGTTAACGCAAACCCATTTTAACGGCGTAAAAAGTTTTTTTGCGCGATTAACTCTCTTTTTGGCCTAGCAAACTTTGTAGTTTTTTTCACATGCTGTTGCAACCATAGACATAATAAATACAACTAGTAACATTAGAAAAACTATAACACCACACCGGATCTAGCTAGACCGGAAAAAAACAACAACAGGCACATCGCACACACTTGTTTGGGCTTGCGAGCCGGGCAAAGAGTAGTAGGCTAACATTACGTTGGGTTGAGTGGGTTGTTTCATGACAATTTAAATTTTTTTCATTGGTTGTTGCGTTAAATCTTACCCAGATGCAATAGTGCTATTTTCTGATTGGCTATTGTGTAGCTCGACAAAGAACTCCAGGGGAGACGCGCTTGATTCTTGCATATTTAATTGCGGCATATTAAATTGATTGCGGCATATTAACTATATTATAAATAGTTTTTCTGCGTGAGAAATACAATGTGTGGCGGGAGTGTATGACAAAAGACCGAAATGAATGACTGTCACGCTCAGTGCGTGACACTTGAGAGCCCTGCATCGCAGCATGTCCAGTCTGAAATACCACTTGATGGCCAAGCACACAGCTGATGCCCCCCTCGTCAAAGACAGACGACAATGGATGACTTCAGACAGAAGCACTGCACATGGATACCACAACTATGAACAAACTTACTGCCGATTCACTTTTCCATGTTGATAAGAGCATTAAAATGAGAAAAAATAATGGGACAAAAAGAAATCAAGGGACATTTAGAATAGATAAAAATGTGCGATTAATTGCGAGTTAACTATGACATTAATCCGATTAATCGCGATTAAATATTTTAATCGTTTGACAGCACTAATATATATATATATATATATATATATATATATATATACATATATATATATATATATATATATATATATATATATATATATATATATTTTATATATCAGTTCCAAACATTGACTTCTGTTCCTTCTGTGGAAATAAAGACCTGCCAAAAACTGTGGATGCTGTTTTGTTGAGATTTATACTTTAATTGTTTTAAACTTTTAAGGGGTGGTGATGGTGCAATGGATAAGACACATGCCTTTGGTGTGAGAGACCCGGGTTCGAATCCACTGTAAGACACTTAACTAGTTGCTCCAGAGGTGTGCGACCTCTGACATATATAGCAATTGTAAGTCGCTTTGGATAAAAGCGTCAGCTAAATGAATAATTATAAATGTAAACTGTACAGTGGATAATATGTAAAACATCTTCAGTGAAATTCCATGGATTATTTTATAGTAATTAATTATTGTAACACTTTAAAGCATTATAGGATTCTTAAAGCGAACATTTTCTTCATATAATTGACATATTTATCCCCTTATAGATTCAGTGTGGAGCTTGTGTGAGATGGTTTCACGTCACATACGATGTCTTGGAATGACAGCAGCACAAATACCAAGCAAAGATATCCCTTGGTATTGAGTTGAGTAAAGTTGGCTATAAATTCACAGATTCAAACTTCCCGGGTCAATAACTCGTGGAAAAAATACATTGATCTCTATGCGAGAGACAGATCCGAAGGGATCATAAAAAATATGCATGTTTTGGGTAGATGAGATTACTACTTTTGTTTCCTCTTCTTCCTGTGATTACTTTCTAGGTATGTTTTCATATTCTGCAACATTTTATTCATGCCATTGTTTTAACTCCCCTTTCGGCGTCTGCTGCTTGCATAGCACTTTCATAAGATTGCACACTTAAAGGTGTCTGTGGGCAGAACCAGCAGAACCACCTGTTTAAGCAGAAGTTGTAATAGACAGCACACAGGTTTAGTCATAAAGAAGCTGCTTGTCTCTTGCCACGGCTTTCACAATATTACTGTGTACTGTTACAGTAGATCTGTAGATTTCAAATGAGATTAATTTACTGTAACGTGCCTGTATTTTGCTTTACTACACACTACTTGTATTATGCAACAAAAAAGTAAGATAATAAAGTGCCGTAGCTTGGCTGTGACCGAGTGAGCACTTCTGCAAACACTGCAGCAAATCGCTGACCCAAAGCTGTGACACCAAGTGGTCCTTCATGTCCAGGTGAAACAGCTCTATCTGCAAGAAGGATGAAAAGTCAGTGGGTGTGTTATATATTGTATTAAGATATGTTACTGAAACATGGCCTTAACGGTTCAACAGTCCCCTCTAGTTCCTTCATCCTGTTTGACTTCAGGTGAGTAAAACAACTGAACTACAGTGTTAGCTGTGGTGGTTAAACCTTTCCACATAAGCAACGTGCGACCTCTGACATACATAGCAATTAGGGCTGAACGATTAATTGCATTTGCGATAATATCGCGATATGATGAAATGCGATTTTGAAACCGCAAAAGCTGCGACACTGGTCAAGTGACACGCGAGAGAAAAGCAGTCTGCAGATCAAGCATCAACTTGGCACGCTACGCATAGGTCTGGCATACAGGAAAGAACAGTTTAATTTTTATGTATGTGATATTGTGTTATTTATTCTCTCTCCAACAATTCTGGATCGATTCAGAGAATTTCAGAATCGAGTCTGAGCTTAGTTTTTAAACACAGATGCGTGATGACGCTGCGCGTGCTTTAGAAACAACCGTATTCTGCTTGCTTCTAATTTCTCTCTCTCTCTCTCTCTCTCTCTCTCTCTCACGCGCACACACACACACACACACACACACACGACACCGCTCGAACCTTCCGAAAAACAAGCTTTCATAAAGTTCGGGGTTTAAGCGAATTACAAGGACAGTCGCGGGCTTCATTGCACAGGTTTTGCCGCTTTGATGTTACTCTTGCAGTGCGCGGTCTTGGCCGCCGGAATTTTCCTTACAAATGCTCCACAAAAAAATTATTTATGTCTTTTGGAATGCAGTTGGCTTATATATTAAAAATATGAAAATCACTGAGAAAGCTGCTTTCATTTTAAAATACTTGCGCGCTTTGTGAAGTGCTCGTGCATACGGCTGTGAGAGACTCATTGGTTAAATGTACTTGCATCTCAAAATGCTTTTGACGCGAAATTAATGTAAACACGGTCAGTTATATCTTAAACCAACAGGACAAACCACATTTACAATTTCAAAAGAGATATGTGCATTAGTGTGAATGCAGCTTGTCGTATAGGGGGAAAATCACTCCAGCTCTTGAATGGAAAACGTTCAGACAGCTACTTTTAAATACTGAAAGCACTCTTTGTTTATTGCTTGTAATGTTTTTTTTTTTGTTCCTCTTTATTTACTAGCTTTTATATTTTGACGCTATATTAGTTTATAGCCCATTTAAAATTCTTAACATGTAATTGGTTTAATTAAATGTGTATTTATATATATATATATATATATATATATATATATATATATTTTTTTTTTTTAAGTATGTATTTACACATGTAATTAAATACATATTTTAAGTGTTATTAAGATTAATTAATAAGAAAAAAATTAGATCGGATCATGAGCTGCCTAAAGATTCCCATCCCTACTGTACAATGATTTATTGCTTGTCTTTGTCGACTGATACAGAAGGTAAAGAACTTAAAGTAAACGCATATTAAATCGCAATCGCAATATTGGTTAAAAAAATCGCAATTACATTATTTTTCATAATCGTTCAGCCCTAATAGCAATTGCAATAGCAATTATCGCTTTGGATAAAAGCATCAGCTAAATGAATAAATGTAAATGTAAACATGCATTTGAAAAAGCGAGGCGCTGGAGAGCACAATTCGTTTGAATGCGAAATACAATTTCACCGCTAGATGGGAGAAATTCCTACATAATGTCCCTTTAAGTTGAAGTTATTACATTATAAAGTACAGTCCTCACTCCAGCTCTGCTCAGTCCTCACTCCAGCTCTGCTCACTCGCTCTGTTTGGTTTCATTACAGTGTGCTCCTTAGCACTGGAGCTCCCTCTGCTGTCCATAAGGTGCCTCTGCGCACCAGCCATTTCAAACCCAGCCTACAGTATTTGGCCCACGCCTCCTTATTTGCATACACTCCTCAATCCTCAATCGCCCAATCCTAAATCCCCAAATTCCAAATCCTAAATCCCCAATCCTAAACAGCTAAATGATTAAATGCCCAATCCTAAACAGCTAAATGATTAAATGCCCAATCCTAAATACCAAAAGCCTTATCCTAAATACCAAAAGCCCAATCCTAAATACAAAATGCCCTATCCTAAATACCAAATTCATTTTTCGACTTAGACTTTTAGTTTCAGATTTAGACTTTTAGTTTCGACTTAGACTTTTAGTTTCAGATTTAGACTTTTAGTTTTCATTTAAGACTTTTAGTTTTAGACTTTTAGTTTTCAATCTGACCCAATAATCCCTCCATATCAAAGAAGCCTGGGAAGGAAAAAGCTTGTATGTGCTGATCGCAAAAATAGGGCCTTTCAAATAGTTTTACTCGGACATTCATCAGACTGCACCCACACGACATTTTGAAACTGAGGTGAGTTGATCCTTTTAGAAGCACCAACTCACTAGGAAATTGTTATCTTGCTGAGTTCTAATTTCTAATCTATGAAATATTTTCCATGAAACGAATGTTGTGTGATTTATATGCCTATCCAGTTATATCTTTCATAACTAAATACATAAGTAATATATATGTCACAGCTTGGCAGATGAAACAGACAGATGAAGGTATATTTCCAAAGGAGATAAGTTTTAATGTTGGTGTGTGCATGTCATTGTGGACATGCTGTTACAGTCTGTTAACCTGCTTGTTACATTAACCGACAAGGGACAAAAAGTGAGGTGGAGGAATATAAACTAATTATAGGGACTAACAAGAACAGGTGCCGACTAGACAGAACATAATTGTGCCATATACACAATTAATATTTAAAAGCAAACTTTTAAAATAAAAAATAAAAATAATCTGAAATGGTTTGGGTTTTCTTATTGGGTTCCACAGTGTACAGATTTTATACCTTAAGAACACATATTATATATAAGTGTGTTAATGAAATCCAACAGTTTGTGAATGAAGCCACTTCATATCAAACTGTTTCAACATTTCATTTCATTTGCTAAAATAATGTTTTACAAACACATAATGTCCAAAGAAAAACTATCCAAAGTTCAAAATGAAAGTGTCCATTTAAAGGAAACATTAAACATCATTAAACAGATCACCTCTGTGAATATATTTTTTTCTTATGGGAAACTAATATGTCTTCATTTATTCCTGTCAGGTCATAAATGCTTATATGTACCTTTTGGTACAAAAATACAACAAGGATTCGGCAACAAAGGCTGTGTGCATTGATTCGTATGAAATGAGCGACATATGGAAACATAAAAAAGCAAAGGTCAAGGTTTGTACACAACTTTTTGCAAACTGCAATATAAATGTGATTAACATAGATGTAACTTATGTAGTGATCTTCACACAGACATCAGTTGTGTATTATATCATGCAACAGACAATAGAGGCAATGTGAGTTTTGGTCCCACGTAATCTCGTGTGTGTGTGTGTGTGTGTGTGTGTGTGTGTGTGTGTAGGGGGGGGGGGGGGGGGGGGGGGGGGGGGGGGGTTTGGGGGTCAAGTAATATCTATCTGCTTTTACCTTGGGGCACCAGTCATGGAGTCACCTTGACAATATAAATGATTCAATTTGTAGAGCCTCTTACTGTATTGTCAACACAAGGAAGACACAGTTGTAACAAAATAGAATTTATTTAAAAAATATATACAAGAAAACTAACAACACTATTAAAAGATAGTAAAATGCTAAAGGTCAGTATGATTTAAAGTAAATTGCAGAGAATATAAATCTAAGTGTTTGATGGGTGGCAGAATGTTATCTGTGTACTTACAGTATAAGGCAAAAACCTTATTTCTGATTAATATATTAATGAATTTTTATTATTTCAATATTAATTATATATTAATTTCTGATCCTAAATAAACTGTCCGGTGTGGCAATGTCTTCCACTGGTCAGGTTGGGCCATGTCACAGGAGAAAGTGTCCGATTTCTTTTAACAGCAATCAAACTTAGGTCATGGAATGCTTTTTTGTTTGTTGCTCACTACACCTCAAAATACTTGTGCATTAAATATTGATTTTATTTGAACTGAAATTTCAGATGGATCCAAACAAATTCAAATATATATTTGGGGTCATTAACGAGAATCAGCACTGGACTCTGACGGTAATGTTTATATGTTTTATAAGCAGTCTTAATTATCTTTTAAGTGGTTGGATACAATATTTTATTAGCGTTTAAGGTTTTGTTGTAATCATTTGCAATATCTTTATTATTAAGATTATGATTCCACAAGAGAAGAGGGCTCCGTTCCTTGATCCTCTAGGAGAGACCACAACACAAATCCAAAGGTGTCAGAATGTGACAAGGTAAATCAACATTTTAAACAAGATCTTCTGAAATTCTAAAGGTGTTTCTTAATATTCTATTTAATTTAATTTAAATATTAATTTAAATATTAATGGAGATGGTCATTCTGGATGGTAAGTTGATGATAATGATAAATATTGAAATTAATGGTGACTTCCATTGAAAGACAACACAAGGAGATATTAGGAAGAGTGTTACTGTTGGCAATAGAAGTTAAGGAGGACTTTCTTCTAGTTATCATTCTAGTAGTGTCATCATTCTTTAGAATTCCCTCACTTCTATTTTATTAAAGAAGGACAGTCTTGCAGACATCATCAAGAAAAAATTAAATAGATAACATATGATTCTTAATTACATAATCACTTTTCTTTTTTAGTTTGCAGAATGTTTCTTAAACAATGAATCGCTTCACTTTTCCACATCTGGGGAAAGTGTGGCTGCCCTGAGAATTAATATTGCTGCTTGTGTCTTGCACAACACTGGTAAGTTTCAAATTTCCAATATTCATTAATTCTTTGGTACCCTAACCATTTAACAGTGTTGGTAAAAATGTGATTATTCATTTGCTTGTAAAAACTTGTGATGTTTTAAGAACTTGTTTTATGATAACATTGTTTATTCTGCCTTGGCATGATCCTCAACTAGCTAACCTTAAGGACCTGTGCCACCTATGTGGGGACGAAAACAGTGGCAAAAAAGTGACTAACTGGGTAAGCATTCCAAGAAAGAATGTTGTCTTTTGTCAAACCTTTATTGAATTTGACATATGAATTGAAGGTGATATAATAAATATGTGTAAGCTTACACATTTTACTTTCGGTGGCGCTGCTCTGCTGGCGACACGGACTCATGTGCATTGGCCAGCTGCTGTCTATGTATTGTTATTAAGTGTCGTCTTAAGTTATTTAATCAATCATATTGAGGACAATTCTGGCACAGTTCTTGCTGCTGGTATTGATTGGAGGTGAGATTTTCGCTTTGGATCGAGGGACACCTGCACGCTCTGTCGGCGTGCTGTCGTTGTGCTATACTAGAGAGGAGCTGCTTTCACTGCGGCCTGCAAGGACGACGCCATCCTCGAACATACCTGAGGAAGTCAGAAGGAAGCGTGTTCATCCGACGTGACCCCGAAGAAGAGGAAAGAGAGGAGGAATCCGTCTCCAGAACCGGGGAAACAAACCACCACTGCCGTCCATGATTTTGAGCAACGTGCGGTCTTTGAGGAACAAAATAGAGGAGCTACGCATAAACTCAAGGATCTGCCATGAGTATCGCGACTCTTCCTTGATGGTGTTTACAGAGACCTGGCTCCACCGTCATGTCCCTAGCTCAGTGGTTGAACTTGAGGGGTTCTCCCTTGTTCGAGCAGACAGGGATGAAAACTCGGGGAAGACGAGAGGCGGTGGCATTTGTGTCTACATCAGGGATGGATGGTGCTGCCAGTATACGGTGAGAGAGACACTGTGCAATTCTGATGTGGAAATTTTGTGTGTATCATTGATGCCTTTTTACCTTCCACGAGAATTTGGAAACATCTTTATTTGTGCAGCTATGTTCCACCGAGCGGGAATGCCGTTAAGGCGGCCAGCTGCATAACGGACTGTGTTAACAAGCGTACACCTGCAGCTCCGATTTTTATTCTTGGGGATTTTAATCACTGCGGATTGGAATTCTCACTTCCGGGATACGAACAGTATATTAAGTGCGATACCCGAGGTAATAAGATTTTAGATAAATGTTTTGGGAATGTGAAGGATGCATACGTTGCAAAGTCTAAACCCCCTTTATCGAATTGCGATCATAACACGATTCACTTGATACCAACTTATTGAACACTTTTAAAAAGGACTAAGCCACAGACAAAGACAGTTTCTGTGTGGTCCGAGGATAGCATTTGAGAAATTAAAGGGCTGTTTTGCTTCTACTGATTGGGAACTCTTTCATGATGAGATGGACATTGAGGTGGCTACAGAGACTATAACTGAGATTATATTAACTTTTGTGTGGACACAGTTGTGGAGAAGAAAACTGTAACTATATTCCCTAATAACAAAAGTCATATAACAAAAGAAGTCAAGGAGTGTTTACATAGAAAGAAATGATGGGCTTTTATTAATCAAGACAAAATTTAACTAAAATCAGTCCAAAAGGAATTAAATTTGTTACTGAAGGGGGCAAGGAAAAAACAGAGATAATATAGAACAAAACTTTAATTCAGGGAACTCTAAAAAGTTTTGGGACGCTATGAAAGTTGTAACTAACATGGCACCTCCTCGAAAGAGACTTGTAAGTAGCAATGACCAACAAAGAGCAAATGAGTTGAATGGTTTGAGTCACCAATGGATCAATTGTGTACTCTGGAATATTATATGTAATCCATGTCACAGGCTAGAGATAGCACCAAAAAGAGTATGCTCGCAATTTAGAGGTATATGTACTAAAAAATCCACAGGTCCTGATGGAATTTCAGTTTTTTTGCTAAAGATCTGTGCAAATAAACTTACTCCAGCATTTTGCCCTATCTTTCAGAAATCTATGGACTCACATATTATTCCATCTTTGTGGAAGAAATCAATAATAATACCTGTTCCTAAGAAAACTTGCCCAGCTGAAAATTGTGATTTTAGACCTGTTGCTTTGACTTCCAATGTTATGAAATGTTTTGAGAGACTTGTTGTAACTGTCTTAAAGGATCAGGTTAAATCATTCCTTGATCCATTTCAGTTTGCATATAAGGTTGGACGGGGCACTGATGATGCTATTAACTGCATCACTCATTTGGTGAATAGCAATTTAGAAGATCCCCAAGCATATGCTCGTTTACTTTTTATAGATTTTAGTTCAGCATTTAATACACTCCAACCCAATATACTGATGAAGAAGTTGATGGAGCTAGAAGTGAACCCATTCTGCATTAAGTGGTTCTATTCATTTTTAACTAATCGGACACAAGAAGTCAGAGTTAATAATTTCTATTCTGAGATGAAAACTACCAATATAGGGGCCCCGCAGGGTTGTGTTAGCTCACCCTTTTTATTTTCTCTATACACTAATGAGTGTGTCTCGAGTCAAGATGATACATATTTCATCAAATTCTCTGATGACACAGCAATACTGAGCTTACTGAATAAGACTATAAATCCCTTGCAGTATTTCTCTGATGTTGACAGATTTGTTAGCTGGTGTGACACTAATTCCTTGGTTTTAAATGAAAGGAAGACTGTTGAAATGATTTTTGATCCTAGATCTGTGGGAGACCATGGCCCTGTAATAATTTTAAGTTTAAAATAATAAGTTTATACAATTTACTATGCTGGTCTCCTCACATCGACACTCTTTACTCTAGACTGCAGTAGAGGCTAAACTTCCTGCGAAGGTTAAAAATATTTGGAGTAAACCAGAGGATTTTGTTTCTGTTTTATCAGTCTGTTTTGGAGAGCTTAGTTAGATACTGTATCACTGCATGGTATGGAAATCTGACTGTTCAATCAAAATCAAAACTAGCACGACTGGTACATACAGATCAAAAAATTATAGGGTGGGAGGAAAAACGATCCATACAAGAACTGTACGAGGCATCTATCTTAAGGCAAGCTAAAAGAATTGTCTCTGATGATACACGTTTTACATATGTATTTTAATTTGCTACCATCGGGAAGACGATTTAAGGTCTTGCTGTGCAAGTCTAATCGTTATAAAAACGTCCTGGTTGTGTATGCAACCCACCGTTCCCTGAAGGAGGGAACGGAGGACGTAGTCGACGTCGACTGAATGGGGATCGCGTCAGAGAGCCTATCATCTTCGAGTACTATTGAACGAGCCAATGGAATTGGCGTGCGTGATTCGATCACACACTCCGCCCCCGCGGCGCGGGTATAAATACGGAAGTGGATGCACGCACTAGTTGCTTTTTCGCTGAGGAGCCGAGAGTAACCCGGGGTCAGCGGTGGTCCAGTGGTAGTGGCAAGGGGACTACGTCCTCCGTTCCCTCCTTCAGGGAACGGTGGGTTGCATACGCAACCAGGACGTTCCCTTTCAGTCGATAACGTCGGACGTAGTCGACGTCGACTGAATGGGGATAACCTTTGAAAACGTCACTAAAGCTGCCACCTTCCAGTGCCTAGACAAAAGTCCCCTGATGCCCCCGCAATTTTAAGGCGGATAAGGACAGGGCTTAGGCCAGGGAAGTCACTGCTGTTGCTACAGGACCACTGGGAAAGCGTTCCCCGTACATTGGAAGGAAGGGACGCTGCAGAGCCACATGATACCCAGAGGGGGGTAACGTGGAGAATACACATATGAACTGGGCGGAAGTACCAGGCAGTATAACATATGGAATGTCACTGGGGTGGCTCCAGCCTGAGACGGGGGAGACTCACCGGACAGTGACGGCAGAGAGACTCTGCCGAGGGAAGACACGGGCTCGCCGTAGGGAGCCGTATCGTGGAAGAACACACATATGGGGTCGCCGTAGGGACCGCAACATATGGACCCAGCCTAACACAGGTTCCACACTGCTTACAAGAGGTAGGCCTAACATCAGACGTTCCGCACGTCCGACGTCGGAGGGGTGTGGAAGAACTCAACAGGGTTCAATTTTAAGGGAACTCAACTGGAGTAGAAAGGCGCACGTATCCAGTCCATAGGAGGGGAATGGCGCAGCAAGCCGACACATGAACCGGGCTCACGGTGAAACTGGCTTCATGAGAAGGGAGCCCACGGGAAGCAGCGGTTCAACTATGTGTCGTCCAGTCCCCAACTCTAGAATCTGTTTAGCAAAGCATATCGTCAACGCCCAGGCGGAGCACTTTACACTCATCATAGAGGAGCTCAACACTTAAGTGGACATGTTGCATCTCGGAATTTTTACCGAAATGAAAGCAAGCACTAAGTGGTCCAACTTTGCTTGGAAACAGCCTTCCCTCTCTGCTGAATTCCTAACAGATATTTGTAGAGCTGGTCTGAGGTCTATGGCCTGCGTTCTGTATACCTCTAACCGCTATAAGCGAACGGAGCTGGATCTGCCTCCTCCGGAGCAGCGCTTGCAGGCTCACCACCTTCTCCTATTACGGGAGAGGTAGGAACCTTGGGCACAATCCGGACCGGGGTCTCAGCTTGTGAGAGTTAGCCGGCCCGAACTCCAGGCACAATACGTTGACCGAAAGCGAGCAAGTCCCTACCCTCTAGTAGAGACCATGCGAGCAGGAGAACTGATATAACAGATTTTTTTAACTCACTGCCTGCAGTGGCTCAGGGGCGTTCTCTGCAGTGCAGTTGCACCAGAGATAAGGCCCAAGAGGATAAAGAGGGACACAAGGATTACATTACCTTGCTCTTCAGGAACCTGACGATCAGGACGTGCTTTCTCCATACTTCTGCATCACGATGAGCGTCGTTTAAACACCGAGGCAACATCATTTTGAGGGTGAAGGAAAACAGCCTACTCCAACCCATCTTGCAGGAAAGAGAGCACTGAAGTGATCGAAAGCTTTCAGGATCTTCTCTGGAGAGAAGACGCACTCAACGACTAGGTTCCACTTCTAAGGCGTAAGCACGCTACCCATTTTTTCTAGGGGGTGCTAGCAGAAGTGATGGTAACTATCACATCCCTGTGATAGCCACCTGAACCTCCACGTTCAGATGTAAAACCGCCCGGGATCCCCAGGGGTAGAACGCGGTGGGTGCCATAATGCCCCGTCCCTGAAAAAGTGTTCAGGGGAAGTCAGGAAGGCTGTAAATGGGAACCAGGTCTAGTTGGGCCAATAAGGCGCAACTATGGAGACCTGCTCCCTCCTGACTTGGCACCGTAGGTGCAAGTGACGGGTGCAAAAGACAGGAGCACTGCTCAACACAACATGTGAAGATCACTGAGATTCAGGAGCATTTCTGCTCAGCACTGGAGAGGGATAAGATCATTGAGCTTTCAGGAGCACTTCTGCTCAACACACGGTGTGAAAAACTTCACTGAGCTACAGGAGAATTCCTGCTCAACACCTGAGTGTGAAGAACTTCACTGAGCCACAGGAGCATTCCTGCTCAACACCTGTGTGATAAATTCACTGAGCTACAAGAGCATTTATGCTCACCACTCGAATGCGAAGACTTCTCTGAGCGAAGAATTTCACTGAACTACAGGAGCATTTCTGCTCAGCACTGAGTGTGAAAAGATCACTGAGCTTCAGGAGCACTACTGCTCAGCACCTGAGTGCGATAAGTTCACTGAGCTACAGGAGCACTGCTGCTCAACACCTGAGTGCGATGAACTTCACTGGGTTTCAGGAGCATTTCTGCTCAACATGAAGTGTGATAAATTCACTGACTTGAGCAGACGCCAGGCGATCCTGAGTCGTAGTCACTTTTAGGGGGCTCACTGGGGAAGCGCGTTTCCGCGGGCCCCCGGGGCAGCTGAGAGCCAATGAGTGTCTAAGGGTAGTCCGCTCAGACAGAAGCACTGGCAGAGGACGAAACCGAAGGCAACTGAGAACCTTTCAGTGGGACCCTTTCTCACTTCAACACCAGCTGAAACACTCTCATTGGAGAGACGTGTTAGACCGAGTCCATCTCCAAAACTGACAAAGAGATACTCAACCCGTGGGCGAGATTGCTCTTCCTCAGTTAACCTGAACACCCAACGGGCTTTACAACACTCGAAGGGAAAAAGAGACTGTACTGATACCTCCATACGCGCAACACACAGGATGGCCTGGGGCGTGGAAGGAAGAGTATCTGAAGCACAAGTCCATCAGGTCAAAGCTGCAGACCAATCTTGGGCCAAGATGGTCACGACCCATCCCCTGATAGTATGAAGACTGATTTAACTAGTCTTCATACTGGCTGGAGGAGCGGCTATCTTAACCTTCGCCAGCAGGAAAAGATATTCAACGCACCAAAAATCAGGAGCCATGCTCAACACTAGGTGTGATGAAGATCACTGAATCCTTCCAGGAGCATGTTTCCTCAACACCTAATGTGATAGATATCACTGACCTGGGCGGAAAAAAGCCGAGCCTGAGGTGGGGCAGCAGAAGGTGGAGAGTGTGGTGTTAGTGTGCTTTGCAACACTTACCTGTCTCCACTAGCGGCAGGAGGCACGAGAGAAGGCGGATGACTGGGTCCTCGAATGCACCAAGCTGCCTGCTGGCGACCAAGGGAGGCTGAGGGATGTAAGGCTATACAGGGTCACACCCGCCAGACTGGTCCACTTGGGACCCAGGAGTAGAAAATTTGCTCTTTTTCTGAATATGTGGGTACCGCTGATCCCGTTTTTATAGGGGCCAGCGGCGGAACAGACACACACATAACAAAAAACTCTAGCCAGCCCTCCAACCGGCCAGAGGGAGTGGATCGGTGACCACTCCACGAGCAACTCCTCCATCCCTGGGGGCCCGTCCAGGTTCAGCGTCTTTTCTGCTGTCACTTACCAGCTGGCTTGGCAGCGCCTGGAGCAGGCTGGGCGCCCCTTCCGTGGCCAGCTCCACGCCGGGACCTGGGTGTAGGCTGCTGCGGTGGTCCAGCGGGAGCTGAGGCGGCTGCGGACGGACGCCCTCGGCGACGAGCAGGCGGAGGATCTGACCTCGGCGGGCGGGTGAAGGCAGCAGCATCCCGCCGAGGCAGGATGTGTCGGATGGCCTCCGTCTGCTTTTGGGCTGTAGAGAACTGTTGGGCAAAGTTCTCCACAGCGTCGTCGAACAACCCAACCTGGGAAATGGGAGAGTCCAGGAACCGAACCTTGTCCGCTTCTCTCATATCGGCCAGGTTGAGCTAGAGATGGCGCTCCTGGACCACAAGTGTGGACATCGCCGAACCGACTGCGCGAGCTGCAACCTTCGTCGCCCGGAGGGCGAGGTCAGTTGCAGTGCGGAGCTCACTCATGAGCTCACGGTCCGGACTACCCTCATGTATGTTCATGAGTGCCTGGGCCTGGTGGACCTGGAGCAACGCCATGGCATGCAGAGAGGAAGCGGCTTACCCACAAGCTTTGTAAGCCTTGCCCGTAAGAGCGGACGAAAACTTACAGGCTTTAGAGGGGTGATGAGGATCACCTCTCCAGGAAGCGGCGGCTGCTGGACACAGCTGCATCACAACAGACCGCTCCACTGGAGGGATAGCCTCGTAACCCTTCACCGCTCCCCCATCAAGGGTAGTGAGGGGGGAGGAGCAACTCAGATGGTTTCTGGCAGAGAAAGGTGCCATCCATGCCCTCGTAAGCTCCTCATGCACTTCAGGAAAGAAAGGAACCGGGGCGGCGGACTGAGAACCAGTACGGCCCGCCCCGATATACCAATCATCCAACCGAGACGGCTCGGGACACAGTGGAGGGTTCTACACGAGCCCTACCGCCTCGGCGGCCTTTCTCAGCATAGCTGACATTTCTGGATCTGGCTCGGGCAACACTGGTCTCCCAGGAGGAGGCAATGCAGCCGAGTCGTCATCTCCAGAGTTCAGCTCCCCTTCCGATGCTGCGATCGACATACTATCCCCTGGAGGGGCCCCAAATGACACGGCTGGCCTGTCCATTACAGAGGGACCAGCGGGATCAATGGGGAGCTCCACCGGTTGCGGTGTGAAAGAGGAGTGAGGGATCCACGGGGCCTGGCCGGGCAGATTACCCCTCACTGTGATCCTCAGATCACCCAGCTTGGACGGCACCCCAGTCTTTCTCTGGGAAGGTAACCCAGAAGAAGAACAAGGGCGGGGCCCAGAGACGGGGACTGCACCAACGCTTTTGACGAAGGCGAGTCTAGATCAACACCGAGATGGCCATGTTCCCGCAGTGAGAACATGACTCATCCACGAAAGCTGCCTCAGCATGCTGTAAGCCCAAACATGCGACACAACTTTCGTGACCGTCAGAGGGGGATAGCGCCAAACCGCACCCAGAAACGCACGGATGGAATGGCATCTTGAAAAAGACACACTCACAACCGTGTTGCTCTTTTAGGAAATGGGACCGTCACCAGTGCCGGAGCACACAGGGAATGACCGCGGCAAACACTGAATAGTCTTTCAACTAAAACAGTGAAGCACTCACTTCTCGCCCTCTAACCAACTGTCAACACACAAACAAACAATAGAAATTTGATGCTGTTAAAACAGCATTTGAGAGCTGAGAAGCTCGCGATCACCGCTGCACCACGCTGTAGAACACCAACACTGGGAGGTCTTCCCGCAAGAACACCGACACACTCGCTCGTTGAATACAACAGCACTCTTCAGAGACATCAAAGACGAACGGCTCCGAAGCGAAAGGCAACTAGTGCGTGCATCCACTTCCGTATTTATACCCACGCCGCGGGGCCGGAGTGTGTGATGCGAATCACGCACGGCAATTCCATTGGCTCGTTCAATAGTACTCGAAGATGATAGGCTCTCTGACGCGATCCCCATTCAGTCGACGTCGACTACGTCCGACGTTATCGACTGAAAGGGAACTATTTTGTTCCAACTGCGATTAAAATTTTAAATAAAGATTTGTGTGCTGCTAGTTTTTAAATAATTAATTGTAATGTGTTTTAATTATTGTCATACGTTAGTGCATTTATTGTGTTGTGTATGATCGAAGTTTTGTACTGGCCGTGTCATGCTGTCCAGGACAAATTTCCCAGGAATGGGACAATAAAGTGTAACTAACTAATAATGTTCATGTAAGTATTGTTTGATATGGATTACAGAAATACCTATGCTTTACTTCAAAATTTGTTTGTCAACATGTTTAGATTGGCTGTGATGTGTGCCCACGTTGGTTTCACTGTAACTGTGTTCAACGTTCAAGGAAACACAAAAACTACATCTGCCCAGTTTGTCAACCTTGAAGAGTATACTCAATAATTTATTGTGACCATTCATTTTATTTAATATAAGGTTTGAGTTAAGTTTCTTTTTTTTTTCGGAAAACTACATTGTACATTCTTAACCTATACAATTTGTTTGCCAGGTGATTTAAAGATATTTATTGTAAGTCAACAAAATTTATGTAAATAGTAAATAAAAACCCAAATCAGAAATAGATGTTCCAATGTAAACTGTAAATAAAAACATTTAATGATTTTCCCATCACATGTTATTCACAATAGAACAGTGAAATTATAAAAATATGATGAAAAAGTGGTACTAAAAGTAAACTGATTAGTATAACTGACAACTGATCAGTAACATGACATGATTTGGGGTTGTGTAGGTCTGCGAAGGACAGTATTATTGTTAGTGGCAATGAAAATACTGTTTGCCTGAAATCAGTTCTAAATAGTTACAAAATTATATAATTTTTACCTAAAGGCACAGGGTCATCAGGACACTGTAGTCTATTTTGACTATTTACTATTTTAGTACTGCTTAATTCATACTTTTGCTAGGTCAGAGACCCAAAAAACTCATTCTGGAGACACAGCTCATCCTAAAGACTACCTGCAAAAAAGCACAAGTGTTAAGGTTCAATAATAAGTATTTTACATAAGGGAGTATGATTTTGGCAGCACTGTTGTTTTCATAAAGAAAATGTGCAGGCAGTAAAGTCAAATGACAAATTTGTCTGCATCCCTTTAGTAATGATGTTCATGTTTAGGTGTAGGCTACCCTTACGAAACTAAACCGTTGTTTTACTACAAAAAACACTGTAGTGTTTCAAAAACATGTTTTATAATACTGTAGTAAAAACACAATACAAGCGAAAAATCACAGCTAGACAGTCCAAGTTAAATCATACAAGTTTGGTCAAATACATGATCAAACACAAATAACTAATAAATACATGATCAAAGATCAACACACAAATTGCTATCGTGTAATTTCTTACGTCATCTGATGCCTGTCTGTTTTCGCAACTGGCGGCATGAATTGACGTCATGCGCGTGCTCGCGTGGGCAGTCAGATTCTGCAGACCTGCCAACCTGGAAGCATTTTGCATGGCGGATACGCATTTTGACCTCAGAGTACGCTGGTACGATTTGTCACTCTAAACTACGCAAAAACCCGGTGACGCGCCTCTCTGTTCACGTGCAGTCCTCAAATCAAGCAACAGCAAAAGCGGAGTTCGACCAATCATAGCACTGGATTCATTCCCCAAATATCAAGCGGGGATGATTGACAGATGCGTAAGGCCTATCATTAAACAGAGACTGAAAATCGGCAGCAATAAAGAATCCCGCTCGATCCCTCTTCCGCATCTGACTGAGTTCATCAGCGAGGACAGTAGTAGTCACAGCACTTCTGACTCCTGAAGGTAAACGGGCTGGGGTGGGTGTGGAAAGTTGAAATATTGTTTTGAGTTAACTTAATCTGGATTCGATGATCACACGGGAGTGATCGCATTCGCATGGATTATTTTAAAATACTCCGTCATTCATGGTCACTCAGATAAGAGGAAAAGATCATTCAGCCATGCAAATTATAAAATGCTTAAGTAATGCTGAATCTAAATAAAATGAAAATCGCTATGGCTTAGTGATTATGGAAGTTCTGTGATTTGTGGATTACTGATAAACGCGAGAAACAGGGACATTCTAAAACGCTTAACGTGAAAAACGCTTAACGTGTCTTACTGCACTAAGACAGTGATATTAAACCCAGATAGCACACGTACGTCTGGCCGACATCGGCCAAACATCGAGTGTCGGCCTCCCTCCCTATAACATCGCAGAGGCATCGGCCAGGCATAGGCAGAACTCCTGTCAGTCAGTGCTCTATTCCCCAGCTCCTTTACAGCGGCTTTGGGTCGGCCCACTATACGGGAGGCCGATGTTTACGCGGGTCCATCTCTTTGCATTCAAACAACAAAATGTCTTTTATAATTAACCATTTTGATAAAGGATGTGATATAAATATGAGAAATGGCTGGTCTTTTTAGACGTAGTAGAGCTGTAGGCTGCACAATTTAAAACTCTCAGTCATGCTCAGCTGTGCTGCAGGACGCTGAATTAAAGGTGACGGTTCGTGGTCAAAATGAACACAGATTGACATGAAAATGTAGTAATCTCACCATAAATGCATTTAATTAAATCATAGCCTACTAGGCCTACTATTTTTCACAGACATCTTTTTACTTAAGCTCGGGGAAAAGCATTAAAACTTACCAGAAGTAGGCTAGGCTTTAGCAAGAATAACTAATAACTAAAAATGCGGTCAAAAGTTTTTATTTTATATTATTAATTGTGACTGCAGTTTGTTATGTTATCTGTGGGCATAGGCCATTGCACATATTAAAGGGTCATAGATCTCCAAAATTAGTTTTAAATTAATATTCATGAGATTTTTATTTAAGTAATGTTCTAATTCTAGATATTTATATTTGTAAATGCTGCATGCTTTTGACGTGGTTTAATCAATGGCCGTGCGCGTGAACTTTCGAGTTTCAAACACTGGAGTGGCGCAGAGTTGCCGTGGAAACGGCGCGGGACCACTGCGACTGACAAGCAGCAAAACTTCCTCTCGCGCTGTTGTTTTCACTGCTTTCAGGTAAGATTAGTCTCTAAGAGCACACAAATAATACACACAACTGTTCTTGACACTTCTCTTACTTGTAATTGACACGCTTTTGTTGAATATTTACTTTATAGACATGGTTTAGTGTCTTTGGAAAAAGTCCGTTAGCATCTCAACCATTTTTAGAAGAGGTTAAGCTAACGTTAACGTTAACTCGGTTGAGTTTTTGTTTATGAAAGTTTGGGCTTTTAATCACCTCTTATGTGTAGATGAGAGTTTTAGTAAAGGTGTTATTTGGAAGTGAGCTAATTTATTTAAAGTTGCAGTAGGGAGTTTTGAGAAAATGTTGACTTAGCCTGAAAATTTGAACAAGCACAACTTCCAGGTCCAACCCCCTTGCTCTCTGCTGCGCTACAGCCCTCCCTCCACAGCTCCTCCCCCACAGCGGAGCCTGCCGTGAACGCGCAGGCTAGTAAACAGGACCACCGATGACGGCAGATTATAAACAGTTATGGAACATTCACTAATAGGGACGAAAAATCAACAATATGCTTTACATTGACTATGGCCTGCCCATACTTTGACTACAAACTTGGTCCTCAAATCATTATGTATTTTGCAATACATGTAACTTTATAACGTTGCACTCTTTCTATAAGTTATAAATAGCTAGTAAGATAACGTTAACGGATTAGTTCACTTTTAAAAAAAACTTTTGCTGATAATTTACTCACCCCCATGTCATCCAAGATGTCCATGTCTTTCTTTCTTCAGTCGAAAAGAAATTAAGGTTTTTGATGAAAACATTCCAGGCTTTTTCTCCATATAATGGACTTCAATAGGACACAAACGTTTCAAGGACCAAATGACAGTTTCAGTGCAGCTTCAAAGGGCTTTAAACGATACCAGACGATGAATAAGGGTCTTATCTAGCGAAACGATCGGTCATTTCAAAACTAAATAAAGAACTTTAAGTTTTATAAGCACAAATGCTCGCCTTGCTCTGTTCTGTGATGCACGTTCGTGACTCTCCTGTTTGAACTCGTTCATCAAAATGAACAAATCTTTTTCTAATAATTTCGTTCGTTGAATGAACGAAATGACTCCGAAAAAGACTCGTTCGAAATGAACGAATCTTTTTGCGAGTCATTTCGTTCGTTGAATGAACGAAATGACTCGGAAAAAAGATTAGTTCATTTGGATGAACGCGTTCGAACAGGAGAGTCACGAACGACGGTAGCGCTCGCGCTGTGCAAGAGAGGGGTGATCAGCGCGTACACGAGCGTGATTGACACTGCTAAGACATTCCTCCTGGCTCTGATTGGTTGTTTCTGACCGGGAGCGGTGTATTTCTGCAAATGGCAATAGGACCACAGGGAGGAGCCAGAGGAGCTCGATTTTTTCCACAGATTATCTGTCTCATATTCTACTGTGAGGACATAATGACAGTTTTAACAAATATTTGTTTACAAAAGCTACCTACTGGAGCTTTAACATAAACATAAACATAAACGTAGCAGTTCCGCATCACAATCCGTACAGCGGCGCTTCCGTAACATGAATCCGTACAGTGACCTTTTGAATCAAATGTACAATGAATCACTTCCAGGTCAAATAAAGTTATATATACCTTTGGAAACTGTGTTTTGTCATATTTGATCTTCTTCACTCATTGTCGAAGTCCATGCCCTTTGAAGACGACATTTCAGCGGTAAGTACAAGGACACCCGAGTGACGTTTAAAAATGGCGGTGGGCGGGGATCTCGCGTAGACTCCGGTGAAGGAGGGAAGAGAGTCAGCGAATGAAATGAATTAAGTTTTGGTCATGTGGTCTATAGTAATGAAGTTAAACGTAATGGTTATTGGTGTTGAACATTTTTACTGCACTTTGACGGGCACTTTGACGTGCGCTAGAAACAGCTTTTTCTAAACGCTTTTTTACCGCCCATAGCAGTAATTAATGTAAGTCCCCCAGGACAAATGTAAACATCTTGTTTTTTGAACCCAGTGATCTCAAATAACTAGCTAATGAATACATGAATGAACAGTGTTATACCCATTTTA
Source organism: Gila orcuttii (assembly GCA_026230005.1). Lineage (NCBI taxonomy): Eukaryota > Metazoa > Chordata > Actinopteri > Cypriniformes > Leuciscidae > Gila > Gila orcuttii. The sequence goes on from JAPDVR010000006.1 coordinate 50,637,797, forward strand.
TTAAGTTTATATACATAGTTATAATGTAAACCACCCCAGGAAAAATTTAAACATTTTGCTTCAACCCAGTGATCTCAAATAACTGGCTAATGAATAAATAATTAATTAATAAATAAATAACTAGCTAATGAATAAATGAATGAACAGTGTTATACCCATTTTATTAAGTTTATATACATAGTTATAATGTAAACCACCCAGGAAAAATGTACACATTTTTCTTCAACCCAGTGATCTCAAATTACTAGCTAATGAATAAATGAATGAACAGTGTTATACCCATTTTATTAAGTTTTTATACATAGTTATAGTGATCTCAAAGAACTAATGAACAGGCGAATGAATGAACCATATATTCTATTATTTTTTTAAATCAAACAAAACAGAAAACTCAAGTCTTTTGTGTGCGTTTTCAGAAAATGCCAAAACAAAACAAAACGCATAAAAAATTGGCCGAAGAGGACATGAAGGCGGCCCTGGAGGAACTGGAGGCAGGGCAGAGCCTGAGAACGGTGGGGGTCCGCTACGGCATCCCCCACAACACTCTTCAGGACCATTGGCGAGGCCGCTAGGCCTACCAGCCCCACCCCAGCCGTGCCCTCCTCCTGGAGGAAGAGGCATCTTTAGTTGCTTATATCATTTGGATGGGCAGGGGCCGTGGCGACGTTGATGGCCACTGCTATTGTCAAGGCCTCGGGACGCCAGACAATGGTGAACTTTGAACATGGGCTGAGCCATATGTGGTGGTGCCATTTCCGGGAACGCCACCCTGAGCTGTCGGCCAGGACCCCCGACCCCCTGGACCGGCAGAGGGTCTTCGGTGTGACGGTGCCTCGGGTGGAGGCACTCTTCAACATATTGGAGCCATTGTTTGCCGGGAAGAGCTGGCATGATCGTCCTCACCTGGTGTTCAATTGTGATGAAACAGGCTTTGGGGATAAACAAAAAAGCAGGAAGGAGAAAGTGTATGCACAGAGGGGACAAAAACATGTGTATCGCCAAACTGTGGTAACAAGGGAGCACATCAGCGTCCACTGCTGTGCTAGTGCGGCAGGTGTAAGCATCCCCCCATGATTATATATGGCCAATGCCTGCCCAGTAACAGTTATGCGCTAGATGGCCCCCCCAATGCCCTGTATGCCATCAGTGAGAAGGGCTACATGGATGGGCCCGTTCGTGAGGTGGATCGAACATTTTCTGAAGCATGCTCCGGCAGAGCGTCCACTACTGCTAACTTGCGACCAACACGAGACCCATATGTCCAAGGACGTGGTGGACCTCTGTCGGGGAAATGGTGTGGAGGTGGTGTGCCTGCCAAGCCACACCACCTATGCCCTTCAGCCCCTTGATGTGTCCCTCTTCGGGCCACTGAAAGAGGCCTTCACCAAGCTGGCTACAAATATGGGACTGGTTAGGGGAGACCTTGTCCTGGGGAAAAAGCATTTTTCTTCCATATTAAAATTTGCTTACCCAAAGGCGGCCACCGTGGAGAACATAAAGAAGGGGTTCCGGCTGACAGGTTTGTTCCCCCTGAACAGGCACGCACTGGAGGACAGTGATCAGGTACAAACAAAATAACAAAAAATAGACACTGCATAGGCTAAATACAATAGAAGCAATGCAAACAATAATAAGATAATATATCTTTATATTATAAAAATAGGCCCATATATACTAATATCTTTATCTCCTCTAATTTACATTTCAGATGATGATCATCCCTCCCGTGGCAGTCCACCCAGCCCCTCCTGCCACCACCATCACCACGGCCCAGATCCACCCAGCCCCTCCTGCCACCACCATCGCCACGGCCCAGATCCACACAGCCCCTCTTGCCACCACCATCGCCAGGGCCCAGATCCACCCAGCCCCTCCTGCCACCACCATCGCCAGGGCCCAGATCCACCTAGCCCCTCCTGTCACCACCATCACCACGGCCCAGATCCACCCAGCCCCTCCTGCCACCACCATCGCCACGGCCCAGATCCACACAGCCCTTCCTGCCACCACCATCGCCAGGGCCCAGATCCACCCAGCCCCTCCTGCCACCACCATCACCACGGCCCAGATCCACCCAGCCCCTCCTGCCACCACCATCGCCACGGCCCAGATCCACACAGCCCCACCTGCCACCACCATCGCCAGGGCCCAGATCCACCCAGCCCCTCCTGCCACCACCATCGCCACGGCTCCTCCCGACAGCATATCAGTGCCAGTTGTTGCTGGCTGTGTAGAGTGCCCCACCTGCCATCGGCCACCAAATCCTTTGGTCACGGCTGGAATTATCCCGGCGGGGCTCACCCACATCCTGGTCCCGCCACGCTTTAACCAATCGGCCCGGAGGAGGCGGCGGCAGCAGGTTCCTGCTGGAGCACGCTGCATTACCAGTGACGAGTTTGCATCTCACCAAGCTGAGAAGGAGAGGGAAGAGAGGGAGAAGCAGGAGGCGAAGAGAAGGAGGATGAAGGAAGTCAAGGAAAGGAAAGCATTGATGGAGGAAGAGAAGAAGAGGAAGCAGAGAGAGAAGGAGCAGAGAGAGAGAGAGAAGGCGCAGAGAGAGAGGGTGAAGGAGCAGAGAGAGAGACAGAAGCAGAGGGAGAGGGAACAAGAGAGAGAAAGAATACGGAGAGAGAGGGAGCAGGAGTGGCTCCAAAATGACATCTGTGCAGCTTGCAAGCAGCCAACCCCCCCAGGAACTGCAACAGAGACAGTGGAGTGGGTGCAATGTGAAAATTGGACCCTCTGGTACCACACTGAGTGTGTCACTAATATGGTACCAGAGGAGGCATGGCTGTGCATGGGAGTGTGACATGAGTCGCAATCCAAAAATATGCTTATAAATAGTTTTGGTATTATTATTGTATATATGATTATTAATATATTATTGTATCAATTACATGTTCAATTTTATATTGCTATATTTACTGCATTCTTTGTTTATTTGTTTTAATAAATATGTTCATGTTCCTAAAACATTTATCAAAAGTGCATCAGTGTTTTCTTGTAGCACAGTTTCCTAAAACCTAAAGCCATGTTTGATACAGTGACCGTTATTGACGGGTTATTATAGACCTCAGTGCTAAAAAAAAAAAAGTAGCATACTGAAACGATACTCGGTTACTAACGTTACCTCGGTTCTCTCTAGAGAGGGAACGAGTATTGCGTAAGTTTAGCTTACGCTACGGGAAAGATTCATCTTCCCGAGATACTGAAGCCAAAAAATTATCCTTAATTTTTGTATACCTTGTCAACGCAGTGCAGCAGCTAGCAGACCAAGAGCAGGCTATCTTGCGTGCTCATTGGCTGCCCTGCGGGCAACTGCTGCAGCCTACCAGTGAGCCGGGCGTGACATCACGCCCAATGAAGGGCGCCCGCGCCTTCATAGCGTCACAGCCCGCCAGAATGGGCGTGGCTTTAGCCTATAAAGGAATGGGCTGTAGGCTGCTTCCCTGGTTTTTGTCGACTGAAGCGAAGTCGCTCGTGGCGCGAGCACGGCCGGTTACGCAATACTCGTTCCCTCTCTAGAGAGAACCGAGGTTACGTTAGTAACCGAGTATCATTCTCTTACGAGAGGTTCTCTCGTATTGCGTAAGTTTAGCTTACGCTACGGGAACACTTTGTCAACGCCGTGCGCGCCAAGCATCCACATGAGACCCCGAACTTAGGGGGGAACCCCATAAGTGGAAGAATAAGGTGGCCGGCCATTTCGCGGGCCATCACTTGTACATAAGCACACATAGGGAATACAGAGCAGCGCGGGGTCTGTATAGGCACATGGCATAATCCCTTTAGTGCAGCTCAACCAGGAGAGCTGAGTCATGTGAGAGTGATCTGAGCAGGGGATCTGGGCAGAATACATCTCTCGTTCAGACTGACAGCAGTTTAGCCTGCAAGGCGGGAACTTCTAGGTTATAGAACCTGACAAAGGTAGACAGGGAGCTCCAGCCCGCCGCTACGCATATGTTGTGGATAGAAATCCCGCTGGACCATGCCCACGAAGAGGCCACGCCTCTCGTGGAATGAGCCCTGATGCCCAGAGGGCATTGCAGATCCTTCGACGCATAAGCGGCCGCTATAGCGTCTACTATCCATCTGGACAGGCTCTGTTTCGAGGAGGCGAAACCCTTGGTGCGCCCACCAAACGAAACAAAAAGCTGTTCCGAGCGCCTGAAGGAGGCGGTGCGCGTAATGTAGACCCTCAGCGCTCTGACGGGGCAGAGGAGGTTTACATCACTTTCACTGTCAGATAGCACTTTCACTAGCTGCGAGAGCAGATAGTGAAATGACTTGCGCTCTAAATGGAGTGCCCATCACTTTAGGGACATAGCCGTGTCTAGGTCTGAGGATGACTTTAGAGTCATTTGGTCCAAACTCAAGACACGACGCACTTACAGACAGCGCGTGTAGATCCCCTACGCGTTTTACTGATGACAGCGCAGTCAGAAAAACCGTTTTCAGTGATAGATATTTCAACCCCACGGAGTCTAGTGGTTCGAAAGGAAAGCTTTCAGGGCCTCGAGGACCAATGAAAGATCCCACATAGGAACCGACGGGGGGCGCGGCGGATTCATCCTTCTAGCTCCTCTAAGGAAGCGGATGACCAACTCATGTTTCCCCAGCGACTGGCCGTGCGTTGGTTCTGCAAACGCTGCCACGGCTGCCACGGCCGCCACGTACACTTTGAGCGTGGAAGGGGACCTTCCCTTATCCAACAGCTCTTGTAGGAAAGTGAGCAGATGCGCCACCCCGCATGTCCGCGGGTCCAGATCTCTGTCGGTGCACCAACCGGAGAACACCGAGCATTTAGACGCGTAGAGCCTTCTCGTGGAAGGGGCTCTAGACTGCGTGATCGTGTTCATCACTCCTTCTGGCAGGGTAACGAGTACCCGTTGATCAGCCATGCAGCGACCAGCGCTCTGGATGGGGATGCCAGATCGTGCCGCGAGCTTGAGAGAGGAGATCTGCCCTCACCGGAATCGGCCACGGAGCTGTAAGTGACAGCTGTGCTAGTTCCGGGAACCAAATCTGATTCTCCCAACGCGGGGCTATGAGGAGCACCGAGTGGCGCGTTTCCCTGATTTTCTTGATCACCTGTGGTAACAGAGAGACCGGAGGGAAAGCATATAGCGGGAGGCTGGGCCAAAATTGGGCGAGCGCGTCCTCGTCCTTCGAGAAGAACATTGGGCATTGAGCGTTGTCTTTTGACGCAAATAGGTCGACTTCCGCTCTGCCGAATAGGCGCCACAGTTTCTGGACCGTTTGGGGGTGCAAGGACCATTCCCCTGGGGGAACATTGTCTCTGGACAGTCTGTCTGGGCCGTCGTTCAGATGGCCAGGCACATGCGCCGCCCTCAGCGAGCGCAGGTGTATCTGAGACCAAATAAGGAGGCGTTCCGTCAGATTGCAGAGTTTTCTGGATCTGACACCGCCCTGACGGTTTTTATAGGAAACCACAGATGTGTTGTCCGAACGGACAAGAACATGCTGGCCCTGTATGAACGGGAGGAAGCACTGCAGTGCGTTCTCGACCGCCATCATTTCCAGACAGTTTATGTGAAACTCCTTCTCCCGGACTGACCACTGGCCAAAGGCCGGTCTGCCCTCGAACAGCGCTCCCCAACCTAAGTTGGACGCGTCTGTTGAGATGACTTTCCGGTGAGAGACGGTTCCCATCGTTACTCCCTGCTGGAACCAGCTGGCCGCTAACCAGGCCTGCAGAGCTGCTATGCAGGCCTGAGTCACTCTGATTTTCCGACCGCCAGACACCCAGGCTCGGGGGGGCACGCGAGCATTCAGCCAGCGTTGGAGCGGGCGCATGCGCAGTAGGCCCAGCTGGAGCACCGAAGGCGAATCTCAAAAATTGCCTGTGACGGGGTACTATCTGAATCTGAAAATATGCATCCTTCAGATCTAGAGAGATAAACCAGTCCCTCGGGCGAACGTGCGCGAGGATTTTTCTGGTCGTAAGCATTTTGAACGGTCTTATCGCAAGCACTTTGTTCAAATGTCTCAGATCTAGGATGGGTCTGAAGGCTCCGTCCTTCTTGGGCACAAGAAAATAACGGCTGTAAAAGCCTGACTCGCTTAGAGAAGGCGGTACCCTTTCTATAGCCCCTTTGCACAGCAGCTTTGCTATTTCTGCGTGAAGTAGGTGTGCTACTTCCGCATTCACTATTGTCGCGGTCCGGGCTCGAAAGCGCGGGAGACGGCGAATGAATTGTAGTGTATAGCCCTGCTTTATTATGCTCAATACCCATTCTGAAATCCCTGGGATGTTCTCCCACGCGGCTATGTGAGCCGCTAGAGGGCGAATGGCCTCCGGGTTCAGACCGCCATTTGCTGGCTTGTGAAACTGAACAGGAGCCGAGAGCACGGCGCGCGCGCTCTCGGTTCTGGGCAATGGCGGCTCGCTGACAGCCGAAACCGGCTGATTTATGTGAGATGTCCCAATCATAGGGGATGGGGAACAAACTTTTACCACATTTTGACGCGAGAGCAGTGCTCTGGGTGAAAGAGCTCTCTGTAAGCGTGAGCGCGTGGGCGCGGGCACGAGACTTACAACTGTATCTAACGCCCCAGTCATAATAGACGGGGAGCGTTTTATTAACGCTCTGCATTTTGTGATAACGCTTAAGCGCACGGGCGGGGCCCGGGGGAAGGTTTGTGTTAGTAAGCGTGAGCACTCTCTGGCGGGCACGAGACTTACGTTTATAACCTGTTTGTTTGACCGTGTAACATAGCGGGCAGATAGTGGGCACAGACTTGTGGACACATTTCTTACATGCAACACTCGAGCGGCTTTTCTGCGCTTTATGAGAGTGTGCTCTGTGAGTGACACAGAATTTTGAGTGCTTATGTGTAGGGGTGAGCACTGGGGCGTGGGCACTTTCACTACACTTAAAACATTGACGGCATGAGCCGGACCAGACATTACACTCTTTTTGAGATTTCTCTGGGTCGCCGTGAAAATGGCGTTTGTGTGCAGGCGAGAGGGTGAATAAACCGGCTCGTTGGCTGCTAAATGAACCGCTGCAGTAGCCTGTTTGAAGGGGACTGACAGGGAAATGAATTTTGACGGCGGTCCGGCCGCAGCGGGACCTGCGTGTCTTTTCTCTCTTACTGTTAGGAGGGCTTTGCGTGCTCAGACTTCAGCGTGATTCTCTGCCGAGGCCCTCTGGGAGGCGGCGGTCTGTGACGGCTGTCTGAGCGCGACCTAGGGCGGCCGCCCTGACGTCGCTGCGAAGGCTGAGGCTGGGGCTGTGCTGGATGCTGGGTGCTGGTTCGCACAGGAGGCTGGCTATGTCTCTCGCGAGAGCGGCCTGTGGCGGAACTCGAGCGTCGCGGCAGGAAGAGGTTCATGGCCTGTGTGGTCTTCTGTACCTCAGAAAAGCGATCAACGATCCCGTTCACCGCTGGGCCGAAGAGACCAGAGGGGGTAAGCGGCGCGTTAAGAAACGTGGCTCGCTCAGATTCCCTCATATCCGCGAGCGTTAACCAGAGGTGCCTCTCCGTAACAGTTAACGCGGCCATGGCTCGTCCGATAGCTTGAGCTGCTGCTTTGGTAGCGCGGAGATGGATCCCGGCCCTTCTCGTCCCATTCACGGAGGAGGTCGGCTTGCAGGATCTGAAGCACAGCCATAGAGTGTAAAGCAGACGCGGCCTGGCCGGAGGCAGCATAAGCGCGGCCGACCAAGGCGGACGTGGCTCTACAGGCTTTAGACGGGAGCGCTGACCGTGACCGCCATCTCGCGGAGGGCGGACAAAGGTGCGCTGCAACCGCCTCTTCCACCGGTGGAATAGCCGTGTACCCTTTCTCGGCGGCGCCGTCCACTCGGGAGAGCGACGCGGAGGCTGGTGACTGTAGTCGCGAAGAAAAGGGGGAACTCCACGACTTAGTCAGCTCCGTGTGAAGTTCCGGCAGGAATGGAGCGGGCCTCGTTGCTGAAGCTGAGCGGCGGCGACTTTGAAGGAAGCAGCCGTCGAGAGCCTGTTCGGCGCGGGTTCCTCTGGCGGCGACCACTCAAGCCTGAGGCGGTCCACGGCCTGGGTTAGCAAGCGCATTAGCTCAGCGTCAGCTCCAGCGCGGGTACGGGTGGATTCCTGGATCGACGAGGCGTCGGAATGAAGCGACCAATCCTCGCTGTCCGATGCCAGGATAGAGCAGCAGTCCCTCGTGGTGTGTCCCTCGGCCTCATCCTCTGAAGCGACGGCAGTGAGGCTCGTGAGCGGCAGCTGCGCGTCGGGGAGGAGAGGCGGGGAAGGCGAAAGCGAGGCTCGAGGGAGGTTCTCCGGCGAGCGCGTCGCTGTGGCCACAGGTTCCGGCTGTCTCAGGGAACGGCGCTTCTTCTTGCGCGGTCCCACAGAGGGCGGAGTGACTGCTGCAGAGCTGAGAGCTTCGAGACGAGCCCACAGGGTCGCCAACGTAAGCTCCTCACAGAGCTCGCAACCCCCGGAAGGGGGGCGAGCTCAGCGTGTTCCAGGCCCAGGCAGAGAGCGCAGATCAGATGGCGGTCTCCGGCGCTGAGCGGGGCTCTACACGAGCCGCAGGAAGTGCGAGGCATCTTTAAAAAGACGCTCGCTGCTCTTTTAGAGATATATAATCAATCTAATAGCAAGGCAAAAAAGGATACGTCGCCGGATAGCGTAGCTCGCACGGATGGCTGAAGGTGGCGAAGACGGCCGGCTTCCTCAGCGCTGTCCTAAGCTGGCTGTTCGCTGTTCGACGGCGGCTTCTCTCAGATCCAGCGATGCGAAGAGCTCGCTGAAGAGACAAAAATCAGGGAAGCAGCCTACAGCCCATTCCTTTATAGGCTAAAGCCACGCCCATTCTGGCGGGCTGTGACACTATGAAGGCGCGGGCGCCCTTCATTGGGCGTGATGTCACGTCCGGCTCACTGGTAGGCTGCAGCAGTTGCCCGCAGGGCAGCCAATGAGCACGCAAGATAGCCTGCTCTTGGTCTGCTAGCTGCTGCACTGCATTGACAAGGTATACAAAAATTAAGGATAATTTTTGGGCTTCAGTATCTCGAGAAGATGAATCTTTCCCGTAGCGTAAGCTAAACTTACGCAATACGAGAGAACCTCTCGTAAGAGAACTAAATGATGATCTAAATGAAGGACTTTTGGTGGAGGATACAAGCTTTTCATAATACACACAGCCTATCAAATAATAAACAGCAGACGCTGAGTTTATCAAATAAAACATTAGCTGCTACCTACACACTGTTGAAAACACGTGAAGTTTATACTGAAACTAAATACACATCCAAATCGGTTATTTCGGCCTGACAACAGATAATATACATAGCATATGAAGTAACAAACAGCAAAAGTTAAGGTAATTCACATAAATTTATATAAAAACGATACCTTCACATCGTCGAAATCATGATGCCCCGTTGTACGGTTTCATGTTACGCTCCCAACAATGACTGTACGGAATCTTGTGACGCGTAACATAGTTCCCCACCCAGCGCCGCCACAGCAAATCGCCATTTATGAGCATTTCATAGGCCAAAAATAAACCAATCAAAGCTAAGAAACGAAGATAAGACCCTCCCCCAGTAAATGACATATCAAAAGTTCATTGGTCTAATCCGTTAAGGGTTGCTCTGACGTTTTTACGTGCCCGGAAGCGAGTTTTCGTGTACGGATTGTGATGCGGAACTGCTATGTACTGTTAATCGGTTACATCACTTACATGGAGCTTGAAAATTGGCTGAAACTAGCTCAATGGTAAACAAATATTGATACAAAATGTTCTGTGATTTCAGCAGCAACAGAATAACCCCTCTAAAACAGAGGGGAAGCTCCTCTAGCTCAACATTTCTGAAGAAAGCTGCTGCCAGAGATGTAGGAAACACAGGTGAACCGAGGAAGCTCATTAAATAACTTCATATCCATTTTGTCACAATATTTTTCACCTATATCACCATGCATCTGTCATTTTCTTACATTTACATTTACATTTATTCATTTAGCTGACGCTTTTATCCAAAGCGACTTACAATTGCTGTATTTCAGAGGTCGCACGCCTCTGGAGCAACTAGGGGTTAAGTGTCTTGCTCAGGGACACATTGGTGTCTCACAGTGGATTCGAACCCGGGTCTCTCACACCAAAGGTCTTATCCACTGCGCCATCACCACCCATTCTTATTTTTTCAATTTCTCAAATTTACATTTTTAACTTGTATAATTTATTTTAAGAAAGTTTTGACATCCAAACGTAAGTGACACTGTATGAGCAATATTAAATGAATAAGCAAACCTAAAAACAAATTCTGTTATCCTAATTAAGAAATTATTTTCTGTATATTCTTTATATTCATTCTCTTTTCTGCATTTCCCCTCTGCTGTAGCTTTTTTCCTTTTAATAAACCTGGCATTGTATAATAATATTGCTGGCTCTGTGTCAAATGGTTTGTTGTGTTCCTAGATCCTTCCACGCTGATGCCCTGCACCGTAGCAGTTTCTGTCCTGATCATCATCTCTAAGATGCTATGAAGCATATGACTAGTAAGTAAAACTTCAAACATGCACTAATGTCAAACATACACTAATTGTGTTAGTACAAATTTTAATGTTTTGAAAGAAATTTCTTATGTTCACCAAGACAGCATTAAAAACAATAATATTGTGAAATAATATTAATATTATTTTAATAGGTTAACTGTTTTCTATGTGAATATATTGTAAAATGTACGTAATTAATTCCTGTGATCAAAGCTGAATTTTCTGCATCACAGCTTCACATGATCCTTCAGAAATCATTATGATATGATGATTTGATGCTCAAGAAACATTTATGATTATTATCAGTGTTGAAAACAGTTGTGCTGCTTCATATTTTTGTGTTTTTCAGGATTATTTGATGAATAGAAAGTAAAAAAAACAGCATTTATTTGAAACAGATATCCTTGCTGAATAAAAATATGAGTTTCTTTTTTTTCCCTTTTTTAAATCTTATTGACCCCAAACTTTTGAACAGTAGTGTTAACTATCGTTTATATGTTTAGGGTCTATTTAACAATGAATCCTGTAGGGAAAAATAAATGGTTTAAAGGTGGGGTATGTGATTTGGAAAACGACCGGCAGATTTTGAAAATATACAATTCAAATGGTCCTACCTTCTTTCCTCCAACGCTGGCCCTGACTCCACCCATTCGAAGAACATGGACGCGCAATCATGCACGAGCGAAAACTCAGATGCGCGAGAGATTGTAATGACGATTTACTACTAATCATGGAATCGGCTTTACTGACGAGATGCGCATGCGTCACGAGCTTTGAGTATGCGCACGAAGGGGGTCACGCACGCTGGGGGGAGGGGGGTGTGGTACGACCGTTTTATTGACTTACTTACTGTCCAATGATTCCAGGTGGTCTTGGAAATGATTGGCTGGAGTTTTTCGAGTCCTGCCCGTTCCACAGATGATTAAATTGCTTAATTTCCATTTCAGTGCTTCTAACTCAGTGGCTGTAAGTGGGTTAGGAATAGGATTTCAAGTTATTTTGAAAAATTGGACAAAAACGAGAATCACATACCCCACCTTTAAATTGTTACAATGGTTTGCACAAAAAACATTAATCAGCACAACTGTTTTCAACATTGATAATAATCAGAAATGTTTAAGGCTAGGCTATAGTTTGGATTATTTTTTATAATACTCCATTAATCCTAATAAATGCAATTTCAACTATTTCTGTAGTGTTTATTTTATACAGAATACCACTTTCTCACATAACGCAAATGAAGCAGCCCCTGCACGAGTGAATAATTGATTCTCTAGCCATCGTTATCAACAAATTCAGCACTATCGCCACGGACACGACAGCACCTGGTAACGTCGCACATAGGAAGGTATATCTTAAAGGGTTAGTTCACCCAAAAATGAAAATTATGTCATTAATGACTCACCCTCATGTAATTCCAAGCCCGTAAGACCTCCGTTCATCTTCGGAACACAGTTTAAGATATTTTAGATTCAGTCCGAGAGCTTTTTGTCCCTCCATTGGAAATCTATGTACCATATACTGTCCTTGTCCAGAAAGGCAATAAAGACATCATCAAAGTAGTCCATGTGACCTCAGTGGGTTAGTTAGAATTTTTTGAAGCATCGAAAATACATTTTGTTCCAAAAATAACAAAAACGACGACTTTATTCAGCATTGTATTCTCTTCCGGTTCTGTTGTCAATCCGTGTTCATGAGTCCGCTGACGTAAGACGAGCTGACGTGTTATCTGGTGCGCCCGAGCTTCGTTTACAGTCTGAGGGAGACGCACGCTGTAAACAAAACAATCTTTGCAAACATGTCTAAGGATTTCGACACAGGGGAAGACTTGCATTTTTTTTTAACCAGACATATTTATTTGAACCCGAAAACACGGACGCACCAGATACACGTCAGCAGCGTCTTACGTCAGCAGCGTCACTGGACTCGTGAACGCGGATTGACAACGGAACCGGAACAGAATACAATGCTGAATAAAGTCATCGTTTTTGTTATTTTTGGAACAAAATGTATTTTCGATGCTTCAAAAAATTCTAACTAACCCACTGATGTCACATGGACTACTTTGATGATGTCTTTATTGCCTTTCTGGACAAGGACAGTATACCGTACATAGATTTTCAATGGAGGGACAGAAAACTCTCGGACTAAATTTAAAATATCTTAAACTGTGTTCCGAAGAGTCATTAATGACATAATTTTCATTTCTGGGTGAACTAACCCTTTAAGATATACCTTCTTATGTGCGACGTTACCAGGTGCTGTCGTGTCCGTGGCGATAGTGCTGAATTTGTTGATAACGATGGCTAGAGAATCAATTATTCACTCGTGCAGGGGCTGCTTCATTTGCGTTATGTGAGAAAGTGGTATTCTGTATAAAATAAACACTACAGAAATAGTTGAAATTGCATTTATTAGGATTAATGGAGTATTATAAAAAATAATCCAAACTATAGCCTAGCCCAGGGGTTCCCAAACTTTTCCATGACAAGGCCCCCCAAATACCACTAAGTTCTGGGCAAAGCCCCCGTTTTGCGGGATGTGTTATTGAACCCATCGACAATACTACGGCAAATATAGAAATAAATAAATAAAACATCTAGGTGAACATCAGATTATGTAATGGTGTTTGATACCAGACAATCAGAAAGATTATAGAGATGCACCGATTACAATTTTCTAGGCTGATTCCGATTTTTCATTGAGTTTGACCTGCCGATACAGCCGATTCCGATGACATTTTTTCTAACCACTTTATATATTATACACAAATATGTATTTTCTATATATTTTTTTTTAATAAAATACCATATACTTTTACCCAAACTGAATAATAAAAACAAGTTTACATGGGTACATTTTCTTTGGGTAAGTTTTCATTTTCTTTTCTGACATAGCCTACTCTAGTTCTTGTTAAAACACACATGCAAATTATGTGCATTTTAGGCACTTTTTGTGTGAAATCATATTTATTTTGCCCATCAAAAGTGTGCTTTCACTTAATTGACCCTGAGCAGCGCAGCAAAAAGAATAGACTTAGATTAAAAATAGGCTTCGAAACCCCCGCTTCACGCTTGTGGTCTGAAACGGCCGTAATTCACGAGGTTTCCTACATGTGCGTTCCGTGTGCACGTGGGATGCTGATGTTGCGCAATGATAATCATGCAACGCCCGAGTGCGTTTGACATTTGTCATGCCCGATCACATGAAAATTGGCGAATTCCGGTCACCAGCTGTTTAATCGGTGCATCTCTAAAAGATTAGCATTAAAAGTATAATGTTCAGATAGGCTATGCGACAAATTATTATAATGCTATTTCATAACAATACTCATGATAATATAAATATTTTTAGGTTTTTCCAGCTTTTTTTTCTCCTTCCAACTTTATAATTTTATTCTTTGCATGAAAACACTTGAATTAGCCTAATTAAACACTTTCTGGGTGTATTAAAACTTAAGAATTATATTCGTATAGACCTGCAACAGTGATAAGGTAAAGCTAAGAGTGGTCCAGACCAACCTTCTGAACGTAAGACTTACAGAAGGTGTACTTAACTATGAATGTTTCGGGAAACGCGCATTAACGAAAAGGTACAGCTTAAGGCGTAACTTAAGGACGACGTAGCATTAAGGTTTCAGGAAACTCAGCCCAAGTCATTTATAGATCAGTAAGTAGTGCCCAGCATATCAAAGTCCATTAAAGGAGATTTCTCGCTTTTTACCCCTAAATTCTGGAATAACTATGAAGGTAAAAGAGGAGCAAAACTCGAGAGCATGTAGATGTGAACAGAGAACTTGTACAATAAATACTTGTTGTATGCTTAAATTTACACTCACAGCTCCAATGTGAAAACCTGTAAAATACAAATCTGAAGTTGAATGTTGAAATTTGCAGTCACAGACAATAGTCACAAACCTGTATTCTGAATTGAAGCTGCAGACAAGTAGTCACAAATGTGTAAAATGCCATTCACAGAAATACGACAGACACAAACTTGTAGAACATAGTTGCACTTAGGAGTCGCAAAGGAGTCGTTTTATTGGTTGGTGTCTAGCCAATGAAATGGGACTTCTTTTGTACACGATGATGTCATGAAACCCACGTCCTCTGGGATGTTCTGAAACGGTAACGTGGCTAATTGCATTAGATAGTGATATTAAAATAAATAAATTGTATTATCAAACTCAGCAAACACCATACTAATAAAGCCTACTATGTACAGAAAAGCAGATTAGCCCAGAATAAGAACGCAATGCGTTTAATTACATGTTAAGCATTTTCCTCCCTTAGAAAACCAACGCTTAACGTGGCTTAATGCATTAAGACAGTAGTATTAAAAGATCAAACTCAGTAAACACCATACTAATAAAGCATACAGAAAACCAAATGAGGATAGAATATGAACGCAATGTGTTTAATTATATATTTAAAGTTTTCCTCTCATAGAAAACAAACTAAATGCTTAAGGCTTAATAACTAATAGTTATATATATAAAAAAAAATTCGTTATACATTATTACTAAAACACAGGCAGCAGGTTTGGTGATTTGCAAAAACTTAATTTGTACTCATAGATTGTCATAAACAGAGGGAGAACTATACCAAAAAGGTATCTCTCGCAAACTTAATTAAGTGACACCCTGCACACATTTGCTTTTTTTTGGTAGTTTGGTCTTTTAATACCACTGTCTTAATGCGTTAAGCTAGTTAAGAGTTTTCTAACAGTTTTCTATGGGAGGAAAACGCTTAACTGTACATAGTAGGCTATTTTTAATTAGTATGTTGTTTTTGGAGTTATCATTTATTTCTTTTAATATCACTGTCTATGCGTTAAGCCGTCTTAAGTCACGTTAGTCCTGAGGACAAGTGTTTTGCGACATCATCTGCGAGTGCAAATCTCTAAATTCAATTTAAGATTTGTATTTTACAGGTTTTCACATTGGAGCTGTGAGTGTTAATTTTAGCGTACAAGTACGAATATTTATTGTACAAGTTCTCAAATTCACATCTTTATGCTCTCGAGTTTTGCTACTCTTTTACCTTCATAATAACCTTCCTGATAATGTTGGGGGCTCAGACACACTCTCCCTGTCAAATCTAGATTAAAGACACATCTCTTTAGCTAAGCATTCAATTAACACATCTCATAATATTGTTCTACAGTTAATATGTGATGAAATGGTAAAAAGTGCACTTGATTCTTTTGTCTGAAATAATATGACAGCAGCTATGCTAATATTTCTCCTGTTGCTTCCCTGTTTACTAGAGATTACGGCAGCTCCAGTTTGGATCCAGTCTCACTTGTGAAGACTTCAGATGACGGCAACTATAGATGAACATAAGGTGGGGTAAGCAATATTTCAAAAACGCTGTTGGAATTGTTGATATTTGAAATATCAAACCCCTCTCTTCAATGCTCCGCCTCCCAAACTCACCAGATTGCTCAGCAGCCGCATCACATTATTGGTGTAAATAACTAATTTCTGTAATTGGATGAATTGCTGAACACGCGGTGTGGTGCGCTTTTTTTTCCAGGCGCGCCTATGCCACGACGAAATGAAAACATGCCACAAGCGCACCGCAGATCATGTGACAAAAACTAACCGTTCAGCTTTGGCCATGGAAAGCTCAGCTGGTGTGGTGAAGTGTTGAGTCCCACTGAAGTGATGGGTCCCAGTTTATGACGGCCATACACTGTGCGATTTTCGTCCGATTTTGAGCCGAATTCTGACTCGTGCGACTCACGATTTTCAGCTTTGTCGTGCGTCGTTTGTCGTGCAGTGTTCATGCAGTGTGCAGGGGGAAACGAGAGGCGATTAACCTCTCCCGACAGGCAATCGGATGGTCGGATGAATCTCTGGCATGTCAGAAATGTTGGTCGCTCCTCGTGACTATAGCGCACAGTTGAAGCAGAGCTACGAACCGATTGCCCTAAACTCAGTGTTTTTTCCCTCACTGCGCCTGCGCGAAAACAAAAGTTTAACCATTTCATCTGCAGCAAAAATAAAATAAAAATGAAAAGAGGGAGATCTTTAAGCTCTGTAGTTCAAACTATAGCTACAAATTACTGTTGCTTACCTCCAGTTCGTGTTGCAAAATGGATTAACCAGATATTACCCACGTCTTCCAAGCCACCTGCGATGTAACGCCTCTTTTATTAATTTGTTAAACAATGTTTTTGAAATAAACCTGTTTTTAATTTTCATTGATGACTAATTATTGCAATGTTCGGACATATTATAGACTGTTAATAGTTAATTATATGCCTACACTGTTATCCCTGAAATTGTTTTAATTCAAACTACTTAGGTACAATAAACATAAACTCCAAAATGTTTGCACAATTACTCCATGTTTTTAGTTTGTTGTACGATTTGCATGATACTTTTCATTCTATTGAATTGTTTAGATTGAATGTACTTAATTTAGCTTATTTTAGTCTGTTGTCAATGCAACGCAATACAAGGAAGATGTTGATTGGCTCTTTGAACTGACGTCAGACATGGATGGAGCGCGCATTTTCATCTGTTCATCTGGACTTTCATCATGCACGTTTGCTGGTGAGTAGTAGTACATTTTGGTCTGAAACAGCGAATACGTTATAAAACATAGATAAATGAGATGTATAAGATTTAGCCAGTAAAACTATATGTAAGTTTAGGCTGTGTTTACATGTTAACGTTCGCCATCGTGTTGTATCGATCAGTCGCAACCGACACTTTTATAAGTTAGTTCTGATACGACATGCTCTTTGGGATCGTCAAATTTAAAATCTAATGCTTAACCTTTTTTGATCAATAATTCTCATTAAACAAATGAACAAAAATGTCGTCTGTTGTGTAAAACGATATCTTTTTTCGATGGTGTTTTTGCATCTTGGCGGTTTGCCATATTAGAAATGTTCAACATGGCTTAAATACAGCGCAACCTTATCATTAACCTTTTAGAATTTTTTACATTTCTTTGTCAGTGAAGTATTAAACAAGTAGCTTAAATTGAAATTCGACTGCCCGCAAGAAATACTAGCCCATGTAGTTATGTAGTCAAGCCAAAGAAATGCAACCTCGTGCTCATCAGCGTGGTGTTAGCTAGTACATTTCAGTTAATGCGAGTTTAGTGTATCATGGCATGCTAAATAAATAAATGGATAGCTAGATAGTACTTTATTTTGGATATACATTTTGTAGATAACAGATCAAAAAAGATATAATTTTTTTCTTGTTATGTAAAAAGCAATCTAATGTTTTTTGTTACTCTACAGATTCAAGTTCAAAGCAAGGCTAATCAAGATGATCTGGAAATGTATGTATTGCATATTTGCTTGTGACAAAAGGGGATACTTGTTAAAACATTACAGACTTAAACATGGGAGCTATGCTAGAAGCCAGCCTTTTCCATGCCTATATCAAGAATGTTTATGTAGTTTTAAGTCTTTCAATAGCCTTAAAATACACTTATCCCGTTTTCATACAGCAACTGAAAAACAACAATCGAAGGGACAATTTGAAGCTAAGTTTCGCTGTCAACTTTGTGATTTTCTTGAACCCTGTCAGATTACTGAATATTTTGCCCACCTTCGGCGTAGACATCTCAAAGATCACCAAAAAGTTCAATGTCCATTTCAAGGCTGTAGCTTTGAAAGCAGTGTATATTCCACGTTCAGTGCACACAAAAGTAAGCATCACCAAGATCAAAATGAGAGAATGTTTAAACCAGAGTTAATAGTAAGAATAGAGAGTAATGAGAATGAAACTGATGACAGTGTAACTGACACTCAGGAATGTGCTGTGGAGGAGATGGTTCCAGGTGAATTTGGCCAAGATGATTTCAATGCAGAAGCAAGCGAAACACAATCTCAAGATTTAGGAGAACAATTGGAACATAATTTAGCAGCTCTTTTTTTAAAAATGCAAACCATCCTTCACATGCCAGAGAACTCAGTTCAGGAAGTAATTCAACAGCTTTGCCAAATAGTTCAGTTGTCCCTGCCACTTTTGAGCAAGAATGTGAAGGCTGTTCTTCAGAAACACTTTGGAGATGTAGATGAGTCAGTTTTGAAAGAGGTGGTTGAGACTGTGGCAGAGAGTGACATATTGTCCAAATCATGTGGAAAAAATGGATGTCTTGCTACTAGTAAAAGGAGAGCATCATATGTAATGCGTAACTTTCCTCTGGTAATGCCTATAGAGTTTGTTGTTGAGAAAGGAAGAAAAACAGTAGCATACGTTCCCCTCTTGCAGATGCTACAAAAACTGTTAAACAAGAAAGATATTTTGGATAAGGCTATGTCAAAACAAGAACATAAAACACATGAATATAGGACATGTAGTGATGGCTCAAACTTTAGAGAGAATGCACTTCTTAGTTGTGATGAATTCACAATCGCTCTGGGTCTGTACATTGATGATTTCGAAGTGGCTAACCCTTTAGGAACATCTAAAAGAAAACATAAGATGTGTGCACTTTATTGGGTTATTGCAAACTTGCATGGAAAATACAGATCCACACTAAACTCAATTCAGCTTGCTCTTCTGTGCAACACTGAAACAGTTAAAGAGTGTGGTTATGAAAGAGTTCTGTACCCACTTCTTTGTGATTTAGCCACTCTCGAACAGCATGGGGTCTACATTGAGCATCTTGGTAGAAGTGTTAAAGGGACAGTACTCTTTGTGTCAGCAGATAACCTCGGTGCCCATTCTCTTGCAGGATTTTATGAAAGCTTCATTGTGGACAAGTTTTGCAGATTTTGCATGGCATCCAGGATTGACACACAACACCAAGAGGTAAGATCTGGCGCATTTCAACTCAGAGAGAGAGATAAACACAACAGGCATGTGCAAGAAACATTGCAGGATCCAAATTCAGCTCGAAACACAGGTGTGAGAAGACAATGCCCACTCACAGCAAATTTGGAGCATTTTCATGTCATTGGTGGTTATCCCCCTGATATATTGCATGATGTCTTTGAGGGAATAGTCCCAATTGAGTTGTCTCTTTGCCTCAAAGACCTGATGGCAAAGAAATACATCACCTTAGATGTGTTGAATGAAGCTATCAGATCATTTCCTTATACATTTGCTGACAAAACTGATCAGCCTCAGCTGATTTCAAAGACCTTCTCAACCAAGGGCACAATTGGGGGAAATGGCCATGAGAATTGGTGTCTAATTAGGCTTCTTCCTCTGCTTATTGGCCATAACATTCCTGAGGGTGACAACACATGGGAAATACTCATGCTCCTCAAGGACATTGTTGCATTAGTTGTGGCACCTCAGTTTAATGAAGAGTCTTTATACATCCTTGACTACAAAGTAGCAGAGCATAGGGACCTTCTGCAGTCAACCTTCCCTGACTTTACACTGCGACCAAAACACCACTATATTGAACACTACGCTGAACTGATTAGGGTTCATGGCCCACTTACTGAAGTCTGGACAATGTGTTTTGAAGGAAAACATAAGTTTTTCAAAAAGGTTATACGTGATGCCCATAACTTCAAGAATGTTGCCATGACACTTGCACTGAAACACCAGAGGGCTCTTAGCCATCAGCTAGACTGCAGTTCTTTTTTCAAGCTGGACGTGGAAATGGCTAAGGTTACACCAGTGTTAGTAACCACCTTTCCAGAGAACATTCAAAGAGCACTTGGTCAAAAACTCCCTCAAGCTCAAGCACTTCTTGTTGCACCATCTGTCTGTATTAATGGGACTGATTATAAGACAGACATGATACTTTCAGCTGGATCATGTTCGGGGCTACCTGATTTTAAGCAAATTACTCACATTGTTGCAGTGAATACAGAGGTACTTTTTGTGTGCAAAGTGATGACATCATGGTATTTTGAGCACCTTCGTTCTTTTGAGCTTTGCTGCCCAGATATGCCATCTTTTTGCATACTTCAGCTTGAAGACCTGAATGATATTCTTCCACTTTCAGCCTATAGTGTACATGGTAAACTGATGGTCACATTGAAGCGTTTTATTCTTTGCTAAATTAACTATCTTTTGTACTTTCCTTCCAGATGGCTTCTAAAGAAACCATGACTTTGCGAGTTATTCTTACGGAAGCTGATATCAGAAAAGTAAAGCTGACATCAAAGCCAGGCTCAGTTGAAGAATTAATTAGTTGTTTAAAAAACACTCTGAGACTGGACTACAATTTTACTTTACAGTTTCAAGATCCCGAGTTTGATAACGAACTTTGCAATCTGACCGTTTTGTCAGAGCTCCCTCAGAAGCCAACTGTGAAAATCATACCGGTGATTGAATTGGTGCCACTCTCTTCAGGTGAAATGGAGACATCAAGTGATATGTTGAGTGATGCTCCAAGTACTGCAGAGACAGTATTGACCTTGGAATTACCCCAGGAAAAGAGAATGCCATGGCCTGATATCTTTTTGACTCCAAAATTCTCTGTCGATGTTGAATTTAGGCTGCGTCAATCAAATTTAATCTACTTGAAAGATGGAACGCACCTAAAAGTGACAAAGGAATTAAAACATGACATTCTTCAGAAACTTGCAGAGACCATGTATTCGTTCAAAGCATACCCAACTACTGAGGATCTACGAGCTGTTGCAAAGGCACTGGTCAATACTCACCCCTGCCTTCAAGAACCAGGTTCACCTTCTGGATACTGTGGATGGACAAACAGTTTGAAAGACAAAATGGGAAATTACCGATCCAAAATGAGGAGCCTTGGACACACAGACGTCATGGTTAATGCTGGGAAAAGAGGAAGATACTCTACGAGCCGTGATCCACCTAACAAGAACATTAAGAAGCCAAGGAAAGGGGAGGTCAACTACTTACCTGACCTCCCAGATGGGCAGGATGCTTCCAGTCTTGAAATGCTCAGACAGCAATTGGTGGATGAAATGAAGAGAAAAAACCCTGATGCTGTCTTTATTAATCAGAAGATGGACATGACTCTGTCCTTGAGGAGAAAGGATGTTGTGATCAACAAGCCTCCTGTAAGCCAAATACTTCAACGTTGGCCAGCACTTTTTAGAGAAAGTCAGGTAAAGGGAAATGCCTATGTTTGCAACATTTGTATTGAAATGAGTATTGATAAACATGATGGTTAGATATTAATTTGTTCATTTTTGACAGTTCTCGTAACAAATGCTTTTTTTCTTTACTATTTCAGGTGTATCAAGAATTCAACCGGGTGGTTGGGAAGAACCTTAAGCAAGAATTTTATGGGTCTCTTGATCGTCACTGTCCTCAACTGATTCAGATCTTCAGGTCAAAGAGAGGTCTCGCCGGGCAAATTTTGAGCAATCTTCTGCAACAAGCCAAGGTTTGTACATTTAAGTTGTTGCCATTGTTTGCTTAATTTTAAAATGCAGTCTGATATGATTATTTTTAAAAGGGTTAGTTTACCCCAAAATGAAAATTCTGTCATTAATTACTCACCCTCATGCCGTTCCTCACCTGTAAGACCTTCGTTCATCTTCAGATCACAAATTAAGATATTTTTAGATATCGTTCCATAGACCTCCACTTTCAAGGTCCAGAAAGATAGTAAAGAAATTGTTAAAATAGTCATATCAACTATAGTAGTTCAACCTTAAAGGATTAGTTCGCTTCTGAATGAAATTTTCCTGATAATTTACTCACCCCCATGTCATCCAAGATATTCACGTCTTTCTTTCTTCAGCCGAAAAGAAATTAAGGTTTTTGATGAAAACATTCTAGGATTTTTCTCCTTATAGTGGATTTCAATTGGCCCCAAACGGCTGAAGGTCAAAATTACAGTTTCAGTGCAGCATCAAAGGGCTGTTAACGATACCAGATGAGGAATAAGGGTCTTATATAGAGAAACGATTGGTCATTTTCTTAAAAAAACAACTGTATACTTTATAAACACAAATGATCACCTTCCAAGTGCTTCCGTCTTCCGTATCCTTCAAAAAGCTTTGCTGTATGTCCTACACAAAAAAAACGGAACTTGCGTCACGTTCGTTTCGTAAGTTGAATAGGGAAGGCATAGGACATACAACGTAAGCTTTTTGAAGTATACGGAAGACAGAAGCACTTGTACGGCGATCATTTGTGTTTATAAAGCATATACATTTGTATTTTTTAGAAAATGACCAATCGTTTCTCTATATAAGACCTTTATTCCTCGTCTGGTATCGTTAAATGCCCTTTGAAGCTGCACTGAAACTGTAATTCTGACCTTCAACCATTTGGAGGCCATTGAAGTCCACTATAAGGAGAAAAATCCTGGAATGTTTTCACCAAAAACCTTCATTTCTTTTCGACTGAAGAAAGAAAGACATGAACATCTTGGATGACATGGGGGTGAGTAAATTATCAGGACATTTTTATTTGAAAATGGATTAATCCTTTAATATTATGAAGCGACGAGAATACTTTTTGTGCACAAAATCCTCTCTTCTGTGTCATTTTCTTATAATGTTTACGTCCAGCGCTTCCAGGTTCTACATCAATAATGAGTCAACATTCTGATGTAGAACCTGGAAGCTCTGAATGTAAACAGTGTATGAGAATGACACAGAAGAGAGGATTTTGTTGAATAAAGTGGTTATTTTAGTTTTTGTGCACAAAGTATTCTTGTCTCTTCATAACATTAAGGTTAAACCCCTGCAGGCACTTCAACTGTTTTAACAATGTCTTTACCTTTCTCGACCTTGAAAGTGCTGGTTAAATTGCTGTTTATCATCTATTAAGTCAGATACCTCTCAGATTTCATCAAAAATATCTTAATTTGTGTTCTGAAGATGAACAAAGGTCTTACAGGTGTGTAACAAAATGAGGGTGAGTAGTTAATTACAGAATTTTAATTTTGGGGTAAACTAACCCTTTAAGACTGTTAAGTAACAGTCAAAAGTATGATTCATAGAAATTGCCTTCCTTTCATGTTGACAAATGATACAATGTTTTCTCTGAGACCACCACACCTCAGACCTCTGATCTCATTGACATGCGATGTGTTGCCATGAGAGGGCTTCCAGTACTTCTTGGTGATGACCCAACTGAGTTCTTCAAGGCATGCTTTGTAAGTATTATTAATGCATTTTTACTGTCATAGGTTTATTATAATATTTTCAGCTGGAAATATGTAAACCTTACTGTGCATTTATGTTAGTAAGAACAATAAAAAAAACACCAAAAACAATTATATTGTTAACAGTTATATTTGACATAAATGTTGAATGAAATGAGTGTCAGTGAGGAGGAAGTTTTAATTTTAAATCATTCAGGAGAAATTTAAATGAATGTCATGACACCTTTGAAACACTAAAATACAATTAAGGTTAATCTCATAACGTTTTAGTTTAATCAGTAATTCATGTCGTATGCAAAGATTTGTATACAAAAGAAAAACATACTTAATGTTTAAATATAACTGAACTCCTGGATACACTTGTGTACATAATTCACAAAAAAATATGCTTGATTTCAACTAAACAAAAAAATGTCCAATAAAATTAATATCTAGAAAAAAAACTGTACACTGCTAAAATGTATTTTAGTAATCTCCAATCTCTTGTGCAGGCTTCTGATGATGGAGACTCATACCAACATGTGCCAGTTGGAATCCTCAGCTTAGAAAATGAAGATGTGCCTCTGCAACCCCTGTCCATCCATCTCCACCCATCCTCGGTGGGAATAATCTTGGAGGGAAATGTTGTAATGGACAATCTAGACAACATACCCCAGGCCATGTGTCTTCTTTTTGGTTTAACTTACGCACTGCACCTAGACTACCCAAAGTGTATGGGCAACACCTTTCTTTTCATTCAGCAAGTTTTGCTAGGTTTAGGAAAGAAGGAGTTGAAGGGCAAGATTCTGGCTGTTACAAATCAGCTTACCATGTAAACAGGTAAATGCATTTTTCTTCTGGTTCTCTTTCAGAATCGTTATTAAAAACGTTCCCTTTCATTGAACTATGCCTTAGGGTTGGACAGATGTTCATGTTCCTTAATAATACAGTATAACACTGTGCTTGTTAAATATTTTGAAAAGTTTTAAAATACTGTTTTAAAGATTTAAAATTTGGTAATTGGTAAGATATTTCTTTGTTTTTGTCAGTCTTTGAAAACTGATTTTGATAAGTGAATTCAAATAAATTGTAAGTTCAAAAAAATGATTGTTATCCTTTGTCCTTATTTGTAATGCAGGTGTATCTTTATTAAATCATTTACAGTAAATAGCTATATTTAAATTAAAGTTTTGGGTTCTGTCTACTCACAACATTCATCCAGATTGTAGGTTTCACATGTTGTCTGTGCATAACTGTAAGCCTTTACAGGTTGATTGAACTTAAAACATTTATGGAAACTGTAAGCCCTTACAGGTTGATTGAACTTAAAAAATTTATGGAAACTCGTTGCCCTAAAAAAGTTAATTTTGTATTGTTGAAAAAACAACATATTTTAAGTTTAATGTACCTAAAGTTTCAATTGCACTGCATTAAAAACTGTTAGTTCAATGAACTAAATGTTTTCAATTAAATGCATTTGAAATCTTAAGTACATTAAACTTAAAATATGCTGTTTTTTCAACAATACAAAATTAACTTTTTTAGGGCAACGAGTTTCCATAAATTTTTTAAGTTCAATCAACCTGTTAGGGCTTACAGTGTATAATTCATTGTAATCGACCTAAATGTTTTAGACAATTTTCAATGAGGAGGAGTAAGCTTCTATGTAATATTTTATTATCCTCACAGCACGTTGGTTATGTGCTGTAAAATTATTGCGTGGCAAATTAATTATAATAGCAGATCAATTTAATAATAAAATTAGCCTAGGCCTTCCCTAATAATGATAATACAATAATACTAATAATAATTTAATACATAAATTGGAAATGCTAAATCATCTTGATATTGCTTGTTTTGACAATATCTCTGGATACATGATATCGTCTATAGGCGCAATCCAGGGGTTTATCGCAGATATTTCACACATATAGTGTGAGCACATAAATCCTGAACTTTGGCTTTACATCGCATGCGATTTACTCGTTCAGTGTGAGTAGAAACCTTGCTGAAATCACACAGACATCGCACAGTGTATACCCGCCTTTAGGAGGACCTAAGCAATCTGATTGGTTCAAAGCACGTTTTATAGGTAATCGCTTTAGTGCCTGGTTACAAATCAGATATCATTTTATTATATAAGTCTTTTGAACTACGTTATAACGACCATTAATATATATTTAACTTATATGTTTTATATACTAGTATACTGTAGATTGTGAAATTAAACATTTCTCGTTCTTAGTGTTTTTTTAGTTAGCTTAGGTAGTAGCATAGCGTACAGCTATCCGAAATGGATAGAGATAACGTTTTTCTCACCATCTACGATATTTTTCGATAAAAAACTTCAATAAATATGATACAAGCATAATACTGTTTAAGAATTAATTATGACATGACATGCTTGTATTTAAAACAAATTATATTATGCCTAATTGCCTAATAACAATGTCGCAAAACATACCTAAACATGTTATTTCTTTCACTTTAACTATATAAATAATCAGGATAAAAATAAAAGATTATGTTACGCAGCAGCAAGGACGAAGCAGAGAGTGAATCCAATAGCAAGCACTTTAATAATACAAACAGGTAATCCAATGGACTCAGGACAGGAACACGGAACAGCAACATCAAACAAGCTTAACAAGATAACAAGGGGGCGTGGCTAATCAGAAACACCTGGGGAAACTAATCAACAGAACGGGGAACAGCAAAACATGTAAAGACAGAGAAACACATGACAGACAAGAACAAGGAACAAAACAAAACACCCACACCGTGACATAGCCCCCCCCTATGGGCGGCTCCCGACGCCCCTTGAGACAAAAAACAAAACAAAACAAAACAAAAAAACACTAAAGTTCAGGAGGGTGGTGAAGTGGAGGCGGTCTTGGGGGAGGGACGGAGGGCCAGGTTCGTGCAGGCGGCCAGGAAGGAGCAGGCGACCAGAACGGAGATGACCAGACGGGCGGCCAGGGCATAGATGACCCCTCGGGCGGCCAGGGCGGAGAAGACAGTCCATCGGACGGCCAGGGCGGAGACGACCCCTCGGGCGGCCATGGCGGAGACGACCCCCTTGGGCGGCCAGGGCGGAGACGACCCCTCGGGCGGCCAGGGCGGAGACGACCCCTCGGGCGGCCAGGGCGGAGACGACCCCGGCTCGGGAACTGCAGACACCGGTTCGGGAACTGCAGACACCGGTTCGGGAACCGCAGACACCGGCTCGGGAACCGCAGACACCGGCTCGGGAACAGCAGGCACACACACTGGCTCGGGAACAAACAACACAGACTCTGGCTCGGGAACAGACAACACACTCACAGGTTGGGGAACAGGCGACACACACACTGGCTCAGGAACAGGCGACACACACACTGGCTCGGGAACAGGCGACACACACACTGGCTCGGGAACAGGCGACACACACACTGGCTCGGGAACAGGCGACACACCCACTGGCTCGGGAACAGACGACACACACTGGCTCGGGAACAGACAACACAGACTCTGGCTCGGGAACAGACAACACACTCACTGGTTGGGGAACAGGCGACACACACACTGGCTCGGGAACAGGCGACACACACACTGGCTCGGGAACAGGCGACACACACACTGGCTCGGGAACAGGCGACACACACACTGGCTCGGGAACAGACGACACACACACTGGCTCTGGCTCGGGGACAGACCACTCAGACTCTGGCTCGGGGACAAACAATACACTCACTTGTTGGGGAACAGGCAACACACACACTGGCTCGGGAACAGGCAACACACACACTGGCTCCGGCTTGGGGACAGACCACACAGACTCTGGCTCGGGAACAGACAACACACTCACTGGTTGGCGAACAGGCAACACACACACTGGCTCGGGAACAGGCGACACACACACTGGCTCGGGAACAGGCGACACACACACTGGCTCGGGAACAGGCGACACACACACTGGCTCGGGAACAGACGACACACACACTGGCTCGGGAACAGACAACACAGACTCTGGCTCGGGAACAGGCGACACACACACTGGCTCGGGAACAGACGACACACACACTGGCTCAGGAACAGACAACACAGACTCTGGCTCGGGAACAGACAACACACTCACTGGTTGGGGAACAGGCGACACACACACTGGCTCGGGAACAGGCGACACACACACTGGCTCGGGAACAGGCGACACACACACTGACTCGGGAACAGGCGACACACACACTGGCTCGGGAACAGACGACACACACACTGGCTCCGGCTCGGGGACAGACCACTCAGACTCTGGCTCGGGGACAAACAACACACTCACGGGTTGGGGAACAGGCAACACACACACTGGCTCGGGAACAGGCAACACACACACTGGCTCCGGCTCGGGGACAGACCACACAGACTCTGGCTCGGGAACAGACAACACACTCACTGGTTGGGGAACAGGCAACACACACACTGGCTCGGGAACAGACATCACACACACTGGCTCCGGAACAGGCAACACACACACTGGCTCCGGCTCGGGGACAGACCACACAGACTCTGGCTCGGGGACAGACAACACACTCACTGGTTGGGGAACAGACAACACACACACTGGCTCGGGAACAGACATCACACACACTGGCTCGGGAACAGGAACAGACTCTGGCTCGGGAACAGGAACAGACTCTGGCTCGGGAACAGGAACAGACTCTGGCTCGGGAACAGGAACAGACTCTGGCTCGGGAACAGGAACAGACTCTGGCTCGGGAACAGGAACAGACTCTGGGCCGGACATCTTGTCCGTAGACACTGGCTCGGAGGCGGCCATCTTGTCCGTAGACACTGGCTCGGAGGCGGCCATCTTGTCCGTAGACACTGGCTCGGAGGCAGCCATCTTGTCCGTAGACACTGGCTTGGAGGAAGTGACGTGAACAGTCTCTGGATCGGCCATCTTGTCTGTAGACACTGGCTCTGTAGAAGTGACGTGAACGGTCTCTGGATCAGCAGAAGTGACGTGAACAGTCTCTGGTTCGGCTATCTTGTCCGTAGACACTGGCTCGGAGGAAGTGACGTGAACAGTCTCTGGATCAGCAGAAGTGACGTGAACAGTCTCTGGTTTGGCCATCTTGTCCGTAGACACTGGCTCGGAGGAAGTGACGTGTACAGTCTCTGGATCAGCAGAAGTGACGTGAACAGTCTCTGGTTCGGCCATCTTGTCCGTAGACACTGGCTCGGAGGAAGTGATGTGAACAGTCTCTGGATCAGCAGAAGTGATGTGAACAGTCTCTGGTTCGGCCATCTTGTCCGTAGACACGGGCTCGGAGGAAGTGACGTGAACAGTCTCTGGATCGGCCATCTTGTCCGTAGACACTGGCTCTGTAGAAGTGATGTGAAACGTCTCTGGCTTGGCAGAAGTGACGTGAACAGTCTCTGACTCGGTCATCTTGTCCGTAGACACTGGCTCGGAGGAAGTGACATGAACAGGCTCTGACTGGGCAGACGTGACGTGAACAGTCTCTCGCTGGGCAGACGTGACGTGAACAGTCTCTGGACCGGACGGGACCAGCGGCGAGGGCTCTGGGCTGACAGGAAGTACAGGAAGGACTTCCAGGCATTGCGGGACGCGGGAAGTCCTCTTCCTCCTCCGTCTCGGAGAGCGAGAGGGTGCTGGGCTGGACGGGACGGGACCAGCGGTGAGGGCGCTGGGCTGGAAGGGACCAGCGGTGAGGGCGCTGGGCTGGACGGGACCAGCGGTGAGGGCGCTGGGCTGGACGGGACCAGCGGTGAGGACGCTGGGCTGGACGGGACCAGCGGTGAGGGCTCTGGACTGGACGGGACCAGCGGCGAGGGCTCTGGGCTGACAGGAAGTACAGGAAGGACTTCCAGGCATTGCGGGACGCGGGAAGTCCTCTTCCTCCTCCGTCTCGGAGAGCGAGAGGGTGCTGGGCTGGACGGGACGGGACCAGCGGTGAGGGCGCTGGGCTGGACGGGACCAGCGGTGAGGGCGCTGGGCTGGAAGGGACCAGCGGTGAGGGCGCTGGGCTGGACGGGACCAGCGGTGAGGGCGCTGGGCTGGACGGGACCAGCGGTGAGGACGCTGGGCTGGACGGGACCAGCGGTGAGGGCTCTGGACTGGACGGGACCAGCGGTGAGGGCTCTGGGCTGGACGGGACCAGCGGTGAGGGCTCTGGGCTGGACGGGACCAGCGGTGAGGGCTCTGGGCTGGACGGGACCAGCGGTGAAGGGTCTGGCATGACGTGGCTGACGTGAAGCTCTGGCTGGACGTGGCTGACGTGAAGCTCTGGCTGGACGTGGCTGACGTGAAGCTCTGGCTGGACGTGGCTGACGTGAAGCTCTGGCTGGACGTGGCTGACGTGAAGCTCTGGCTGGACGTGGCTGACGTGAAGCTCTGGCTGGACGTGGCTGACGTGAAGCTCTGGCTGGACGTGGCGGACGTGAAGCTCTGGCTGGACGTGGCGGACGTGAAGCTCTGGCTGGACGTGGCTGACGTGAAGCTCTGGCTGGACG
Source organism: Gila orcuttii (assembly GCA_026230005.1). Lineage (NCBI taxonomy): Eukaryota > Metazoa > Chordata > Actinopteri > Cypriniformes > Leuciscidae > Gila > Gila orcuttii. Next base: position 50,667,835 of record JAPDVR010000006.1, read on the forward strand.
TGGCTGACGTGAAGCTCTGGCTGGACGTGGCTGACGTGAAGCTCTGGCTGGACGCAGAGATCAGGCGATGACCTGGCGTACCGCGGAAGGAAGCTCTCCAAACATCGGCCGAGTGCCTCTCTCCAGTTCAGACCCGAGAGATCGGGGAGCTCCCTCGGATCGACCTCCTTAGCCCCTAGCCGGTAACACAGCTTACCCGCCTCGTCACCGAGAGAGCAGGAGGCAGCGAGAGGGGCAAACCCCCAGGTATACTGGAACAGATCGCAGCTATCCAGGGCCAAGGCCGCGATCTGACCGGCGAACTCCCGGCTCATGCTGGGAAGATCAGGTGAGATCTGTGCTGCTGGATTCATTGGGTCGGTCGTTCTGTTACGCAGCAGCAAGGACGAAGCAGAGAGTGAATCCAATAGCAAGCACTTTAATAATACAAACAGGTAATCCAATGGACTCAGGACAGGAACACGGAACAGCTACCAGCAACATCAAACAAGCTTAACAAGATAACAAGGGGGCGTGGCTAATCAGAAACACCTGGGGAAACTAATCAACAGAACGGGGAACAGCAAAACATGTAAAGACAGAGAAACACATGACAGACAAGAACAAGGAACAAAACAAAACACCCACACCGTGACAGATTATTACATGAATTAAAGTTTGATTGATTACATTAAGAATCGCAAGAACAGCTTTAGATCAGGCATACTACTGTACTGGGGTCCTAAGCTGGGACTCATCACTTCCCCACACCGGACAGCTGATCATAGCTGTACAGGCGGGTTTTTTTATTTCTCATCTCCATAAATATATCTAGTAATAAACCTAAGGCAAGGGCTAGAAATTAATTTTTGCTAATACTTCCTCATCATCATGGAGAGCGCAGTTCTTGGTTGCATAGCAACGACAGACGCTACGGGAGTGCGAGCGCTTGTGGAAAGAAGGAGAAAGCGGCGCGGCCGCACGGGCTTTCCACACGTTCTTAGACGTGATATGTGAATGGCCCCTAATTCAGGATAAACTGAGAATCTATTTGGTTTAAAATCGTTTTTGTTTTGTTTTAAATGGAGATCACGATAACATACATCAGACAACTACACAGAATAACATGTTACAGTCTATTTTTTTTTAAAAAAAGATACTCATTTGAATCATTAATTCAAATACTTTTAAAACTAATTAATACAGTGTCTCATTCATAAATACCTGTTTAATTAATGTATGATTCACCATTTTTGAATGAATCTCTCGAGTTTTCTTGAATAAATGATTCAATGAAAAAAAATCTAAGTCGATTTTTGCTGGAGTAATAATGTAATCAACACAATCTTTATTTGAAGAGACTCCTTTTACTTTAGTCATTTTATTGGTTATTGCTTAAAATTGGCAAGAATAAAAGGTAGAAATATTCATTCTTCAGGTTTTTGCCCTTTTTTTTCTCTACAAAACAAGAATTTATAAGAACCGGATTCGATAATCAGAATCGCTTAAATGATGAAAACTATGACTCTTGTTCAGCTCACAGTTCACGGATGACCGGGGCGAGCAGTGCTGCATATACGGCTCTACAGCTCACGATGCAGACATCCGTCTAAAGCCCATGATCTGGCTAAAGGAAACAGTTCAAACGTATTTATTGATGGATTTGTTTCTTAAAGCAAAGACCTAACTGCTTTTCCCCACTGTTTTTCACTCTGTTACAGGCTGCCAGGAAGAATCCGTCTCTACTGTGGATCTACATTGTTGCTGTTCCTTTTTTATCCCTTTTCTCCTTGAGTTCTTTCTGGTGTCATTAAACTATCTTAACTTGAATTGTGTCTGTTCATTATAGAGACAGTTACACACACAAAATTAAGAAGATATTTTTCAATGTCAGTATAGCCTACTTTTTTTCATATTAGATAGTCAAGTAGCCCCAGTGCTGTATATCACCATAGACATTGAGGAGGAGAAGTTCTATATTATATGTCAATAATAATAATAACAATAATATGTCAATAATTAGAAATGGCCAAACTGTTCCCTCAATGTTGGAAATTCTTGCTCTGCTTTGTTTTTAGGATGACAAAAAGGTTTAAAAGTTACACTTTAGGCTACTTTAGGCTGGTCTATCTTAGTGGTCTAATAGCGACCATCCAAAATAGATAGCCAATCAAATCAAAGTAGGCGGGGTTTCCTGTTCACAGAAGCAGAGCAGAGCACGTTATTCCATCAGTTTAACATTGAAAGAGTGCGAGCACTGCGAGGTGAGATGAAAGTTGCAAATTATTTAATATTAGTCAACTGTTTTACGATAGAAATGATAAATGCCTGACAGTTATGTCCAGTGATGCAAACTACTCAACTTTTTCTTCTTGAATAAGGCCATTTTGAGGGATGAAAGTTGCATGTGTTCAGTATCGATGCTATTTTATTAATGAAAGTCGCGGGGGCAGCGATGACTACAGTTTCTGTGATCCTGAGTGTGCAGCGAGATCTCCGCTCTCGGAGTGTGTGTGTGTGTGTGTGTGTGCGTGCGTGCGTGCGTGTGTGTTCATGCGTGCTTCAATGAAAGCAGCGCATGGTGTCTATGTAAAGGAGTAGCCAGAAAGGTTCGACCTAAATAAATAAAGGTCTTATAAAGCCCATGCAGAGCGGCCGGGATTTACAGCTTTGCGTCGTTCAAACATCGGCCGAAGATCATCTGCGATCATATGCCGACGTTGCGGCGACATATTGCCGATTAGCAAACGCTCTCTGAGCGACATCGTGCCGATGGAACTTTGTACATCGGGCCGACATCGGCCAGACGTACGTGTGCTATCTGGGAAAGACCAAACTCAGTACACATCATATTAATAAACCATACTATGTATAAAAAAATAAGATGAGTCCAAAATATGAACGCAACGCGTTTAATTACACGTTAAGCATTTTCCTCCCATAGAAAACCGTTATAAGAAAACGCTTAAAGTGGCTTACTGTACTAAGACAGTGATATTAAAAGACCAAACTCAGTACACATCATATTAATAAACCATATATGTATAAAAAAATAAGATGAGTCCAAAATATGAACGCAACGCGTTTAATTACACGTTAAGCATTTTCTTCCCATAGAAAACCGCTATAAGAAAACGCTTAACGTGGCTTACTGTACTGAGACTAGGGCTGCACGATTATGGCCAAAATGATAATCACGATTATTTTTATCAATATTGAGATCACGATTAATTATAACGATTATTTGTTGATTTTAACCAAAACAAATTTTATTGCCACATAGGCTAATTATAACTGCTTTCACATCCATATTGTGCTACATTCCAGCTGCTAATGTACAAGTATGTCCATCAAAATAAAACAGGTCCTCTTATTCACCAAAATTCAGTGCATCTCCTTAAAGAATAAATAAAAATAAATAAAACAATAAAGAAAATGTAGCAAAACTTCAACAGGGCACTATTTTACATTATGTAAATATATTTTAGGAAGCAAAATATAAACTTGCATTGTACCTGCATAATGGATGTGAATAAAACTCAAAATATACAATCAATAAACAACAAATATTCCATAACAGAATGTAACCAAATAAGAACATTTCAAGGCAGAACTATGGAAGTTCAATTAATGGATAAAATTCAGAGTCATTGTTGTTTGACGCTTAAGAATCTGAAAACCTGGTTGTGGTGCAGTGTCAGTGATTGGTTGTGAAATCATACTGCATGAATTGAATCCTATTTAATCTTCTATATGAAAGTTTATGTGCTCGAATTATTTATATGTATTAAACAATAGTTCAAAACAAGACGTTTGTAGTACTGATTATTGGAGTCCATTAATCGAACTTCCATGCCTCTTATATAGTAATTATATATTACTATGTAGTACCAATTTACTAATGCTCACACCATAGACAGTAAAAGAAACTCTCTCCCGCGCGCAGATACTCGGTCTCTCTCACGCGCAGACATATGCAGACACACTCGGTATCTCTCGCACGCTGTCGCTCGCTCGCAGACACACTCGCACACTGTCGAGCGCGCACTTGGACACTCGTGCTCTGTCACTCGCGCGCAGACACAGGTCTCTCTCGTGCACTGTGGCTCATGGAGGCACGTGATCAGACAGTGGTTTAGGGAGCGGATTGACGCATTTTAAATATCGCTCGATCACGCGAATTTGATCGTGGGAAGCCAAAATCGTGATCGTCATTAAAATTCGATTAATCGTGCAACTGAGACAGTGATATTAAAAGACCAAACTCAGTACACATCATATTAATAAACCATACTATGTATAAAATAATAAGATGAGCCCAGAATATGAACGCAGCGCGTTTAATTACACGTTAATTATTTTCTTCCCATAGAAAACCGTTATAAGAAAACGCTTAACGTGGCTTACTGTACTAAGACAGTGATATTGAAAGACCAAACTCAGTAAACATCATATTAATAAACCATACTATGTATAAAAAAATAAGATGAGCCCAGAATATGAACGCAACGCGTTTAATTACACGTTAAGCATTTTCTTTTTTTAATATTTACTATGTATAAAAATATAAGTAAAAAAAAAAACTTTTCCTCTTCAACGCCCTTTTGTGAACACACCCCTTTTTAGAGCACATGGTTGCCTACAACCAATCACAAATCTTTGTTTTTGAATGTCCAATCACCACACAATGTAATCTTTTGAAATGCGTGTAACTGTCATCTGTAGGTATATATAAGGCACTGTCAGTGGCACTGACACCACAACCTGTCATTTGTGCAGTCGCCTTGCTAGAGTCGCTGTATAGGTCATTCAGTTGCATTTAGATTTTTGGAATCGAATTTTCTTTATAAAAAGCCTTTTTAAAGGCTACAACTCATTTTCACTGGTGTCATACTAATTAACAGGGTATTCTTAATATACATATATTATATAATATTATATTATAGTATATTATATTATTACTAATATTATATATTGTATTATATTATAGTATAGTATATTATATTTTGTTGTATTTGTTTGTTTTGTCTTTTTTCCCCCTTTGTTGTATATTCACATCGACGCAGGTGAATATAAAAAAAATGACTTTAATGCAAAAACAGTCAGAGTTTACACTTAAAGAAGCAGAAGCAATTCTAGATGATGTTGAAAAATACAAGGAGTTAATTTCCAGCGAACCACCATTACATCCAAAGGGTGGTGATGTGTTCCTTTACACAAGTTCACAGTCAGATAAACCTAACATGGACTTTAGGTTTGATCAAATGATGTGGAAGCAGAAGGGTTGAAATTATCACAACATTAGAAAGTATGGGGGAAGAGTTTTGAAACGCTACTATCAGATTAGAGCTGGTGAATGTGAAAAAGGCACCTCCTCAGAATTCAGGAAGTGCATTTACTCTCTTGTTAATGAAGAAAAAAAAATCCTATTTGATTCATTACCTGGCAAATGAGACCGTATATGTACCACGAAAGCATGCCAAATGCCAAAACGGACAGAGTGTTTATTCCCTCCAAAAAAGAAGTTTTCTCTGACATACTTTTAAACGATCACGGTCAAGCCCCGTCAAACATCTACAAAACTGTCCTTGCTAAAACATGCAGTGTTAATCTGGAGCACATGGCAGTAAACACACCACGAAACCTTAAACAAGTCCAGAACACAGTATATGCACAACGATGCAACCAACGAATATCACGAGATGAACTGTTTAGTTTGCATGAATTGGCATACCAACTACCAGGTTTCATATGGAACATTACAACATTCCCGGACCTTCTTGTTTATGCTGGCATGACAGATATTGTTGATTTGGCACGTGCAAACTTAGATGAATCAGTGAGGTTTGAGTACCCACAAATGATAAGTTATGACACAACATTTCAAATGGGGGATTTTTATGTGTCTGACCAGTGCAGTGTTTCTCATAGCCAGCAGAATGACCCAGTGTATCCAGTTAGCTTCATGCTACATGAACGTAAATTCATGCAACACCATGAGAAATTTCTGACTGAGATTTTTGGAAAGCTGGGAATGGACTCAAAAAAATACCAGAAGATACCAGTGACCGTTGACAGGGAGAAAGGAATTGTAGGTGCTTTGAAAAAAAACTTTACCAATCTAAGTGTAGTGTTCTGCCGCAACCACATCTTACGAGATGTGGAATATTGGGTTAAGACACATGGGGGGAAAAGGGATGATGTGAAGGTCCTAAAAGACCATGTTGAGCAGCTCATTGATTCCTCCTGTCCAGATGAGTTTGATGCCCGCTATGATGCCTTCGGAAAAGTATGGTCAGAAGGATTCCTCTGCTACTTTGACCATCACCTGAAAGCAGACATTTGTGAAAACATGGCTGCATACTACACCAAACAATTCTGTGCATTTAAAGACAAAACACCAACAAACAATATAAGTGAGAGCATCAACAAAATGATAAAATCCCAAAATGAATGGCGAGAACTTCCAGTGGACGCAATGGTGCTCTCACTGTACTACATGCAGTCATACTTTTTATTTGAATTTCAGAGGGCAAAATGTGGCTTGGGAAATTATGCAATGAAGCAGAACCTTAGTGTAGCAGTGACGGATGTGAAAATGCCCCCTTTTCTTCCTTTGGAAGAAATCATCAAAAGGATCAAGACCAACACAGAAAATGAGCCGTGCAAAGTTGAAGGAGTTAAACTGTCTTCTCAGACATCTTTGGCCAAGACAGTCATTGAAATGGGTCTGGTGAGTCTAAATCCATCATTGAGAGTGTTTGTCGTGAAAAGTCCCTCAAACGAATCAGTACATGTAGTTCGAAATACTGCAAATGGTGCATTATGCTCTTGTCCCAGCACTGGAAAATGCTACCACATTTTTGCAGTAGAAATGGCTACGGGGCTTCACTTTGCTACAAATCGAACATACAGCCTCTCAGTGATGAGGAAGAGAGGGAGAGGCAATGAAACAAAATCGGGCCGGAAAAAACCCAGAACAAAAGATTATGATTATTTGGTGAACCCGGCACCAGACTCTTTATTGTCTTCATTACCTGACTCTCTGGTAGACAACATTCCACAAATTCCAATGGATGCTGAAAAGGAGGACAAAACAAAAGATCAAAATAAGTGTTCCGATACAGCTGCTCTGTCTAAGGAGCCACCACAGACTGATGCTGGGAAAGATACTTGCCAGTTTGGGTGCTCATATGAATCCGCCTCTTTGGTGGACAGCATGCCATCAATTTCTTTGAATGCTGAAAATAAAAAAAATACAGAGCAGGAGTGTTCTGAAAAAGCTACACTGTCAAACTTGCCATCACGACCAGATGCTGAAAAAGAGGACAACACTTACCAGTTTTGGCTTTCAAATGGCGACAGTCTGCCTCTAGAACCACATCTTTCCAGAGTATCCACACCAAACAGTGCAGGGGATTCATTTGCTCCTTGGATGGGCATCAATGACATTCATGACTAGGCAAAGGTCTCTCCCAAAAGCCGCTGTCTTTCTCCAATGACCTGGCTTGAAGGGGAAACAATTGAGCAGGCAATTAATGTCTTCATTCACCAACAAAAAAAGTCAGACTCAATTCTATGTGTACCCACATACCTTTACCAGCTAGCTGCACTAGAAGACTTTACTCCAATTTTGCAGTTTTGTGCTGCAAAAAAGACTCTAAATTATGATCTAATCATAATACCCTTCAACACTGACATTACTGGCCGTGGTTATCACTGGGTTCTTGCCACTGTAAATTTCAGAGAGCGAGAGATCTCAGTGTTCAATTCAATCCACAGTCTTAAAACTTTGAAGCATGCTGCTCCAAAACTAATGAAAGTAGTAGCTTGCATGTACACTTCAGCAACAGAAAACTTTTAGGCTTCTGACTGGAAAACTTCAGATGTGGTGAATACTTCACAACAAGGAAATGGGTATGACTGCGGTGTCTTTGCTGTTGTGAATGATTGTGCTATCATTGACAACACACCATTAGGTCCAGTCAACAGTGTGAAGGCAAGAATGTGAATTCATACCCTTATTGAACAGTATGAGCCTCCAAAGGTCAGAAGGGCTGGACTCTCACACGAAAAACTGCAATGCTTTAAAAAAGAAGTACAGACATATGAGGCAGTCACACAAACAGTACATGTAAGCAAAGCAGATTACACTGGTACCTTGAAAAGACTACACCCGAACAGCAAAGACTGGACTCTCTGTTTAACCTCAACGTGTAAGGGTGACCCAAAGCACAGAGATGACTATATCTTGTGCATTATTTGCAGACGGTGGTTCCACCTTAAATGCACACCATCAGCTGACCGGTTAGTTGTTGCTTCCACTGATTATAATAAATGTCTTATGTGCTGTTCCTGAGGCAACAAATTTGAAACAACACAATGAAATGTGTTAACACTGTGAATGAAATAGGGCAGGTTTCATGATCAATAAAATTGATAGTGAACTGTTGCAAATACCCCAGAAAGAAAAAAGAAAAAACATACTATAAAATATACAGGTCCTTCTCAAAAAATTAGCATATTGTGATAAAGTTAATTATTTTCCATAATGTAATGATAAAAATTAAACTTTCATATATTTTAGATTCATTGCACACCAACTGAAATATTTCAGGTCTTTTATTGTTTTAATACTGATGATTTTGGCATACAGCTCATGAAAACCCAAAATTCCTGTCTCAAAAAATTAGCATATTTCATCCGACCAATAAAAGAAGTGTTTTTAATACAAAAAAAAAAAAAGTCAACCTTCAAATAATTATGTTCAGTTATGCACTCAATAGTCAATACTTGGTCGGGAATCCTTTTGCAGAAATGACTGCTTCAATGCGGCGTGGCATGGAGGCAATCAGCCTGTGGCACTGCTGAGGTGTTATGGAGGCCCAGGATGCTTCGATAGCGGCCTTAAGCTCATCCAGAGTGTTGGGTCTTGCGTCTCTCAACTTTCTCTTCACAATATCCCACAGATTCTCTATGGGGTTCAGGTCAGGAGAGTTGGCAGGCCAATTGAGCACAGTAATACCATGGTCAGTAAACCATTTACCAGTGGTTTTGGCACTGTGAGCAGGTGCCAGGTCGTGCTGAAAAATGAAATCTTCATCTCCATAAAGATTTTCAGCATATGGAAGCATGAAGTGCTCCAAAATCTCCTGATAGCTAGCTGCATTGACCCTGCCCTTGATAAAACACAGTGCACCAACACCAGCAGCTGACATGGCACCCCAGACCATCACTGACTGTGGGTACTTGACACTGGACTTCAGGCATTTTGGCATTTCCTTCTCCCCAGTCTTCCTCCAGACTCTGGCACCTTGATTTCCGAATGACATGCAAAACTGAGCAACAGTCCAGTGCTGCTTCTCTGTAGCCCAGGTCAGGCGCTTCTGCCGCTGTTTCTGGTTCAAAAGTGGCTTGACCTGGGGAATGCGGCACCTGTAGCCCATTTCCTGCACACGCCTGTGCACGGTGGCTCTGGATGTTTCTACTCCAGACTCAGTCCACTGCTTCCGCAGGTCCCCCAAGGTCTGGAATCGGTCCTTCTCCACAATCTTCCTCAGGGTCCGGTCACCTCTTCTCGTTGTGCAGCGTTTTTTGCCACACTTTTTCCTTCCCACAGACTTCCCACTGAGGTGCCTTGATACAGCACTCTGGGAACAGCCTATTTGTTCAGAAATTTCTTTCTGTCTTACCCTCTTGCTTGAGGGTGTCAATGATGGCCTTCTGGACAGCAGTCAGGTCGGCAGTCTTACCCATGATTGCGGTTTTGAGTAATGAAACAGGCTGGGAGTTTTTAAAAGCCTCAGGAATCTTTTGCAGGTGTTTAGAGTTAGTTAGTTGATTCAGATGATTAGGTTAATAGCTCGTTTAGAGACCCTTTTCATGATATGCTAATTTTTTAAGACAGGAATTTTGGGTTTTCATGAGCTGTATGCCAAAATCATCAGTATTAAAACAATAAAAGACCTGAAATATTTCAGTTGGTGTGCAATGAATCTAAAATATATGAAAGTTTAATTTTTATCATTACATTATGGAAAATAATGAACTTTATCACAATATGCTAGTTTTTTTAGAAGGACCTGTATATAGACATTAAATTATATTAAATGGTTTAATATTCATTCAGGAAGAAAATGCTTAACGTGTAATTAAACGCGTTGCGTTCATATTTTGGACTCATCTTATTTTTTTATACATATATGGTTTATTAATATGATGTGTACTGAGTTTGGTCTTGTAGCCGCAAGCAGATGGCCAGTTCTGCCAGTTGATTAAATTACTAATGGACAAAGCAGTGTCCGGTTTTACCACATGTGACCAAAAGGCCGCTTTGGCTCAAGAACACGCGGAGAACTCCCCAGGGTTTCCCTTCGATAACAAGACGATAACAAGACGAACATTGTCACTTCCACATTGTCCATTCAAAAACGCACACACAATCGCCCGCAGGGGATGAGCAAAAAAGTTCACCACCCGCCAACCACGGGATGAACTTATACACACACGCCATACAGACCCGCACACAAACGTCCCTTGTGTGCAACTTAGGATAGAAATATCCTTAATGTATATAACACAGAATTGTATCTAACCTTCCTGTATGCATGCATATCTAATTAGTTGTGTCTTATTCTATAGATTAAATTTGAGACTGTTCTGTAACTTTGAATCTTAAGTGTATTTCTAAAGAAAGAATACCTAACAGGATCAAATTCTGTGCCTCTCCCTCTTGCTAGGTCATAAAACTTTATGACCCCCAAAAGGAATTCCAAGGGAATCACAGCTCCCACTTGAATTCTGATAAAGAAAGAGGAATAGACTCTGCAATCTTATATTTTCTATAAGTATAACCACTTAAGAAATGTATAAACATGAATTTGATCTTTCCTAGGTCATGGTAGCCGGTATTATGACTTTATAGTTGTGTGAGTGAACATTATGTTTCTTCTACTCTTTCCGGCCATTCTTGGTACCTGTTTGACCGTCTTGTTTTGACTAAACAAGTCATACATAGGATATTACAGTAAAATGTATTGTTCTGTGTGTACAATCTTTCTGGGTAGAAATGACAAAATTTCATACCCTCACAAATTATCCTGACAGGACAAAGAAAAACTTTTCCCGCTTGAGATACTCTAAGATGATTGGTTCTCCTCTCCATAAAAGACTGACACAGAAGTTTCTGAAAGAGCTTTTTCCCTGTGAGAGGTTTCCGGTGCCATGGCTCCTTAGGGAGCTTTACACCGTGTTTCTCCTTTTTCTTTAATCTTTCTTTATTTTCGTCTCCGGACTTTCCTACGTTCACTTTCAGCGAAATGAACGTAATCGGCAACTTCGACTTTAAAGAGACTCTTTGAACCAACCAGCAACTGCACCTCAAAGGACATTCAAACTAACGCGCTCCCTTGCTCTGAAAGACCACGTGAACGCGTGACACGAGGACAGAGACACACACACACACGCTTTGGTTCTCAGCCACACGAAGAATCATGCAAGTATCCTAATTCCTATCGATCTAAATGCTTTAAGATCTGTTTACCCCATTCAGGGGATTTGATCTTTGTGTCTCTCATGGTTCACTTTGTCTGTGTTTTGTGCCATACTGCAATCTCTCATCCTGACCGTTAGTTTCACTTTCTCATCCTCTCTCTCTCTCTCTCTCTCTCTCTCTCTCAATATATATATATATATATATATAAACGATATATATATATATCGTTTTCTCTCCCTCTCTCATCCTATTTTAATTCGTGTTTGTAATGTTTTTTGTTTGTTTGTTTCGAGTGTACATACATGTATCCCGTGTGAATTGTAGTTTGATGCATTAGTCCAATTATTAAAACCATTATATTCTTGATTGTTCGTCTGAAATGCTAATTTTTACAAAGTCAATGAAGTGTTTGATCTAGCTACAAAGCTTTACAATTCGTTACTATTTCAGTAACCTAAATTTTATAATAACAAGAAGGTGAATTTTCATGGCCAGAAAATAGCTTTTTGGAATTATAAGGAAGGGATAACCTTGTTGAGAAGTTGATAAGTTAATCTTACGGCCGTTTGCTGGACAAACAGATTGTTCGATAACTAAATTAATTCCATTAAAGGTTATCTCATATAATCGATCTGGAAAGGGACCATTGATATATGAATGAAGAATTATAATTCGTTGTGATTGATCATTCATATATACAATCGATCTATTTTCAACTTCGATAATTTAACTGTAATATGCAGTATATTAATCATATTCATGATTAATTATTAAAATTCCCTATATATAATTTGAGCTAATTCAATGTAAGACTCATTGTCGCTACAGTCTTTTAATATCACTGTCTTAGTACAGTAAGCCACGTTAAGCGTTTTCTTATAACGGTTTTCTATGGGAAGAAAATGCTTAACGTGTAATTAAACGCGCTGCGTTCATATTTTGGACTCCTCTTATTTTTTTATACATATATGGTTTATTAATATGATGTGTACTGAGTTTGGTCTTTTAATATCACTGTCTTAGTACAGTAAGCCACTTTAAGCGTTTTCTTATAACGGTTTTCTATGGGAAGAAAATGCTTAACGTGTAATTAAACGCGCTGCGTTCATATTCTGGACTCATCTTATTTTTTTATACATAGTATGGTTTATTAATATGATGTGTACTGAGTTTGGTCTTTCAATATCACTGTCTTAGTACAGTAAGCCACGTTAAGCGTTTTTCACGTTAAGCGTTTTAGAATGTCCCGAGAAACAGGCGTTTATTTATTCATTCTCAGTGTTGAGAAACGTAGCCTGCATGTGTTACGTTATTGTGTTAATAATAACTAAAGTACCTAATTATGTTAAATATTTATTTTGTATGAAAACCAACGCGTTAGTTACTTATGGATTAAAAAGTACCGTTGTATCAGTGCTGCGCGAGCTCTCTCTCACAAACACTGATGTGCGCACACAGAGAGAAGATAATTGTAAAATGAAAATTGACGGGCTAAGTTTAAATTTTGTTCTTGGTTGTATTTTTTTTTTCTGTCAAAATGTCAGAAAGCATTTTGTTTTATCCATTTGTGTTTTTAAAATTTGTTAAATGACGGACGTTTTACTGTTAACACAGCCCTCATATCTCGGATTCATCTAAACTTATACTTGATATTCTTTTTAGAATAAGTGGTTCGTTTTGCTATTATTGGACTCCTGTCTATTCATTGTCAACTATTTTCTATAAATATGTTTGCACTGGCTAACGTTTATTCAGCTAATGCGTGTCCTGTTTAAAATGTGCAATGTGCAAATGCAAAGACAGCACGTCACAAAATAAAAGTAATTTTTTCTGTGTGATTTTGTATCATATTTGGATATTGGAATAATAAATTAAGTAGCCTATCTTAAATGTACAATGTTCTGATGTTAGTGTTTTTTTATTTTTTATTTACTGTTTTCTAGGGATTTCTTAATTTTAGACTATTGACCAGCACACATTATATCCAATGCAATATTAATCATGAATAAAAAATGGTTTTGAGCAGTATTGAAACTTTGGACTTTCACTGTATATTGCAGTGCAGTGCAAGTGAAATTTTGGATTTGGGTCCACCAATTCAAAACTAGAATTATGAAGATAGGCATGTGTTTGTGTGTCGTCGTCGTCCCCCCAACCCCAAATCGGCTGATAAGCGAAGGAATTGTGGTAGGTGGAGATTTTCTTACCATTTCACCGCTGATAACGCCGACGTATAACCGTGTCTAATGTTCCCCCTTTCATTCAGAATGATGAAATTAAAAGAGCGTTAGCGAGATATGGAAAGTTTGCTAGTGGGATTAGAACTATTCCACTGAGATGCAGAAACGAAGCTTTGAAGCACGTTATGTCTTTCAGGAGGCAAGTGTTTAGGTTTTTGAATCAGCCAGAGCTGGATGTATCGTTTAGAGTTGGCCACGAGGGAAAAATGTATGTGGTTTACGCTAATACCGGTAGCATGAAATGCTTTGAGTGTGGGGATATTGGGCATAAGAGGATGGCGTGCCCACATAAGCGCTGCTGCTGAGGATGTTCAGGGACAAAATGAAGATATCCAGATTAATACTGATGAAACAAATTATGAGAAAGCACCAACTCAGATTACAGAGGAAAGGAACGTTGTTAATGCTGATTTGATTGACAGTAATGATCAGAAAGATTATGTTGATGAAAACGAGATTTCTATTGGACAAAATGATGCATCTAGAATGGGGGAAAGTAGTGTGATGACTGATGATGTCAACAAAGGAAAAATAAATGTTGAAAGGGTTCAAACTGACGATGCTGAAGCATTTAGCAGTGTTGAAATGTGTACTGATTCTGAAATGGGAGATGATAATTTCTCAGAAATTTCAGATATTGGTTCACAAATCATGGAGGACACATACAGTATACACTGCAAGAAATAAATAACTTTCTAGATACAACTTTTGGAAAGACTGTGGAAGTTAAAGATTTCTTCCCAGATATAGGAAAAATTATAGAGTCGGTGACTGTTACAAAGAAACGTTAGTCGTGAGGTTCTTAGCAAGCAGAAAAGATTTCGGTTAAGGAAGATCTTAAAGAAGTTAATGAGAGATCACGCCTCCTAGCATAAAGCTTTCTCAAACAAAACACGTCATACACATTCTAAAAGACTTTATTGACTTATCTGAATGAGTAGTCAGGATGATTCTCACATAGTTTTGTAGCAAATATTCTAGACTATGTGATACAATTTTCAAAAGTCTTGTGAAGAAATAATCAGTATGTGTTTTGTGGCCTTATTTCAGAAACTTTTATTTTTAGTTTTTTCAATAACCATGCATAAATAATATTCTCTCAAAAATACAAACATGTACATACATGTTGATCACATATTATGGTAGCCCCGTTTGTGCTATATAGAGTGAATTTACACCTTTGCCATTAACATGTTTATAAATAACTGAAAAAAGCACAAATGTCAGTGCATGTCAAAACATCCCAAGGGCCCCAAAAACATCTTGGTCCTCAGAGGGTTAAGAAAGAATAAGGCAAACGCTTCACAAAATGATTAAAACACACAGGGTGTCGGTTATTCTTTGTCTTTTCACTCTATTTCTGTCCTTTTTATTTTTTTCCCTTTTTATGGAGTTTTTGAGAGCGGGCTCCTTAAATATAAATGGGGGTAGAGATGGAAATACGTTGGCAATGGTGTCAGAATTATTTAGAACTAAGAAGGTGGATATTGTTTTTGTTTTTTTTACAAGAAAGTCGGAATAGGATATAGTGGGAAGGGAAATGTGTGCTAAGCCATGGGACAAATATGAGTCCGGGTGTAGCCATATTATTCTCAAAAAATATAAATGTAAATATTTTAGTTGTAGAAGAAGTTATAAATGGAAGAGTATTATTAATGCATATAGAAATTAAGGGAACTGTGTTTGTGCTTATAAATGTTTATGCACCAAATATTGGGCCTGAGCGAATGGAGGTTTTTATGAAACTAAAAAATGCTGTTCAAAAATTGGAGATCAGATGTGTGTTATCATTGGAGGTGACTGGAATTGTACTGTCGATTTTATAATTGATAAGAATGGGGAGGAACCTCACAATGAGTCAAGTGTGGTATTACCAAAAATTATAAAAGAGCTTAATTTGTTTGATATTTGGAGGAAAAGAAATATCGAAATTAGACAATATACATGGGTTAAAGCATCTGAGAATAGGGTTAGTGGGGCAAGACTAGACAGATTTTATATTGATAAAACATGGAATAATAAGGTGATGAATGCTGTTATTTTACCTGTTGGGTTTTCAGATCACTACTTGGTTTTATTTGATTTAAACATGAAGGTAATTACAAAGCCAAATTATTTTTGGCATTTTAATGTTAAATTATTACAAGATGCTTTGTTTTGTGATAGTTTTAAATTATTCTGGAATAAATGGAAAATGCAGAAAGATTCTTTTGAAAACGTGTCAGTGGTGGGATGTTGGCAAAGTAAATATAAGAATATTTTGTCAAAATTACAGTTCACATAATACATCAAGGGTGAAGTTTGCAGTAAAAAGCTTGGAGAAAGACATTCAAAGAATGGAAAGTACTATTTTTAATAATAATGGAACTGGGCAGAGTGAGCTGTTGAATAAGAAAAAGAAAGAACTTGGCTCGTTATTACAGGAGCAAGTGAAAGGGCGAGAATCTGTTCTATCAAAGACATGGACGCTCCTACATCTTTCTTTTTCAACCTTGAAAAGAAAAGCTCCCAACAAAAACAAATATATCATCTTCAACGGCCTGATGGGACTTTAACGTCAGACCCGGTGGAAATAAAGAAGCTGGCAGTTAACTTTTACAAAGAACTGTATGACACTGAGAACTGTGAAGTTGAGAGTGCTTCTGATTTGCTGAGTGACTTACCTCAGGTGGAAGATGAGGGGAGAAAATCACTAGACAGTCAAATAACTTTTCAGGAGATTACAGAAGCAATGAAACAGTTATCAAGAGGACGTTCTCTGGGAATTGATGGACTGCCAGTTGAGTTTTACCAAGCTTTATGGGCTGTATTAGGACAAGATCTGTATGAAGTACTCATTCAAAGCATCAAAAGTGGAGAACACTTCCTATAAGCTGCCAAAGAGCTGTACTGTCTTTGCTTCCAAAAAAAGGAGATCTAGGTCTTCTAAAGAATTGGAGACCAGTTTCTCTATTGTGTTTGGACTATAAAATACTGTCAAAGTGTTTAGCAAACAGGTTTAAGTGTTATTGGTTCAAAATTGATTCAATAATTGTTCAATAATTGGAGTTATTGGTTCAAAATGACCAGACGTATTGCATTCCCAAAAGGTCAATCATGGATAATCTCTTTTTATTAAGGGATGTAATTGATTTTAACCAATTTAATCATTTAAACCTGGGTATTCTTTGTTTGGATCAACAGAAAGCATTCGATCGGGTTGACAATGTGTATCTTCTTAAGGTTTTAAAACAATTTGGATTTGGAGAGAATTTTATATCTTATATTAAGTTGTTATATTCAAATGTTTTTTGTGATGGTTAAAGCTGGTGGAGGATTAAGTGCATCAATACCGGTATCAAGGGGTATTAGGCAGGGTTGTCCACTTTCTGGACAATTGTATAGTCTCGCCATTGAGCCATTGTTGTGTAGGATAAGGAGAGATCTGAATGGAATTTGACTTCCTGGTATAAATAGTTGTAGTAGGGTGTCATTATCTGCTTATGCGGACGATATCACAGTCTTTATCTCGCCCTGTTCTGGCGTTTAAGTCTCCGCAGACGAGGATATTTCCTCTGGACTGAAAGTGTAAGACGTCAGCCTGTAATGTTGGAAAGCTTTGCTCTTCGTAATAGGGAGAGTCATGAGGGGGAATATAGACGGCAAAGAGGTAAAGACTGGACTGTGAAATGATGGATTTCACTTCAAGCCAAATAGATGATTTTCCACTTTTAGCAATTTTAATCGAATGTTTTAAATCGTCTTTGTGCCATATAAGTATTCCACCTGAGTCCCGGCCACATTTTATTTTAGAATTTTTTAATGAAGGAACCATAATTTCCTTGTATCCTATTGGACAATGTAACGTCTCATGACTACGACACCACGTCTCATGAAAGATACAGATGTCCATATCAGTTACCCTGCTGAGTAAGTCTTGGTCTGCAGTCTTATTACCAAACGTAGAAGAGTGCAGACCTTGTATATTCCAACTACTGATTTTAAATGATTTCATGGATAGGTTCTTCTATAATGCGAGTGTGTGTGTGTGTGTGTGTGTGTGTGTGTGTGTGTGTGTGTGTGTTATGCAGGTTATGTCCTCAGTCTCAGTCTGTTATGTAAACATCTCTCTCTCTCTCACACACACACACACACATCTCCCTCTCACTCTCTCTCTTTCTCACACACTCACGTCTCTCTCTCTCTCTCTCTCTCTCTCTCTCTCACACACACACACATCTCCCTCTCACTCTCTCTCTTTCTCACACACTCACGTCTCTCTCTCTCTCTCTCTCTCTCTCTCTCTCTCTCACACACACACACACACATCTCCCTCTCACTCTCTCTCTTTCTCACACACTCACGTCTCTCTCTCTCTCTCACACACACTCACGTCTCTCTCTCTCTCAAACACACATCTCTCTCTCTCTCTCTCTCTCTCTCTCTCTCACACACATCTCTCACCTCCGGTGTGCGTGTTGGGAGCGTGTGTGTGAGAGCTGAGAACGTTGTTCAGAGTGAGCGTGGAACAAGATAGACAGGGGAATGAGGAGAAAGATGGAGGGGTAACAGAAGAGGTGAACGAGCACAATGAGGTGATTGAGAATAATGTTAATAATGAGAATGTGCAACCTGGATGCAGTGCTGCTCCAGATAGAACTGAGAATCAAACTACTGATGTTATTGATGACAATGAGGAACAGAGTGGTGTTGAAAATGTACGTGAGGTTAATGATGAAGCACAGTCAGGCTCAGAGGAAAAAATGGATGAGGAATTGGATAACTTGTCTCAGTGTACTGATGATGGAATGAAAGATAGTGAGGAGTGGTTAGATAAAATGGATGAAAGAGACTTGTATACTGTTGAGCAAATTAATTCCTTTCTTGATGAAACCAAAGGAAAATCAGGTGTAGAAATAGAGGATTTTTTCCCTGATAGTAATAAATTTGTTGCTTCCGTGATGAAGGCTAGGAAAGTGAGCAGTTATGAGGAACGCGGTTTCGACTTAAATAACATATAATCTCGGTTAGACAAGGCAAAAGGAAAGGAAAGGGAGGACTGACGAGGGGAAAGACATAAGAAATCATGTTGTTAAACAAAGCTTGTTTCTACCATTTCTGTTTTCTTTTTCTCTTTATTTTCCTCATGAAGGGCATGTGAGATTCTTGTAAAAATACAACACTTAAATTTTTTATAAGAATTAATTCTGATAATACATTATTTTTCCTCCCATCCCTCATTCCATTCACATTTAGGGATCCCTAAATGTGAATGGAATGAGGGATGGGAGGAAAAATAATGTATTATCAGAATTAATTCTTATAAAAAATTTAAGTGTTGTATTTTTACAAGAATCTCACAGTGACCAAAGTAATGAAGTTGACTGGGATCTATGGTAGAAAGGAGAGAAAGCTCTTAGTCATGGTACCAGTTTAAGTGCTGGAGTGGCAGTGTTGTTTTCCCCTGAGATAAAAGCAAAAATAATTTCTAAAAAAGAGTTACAACCAGGAAGATGTTTAATTGTAAGGGCTGAAATAAGTAATCTACATTTTCTGTTTGTTAATATTTATGCACCAAATATAGGAGCAGACAGAGTACAGCTCTTTAAAAAATTAGAACTCTTTCTAAAACAACAGCAAGATGATGATTTTATTATTATGGGTGGTGATTGGAATTGTACCTTAAATTTTACTCTAGACAGAAATGGGGAGGAACAGCATGCACAATCATCTTTCTGTTTAGACAGCATAATTGAAAGTTTGCATTTCTCAGATGTGTGGAGAGAATACAACCCTACAACATGTCAGTACACATGGGTGAAAGTCAGTAATAATAGAGTTTTTGCGGCACGTTTAAATAGGATTTATGTATCACAAAATATGAGAAATAGGATTTTAAAAACTGCTATAATACCAACATCGATTTCTGATCATAAACTTATCACAGTAGAATGCACACTAGATAGAATAAATCGTAAAAGCTGCTACTGGCATTTTAATATCAAATTATTAGAAGATAAACATTTCTGTGAATATTTTAATGGCTTCTGGAAAAGAGAGAAGAATTATTATGAATATATTACTCAGTGGTGGGAGGTTGGAAAAGTGCATATAAGGAATTTTTGTCAGCAATATACATCTCATTCCTCGTTGGTTTTAAAAAAATACATTAGATTGGCTAGAAAAAGAAGTTATGGAGATTGAAAAAGACATGATTGAAAGTGAATTTTAAAGATTTGTGGGAAAGGAAAAAAAATCAACTGAGCTCAATTCTAAATGAAAAGGTCAAAAGAGCGCTTGTGAGGAGTAGGTTCACTGCAATAAGAGATTTGGATGGTCCTACAACTTTCTTTTTTAATTTGGAGCGTAAAGCTGGGAAAGAAAAACTAATGTTCTGCTTAAAAGACACTAATGGACATGACACCTCAGACCCGGTGAATATGAGAGGAATTGCTGTTGAACTTTATGCTGAACTATATGCTGCTGAAAATGCAGATGAACAATGTAGAAATGAACTGTTGAAAGATCTTCCTAATATAACGCAAAGAGACAGACTTTCTCTAGAAATGGATCTTAACTTTGAGAAAGTTACCACCGCTGTCATGGGACTCTCCTCGGGTCGTGCGCCAGGACTGGATGGATTAACCTCTGATTTTAACAAGACTTTTTGGAACATTATTGGAAAAGTTTTTTTTGAAGTACTTCAAAATTGTCTAAGTAAAGGAATCCTTCCTACAAGCTGTCAGCGTGCAGTTTTAACGCTGCTCCCCAAAAAAGGAGATTTGACACTATTGAAGAACTGGAGGCCGGTGGCAATTTTGTGCTCGGACTATAACATTTTCTCTAAAGTTCTAGCAAATAGATTAAATGGTGTACTGCATGGAATTGTTCACAAAGATCAGTCTTGTTGTATCAAAAATAGATGTATTTCTGATAATCTACATTTGGTGCGAGATTGTATAGATTTTGTAAGGGTTAATGCCCGACGATGTGTCCGTTGTCAGGTTTTAATGGACGACGGCGAGGTGTGAACCGGCCGACACGCAGCGGAGACGGCCTCCGCCGAAGTCCATTAAAACCTGACAATGGACACCTCGGAGGGCATTAACCCGCTTATACCATGGTCACTTGGCAAATAAAACATTTTTAAAACATTAGTTTATATTTTAATTAGGCTAAATCTAGTTTTTACAAATAATAACTTGCCTGACGGTTTATTTAGAAACCGGAGATATTTATAGTCCGCTCAGCTTGTAGAACCCTTCAGGTTCAAAAATGCATTTTTTTTTTCATGAAACACAAAAGGTAGGCATAGTTATTTTTTTATTACACATAAAACAATTAATCAAACAACAATCAAAAAAAAAAAAAATTAGTTCTGCTGTTGTCTGGACAGCTGCGTAAAACTCCCGCAGGGTCTCATTCAGAGCAGCAGCGGTGTAATTTTCAAAGCTGGAGTCTATTTCTTTTTGAACAATAAAGTCTCTGAGTGTATTTACTGCCCATTTCATATTTTTTTTCGTGTTGATCTCATCTTTTTCGTCTTCTATTTGATTCAATTCTCCCGGTGTTATCTCTTTGTGTCGTTTCTCCGTTTTATTTACATTTTTTCATTCTTCAGCAGCATCCCAGTCGTCAAAGTTGTCATGTTCTCCATAAATGTTAAAAGAAATAACGAAGTCGCTCATTGTTGTATTAGTAGGCTATGTAATATCTAACTAACGATAGATGTTTGTTTTGATAGAGCAAATTGTTAACGGATACTTTGACTGCATGTTGCTATGGTTACTCACAGCTGTTGTAGGCAGCGCATTTATTTATTAATTTCGAATGGTAAACAGGCAGTTTCACCAGAACTACTTTACTAGGTGTCCTCTATCACTTTTTAATGGACACCCTGCAGCCAATCAGACTCGAGTATTCACCCAGACCATGGTATAAGCTGTTGTAAATGGCACTAATGTTGGCTTTTTGTCCTTAGACCAGGAAAAGGCCTTTGAATAGGGTTGATCACATTTTTCTTTTTAAGACGTTAAAAGCTTTTGGTTTTGGGGACAATTTTATTTCTGACAATCTATTTCTGCACAGCCTCTGTTGTGCAGACTGAGAAGAGAGTTAAAAGGGTTGAATGTCAATGCATCTTTTGGTAACCTATCAAACTTTCTGCTTACGCAAATGATGTTACTGTTTTAATTAGAGATCAAAATGATGTCAAATTGTTAGAAAAGGCGTTAGAGTGTTATAATAAAGCATGTTCAGCAAAAGTCAATTGGGGAAAAAGTGATGCTCTATGGTGTGGTCAAGAACCTCAAAGTCCATTACTATCAGGTGAATTAAAATGGGGGAGGGCAGGTTTTAAATATTTAGGAGTCTTTTTAGGGACGGAAGAATTTAGGAAAAGAAATTGGGAGGGTTTAGTGGAAAAAGTGTGTGCAAGGTTGTCTTCCTGGAAATGGCTGCTACCCCAGCTGTCCTACAGGGGAAGAGTGCTTGTCTGTAACAACTTGGCCGCAGCATCTTTGTGGCACAGAATGAGGATTCTGGAACCGCCAGAAGATATAGTAAGAAGATTACAAAAGTGCCAGGTGGATTTCTTCTGGTCGGGACAGCACTGGTTGAAGGCATCAGTGCTGTATCTACCTATACAAGAGGGAGGACAAGGACTAGTAGACATAAGATCCAGAGTCAAAGCCTTTAGACTCCAGGGGCCAGTTGCACCAACAGGGCTTACGCCTGGTCTTAAGGTAAGTAGGTCTTAACTCAACATTCTAAGTCTGACCTAATAGTTACGACCGTTGCACCATCCAGGCTTAAGTCCTCTTCTCGCTAAGACCAGGCGTAAATCTTACGCCTAGTCAGTAGCAGGCGTAAAGTCAAAATCTAGGCATATAATAGCGTTAATAGGCCTATCCATTTTCCGACAGCTAATGTTTCTATAGTAACCACTAAAAGCAAGTGATTGTTCATTGAATCGTTAAAATGATTCGTTAAAAACGGTCAAAAAATCTTCGCTGTCTGTTGCATGGAGACTCTGCTATAGTTTCATTTTGAAATTATCGTCAGCGAAATAAAGGGGAAACAAACAATATTCACAATATTGTGTCTAAAAGTAACTCACAATGTTAACTTATTGTTAATTTAACTGTTGTATAAAATAAATATTTTTTTATCAATGGTGCTCATGAAAACGGCACTCTTGCTCATGAGATATTTTAATAACATAATATGATATAAATATAAGACAAAAAACTTATTTTGGGACATACCTATAACTGCAGTGACACATCATGCAGTGAAAACAAGCACAAGAGACAAATGTGATGTCAGCTCGCAGTGCCTCGTCCATAATTAAAACAATGATTACAATATCATCGTAGACAATACATAGCGCACACTCCTAGCACATAAAGAATGAACTTACAATTGAAATGACATTTATTACCAACGTTCTTCTACCTCTCCTCTCGCGTGCAGGAGACAGACGTAATGCTGCCTGCCGCGAATGAAGCGAATTGTCACGTGCTGACTGTACAGCTCTACTAACTTTCGTATCTCAATGTCGGTGAAATTTCCTTTCCTTTTTCTTTGATCCTCCATTGATACGGCTACAAGTTAACCAAACAGCGGAAGATAGTTTACAACGTAACCCCAGCAACGCACGCTGCTAGGCAACCGCTATAGTTCCGTGGCCATTCACAGGAACGCGCATCGCTAAAACCAGGCGTAGTTAAGCCTAGGCTTAAGTTTGGTTGGTGCAACCGACGTTAGGTCAACTCTAAAGACTGGTCTTAACTAAGACCTACTTAGCAGTTAGGACCAGGCTTAGTAAAGCCCTGTTGGTGCAACTGGCTCCAGACCGTGAAAAAACTCTTGTATGGAGAAGATGTGAGCTGGGCTGGAGTCGCCAGGAGAGCGCCTGTACCCTACTGAGGAGAGCGGAAAATATGGGACTAGACCGCCAATTATTCCTCATGGACATTAACAAGATAGACCTGTCTGGACTAACAGTTTTCTACAGGTCCATTTTAACATCTTGGACAGTTTGCAGAGTATCTCGAGAACAAAATGGTGTGCAGAGAATGTGGTTGAAAGAAGAACCGATGCTTTTCAATCCTGCATTGGACTTGAATATTTTAAAGTCAATATCTCTAAGAAATACTCTAAGGACTGCAAAGTTATTGAAAGTTGGAAATTTTTTATCTTTGGAAGGATGGATATCGGCTGACGTTTTGGCCGAAAAACTGGGTATAAGATCAATTCGGCTCGCCCAGAATATACTGACTCAGTTAAGTAAAGCCCTACCTTTGGATTTACAAACTGTCTCTAGAAAACGCATGATGATGAAGAAGATTTTTTTTCCTTCCCAGAGATGTCTATTTCTGCAGAGACTGGATTATGGAATGATTCGGGGGATGGACTGCTGTCTTTCGAGACCCCCCAACTTGGTGCTTTCAGTAATGTTGGAAAAAAAGCGCTTTATGTACTGTGTGTAAAAGTTTTATATCTTCAAACGCTGGAACGGTGTAAAGGAGTCTAAATGGCAGGAGGTGTTTGGAGCAGGTGCTTCCCCTAAAGGTAGCTGGCGGTCCCTGTACAAGCCTCCTACTGAGAAAAGGACTGGAGATCTTCAGTGGAGAATTGTGCATGGTATAATAGCTACTAACAGACACAGAGCACACCTTGATCCAGAGGTAGGGGAGGGTTGCCCTTTTTGTGGGGTACAGGAAAATTTGTTTTTTAATTGTGCGAGATTGCAGATACTTTTTTTCTGAATTAGAGAACTGGTGCAACACGTTGGGCATCGTTTTTACCCCATTGGTTTTTATTTATGGGCCAAAGTATATTAGTAGTAAAAAGGAAGTAATTGTTTTACTAAACTTCTTATTTGGACAGGCAAAAATGGCCATATGGGTGTCACGTAAAGGAAAACCGAATGACATGGGGTCAACTGATGTTTTAGCAATTTTGAAAGGATTGATAAAAACACGTGTTAAAATAGAGTATGCTTATTATAAACTAGTTGATAATTTTAAATGTAAATGGGAAGTAAATCAATGTGTGTGTGTGAAATTGATATTGATGGTAATCTGCAAGTTAATGTCTAAGGTGTATAAATGATGCGTGTGTGTGTGTATATATATATTTATATATGTGCATGTTTTTTTTATTTTTGATTATTATTCCCTATTGTAACGGGACAGCAAGGATGAAGCAGAGAGTGAATCCAATCGCAAGCACTTTAATAATCCAACAAACAGGTAATCCGGGGAAAACTCAGAATACGGTACTCAGTACACAGAACAAGGAAACATGCAACAGCAAACAACGACCAACAAACACCAACTGAAGAACAAGGGTATAAATACACAGGCAAACAAGCTAAACAAGATAACAAGGGGGCGTGGTTAACCTGAAACACCTGGGAAGACTAATCAACATAACGGAGAACAGCTGAACATGGGACAAGACACAAGGCAGGATCACATGACAAACAGGGAATCACATGACAGACAAGAACAAAGAATAAGACACAAAACCCACACCGTGACATAGCCCCTCCCCTATGGGCGGCTCCCGACGCCCATAAAAAACAAAAAACAATAGTTCAGGAGGGTGGTGAAGCGGAGGCGGTCTTGGGGGAGGGACGGAGGGTCAAGTCTGTGCAGGGGCAAGGCAGTTCAGGCGGCCAGGGTGGACCAGGCAGTGAAGACCCCTCGGGCGAAGACCCTTCGGGCGGCGAAGACCCTTCGGGCGGCCAAGACCCTTCGGGCGGCGAAGACCCTTCGGGCGGCCAAGACCCTTCGGGCGGTGAAGACCCTTCGGGCGGCCAAGACCCTTCGGGCGGTGAAGACCCTTCGGGCGGCCAAGACCCTTCGGGCGGTGAAGACCCTTCGGGCGGCCAAGACCCTTCGGGCGGTGAAGACCCTTCGGGCGGCCAAGACCCTTCGGGCGGTGAAGACCCTTCGGGCGGCCAAGACCCTTCGGGCGGTGAAGACCCTTCGGGCGGCCAAGACCCTTCGGGCGGTGAAGACCCTTCGGGCGGCCAAGACCCTTCGGGCGGTGAAGACCCTTCGGGCGGCCAAGACCCTTCGGGCGGTGAAGACCCTTCGGGCGGCCAAGACCCTTCGGGCGGTGAAGACCCTTCGGGCGGCCAGGGCGGTGAAGACCCTTCGGGCGGTGAAGACCCTTCGGGCGGCCAGGGCGGTGACGACCACTTGGGAACAGCAGACA
This sequence comes from Gila orcuttii, assembly GCA_026230005.1. Classification (NCBI taxonomy): domain Eukaryota; kingdom Metazoa; phylum Chordata; class Actinopteri; order Cypriniformes; family Leuciscidae; genus Gila; species Gila orcuttii. The sequence continues at coordinate 50,693,758 of JAPDVR010000006.1, forward strand.
CACACATTGGCTCGGGAACAGACAACACACACATTGGCTCGGGAACAGACAACACACTCACTGGCTCGGGAACAGACAACACACTCACTGGCTCGGGAACAGACAACACACTCACTGGCTCGGGAACAGACAACACACACACTGGCTTGGGCTCGGGAACAGACAACACACACTCACTGGCTCGGGGACAGACGGAACAGACTCTGGCTCGGGAACAGACGGAACAGACTCTGGCTCGGGAACAGACGGAACAGACTCTGGCTCGGGAACAGACGGAACAGACTCTGGCTCGGGAACAGACGGAACAGACTCTGGCTCGGGAACAGACGGAACAGACTCTGGCTCGGGAACAGACGGAACAGACTCTGGCTCGGGAACAGACGGAACAGACTCTGGCTCGGGAACAGACGGAACAGACTCTGGCTCGGGAACAGACGGAACAGACTCTGGCTCGGGAACAGACGGAACAGACTCTGGCTCGGGAACAGACGGAACAGACTCTGGCTCGGGAACAGACGGAACAGACTCTGGCTCGGGAACAGACGGAACAGACTCTGGCTCGGGAACAGACGGAACAGACTCTGGCTCGGGAACAGACGGAACAGACTCTGGCTCGGGAACAGACGGAACAGACTCTGGCTCGGGAACAGACGGAACAGACTCTGGCTCGGGAACAGACGGAACAGACTCTGGCTCGGGAACAGACGGAACAGACTCTGGCTCGGGAACAGACGGAACAGACTCTGGCTCGGGAACAGACGGAACAGACTCTGGCTCGGGAACAGACGGAACAGACTCTGGCTCGGGAACAGACGGAACAGACTCTGGCTCGGGAACAGACGGAACAGACTCTGGCTCGGGAACAGACGGAACAGACTCTGGCTCGGGAACAGACGGAACAGACTCTGGCTCGGGAACAGACGGAACAGACTCTGGCTCGGGAACAGACGGAACAGACTCTGGCTCGGGAACAGACGGAACAGACTCTGGCTCGGGAACAGACGGAACAGACTCTGGCTCGGGAACAGACGGAACAGACTCTGGCTCGGGAACAGACGGAACAGACTCTGGCTCGGGAACAGACGGAACAGACTCTGGCTCGGGAACAGACGGAACAGACTCTGGCTCGGGAACAGACGGAACAGACTCTGGCTCGGGAACAGGAACAGACTCTGGCTCGGGAACAGGAACAGACTCTGGCTCGGGAACAGGAACAGACTCTGGCTCGGGAACAGGAACAGACTCTGGCTCGGGAACAGGAACAGACTCTGGCTCGGGAACAGGAACAGACTCTGGCTCGGGAACAGGAACAGACTCTGGCTCGGGAACAGGAACAGACTCTGGCTCGGGAACAGGAACAGACTCTGGCTCGGGAACAGGAACAGACTCTGGCTCGGGAACAGGAACAAACTCTGGGCGGCCATCTTGTCCGTAGACACTGGCTCGGAGGCGGCCATCTTGTCCATAGACACTGGCTCGGAGGAAGTGACGTGAACAGTCTCTGGATCAGCAGAAGTGACGTGAACCGTCTCTGGTTCGGCCATCTTGTCCGTAGACACTGGCTTGGAGGAAGTGACGTGAACAGTCTCTGGATCAGCAGAAGTGACGTAAAAAGTCTCTGGTTCGGCCATCTTGTCCGTAGACACTGGCTCGGAGGAAGTGACGTGAACAGTCTCTGGATCAGCAGAAGTGACGTAAAAAGTCTCTGGTTCGGCCATCTTGTCCGTAGACACTGGCTTTGAGGACATGACGTGAACAGTCTCTGGATCGGCCATCTTGTCCGTAGACACTGGCTCGAAGGCGGCCATCTTGTCCGTAGACACTGGCTCGGAGGAAGTGACGTAAACCGACTCTGGATCGGCCATCTTGTCTGTAGACACTGGCTCTGTAGAAGTGACGTGAACAGTCTCTGACTCGGCCATCTTGTCCGTAGACACTGGCTTGGAGGAAGTGACGTGAACAGGCTCTGACTGGGCAGACGTGACGTGAACAGTCTCTCGCTGGGCAGACGTGACGTGAACAGTCTCTGGACCAGACGGGGTCAGCGGCGAGGGCTCTGGGCTGACAGGAAGGACTTCCAGGCATTGCGGAACGCGGGAAGTCCTCTTCCTCCGTCTCCGAGAGCGAGAGGGCGCTGGGCTGGACGGGACCAGCGGTGAGGGCGCTGGACTGGACGGGACCAGCGGTGAGGGCGCTGGGCTGGACGGGACCAGCGGTGAGGGCGCTGGGCTGGACGGGACCAGCGGTGAGGGCGCTGGGCTGGACGGGACCAGCGGTGAGGGCGCTGGGCTGGACGGGACCAGCGGTGAGGGCTCTGGGCTGGACGGGACCAGCGGTGAGGGCTCTGGGCTGGACGGGAACAGCGGTGAAGGGTCTGGGCTGGACGGGACCAGCGGTGAAGGGTCTGGCAGGACGTGGCTGACGTGAAGCTCTGGCTGGACGTGGCTGACGTGAAGCTCTGGCTGGACGTGGCTGACGTGAAGCTCTGGCTGGACGTGGCTGACGTGAAGCTCTGGCTGGACGTGGCTGACGTGAAGCTCTGGCTGGACGTGGCTGACGTGAAGCTCTGGCTGGACGTGGCTGACGGGTCGCTGGAGTGGCGCCGGCGGACAAGTCTTTGAGGAGGTCTTTCTCCTCCTCCTCCGGGCCACCGGACTTGAAACCACCAGACTCGGGACCACCGGAACTGGCACCAGTGTTGAAGGCCTGGCGTACCACGGGCTGAAGCTCTCCAGACAACTGGAGAGTGCCTATCTCCAATCCAGGCCGGAGAGATCGGGGAGTTGCCTAGGGTTGACCGCCTTAGCTCCCAGCCGGTAACATAATTTAATCGCCTCATTCTCTAGGGTGCAGGAGGCAGCAAGTGAAGCAAACCCCCAGGTGAACTGGAATAAATCAGGGCTATTCAGGGCTAAGGCCGCGGTCTTTCCAGCGAACTCCCGGCTCATGCTGGGAAGATCAGGCGAGATACGTGCTGCTGGATTCATTTTGGTTGGTCGTTCTGTAACGGGACAGCAAGGATGAAGCAGAGAGTGAATCCAATCGCAAGCACTTTAATAATCCAACAAACAGGTAATCCGGGGAAAACTCAGAATACGGTACTCAGTACACAGAACAAGGCAACATGCAACAGCAAACAACGACCAACAAACACCAACTGAAGAACAAGGGTATAAATACACAGGCAAACAAGCTAAACAAGATAACAAGGGGGCGTGGTTAACCTGAAACACCTGGGAAGACTAATCAACATAACAGAGAACAGCTGAACATGGGACAAGACACAAGGCAGGATCACATGACAAACAGGGAATCACATGACAGACAAGAACAAAGAATAAGACACAAAACCCACACCGTGACACCTATGGTATATTGTTATATTTATGGTATATTGTTTTTTCCTGGTTTTAAAAAGCTTAGATTGTAAGAAAAAATTTTTGTAAAATAAAAGACCCTAAAAGTCAAAAAGTTCTCTCTCTCTCTCTCTCTCTCTCTCTCTCTCTCTCTCTCGTCTAAGGTGGGAATTGGTGCAAAAGACCATTGGTTGGTTTCTGGTTTTGCTTTTGACCTTCTCTACTTCCAGTTCAACTCAGCTGTTATTTGTCAAATAAGCACAGACAGAAACACAAACAGGAGAACTGAGAGATCTTTAATTATATTAATGATAGAAAAGAGAGAATACAGGACAGTCTCTGACTCGATATGTGACATATATGAAACACTTCTATAAAGACAACAATATTACAAATAACTCCTCTTCTGATTTCCATGCAAGCTCTGATTAATATTTTTATGCAGTGGATAGCATAAGTGAACACACCCATGCTAAAGTTGACTAAAAAGAGGAATACAAAAATAATCTTTTGAAAATTGATCTTAATGCCTTAATTTAAAAAATGAGGAAAAATCCAAACTTTAGGGACACCAATTTTCTTTGTGAATGAATAATGTATCATAAATAAATAAATGTTCTTCCTTAAAATACAGGGTAAGTCAGCATAAGTCAGGACACCCCTATGTTAAATGCCCATAGAGGCAGGCAGACTTTTATTTTTAAAGGCCAGTTATTTCATGGATCCAGGATACTATGCATCCTGATAAAGTTCCTTTGGCCTTTGGGATTAAAATATCCCCACATCATCACATTCCCTTCACCATACCTAGAGATTGGCATGGTGTTATTTCAGTTAGCCTAATAGCTGGTATGATTTGCATTGAGAGATGATCTTATGGAAAGTGCCCCATGCCAACAACAACTCTCCTCTCCATCGTATGATGAAGTCCTGAAAAGAATGCCATTGACTTCATGTATTGAGTCCAGGTGTTTAAACTGAACTGCAGGCGGTCCATGAATGAGATGCAGGCTTTTGCATTGAAACACAGCAGGCAAACGCTGCACTACTGTCTCGAGAGTGTTCGTCCCGGCTGCGTGTCGAATTCTCATGTATGTCAGTTTTACAACAGCAGTGAACAGACTTCATTAACCCTCCAACATCAGGCCTCGTGAACAAGTACAATACACAGTCAGCAAGTGGGTTCAGAAACAACAGATATTCAGAAAAATACCAAAATTTAAGAGCTAATGAACTGTCAATGTGAAAAGTAACACAAATAAAAATCAGGATTACAGAGGGGAGAATGAGAAAAGTGTAAGTCAGAAGCACCAGGAACAAACTGCCCAAAATTTTTTTGCGCTTTAGAGAAGTAAGCGATATTGAACGTGAAAGACCGCGACAAGTGCCAACAAAACACAGAATGATTATCAGGTAGGGGATAAAACAGCCGATCAATAGGGGCAGAATGCTAAACAGAGACAAGCTTACGCCTGCTAAGATCAGAGGAACAAACCAGATGATCACAGAAACGACACAGCAGACTTTCAGTGAATGATGAGTTCTGTACCAGATAGGATGAGAAACCAGAAGATATCGTTCAAAAGCAATACATGCCATATAATACAGACCTACAATCAAACTATAAAAATATGCAATATCCACCTTCCATGACCTTGTGATTGCCTCTGTTAATTTACAAATGATCTGAATGAGATCTGAAAGAATCAAATTAATAACAAAAACTGGAGTGGAGCGATGAGATTTGATAAGAGCACACAACGCAAACAGAGTTACGATCATGATTGGAATCTCAATGGCTGAAATGATCATGATAATCAATGGTTCTGCAAACTCAAGTTTCCTGTAAAATTCCCACAACCAACACATTTCATCTTCATAATCTTCACCGTTATAATAATCTCCACTTGATCCGTTGCTGCTGACGTTTTTTTGATCCATTGTTGCATGAAATCTTGACAGGCAGCACTAAATAACAAACCAGTCATTAGTTTAAAAAAACATGCATTCATTTACTATTGTAATAATATATTTTTCTTTAATAAAAACAAAAATATATGACATAACTTGTTTTCTGTGTGATTGTTGAAATAAAGTTCCCCCAGTTTGCTTTACATTTTCTTTATAGGAGATGTGTGTAATGTTAGAAAGCCTGAAATACATGAAATGTAAGATTAAAGTTTGTAAATCCTCCATTTGAACAATATCACAGAAGCAAGAATGCTGTTGTTCTGAATATTCAGTCCAGCACAGCTGCAAGTGTACAATGGTTTATTAAACTAGGAATAAATCTTGAAGAACTTACGTTACTGACAGGATTGTGTTTCGTCTGCAGGTCAAAGCAGAAGTTTGTGGAATAACACACAGACCGACAGATGTTTCACAAGTTTCCACTGCCGTGTTTAAAGAGCTCTTCATTCACTGTAAAAACACACATCTTAAAGCTTGTTGATCTAATGTAGGAAATGCCTGAGATTACAGACATACTATTTGATCTGACGTGTGAAACTGTAATTACCTTAAAGACACAATTAACTTACAATGGTAGATTGAGTGAAAAACCAGTCTAACTTTCACTAATGGTTCGGCTCAACTACGACGACTGAAGTAATGTGAAAATGCTTTATATCTGACGCTTTCATTTTTAAACTTCACTCATTGTTTTTAACTCTTTCCCCGCAAGTGTTTTTAAAAAAATAAAATAAGAAATAAAAGCCAGCGTTTTTGATCATTTTCACAAAAGTTTTATGGCCCACAGAATATTTTGTTGTATGAATATCTGAACATGTAATATATTAAAAGAAAGAACCGACACTCTGTGTAACGAACAGCTCCAAGACACGAAGTTTGAGAATCCAAATGCAGTTTTTAATGGGAAAATCCAAGATCATAAACCGTATAACAGGCAGTGGTCAAAAGCACAGACTATCAGTCCAAACAATGACAAACAAATCCAGAGGGTGAGACAGGAAAGGGAAAACCAGGACACAGGCAGATAACAAAAACCAGAAACATGGAAAACAGTGGAAACACTCAGAAATGCAGTGTTACACGTACAAGACTTCGCAGGGAATAAATGTGAAACCAGGGTGAGTTAAACAAGGTAATGAGACACAGGTGGATGTAATCAGGGATGATGAGTCCAGGCAGAGAGTTATGGGAAATGCAGTTTCATTAGGGAATGACAATAGTCCGGGCTGGAGTGCCCTCTGGTGGTAATCACTGGTAATCGTGACACTCTGCTTTTAAACAAATAAAACCCCGTTTTATTCAATCTTCATGCATTCCTTTTTTAACAACACTTGAATGTGGGAAAGTTTCATAAAAATGCAACATTTTGAGCAAAAAGCTGAGAAAATCATGTTTTTGTCAAAGACTCCATCCAGATCATATTCAGAACGATGATCAAACACAGATGGAGTCGATCGAGTCCATCAACACCTCAAAGCTTCACAGTCCTATAGCATATAACAGTGAAAACACGGAAAGCCGGAAATTTGAATTTGAAAGAGTTAAAGTCCAATAGCGTTTATTATCCTCAGTAAAATAAGAAACCCATGAATGATCACGAGAGAAAGCACAGATACTTTGATCTCTCTAAAATATTGATTCTTCTGTTGCTTTGCAAGCCTGTTTTCTTTAAGAAATGTAAATCTGTGTTGCTGACTGTACTGAAATCACACACAATGTTAATTAAAGGAAACTAGTTTCAGTGCAAATGATCACAGTGATATCAGAGGCTAAAATACAAAGATAGTTGACTATATTAACTCACGGATGAGATGATCTCATGATCTTACCTGGAGTCATAATCAACATCAAACTACAAGACAGGGAGTATTAAATGTATTAAAAATATACTTGAAATGTAAGTAGTATGTTTATAATACATTTGTATTCCCAACATGCTTGTTTGAAGTGCATTAAAAAATATATTGAATTGCATTTTAATATATTTCTAAAAAAGTGCACTAGAAGTACATTGGTAATAAATAAATGCTAGTTACATTTTTAAGAAATATGCTAAAAACAAGCATACTTTTAGTGAAGTTTTAGTGTATTTACAGAAAACATACTTATGTTGCTCATACTTAAAGTATATTTTATGTGTAATTTGTTTAAGAACATAGCAAAATGATTAAGCTTTTAGTGGGTTTAAATTATATGTACCTTTATAAACACTTATATTTTAAATATTTATGTATTTATCATATGAATATTTTGAAAAAATAAAGGTTTAATTTACAATGTACCAACTTATAAAGTATTATAAACATTTGTCAACTATTATTAAGCATTGTAATAAGCATACTTAAAATTAATATGTTGTTCACTTTTGCTTGTTTGTAGGCTACTTGTAAAAGGCTACTTAAAAGGCTGTCGGTCCATTACATGATACGTTTGTACTACTGAAATTCCCACAATGATTTTAACATCATATTATTTGAAATGCATCATAGATACATTTACCAAAGATGTTTAAAAAAGTTTGTACTTGTTAAATTCAAACAACATGCACATATCATATCATCATCAAATGAATGTCAAGAACCTGAAATGGAAACTGGTTCCGACAGGACCTTAAAAAAAAAAGGCTGAAACACAATAACACAATAATTCTCACATGAGACGACATGATCTTACCGGGAATCAGACTGAAGACGCTGCTCATCAGGAGATGATGGTGTTTATGAGCTGCTCAGTTCTCTTATAGCCTGAATCAACTCCGGAAACACCAAACAAAGATGCATTAAACATCATTTACAGTTAATGCACACACAACCACATCAGCAATCAGCAAACCAAACCAAACTACACAATATAAAACCATTTTAAAAAAGCCCCAAGTGTTATACAAAAGGAAAATGTGAATAGCCGTTAATACAGTGATATAATATTAAAATTTTGTCATACTGAAAGTTTATCAAATTATGATTATGCAGTCAGAGCTAAATAAAGACAAAATCTTATATCAACTTTTTCTACTGAAAACAAAATCGCTACATCTTTATTTGCGGTTTCATTCCAAGTCAAGCCAAGTAGAAATGTAAATTTGCTGATTTTATTTTGTATGGTTTCCTTTTATTTTTTGTTTGTTTCCTTTCATTATCTTATTTGTACAGCACTATCGTTCAACTGCTGTTGTGTTTATCTGTGCTTAATAAATACAAATGCATAAATACAAAATACAATAGTAATAAAATAAATAAATAAAAAAGACACTGATGTTTGAGAATCAATCTGTCAGTAAACGTTGAGTTAGTTTGATTCTGCACTACGCTTTAATAATGTCAGATTCTAATTATTAACACTTGATGAAATGATAACTGTAAAGTATATTAACTGTATCTAGACGAGAAATTGCATTTCTGTTAAATATTTACAAAATGTGCATTCCAATTATTAAATTGTTAAAGGTGCCATAGCATGCATTGATACACTATTTTAAAATATTCTCTGATATCTACATAGAAGTTATGTGGTTTAGGTTAGGTTTTACATGTTTTACATGTTCATTTATAACCCTAGGATTTGTCCCTGGCATGAAATGGGCTGTTATTACCTTATTTGGAAGCGTCATGAATAATAATGTTGAGCTCTGCTCTGATTGGCTGTTTCACAGATTTGTACGTAGGAGCTGTGGTGTACTCTGAAATACAAACGTTCAAAATAACCATACTTCAGTTCTCAAATAAAATATTTTAACAAATTGACTAGATGCATTGTCAAATGACAATCGTTTCAACTGAAGTGGTGGAGAAGGTGACGTTAGCTAGAATGATCGAGTGAGCTATCTGTAAGCAACCAAACTAACCTAGTTAGCGCCTGAGTTATGTGTTGTTGATGAAATATAGGCATTATAATACTACCAGACAAAAGGGATGGACATAGATGTATCTACAGTTGTATGTATTTTGTAAATTTATATGACAACACAGGAAATAATATTAACCTCTGTGTAAATAGGTAGTCATACTATTTAGTTGTCTATGCAGGTTACTTGGAGCTTGCTAGTTAGCTAAGGTTAATGTTACTGTACTAGTATCTTGAGTTCAATCTCTACAACGAAGTGCAAATTATTGTTAATGTTGTTAGCTCACTAAGAAACTTTCGATTTAAACAGAAATGTCTTCAACCGAGGAGAAGTGGATAAAATAAGTAACGTTACTTACCGCTTGCGGAAGGGGTTGGTAATGGAAATATAACGTTACTTGGATATAACGTTATATTGTCCCAGGTTAGAAAAACTGTCAGTGGTGAAATGGGCAGAGCAAACTAACAATTTTGAATTAAATTGGTGCGGTAACCTGTTGTAAACATCAACCATGCCCGTTGACAGTTCTTTTCTGTGGGAAGGGAATGAAAAGTGCTCACATCCCCTGCACAGCCTGGAACATAACATTTATATCCATGATCTGCCATTTTCACTATTGTCCTTGCTTGCTTCTTCACGATACCTGCAGAACTTTTTTATGATTAGGCTGTGCAGGTCTACGTTAACACTGCCTGGCCTAAAACATGGGCCGGTATATTTTGGGGGCGTGAATATTAATGATCCCGACTGCAACGTCACAGTCGGTGTTATGTTGGGATTCGCCCGTTTTTCAGTGGTCTTTTGCAAACATGAGATTTACAAATGAAGGAGGAAACAATGGTGTTTGAGGCTCATGTTTTGTCAGTTCCACGTACAAAACTCATATTATTCAACTATGCCAAGGTAAATACAGTTGTAACAAGGTTAGAAGTTATGGGAAGAAGAGGCGGGAACCGGCGAACAATCAAAGAATTTAATAACCAAATAAAACAAATACGAAAGTAAAGACGGCAGTCCCTCGACTGCCGCCACAGAATAAACCAAAACATCCATGGGCGTCAGTTTGGTTTGAAATGTGGGGGGGACAGAGACGCATTCGGAAGTGCATTTTCAGAAGTGGTGGGTACAATTACGCATTCATTTTTTTTTCTCTTTCGCGCAGGTCATGTTTTGAAAGACGTTGTCCTGTAGCTTATTAATGTAATTATGTAAATTAAAAAAAATGTATACAAAAATGTGATGTCCGACTCGTTTTATGAAGAAGAAAGCCTTAAGTTTTCAGACAAGTAGCCTACTCAATTTACAACATGCATTCATCCAATCTACATCAGTAATTTTGACCAACTTGATAGCATCCAATCATCATCATCATCACAACTATTCCCGTATTCAGCAATAGATTTAAGGCAAGCAATAATGCAACAAGATACTACTCCACGATCATCTCCACCAATGCTCACGGGCGTCAGTTTGGTTTGAAATGTGGGGACAGAGACGCATTCGTAAGTGCATTTTCAGAAGTGCTGGGTACAAACTTGTCAGTGACGTGCGGTGATGTCTTAAAGAGGCTAGGCACTGAGTTGAAAGCCAGATTACCTGATTTATTGTTTAGGCTAATAATACGTAGTAACAGTAAAGGTTATGCACAAGCGCGGCATATCAAGAAATGTACAAGTCAGGATGTATATCGTGTACTCTCTCTCTCTCTCTCTCTCTCTCTCTCTCTCTCTCTCTCTCTCTCTCGCACGCACACACACACATACACGCACGCACGCACACACACAAGCGCGGCACAGGCACACACCGGTAGTTATGTCCACTCAAGCATCAGAATGCAACCATTCTTAATCCTTAATTGTTGCACAGTGGCCAATTATGTTTGTCAGTTAGCAAAAGTAAAATCACACACTGCTCAATTGAATATGAAGGCAAATGGCTTGCAATGATTCAACCACATTTATCAATTCAATATTAAGCCCAAAATAGTTTTTGACACACCAATCGGTAGATTATTTGTAGCCTACATAAAATCCATCCGCCGCTCTTTCCTCGTGAAGACGTCGATCATATCTTTTCTTTCATACCAGTCTGTTTGAAACGATCGGACAATTTTTGGGCCCTTTTGCTGCATTAGTGCATCTAAGGCTGGCGTAGACCTCCCTCTTGCTATCAACTCAGATTTTGAATTGAAATCGAGCTTGGAAAAATTTCTTAACTCCATGATCACGGCCGGTGCTGTCATTTTGACTTTGAATTTGGCGGGGATTAACTCTTAGGCATGTAGGCTAGCTGTGGTGTAATGACGTTAACTGCGCAAATGTCCAGTAATATCTCGATTTTAATTGGTCCATGTCTGATACGTAACGGAGATGGTTACTGGCATAACATATTTACGTCCAAAGGCACAGCAGATTTGTGCTTTTTGCCGTACATGTTGAATAATACAGGATCGAAGTGCGCATGCGCAACATACAGTAAACAAATGCTAGTAAAAGAAAAATGCTAGTAGACAGTAAAAGCACTGCTTATTCTACCATTTGTTTTTTATTTGATTATGCGTAACTGCCACATTTGTCATCATAACGTCTAAACAATTGGAATAACACACATATTGCATATATAAAAAACAAGAATAAACAGTAAAAAACAATTTTGGCAGGGTAGTGCCTAGTTTGCCTACTCAGACCGCACGTCACTGAAACTTGTCAAACAGCCTCTCTCTGCTCAACCCGTAAATAAATAAATCGATCTGCACATTTTGTTAGTGGTAGATCTTTTGCCAAGCGTATCAGAGGTTACAGGCAGTGTTGTGTACTCGAGACTCGGACTTGGTCTCGGACTCGGTCTCGAGACCATATTTTAATGGTCTCGGTCTTGTCATGGACTCGTGTGCATTTTGACTCGGAATTGACTCGTACTCGAACATATTAGGGCTTGGACTTATTCCCGACTCCACTCGAGACCCATTCAAAATATGTCATGATTATTACTGTATGTTAATTTTTCTTTAAATTGTTGTTTGATTGCAACGTCTTCCTGACTTTCTTGTGTGCAACTGCGCATGACTTGAGACTAACATTGCAAATGCAGCAGGACCCAGGTCAGATGTGATGTGGGTTAGGGTTAGTAGGGTTAGATGTTTAAGATAAAACAGAGGAAATGGAGGACTAAATCAAACCTTAAGCTTTTAGTGTTAAGGCCTGTTCACAACAGGAACAATGACTATAGCATATATTAGTAACCCCTATGTATTGAAAATGTCTGCCTTATCATCCATAATTCAGTTTGCATATAAGAGCCACACAGAATTCGTGTGCAGTATGTTATGTGTAAGAGCACTAACTGATTGTAATAATTAAGTCATAATTTTAATAAAATTACCTTTACACCGCTATGTGGCCTTTTTACCATTACAGTGTATGATTCCATGGTATATTTGATTTACTGTTTGAGTATGGTGCCAATTTTATTGTTACCACCAAATATTTTACATATTCTTGAAGATATCTTTAGGTCTGGTTTCAGACCCAACCTAGGTTATCCAACCTCTCTGGTCTCGGTCTCGACTCGGACTCGACTCTCTTTGGTCTCGGTCTCGACTCGGACTCGACCCTCTATGGTCTCGGTCTCGACTCGGACTCGACCCTCTATGGTCTCAGTCTTGACTCGGACTCGACCCTCTATGGTCTCGGTCTCGACTCGGACTCGAGTGAGCTGGTTTCGACTAAAACACTGGTTACAGGTTCTAATCTACACTCGTATAGTTTTTTTTTCTCTCATCAAAACTGAATATGTTCATCAGTGGTTACAGTCAGGGCCGTCGCCAGAACAAACCAAATGGGGGGGCATTTAATTTTCATAGGGGGGCACCTTTTTTTTAATGATCTGAGATAGACCAAAACAACAACCCATATTAGGCTATAACTAAAATAGACCACAATAGTCTTGTTTTGTTCAATTATTGAGATCACCGTATGATCTCAACGTCTGTTTATTTTCTCTTAACATTTCCACATTTAGCTAGTAGCCTATATTTTTTGTTAATCTGCATTGTTCGTCACATACACAACACAGTGCCATCTAGTGGCTTTCTTGAGTAACAGGCACAATCAACGTAATGTATATCATTTCAAGCCCAACCTAAAACTACACCAAAACCAATTTGATTTATGACTCTACACTTCATAACCGATCACGTCACTAGTAGTAGGCCCATTCATAATTACACCCGCTGCTCTGTCTACGCTGTGAACTTGTGTCTCATTAGACAAATTCTCCATTCCTTCCATCTCATTAGCTCCAGAGTCGTCTCCACACACGTTGTTGTTGGTCAAAGTCGTCTTTGTCAATGACGAATCTTTAAACCACTTTCTTATATCCATAGCTTTGCTGTAGACCTACAAAACCGCCAAAATTTGATTCTGATATCGCATGCAATGCGCAGCTGCGCAAAGGAATTACGTATAAACAATACTGTATGCTTAACTAAATGAATTGCATGATTTATATGATATATATACTTACACACAAACTGCATATTGTAATTTGAATAAATAAAACTACTAACACAAAAATAACATATTGAAAGGTCTGCTGCTGGAGACTTGCCATTGGCTGTTGTATTTGAATAATTAATGAGGTAGGTCTTTGCAAGGTTTGGGTGCTGTTTTGGGATGTTTTAACAGTCATTTATGAATATAATTATATTTCAAGTTATGTTCTGTGTAATAATGCGTTGAATAATGAATTTTCTGAATCATTTCTGAAGATAATGTGTTATGCATTTCTACCGTTGTAGAGATTACTGTTCCTATGAGAGAAGTTCTGCTGAAACAATTTGGTGAGAAAGTGAATATGATCACAATCGTAAACATTTAATTTCGAATGATTAGGGGGGCACAATAAGTAATTTGGGGGGGCACTGCCCCCCAATGCCCCCCCTTGACGACGGGCCTGGTTACAGTCTATATCAAACAGGGACAGGTTTGTGTGCGTGTTATTTTGTGATTTCACCGGAATGAATAGAGAGTCTCCACAACGGCGATAGAATGAAGAGCGCGTCCGAGTGAAGTCTGCGCGAGTCTGTATCCATGACACTGATTGCCGCGGCAACGAGCGCTCAGCAGCTTGAGTTCAAAAACACCACATTTTAGCGCTAGATCTCTTATTTAATAGCAAATTAAATGAATGCTCTGCTAGTTAACTGGATATGTTTTATTTATATGTATTAGGTACATCCGTGGCGCCTCAATGTTTCAAAAAGTGGTGGGTACAAAATTACTCATGGCGAAATCTGGTGGGGACGCGTACCCACTGCCCCCACCGAAATCAACGCCTATGAAAACATCATCAAATAAAATCCAGGCCTGGCCTCTCTCGATCTCCACAGTCGTCGCTCCTCCTTTTCTGCTTCCGCTCCTGCGTGAGAGATACGAGACCGGTGCGTCGCGCAGGAGGCGCTCATCAGTAATCACGCCACCGGCCTCATGCCGCTCTCCCACGGCCCTTGGCCTCGTCCTGCTCACCCCATACCCCCATCGCAGACTGAGGGATACACCCTCCTCCAGGGGGACCGGGCACGGCGACTGTGGTTCCTTGGGGGTATGGACAGATGAGGCAAGAGAAAAGGAGACGGAAGCATGTAGAGCAGTAATTCTCAAAGTCCGGACTCCGGTCCGGATCCGGACCCGGAGGGAATTCAATCCGAACCCGCCTCCATTTCGTATTTCAAGAGCACTAATTGTGTGTAAGGGATTAAAAGTGTGGATTTCCTACTTTGATAAACACATGTTAAAATCATTTGTTTATTTTTTGAGATGGTCCGAAATTAAAAGGAAGGCGAGATATTTAAAGATTTCCTCCGTGATTTAGTTGCCATGACATCCAGTGAGCGTATGACTTTTGACGTAATCGGGCGCAATGCGACACTTCACCGCAGTAAGCGTTTGAATGGATGTGGAGGATGTCATTGTCCAGGAAAAGAAAAGTTGATGAAGAAAATTGAGTTTTCAAAGATGATTGGACAGAGAGGTATGCGTTCACAGATATCCCATGTCTCCCGGAAGTTCCAGGAGTCTCCCGCATATTGATAGCGGCTCCCTGATGCCCGCAAATTAGTTCAAATCTCCCGCAATGTAGAGCTCGCGAGCTCCAAACCGTGTAGCGCGCACACATTCAACCCCCCTCCCCTCCCCTCCCCTCCCCTGTCAACAAAAACCGAACAATCCTCCCTCCCATAGTTTCGGACCTTTGACATTGATGAAAATTCTGATTTGGACCTTTGAATATAGACTTTGAGAACCCCTGATGTAGAGCGACAGAGACGAGAGAGGGGAAAAAAAGGTGCAGGTGAGCTCATTAGTAATCACGCCACCGGCCTTGTGCTGCTCTCTCGCGGCCCTCGGCCTCGTCTTGCTCGCCACAACAGTTTTACCATTCTATGGCATTTCCATTCAATATTGGTGAAAAGCTAATTCATGTTCAAATATGGTGAACACTAGAATTTTTCACAGTATGGTACACTTGAAGAACAATCAAACAGCATCTTAGCTTACTGGTAATCAACATGTGGATAGTGAACACAAAAGTGATGTCTTGCATGTATTTCACATATGATGATTTAGAATATTATAATAGCTTAAATGATAAACAATACAGTTTTTATGCATTCTTTAAAGTGTCAGTCATGAAGGATTTAACCTGAAGCACTTCTACTGAGTATCATAATTGATTTGGTTTCTGCCATTAGAAAACACTTCCCTATTGAGTGAATGTGGGTGATGTTTTCCTCAATTTTCAAAAGCTTGATTCCTGAAAGCTTGTTACTAAGAGATTTAGAAGTGATTGCACATTTCCTCATTTCCCATCAGCATTAATTCATTATGAATAATGCCACAAACCACCTCTAATATAACACAAATGTTAACTGTTTCCTAATGAAAGTATCTGCACAATATATGTGACAATCTGTGAGTTGTCTGCTTATGTGGACTTAAATCCTGACTAGCATGAATTTTGTCATTGATTTTGAAACAGATTGACAGATCACTACAGGTGCACCTGAGTATAAAAGAGCGCCTGTAGTACACATCATCCACTTCTTTGTCTTGTAACAGACTCAGGATGTTGCCATGTTCTTTCGTACTGAGTATACTACTACAACACACCACCAGAGGCGCTATGGTACGCTAGTGGATGGTATACTGTATATCCGTGTGGGTAGTAGAGCAAGGCAGATTTGTGGGCAGAGGAAGCATGGCTTACCTGGGGTGTGTTACCACAAACCGCGTTCAGTCCTGACTGGGAAACTTTGGTTTTAAGCTCAATCAACAACTCTTTAGCTGTGTCCCAATTCAGGGGCTGCTCCTCTGAAGGCTGTATTTGAAGGCTGATTGCGTCACAGTGGCGCGGCGAAGGCTGTCCCTATTTGAAGGATCCTTTGAATGTGGCCTACCGTCAGTATTGCCAAGTCAGTATTGTATTGTTGCCACATTTATTTTTACACGGGTGTATTTCCAACCCCGTAAGTACGATTTCGCCGCTCCAACACCCCAAAACATCTCTCAGACTCACAAATCCAGTGGAAAATTACCCCGCTCGATGGAGAAGAGCCGATGGGCTTTTTGGGCTACTTTTGTTGCACAGACCTGGCAACCCTCCTACCGTCCTCCTTTCCCCAGCCGAAGCACAGAACGAGGAACAGCAGCAGCCGAGAGAAACGAGACCGAGAGGAGCTGATCCAGATATTTAGAGGACATGAAGTTTCAGAGAGAGACAGAGGAGAGGAGATCGTAGGGAGAGAATGTTTTCTATTCTTGACAGATTGGTAGAGAAGTAAACTTTTGGTTATGTGAATTAAAATTTTTAAATGAAACAATCGAATACATTACTTTTATATAAATGAAACAAAAAATAATATCTGTACATTTTTTATTTTTGTAATGCAAGTTAATTATAACTTATAAATGTAATAAAAAATTATTATGTACATTTATTTTTGTCATGTCAATTAATTTGTAAATTAACAAAATAAATTGTTCTATACATTTTTACTTACAGTACTTTTTACAAATATTTACAAGATAAGTTATGTTTAAGATAAGAATTTTTTTTTTTTTAATTAACAGTAAACATAAAATAGATTGCAAGAACACATTTTTCTGTGGACTGTTATTGAGCTGATCAGTTGATCCTGGATGGGCTGCACAATAGAGACTCACTGTCCGTACACAAAATGAAGAATTTCTTCAATGTTTCTGCTTACAATGTTTAAAGTACAATAAATGGAGAAGTGAACAATAGTTTTAAAGAAGTAATCAAATGTTTTCTTCCATTACAGAAGATTGTTCAACATCTTTTGACATCACAAAAATTATAAATATTCTCTGCTACAAAATTGATAAATTTCAGGAAAAGCCATAGTTCAAAACAACTTAAGAAATAAACACAAATGCTAGCCAATCCTATAATAGAGATATAAACCTGCAGAACCACCAAGATAATTGGGACTTGATTTAGGATTGTGGGAAGGGGAGAGACCGGCCCGAATATCTTGTGGTGCGAGCATGAGCCCTGAGACGAGAGGAGTGTGTGAGATGGGTCAGAAAGGGCTTTTAGGCCAAAAGCATCAATGTAGGAGCTGAACAAGATGCTACATGAGACATGTGTACAGTTGAGACATCTTAAATAACTTGATTATCTTGTTCGTCAGTGCTACGTGTTGGAAACCACCGCAAAGGTTTTTGGACTATGACGAAAGATAAGAAACGCAAAACTCGCTGGATTCATCTTTAAACCTCGGTGCTAAAGCTCTGCCAGCACGTTCATCACGCAGCAAAACATCACGTGATTTCGCCATCGCTTCCCACGGTTCAGCTCCCAGTTTTCGAGTACGGACGGTAAGTAAATCACTGAAGCGGTACTTTTTTCTGTTTCTCGTTTCATGTCACAGTAATGATCAATCTAGGTTATTTAACAATGAAAATATTAGAAAAAGGTAATAATTAGAAAACTTTTTATTAAAAAGTGAGTGAATTTAAAAGCAGAATTGAATATCTAGTACATAATCCTGGTTTGCAAAACCTATTTTGAAAATATTTAATTTATTTATATTTATAAAAAGATTAGTTCCAGTCCTTGATTCTGATTGATCAATAGCTGTGTTTTATTCACGACAAAACTATGACCGCTTCACCCAACGGTTCTATGTATCACTACACAACCCCCTTAGCAACCA
This sequence comes from Gila orcuttii, assembly GCA_026230005.1. NCBI lineage: Eukaryota > Metazoa > Chordata > Actinopteri > Cypriniformes > Leuciscidae > Gila > Gila orcuttii. Next base: position 50,712,164 of record JAPDVR010000006.1, read on the forward strand.
CTCTTAGCAACGTAAACATATGTTTTATCTCATTGATGTTGTTCATTGAAGCTTATAAAGTAGAGTATTGTGATAGATCGAAGCGAGTGTACCTGCATTTACAGTAGATGTAGCGTTTTGAGTTTAGTGATTATTCCAGCAAAATTTGTCCTTCTTCCCAGTAATAAATTGCATCTATTTCTACTTTATTTTTGTGTGTCTGTGCACATATTGCTGTTCATATCCTTGTAAGAATATGGGATAAACGTTCGTTTTTGTTTTAAAATAATATATTGAGTTTTATGTTTGAGTGACGTCATTTCCACTTGCTGAATCGCCCAATAGGCTAGTTGCACTTGGCCGCCATGTTGGATTTACGATCAGCGAGTGTGCGGTTGGACACTTCCGGTCTCGCTTTACGCCGGTGCAGGGAGCTGGAGAAAGCCGAAAATGATCTCTTATAGTTGTTTATAGAATCAATTATATCACTTAAAATACTACTAAGATATATATTACTATCACACGAGCAAATGGCAATTAAATGCACGGATGCATAGTCAGATTAATGAATGAAATACAACTGTTCACGAACAGAAGATTGTCTTGGACTCATGCTGCATGCAATGAGAATTATGCCTACTGTCAATATAGAGTTACAACTACGATTAGAGTTGTTTGCATAAAATACCGCGTGAACATTCACACGTTTGCCCTGTGATAGGCTACAATTTATCTCCATAAATACAATTTTCTCAATTCTGCGCATAAATTTTCACTTACATCAATTGCTCGCTCAATATTATCATCACATATTTTACATACATGCTTTCTTTGCATCAATTATCTTTATAGATAAAAACAGTGGTGAAAAAACAAATCTTAATAATTGTGATTAATTTACATTTTTAACTGTAGTTAACACAAACAATTTAATATAGCTAAGTTTGTGTATATTTTACACGTAGTAAAATACTGTATTATAAACACCAGACAGATAATGATTAATGAAACAGATGCTCTTTATCTCACTTGCACAAAATAAATGCAGTAATAGCATAGAAACGCATAGGTGAAATACACTGAAAATGATATGCATTTAAATTACATACTAAAACACAAACAGTTAGCAATAATAATGTTACCAAATAAAGTAATGCCGACTACAGACCCGGGTGTTTTGGGTCGGGTTGATTAAGTCATCCCTCCGGATCTTCTGCCCGTACCGCAGCGGCAACGGGGAATGCATGAAAGCTGACTTTGTTGTAACGTGACGAAACGTAACGACACACAACAATGAAGTGCTGAGGCTTTCACCCTCTGAAAGGCAAGTCGCCTCTCTTGAATCCTAAAAATTGCATGCAGCATGAGTCCAAGACAATCTTCTGTTCGTGAACAGTTGTATTTCATTAATTAATCTGACTATGCATCCGTGCATTTAATTGCCATTTGCTCGTGTGATAGTAATATATATCTTAGTAGTATTTTAAGTGATATAATTGATTCTATAAACAACTATAAGAGATCATTTTCGGCTTTCTCCGGCTCCCTGCACCGGCGTAAAGCGAGACCGGAAGTGTCCAACCGCACACTCGCTGATCGTAAATCCAACATGGCGGCCACGTGCAACTAGCCTATTGCGTCCCGCTCAAAGCTTAGAACAGCTTTGGATTTGAACGAGACAGCTATGTTGCAAATGAGCTCTGAAGTAAAGTGTTTAAATATAATAGACTAAGTCAAGACTTTGATCAATATCGGTGGATGACATGTTTTAATGCTGGATTGAGTCACTTAATGTGCTTGCATGTCGTTATGTTTGTGTATATTGTGTATTATTCTGGGTTTTGTGTTAATGAGCTCTTAATGAGTCGGTTCAAGTTGCCGCCCGTGCGCCATTTTAAACGGCGGGTTTCTATGGTAATATGGTTCTTAAATATAATTAAAAAGGCTGGATTATGTTCATAACATATCATTCAGTTGACTTTGCTAACGTATATTGTCTTTTTATGTCTAAAACTGTGTATTTGAAGCCACGTGTGTACTTAAAATGGTTGGTCTGATGCAGTTACAGTGTTAATGGGGGCAGGGGTTCACTTTTCTATGTTCTCACACTGGTTTCACCCCTTATTTACACTGCCCACGTCTGCGGCGCTATATACCCATAAATACAAAATAAAAGTAAACAAATCTTGTCAATTTCAAAATAAACACCCTGTGCAAACTCCCAATTGAATTACACACCAATATATCCTTAGAGGCCAGAAATGGACGACGAGAGGTTCATCCTGGAACTTTAAAAACACACAGTGTTATATGACACTACAAATCCTTTTTACAAGGACTGTTTCAAAAAGGACAAGGCATGGAGTTTGATTGCAGGAGTTGTAGGAGTGGAAGGTGGATACTATAACCTCCCAATTATATAGAGAATTTGAAAAAAATTAATGTAATGAAATAAATTGAACAACTCATGATTGCCAATCAGAAGTGTTTAGCAAGTTCAGTGACTTTTATTACAGTCTGTACTGTTCAGCAGATGCCCAGAATGAAAAAGTGAAATGAGAAAAAAAAAAAAATATATATATATATGAATGAGTTAAATGAAAATGAATTACTTGTTCAAGTGTTAATTATTCAATCAATTCCCCTTTTGACCAGTTATTTTCTGCATTGTTCAGCAGATACGGCCAACATGTCCATAGAAGACTTGGAAATTTTTGGTGCCAAAAAGGCGTATCTGACGTTTTTGCCATATTTTTTTTATTTTAAAATGTTTTAGAACATGTTCATTGTGTTAATATGCCATACGTTTTTTACTTAAATACTCATTCATGTAAGTATGCCTGTGGTTGCAATGTTTGTGGTTTAAGGTTAATAATACAGGTGATTGAAGTGTGGTCAAAATTTTGTTTTGTCTCTCCTGTATATTACTTATATTTAGATTTATTATAATATTCAAAACACTGTAAATATGTTCATAATCTGTAAATATGGAAATGTCTATTCTGACTAAACCCAACTGTGATACTTTTATTCTCATATATTTATATTTTTATTCTTTATTCTTATAATTTGTAGTATTATGTTTCATGTTTCTTGTTGTATTTGTATATGTCCACTGGAAGCCTCAGCACCAAAACAAATTCCTTGTGTGTGCAAGCACACTTGGCAATAAAGCTCTTTCTGATTCTGATTCTGATTCTGTAAAGTTTGGCAAAAGCCACTTACGCCCCTTTGGCTCCAAGCCCTCGATATGTTACATAAGGTGCTTGGACTTGCAGTCTCTAGCTTTGCATATGCTAATGTGAATTGCCGGGAGTGACAATACCTCTTTTCAATGGAATTGATAGTTTACAATCACACCAAAGTTTTCAAACAAAAACTTTATTTTTTATTTTCCCCCAAAACACATTTTCACCAATGCAGCAAGTACTTCTCTTTGGGATCATAATCACTTATCAGCTTTTTAAAATCCTAGCATGATAACACAAATAATTTATTTACAAATTAATATTTACAATTGCTTTGAGTCTTCAATAAGCTTTGTGGTTATGCTTTTTGATCACACTATCCTGCTCTGCCATGACACACTGCCTTCAGGAGAGTTAAAGATTGTGCAGAAGACCTCCCTCACATTACAGGCCTCTGTTTCGTCCCATGTTTCTTACTGATGCCATGTGTCTCCCCAGCTACTCTGCCTCATCCAGCAAACTCTGGTTCTTGCTAGGGGCAAGCAGGAAATTGTGAAGGATTTATGCAGCAATCACAAGTGTGTCAACATTTTTTGGTTGCAGGTTGATTCTGTTAAGTACGGACGCCCTGAACCGCAACATAAAAAAAAATAAATAAATAATTAAATAATCGAAAAAAAAAAATCTAGCATTTCGAGATTAACGTCAAAATATTTTGAGATTAACGTCAAAATATTTCGAGATTAAAGTCGAAATATTTCGAGATTAAAGTCGAAACACTACGGGAATAAAGTCGACTGTGGGGACCAGCACTTCTGTGGTGCTTGGAATTCTATATAATTATTTAAAAAACAAATATTGCCACATTGATGGCTCACAAAGGTGTAATTGTTCAAATAATATTGTTTTATTTTAAATTATAAAGAAATTGTAACCCTAAAGTGTTTTTCAAGTGTAATATTTCTGTAAAGGCTTGGGAAAGAAAAATGGACATTTCCATGACTCAGATACAATACAATACAAGAATCTTCAAGATACAGTACAATCTTCACGTGTATAAAGGATTGTCACCTTAAAAACAGTCAGCTAATTTAATATAAAGAGCTGGATACTAATTATTAAGTAAATAATGTAAGCTAAATGTATTGATTAGAGTTGCCATAGACTAAAGATTTTTCTAGTGACGAGTAGTCATTCATTTAAGTAATTAGTCGACTAATCACGTTTATTAATTTCTGCTTAAATACTGGGTGCATGGAGGAATATAGCCAATCCCGCGCTCAAGCACTTGAATAATCTGGCCGCAAAAGCAGGCCAATGATAATAAATGTGTCTGAAAAAATAACGAGGCATTTTAATTGTTTATTAATAAACTAATGTTTTTTAAATCAGTGTCGACTGTTATATTTAAACGACTAAAATACAGCTACAGATATTTTATCCTTGTCATTCATAACTACCCTAGTAAAAATACCTATACCAAAATCTATTTAAAATACATTAACTTCATTGTATACTTCAAATCCATATTTATTGACATATCAATTAATACTTACTGATATAAAATAATGATTAAACTGAGTATTTCTTAATATTACACATAAAACAATATCACCATTTTAATACTCAGTGATATCTTGTCCTTTTAACAGTTATGAGGTTTTCCCATAGACATAATAAATACATAGACCCAGTGACCGCTTGGGAACGTTGCTGCGACTCGTCAACGTGTCCACCATATTGCTCAGGGTCATTTTTAAAGGCAAGCGACTAAGGTGTGAGTGGCTTTATGCCTGCCCAGAAATGGGTCTCTGACAACGGCTGGATAAACAGTGACCTGTTCCTGGACAGGAGTCAGATGTTTACAGAACTGCTGCCTCAAAATGACCCAAGGCCCCATGTTCTCCAGTTGGATGGCCACAGTAGCCATGTCTATAATTTGGACTTCATACAACTGATGAATGCCAAAAATGTGCATATGATGGCCTATCCGCCTCACACCACTCATGCCCTCCAGCCTGCTGACAAAGCACTTTTCAAAAGTTTGAAGCACAATTGGTATGAGGAGGAACGGAAGTGGACAAGGAGGACGGTAGGACAGAACCTCTCCAAAACACAGTTCTTCTCTCTGGTTAAAATGCCCAGGCTGGATTCAGGGGCACTGGGATGTTTCCTGTTAACAAGAACACAATCCTTGATGTATACGAACCCACCATCACAACTGAGAGGGCCATACTACCCACGTAGAGGATACACCGATCTTGATTCATCATGACACTGTCAGTGTGGATTCGGTGTATGAAGAAGTCATCATCACATTCCAGGAGGATATGAAGTCCTTATGCCATGTTTTCACTCCTGAGCAAGACACCTTAATCCATCAGGAGGAGGATGAACAACCCTCATCTTCCAGGTCTTCTTCAGAGGTCAGCACAAAACCAGTAACCTTCATCGACCTAATACCCATTCCAAAACAGGAAAGGATATTATAATATTTGGCTTTTTATTCTTGGATAAGAATTGTAAAGGCGCCCAACACAGAGATATCATTTAATTTTCACATTAAATAAAATAAATAAAGTCTTCTTATTGTGGAAAATGCTTTTCCTGTCTTTAACCCAATTTTCTTGTGCTTAGAATTGACCACCATTGTGGAAACAAATCGGCAAATACAAATAATACTGCTTTCTGTATTTTTATAGCACTAAAATGATACAAATATTTACAGAAAGATACTCCAAAATATACAATATCAAAGATAACTGATGGATTATTGATGACTTGTTTTTATGTTTTTAGCTTTTTTAGTTTGTGTGTTGCAATTGTTGGAGCTTGTATTGCAAGACAAATTTCCGTGTACACGGACAATAAAGTGCTATCTATCTATCTATCTATCTATCTATCTATCTATCTATCTATCTATCTATCTATCTATCTATCTATCTATCTATCTATCTATCTATCTATCTATCTATCTATCTATCTATCCTTCATGGCAGTACATATATGGTACAACAGTGCAATGTACATAGTGAAAATAAGAGAAAGTGAGAAGTAATAGTAAATAGTTTATGTTGTATATAATATATATTATAAAGTTTATGTAGTATATAATATCTATAACAGTGGCGGCAGCTGGTCTTTCAAAGAGGGGAAACAATATTTTTTTAAACTCTACTGTCAGGTGTGGGGATGGAGAAAGGAGCGAGGACTTAGTGCAGAGTTGATGGGCTTTATTTTAATAATAAAATTTAAAAAAATACAAACATTCTACAAAATTAATCTTCTGATTATTATTTTTTTTTTTAATGGTGGTTGACAAACAATTTTTTAATGTGCATTACCGCCACCAGCACAAGACTGCAAACACAAGGAGAATAAATAGGGAGCAAACAAGGCAGGTAACAAGGGAGGACAGGTGGGGCAAATGAACCAATAATCAGGTCACAAGATGGGAATGACAGGAGAGCACATGGCACAAGGAAACACATGACAAGCCATGTGCTCACACCAAACATGACAAAAACACAAGCACATGGCCAGTAAAACAAATCACAAGCAAAGCGCTCACACAAAATGAGACATGAAGATCAATGAGAACACTCATAAGCCACGTGTTCACACAGATCATGACATGAAAGCACACAGCTATTGTAAAACACAAGCCATGTGCTACACAGCACAAGACAAAACATGACATGAAAGCACGCGGCCGATGTAAACGAACCACGTGCTACACAAAACACACGTGAACAGAGCGAACACGAAACCACACGTTCACACGACAAGGCAGAACATTATGCATGAGAACGAGCGTTAGCTCATCCTGTGTGCTCACAACAGAAAACAAACACTCGGAGCATGAATGTCCGAATCCCGACACAAAACCGAAACCAAACTAGACAGATGTGCCGTGATCCAAACACCAACGCCCCGCACATGTAACAAAGGCACCTGACATCGACGGAGGAAATGTGGGAATTAGGTTAAACTGTGAAATGTATGATGAAAATTGGCTAGCAATTTAGCCAAGCAAATACCAAGAAATACGTTACAGCAGTTTGTCTTTCGAGTACACAAAATCCGCGATGGGACTGAGCTCGAACAGCTTCCAATCATCAGCGACTTTTTATTGTACAAAATCGCTGTCAATCAAAAGGAGATGCAGTCTTTGGACAGACCCTCCAATCATCACGCAGAAGCCCGGAGTCCAGCCCAGTCCAGATTTATCCAATGACCGTCTAGTTTCGAAGCACTGAAAAAGAACTGTTCAAAGCAGCGCCACTGAAGTCAATGAACGCTCGGCCTCAACAGGGGAATGAATGAGAAGGAAATCGAATCAGCCGACCTGCTATATGAAGTTGATTCTGAACGAACTCGTCTTCGAGATGAACGTGTTCTAATGCATTTTTGTCAATAAAATGTTAACACAATAGCAGGGTTCTCAAGTCTCACGCATGACCTTGGCCGTGAGACACACGCAATTCAACCAGTTCACACGCTCACAACGCCACACTGTGTATTTCTCACGCTGAAAAGGCAATGCCAATCAAGTTGTCCTGCAAGCTTTATATATAACGTTGTATACGAGGCGCAGGCGCACAAAGTGAAGTTTCCTGCCGCCAGCACGTGTCTCGGCCAGATTGCGTTCGTTACTAGGCAACATAGATGCGCGAACACACGGAAGTTGACAGAACATTCTCGGCCACCGTACGTTCGTTACTAGGTAACCAACAACATTGCGAGAACACACATCGTCATGGAGAAGGTAAGTTGGAAGAAAGCTTGTCTAACATTTTTAGGCTAGAACATTTAATATATAGCCCATCGTATACATTATTATTGATGCAGCCAAACTAAGAGAAATGTTAGTGTGTATGGGAAGGAATGAAGACGTATTTCTTCATTTTATTTTAAATTATATATTATACAGTATTAATAGTCTTTTTAGTTACATTAAGGTTACATGTATTAAAGCAGAGTGCTCTGTGTAATATATTTATATCCTGTCAAAACATATATTAATCATTGCCATTGCATTTGTATTTTTCAAAGATGTCAGCAAAAAGATATTTGATCATTCTGGGCACCAAAGGGTAAGCCCCCTAAAGAGGTTGCCAGATTAAAGGAGGAGACAGTGGAAGAGGTGGTGGCAGAGACGGTGGAGAAGACACCAAGTGAGACAGTAGTGAGCACACAGGAGACAGTGGAAGAGTCAGTGGACAGGACAGGGAAGAGAAAAGCTTGTGGAGCAGCCACTTATAGGTGTACATTCAAAAATGAGTGGACAACCAAATGGCCATTTATCACTAAAGGCACTAGCAGCTCCTATTACTGGTGCTCTGTTTGTAGACAGGAGAATTCATGTGCCCATCAAGGTGTGACTGATGTCAACAGGCATGTTAAAAGCAAAGGCCATCAGTCCAAAGAACAGGCACTTCAGTCAGCAAGTAGGATTGCAAAGTTTTATGCTCCAGCTTCTGTTGGTGGCATAACAGAACAAGAGAGGAAGGTACATGGTACATATGAAAACCAAAAGACTGGCAGTAATGTTAGCTGAATTTTGTTAACATTGTAGGTTGTATTAACAATTATAAAAACACTTATGTTGCATGGAATACTTGATGTAGTGCTTTATATAACCCTTTCTGCTTTCTGTTGCAGACAAGGAGAGCTGAGGTAAAGGTGGTTGTTGGAATGGTCCAACACAATGTGGCATTTGCAGTAGCAGACCATTTCAGCCCATTGTTAAAGGTCCCATATTATGCACCTTTTCACAAGATGTAAAAAAAGTCTCTGATGTCCCCAGAGTGTGTATGTGAAGTTTTAGCTCAAAATACCCAACAGATAATTTTTTACAGCATGTTTAAATTGTCATATTTTGGTGCTCAGAAAAACGCGCTGTTTTAGTGTGTGCCCTTTAAATGCAAATGAGCACGGCACAGGGGGTGGAGCTTCAAGAGCTTTTACATTTTATGTAAAACATGCACCTTGTCTTTGCAGGTCGAGATAAAATGAATCCACTCACTGTGCGGATATATGACAGTGACACTAACAAAGTTGTCCATAGGTTTCTAGATATGTGCACCAACAGTGGCCATAGCTGTGGCACAGCTTAAGTAATCTTTCAAAAGATGAATGAGGTCTTGCAGAAAAATACTATTACATGGGGTAACTGTGTAAGTCTGTCCATTGACAATGCACCTGTCAACACGGGAGCAAAAAATTATATTTCATCAAGAGCACTCAATGAAAATGGAAATATTTACATTCATGGGTGCCCCTGCCACATCATCCACAACATGGCCAAACATGCTGGGCAGAGGTTTTTGGATGTAAGTTTGATAATGTCTGGTTTCCATAACTTACAGTAGCTGTTTAATGCCATGTAAAATAGTTTGCTGTGCTGGATTGTAATGAATATGTAACTAATTGGAATGTGATTAAATTGTATTGCAGGTAACTGGATTTGATTAAGAGGACGTGAGTGTGGATGTTGGATACTGGTTTAGGGGAAGCACCAACCATAAAGGATATCTGTCAGGTTTGTTACTTAACATGCACCTGTGTAGTACAATGGAAATGGAGAAGATTTTCTTTGAATTGATATTATGGATTATATATTTTCATCACAGAATTTTGTGACCTCCACGGAAGTGACTATATGGAAAATCCAAAATAAAAATGACTCTGTTTGAAATAATTTCAAGTTTTCAGAGTATTAGTGTCAGTACTACATTGAAATGCTATATATAATGTTGAATATAATGTATAATAATGGGAATATTTGTGGCTCCTGATAATGCCAAATGTCTTGTTACCAGTAAAAGGTGTCCAACATTATATCTAGTCAGTGACAGAGCACAAGCATATTCTGGTGTCTCTATTGTCCTGTGCATTGGGTTTTCAGCATCAACTCCAAGCCTATTCATTTACACACAAAATGTAATATTAAATTTAGCATTTTAATCAACTGTACATTTTTTGTTAATCTTTTATCATATGTCTTGGAGTATCGCAATTAGGGATGCTAACCGATGACCGTTTGACCGATGGTTGACCGTCTCAACGTTAACCGATCAAAGTTGTCGGTAGTCGGTTAAAAAACAAAAAGTGATCTCTAAATTAGGCTATTATAGACAGTGGACTAAACGCTACTACAGTTAGCCATCTCATTCCAATATATTTTTGTGTGAAGTGAACAAATCCCTCACACTCAATTTTTCATAACTCGCCTGTTTGTACTTAATAAACCAATAAAAACATTTGGCGCGAGGTCACAGCGTTTGGGTTCGCGTGCTCACAAGGTTTGCGAAAAGTAAAGGCTACAGGCTAAAACACTGGAGGTTAGAGCCAGGGCAGACGACAGGATGAAGCGTGCAAAGAAACGTAATGTGTGGGACCATTTCACCAAAAAGAATGACGCAGTAAGTTGCAACTTGTGTGATACAGTGCTTAAATACAGTAGTAATACTGTAGAAATACATTACATCTACATTTCAGTGGTAACAGATAAGGTGATGATGATCATCATCTTTCTTTATTATTGTTAGCACTACCTCAAACTAAAGCGGCGTCTCTTCGGAGCTGTCATTTTCTTAAATGAGCCGCTGCAATGTTTCAAATGAGCTTCTAACGCTAGACTAACGCCTTTATTTTCAACGCGATCACCTTGTACCCAAACCATTTCAAAACTAAGGAGCCATTTGTCCTCCGATTATATACAAGCTCCTCGGCGCCGCGTTTGCGGGACTCATGTTTCGCGCTGTTGGGGATTTAAAAAAAGTGACGTGAGTGGAAGCGCGGCGCCGGGTCAGTGTGTCATCATATAAAAAATACGAGAAGCAAATGCAAGTCAACAGTAGGTTTATTGATAAAGATGATGATGATGATGATGATGCAGTACAGGCAGATGTAGAATGGGTGACAACAGGGACTTCGGTGGTCAGGATCCGGTGGTGAAGAGACGATGGTGCGGTGACGGTGAAACAGCAGACGAAAACCAGTGACGAAGACGGAGAACAGGAACTGGAACACAAGGCAGGAACTGGACACTGGAACACCAACACGAACGACATCAAACAACGATCTGACAAGGATGATAGAACAGCGGTAAGTATAAGTAGAGTGGTGAGATTGACTGCAGCTGGTGAAGTGAATGAGGATCAGCTGAAGTGGATCAGGTGATGTCATACATTCACGCCCACTGCACACGTGCATTCAAACCACAACATAAACACGAGACGAGAAGGAACAGAGAGTGTGTCTACCGTGACAGTACCCCTCCTCCTAAGAACGCCTCCTGGCGTTCCCAGACTCCTTACCCTGTCGATTGTAATCATCGATGAGGGAGTGATCCAGTATGTCTCTAGCAGGCACCCAACTTCTCTCCTCCGGACCGTAACCCTCCCAGTCCACCAAGTACTGGAATCCGCGTCCTCTCCGCCTGGAGTTCAGTATACGATTAACCGAATACGTGGTCTCCCCATCTACGAGTCACGGTGGGGGAGGAACCGGGACAGGCGGATTAATATGAGAATGAAACACGGGTTTAATCTTAGATACATGGAAGGCGGGATGGATCCTCCTGTACGCGGGAGGCAATTTGAGGCGGACTGCCACCGGGCTAATGATCTTGGTGACAGCAAACGGGCCAATAAATTTGGGAGCAAGTTTGTTAGATACGGAGCGAAGAGGAATGTTCTTGGTTGAAAGCCACACCTTTTGACCAACGACGTATACGGGAGGCTTCGACCTGTGGCGATCGGCCTTAGCCTTAGTGCGCGCCCCCACCTGGAGTAGAGTCTCACGGGCTCTAGTCCAGGTACGGTGACACCTCTGAACAAAGGCGTGAGCGGAGGGGACCGCGACCTCGGATTCCAGACTGGGAAAAATTGGTGGCTGGTAACCTACACTACACTCAAACGGAGATAGGCCCGTAGCCGACACTGGCAACGTGTTGTGGGCGTACTCCACCATGGAGAGTTGTTGACTCCAAGAGGAAGGATTCTTGGAAACCAAACATCGCAATACTCTCTCCAAATCCTGGTTGGCTCTCTCGGTTTGACCATTGCTCTGGGGATGGAACCCTGAGGACAAACTAACAGTCGCCCCCAGTAATCTGCAAAACTCTTGCCAAAATTTGGACACGAACTGGGGTCCCCTGTCGGACACCACGTCAATCGGAAGGCCATGTAAACGAAAAACGTGATCTACGACTGTAACCGCTGTCTCCTTAGCTGAGGGTAATTTGGGTAAGGGGACAAAATGGGCTGCCTTCGAGAATCGGTCCACTACAGTCAAAACGACTGTGTTCCCCTGAGAGGGCGGGAGGGCGGTAATAAAATCTAGTGCGATGTGGGACCAGGGTCTCGAAGGAACCGACAGCGGTTGGAGTAACCCATCTGGAGGTCGATTGGAAGTCTTACCAGTGGCAAAATCGTGAATGTCGCGAGCCATAAGTGGCCACCAGAACCGTTGCTTGACCAAAAAGCTAGTACGATTAACTCCTGGATGGCAAGCCACGTTGGAGTTATGACCCCACTGAATAACGTCGGACCGTAATCCCTCCGGCACAAACAATCGGTTCGGTGGGCAACCGGGCGGAGGCGTTACCCCTTCTAAGGCCTTCTTGACCTTCGATTCGACCTCCCATGTGAGTGTGGAAACGAATAGAGTTTCGGGCAAAATACACTCGGGAGTAGACGGGCGTTCGGAAAAATCAAATATACGGGATAGTGAATCGGGTTTGACGTTCTTGGAACCCGGGCGGTATGAAAGAGTAAAATCGAAGCGACCGAAAAATAATGCCCATCGAGCCTGCCTGGAGTTCAGTCTTTTGGCGGTTCTGATGTACTCTAGGTTCTTGTGATCAGTCCAGACAATAAAAGGTACCCCCGACCCTTCTAACCAGTGGCGCCATTCCTCCAACGCTAACTTAACTGCCAACAACTCTCTGTTACCAATGTCGTAATTGCGTTCGGCTGGAGATAAACGATGAGACAAAAACGCGCAGGGATGCATCTTGTCGTCTGTGGAAGAGCGTTGGGACAACACTGCGCCTACTCCCACCTCTGATGCGTCGACCTCCACCACGAACTGACGTGAGGAATCAGGGGCGACAAGGATGGGGGCTGAAACAAAGCGGCCCTTCAGTTTAGAGAACACAGCTTCGGCTGTGTCTGACCACCTGAACGTAGTTCTGGGGGAGGTCAAGGCAGTCAGAGGTGCGACCAGTTGGCTGAAATTGCGAATAAAACGCCGGTAGAAATTGGCGAATTCCAGAAACCTCTGCAGGGCCTTGCGGGAATCTGGACTTGGCCAATCTACCACAGCCTTGATCTTCTCAGGGTCCATCCGCACTCCCTCAGGCGAGACGATGTACCCTAGAAACGGGACCGACTGTGCATGGAAATCGCATTTCTCCGCCTTGACAAAAAGCCCATTCTCTAGCAACCTCTGAAGCACTCGTCTGACGTGTTGCACGTGTTCCTGGAGAGAAGAAGAGAAAATCAATATGTCATCCAGGTAGACATATATGAACTGATCGATCATATCTCGCAACACGTCGTTGACCAGTGCCTGGAAAACCGCTGGGGAGTTGGACAGCCCGAAAGGCATGACCAAATATTCAAAGTGCCCCCTGGGGGTGTTAAACGCAGTTTTCCATTCATCCCCCTCCCTGATGCGAACCAAATGATAAGCGTTACGTAAATCCAGTTTTGTGAAGATGGACGCTCCCTGCAACCTCTCGAAGGCTGAAGACATCAACGGCAAAGGATAAGTATTCTTTACCGTGATGTTATTCAGCCCTCGGTAATCAATACAAGGTCGCAGAGAACCGTCCTTCTTCCCCACAAAAAAGAACCCCGCCCCCGCTGGAGAAGAGGAAGGGCGAATGAACTTGGTTGCTAGAGAATCAGAAATATATTTCTCCATAGCCTCCCTTTCTGGAATAGAAAGTGAATATAACTTGCCTTTAGGCGGAGACTTACCTGGCAGTAAATCTATAGCACAGTCATAGGGACGATGCGGAGGGAGAGAAGCAGCACGAGACTTACTGAACACCTCCTTCAGGTCCAGGTACTCCGCGGGCACGTTAGACAGATCCCCTGCTTCCTCCTGAAACACAGAAACAGGCACAGACGAACAGGCAGACACGAGACAAGACTTATGACATTCCTTGCTCCACTCCAGTACTGATCTATGGTGCCAGTCCACTCGGGGGTTGTGACGGATGAGCCAGGGGTGTCCGAGGACGACGGGTGCAAGGGGTGAGTCCATGATGAAGAATGAAATAGTCTCAGAATGGTTGCCGGAAGTGGTGAGGGTGATGTCTTCAGTGCAAAGGGAAATGGTGGGGAGTTCTTGTCCATTGAGTGCGTGAACGGCAATTCTGTGAGTGAGGGGTCTGAGGGGAATCTGAATTTTCTGTGCAAAAGTGTGGTCCATAAAATTACCTTCAGCCCCAGAGTCCAGAAGTGCATGGCAGTCGTGCTGTTGGACTGACCACCTTAGTCTTACCGGAAGGAGTGTGGAGGTAGATGTAATCGATGATGAGGTCTTCCTAGCGGAGATCCCACCCGATAGTAGCCTCAGTCTTACTATCGGGCTTGGCCTTTTACCGGACAGTTGTATGCGTAATGTCCCGCTCCTCCACAATACAGGCAAAGGCCCTGGGATCTCCGCCTCTCCCTCTCCTCCCGGGAAAGCCGAGCTCGACCCACCTGCATGGGCTCGGGATCGTAGACGGGGCTGACCACGTCCCTGCCGCTGGATCGTGGAGGGTCGGTCCCTGCGAAGGTACGGGTGGACGGGACTCGGCGCTCGACCCTAGACAGCCGAGCGTCCACCCGCAGAGCCAAGTCGACCAACCCGTTAAGAGTGGTGGGTAGATCCAGGGCGTAGATCTCCCTCTGGACGTGGTCAGCCAACCCATGCAGGAACATATCCCACTGCGCCTCCTCGTTCCAGCCGCACTCCGCCGCCAGGGTCCGAAATTCAATTGAATAGTCCGAAACCGACCTTTCCCCCTGCTGTAGTTCCGCCAGTCTTCGGGCTGCCTCTCTCCCAGAGACAGCTCTGTCGAAGACCTTCTTCATTTCGGCGGCGAGGGTCTGGAACGAGGCGCAGCATGGGTGTTGGTTCTCCCACACCGCCGTTCCCCAAAGCGCAGCCTTCCCCGTCAGTAGGGTGAGTACGAACGCCACCTTCGCTTGTTCCGTGTTGAACGTGCGGGGCTGTAAAGCGAAATGCATAGTACAGCGGGTCAAAAATGCTCTGCAAAAAGTGGCCTCACCGGCATAATGCTCTGGCACTGGAAGACGGGGCTCTGGCTGGGAGGGTCCTTCTGGTGGTATGGAAGGAACGGTCGGTGTGGGCGGCGCAGTGGGACCCTGTAGGCGTTGGATCTGCTGGGTGAGCTCGGACACCTGTGTCACCAAGGCCTGTACTGCGCGTCCCGTGTCGCCGATCTCTCGCTGCTGCGAATCCATCCTCCTGATGCTATGGTGAATGAATTCCTCCATCGATCTCTGCGACGCACTCGCTGCTTCTCTTTCCTGGTCAGATCGTTCTGTCATCATATACAAAATACGAGAAGCAAATGCAAGTCAACAGTAGGTTTATTGATAAAGATGATGATGATGATGATGCAGTACAGGCAGATGTAGAATGGGTGACAACAGGGACTTCGGTGGTCAGGATCCGGTGGTGAAGAGACGATGGTGCGGTGACGGTGAAACAGCAGACGAAAACCAGTGACGAAGACGGAGAACAGGAACTGGAACACAAGGCAGGAACTGGACACTGGAACACCAACACGAACGACATCAAACAACGATCTGACAAGGATGATAGAACAGCGGTAAGTATAAGTAGAGTGGTGAGATTGACTGCAGCTGGTGAAGTGAATGAGGATCAGCTGAAGTGGATCAGGTGATGTCATACATTCACGCCCACTGCACACGTGCATTCAAACCACAACATAAACACGAGACGAGAAGGAACAGAGAGTGTGTCTACCGTGACACAGTGTGTGTGTGAGCGGGAGGCAGAGAGAGATGCGACAGAGTTGCGAAATTGCAGGCGCGGCTCGAAATGGCTGTTATTTCAAATAGCGTGGCATATTTTAAACTAATCGGTTAACCGGTTTCAACCGGCTAATGAGGCTCGGTGGTCGGTCAAGAAAATTTTTAGTTTTCGCCATCCCTAATCGCAATAATATCGTATCGTGGTTCATTATCGTGATATGTATCGAATCGTGACATGAGGGTATCGTTACACAGCATATCCACAAATCCAGACATTTTCTGTGTGTGAGGATTGTACTGAACATGTTTTTTGATCGCCATGGCATCCAACATGAGAGTCACACATCCATATTTAGCTGGGTCTTCCTCTTGTCGTCTTTTCAACATGTCCAACATCATTAAGTTGAGGCCAGGCTTGGAATCTACAGAACTCATCCACCTTTGTAAAATAAAAAAAATAGTTAATTAATGTATTAAACTATTTTGTGCAATCAAATGAATCAATTTAAATGAAGAATACCTCTGTAATGTATGTGGATGTGGGAGGTGGAGATGGAGAGACTTTCTCAAATAGTTATAGGCTTTTGGACCATGTAAGTGTTATGTTCTGTTTATTGCACTAGCCCTTTAAAAAATGGTACAAGTGCGCGGGCAAAAGAGAGCGCGCTGCACAAGTTACTGACATGCACAGAACAGTTCAGTAAAATGGATTACGACAATGTCTCTTTATTGACTTGCACAAACATTACAATAATTTGGCGACGAGGATGGCTCTTCTTCCATTACATCCACCATCACCATTCCTGGAATGCCCGAGTGAGCCAAAGCTGACTGTGGCGAACAGGACGGCCGAGGGACGTGAGAGAACGGCGCGAGGCCGGTGGTGCGATTGCTAATGAGCAACACCTGTGAAGCACACCGGTCTCGCATCTCTCACGGAGGAGCGGAAGCATAAAGGAGGAGCGACGACGTTGATGATCGAGAGAGGAACAGGCCTGTGTTTTAGTTGTGTTTTTGTATTTGTATTTTGTTTTAGCCAGCAGTCGTCCACGAGGGGCTGCTGGCAGTTATGTTTATTTTCGGTAGCCAGCAGTCGTCCGCGAGGGGCTGCTGGCGGTATTTTAGTTTGTTTGTTTTATTTTAAATAAAGTATATTTTGAATGTTCGCCGGTTCCCGCCTCCTTCTTCCCTGAACATTGTTACACTGACTTTTAGTGCTTGGAAGCGGCAATTTGACAATTATTTACAGGTGACAATTTTCCGGATGAGCAGAAAAAAGTGTTACTAATCCACTGCTTAGGCGCGGAAGGACAACGCCTGTACAATACACTGCCACTTGAACACAATGAATACAGCGGGACTGTGACTGCATTGACAACCTTCTTTCAACCCAAGGTTAATGTGGTAGCAGAAAGGTACCAGTTCAGACAACGAGCTCAACATGTGGGTAAGTCAACGGAGCATTACATAGCTGCTCTTCGCGAGCTAGTTGCTACTTGTGCATTTGGTACATTTGAAAATGAAATGTTGGGCGATCAACTGATCGAGAAGACACCTGTACCGCGTATTCGAGAGAGGCTATTGCTTGAATCCGATTTGACTCTTGAAAAAGCCCTGGACATTGCCAGGCAAATTGAAACTGCCAGCGCTGAGGCAAAGACTATGTTGGAAGGAGAACCCAAACCCGTGAGTGCAGTACAATTCAAAACTACTCAAAAACGAGCAGGACAACGAAGGAAATGTTTCATCACCAGTGAAAAAAAATTCAACCCATTATTACTGACACAAGAACCATTAATACAGACACAAGAACCATTAGACAAAGGAACCCTCCTTCATGGATGAAAGACTTTGTGACTTAAAGTTTATGAGTACAAAAGAGAAATGTATAAGTAGTGAACATTAAGCTATTTATCCAGTTACTGATAGGGGTAGAGTAACAGCTAATATTAAATGTTCTCCTTTAAGGGTGGTTTTGATGTGGTTAATGCTACAATGTTCACAGGAGATGGTTAAAAAGAAAAAAAAAAGCGGGAAAATGTTATGTTCTATTTAGGGCACTAGCCCTTTAAGAAATGGTACCAAGTGTGTGGGCAAAAGAGAGCGTGCTGCACAAGTTACTGACATGCGCAGAACAGTTCAGAAAAGTGAATTCTGGCTTACAGCAATGTCTCTTTGTTAGAATATCTTTGTCCTTCAGCATACAATATAACAGGCTATATACAATCTTTATTCTAGCCAGCACAACTGCCATGTCTGCACATTCTTTTCCTTTTGTGTAAGCTAAACATCTGGTATTCATTAATGGAGGATGGAATAGCCCCCTCCTTTGAATGTTCGTTCTTTCTATACATTGTGTGTTTGAAAAGCTTCTAGGATCCCCAGGATCTGTTGGAAATCTAACTTGATACTGCCCATATAAAGAAAGCTGTTATATAATGTCTATATGATATCTATGATGTAATGTGTAGTTTTATTGGATAGATTTGGTATTACTCCCCTTTAGACTTACAATATATATCATAGACAAAAGGAAAATTGGGTCGAGCTATTCATAATAAAAGACCAAGGTTTGGGGCACTTTTCGTTTGGACCATTTCATTTCCATTTCTAACAATTTGGGTTGCTCGTCCGGGATTTCTCCAGACAGGTAAGAATTAATTTTTTTTTTTTTTTACAAAAGAAAAGCTTGATTCTTCCTGTCTGCTGAGAAAAATTGTACCTATAGTGCCGTGATTTTTACCATATTTGGTGAAATTTGTTTGTTTGTCCATCGTATATGCGGGACGTCTGTCCGTCGTATAAAAAAATATGGGACGTTATATCCTCGTGTTTGTGATTGCGGGAAGAACAGAAGGAAAATTGATCAATTTTCTCCGTTTGGAAATAGATTTGACACAGAGACATTCGTTTTTTTCTCTTGCAAATTCTATTTCGATTTACCTTTGGTCTTGGTTATGGATAAATAAAACGGATAAATATGGATAAATATTATTGCATGAGTTTGCAATAATTCCTGATTTATATATATATATATATATATATATATTAGTCTTTCTCTTCTCTCTTATTTCTCTCTTATTTCTCTCTTTATTGGCCAATTTACTAACACAATTAATTTTAAACAGCATGTTTTTCTTTGTTTTCTATTTGGCCATACTGTAATTTGTTTAAGTTGCCTTACGGAGAAATTTTTGTGTGTTGATAATGGGGAATAAAATTAGTCCACCGTTAGAAGATGAATCTCCGAAAGATTTTATGATTAGAAATAATCAAGCATTTTTTACGGAGCCATATTTGTCAAATTTAGCTGGCTGGTCAACTGGCAAAACACAATTAGATCCGTTCCCTCGAGACGGCTCATTTAAAGGGGTCATATAATGCCATTTTTGTACAAGTTAATATGAATCTTTAGGGTCTAAATGAAAACTTTGGAATATACTTTTATTAAAAATTCTCATTAGTATTTTAAGAAAACACTAATTTTACCTGCTCAAAAACAGCTCTGTTTTCAGCACGCTGTTTCAGTACATATGCCTTTAAATGATAATGAGCTTTGCTCACCCCGCCCCTCTGTTCTGCGGGGCGTTTTTGATACTACTCACGTGGAGTGTTGCCTTGACAACAGTTGATGGTGTATTTTGGCGAAAGAATGGCAGCTGGAGTCTCTGAGGGCCCCATCTGTGCAACCATATCAATTTGAACCGGAGTCGGACCCGGAACAAGATGACGGCCCCGAAGAAGTTCGACAATTAAGGCTCGAACAGGACGTTTCTGAATGGTTGGTTAACAATGTCACTTTGATCTATTTTTGTATGTACTGGTAGTCTGGGTTTCCCCATGCTGCCTTCCCGCAGCGCGATTTTATTCACGCTGAAAGGCAGTATGGATACCATGGTCCAGATTTTCGCCTCATCTAGGGAACCAATCACAGAACGGGGAGGGAGCAGCAAGACGATGACGACACACCGAAGCAGTTTGTTTATTTCTATGGATTCAACATGGCAGCAGACGCGAAGCTACCTTTTGATGCAGCCTTAGATATTGTTCTAAGTAGTTTATAATGCAAGTTTATTTTATCTTATCCATCGTCTTCTTCCTTGTCTAATTTCTGTCGCTCTACATACGTCATCTGGTATAATTGAAACGATTGGCTATGAGCTACGTACAGGCGCATTTGATAGACATTCTTAGCACCCAATAAACGGCGCCGGACATTTGTAAACCACGCCTCAAATACGAGAAAATGTACATGTGGTTCCCAGACCCAAGTCTCAACGAGAATTGGGTCTGGCGTTAGCCAGGCTAATGTACTGGCAGGGTAACGTTAGAGTTGTGAGATACAAACGCTATGTGTTTAACGTTACTAATGTAAGTTATAGGTTAGTTCGTTGACAGATTTATGTTAAGAAACTATTTTTTTTTGTTAACTGTAACACCTGCGTACACAGTTTTTAATAACACAATAACTATAACGCGTTTTTCATTATAAACGTGGGATTATAAATTATATTGAGAACGTCGTAATGTTACATAGAATACATGCCGTAATGTACCCTGAGTGTAAACATTAGCCACATTCATCGTGAAGCGTGCATGGGATTTGCAAAGATTAATATAAAGGTTAATAAAACGTTACACTCACTTCTTCTGGAGCAGGTCCAGCAGGAACACGAATAGTTGGTACTGATTCCTTTTTCAGTAGCAGCCTCTTAGCAAAACCTGATTTAAATTGTCCCTCGTTTAAAAAGCAGTCTGGTGAGAAATGATTTGCGCAAACATGAGCGCATTCACGTTGCTCGTCGGGAATATTCCCTTCATAAACAAAACTCAGCCACTGCGTCTTCAGCGGTTCGGATTTGGGAACTTTAAAATTACTGCTGTGTTCGTTATTACACCCAAGAACCGAACACCACAATCGCTTAGACTCCATTCTGCTCCAGTGTATCAACAATAACGAACTATGATTGACATCTCACTCACGAGCGAGGGCGGGTCTGTGTTGAAACCCTGCTGTCAATCAACAATCGTGGGAGGGGCGTGCGAGCTTGTGACGTCACAGGCTCGAACGGCTCGATTTGAGGCAGGGGAAAACATATAAGGAGATTAAAACAAAACCACTGGATGGATTTTTATCATTATATGATGGTTGTGTACAGACACTGCCAACACACATTTCAGTACAATCAACTTGTAAAAGTGCATGTACCATTATATGACCCTTTTAAAGAAAATGACATACTCGCGGCAAAAGATATGATTTTTGGGAATTGGGGCGACCCTGATTGGGACTATTCTTACATGAAACAGTGTTATAAAATCTGGAAAGACATGCAATGCTATTGGAACAAAGGTCCACAAAGAGTTGGGAATATGGACAATAATATTGTTCCAAATGCTGAACTGACTGTGAGGGAGAGTGTTTCTGCTGCCTTTTCTTCTCCAGCAGAGAGAGGAAAAAAGTCTCTCCCGATGGAGGAAAAACAGACGCTTCAAAACCCTCCTCCTAAATACGAGAGTGATTGTGATTTACTGTTTGTGAACACGTTTTTGAATAACATGCACAACGAGACTGCACAAATGATTCGTATCACTACAACTAACATTAGTAACATTTCTGTTGATGAATTGGGAAGACGCTTGCGTGAACTTTCGTCTGCTGGGGCATTTGACAACTCCAGAGGAAAAGTTCCCGTTTTTTTAATTGACAGCGGCGCCTCCATCTCATCGCTGTCTTCTAATGTCTATGAGGGCCCCGTCACGGGTAGAAAACTAAATTCTATAGGGATAGACAATGTTCCAGTGGTTTGTAATTTGACACCAACTTTACCGGTTACCTCTAATGATGTACCATCATTGTTCAAGATGCATGAGTTTGCAATAATTCCTGATTCTCCATTCTGCTTGTTAGAAAGAGACCTAATGCACAAGTTGGGTGTTAAATTGGAATTTGACTCTGACTCTCTGCAACTCCAGCAGCTTTTTTTCTTACGACTGACACAGGAAGTGATCCCTTCGAGGATGTGTCTGACACTGAGCTCGAACAGGAAGTTGCTGGGGTAAACCCGAAACTGTGGGCGGCGCATAAGGATGACATAGGCCTACTTGACATTCAACCTTATGTGGCCAATTTGACAACGAATAGGCCTGTGTTTCAAAAACAGTATCCGCTTTCAAAGGAAAAAGAGGAGGGAATTCGATTTCTCATTGATCAGTTTCTGGCTCAAGGCATTCTGGTTCCCACTCATTCACCTTACAACACACCAATTAATCCAATCAAGAAAGCAAATGGTTCTTGGCGCTTAACGCAAGACTTGAGAAAAATTAATGATTTGATAAAACCACTTTCTCCTATTGTGCCAGATGTACAGACTATTATTGATTCTATCCCTTTACAACATGCATTCTTTTCTGTTATTGATTTATGCTCCGCCTTTTTCAGCATTCCTGTTGACCAACAAACTCAGCCACTTTTTGCTTTCTGTTTTCAGAATTGCCAGTACACCTGGTCACGACTCCCACAGGGCTTTCGGGATTCCCCGGCCGTTTTCTCCGCTGTAGTGCACGCAACGCTGAAGGATGTCAGACTCCCTCCTGACACCTGCCTGCTCCAATACGCTGATGACATTCTCGTCACTGGTACCTCTGCGGACATGTGTGCTGCTGCCACTACATTTGTCTGCAACGTTTTAGCAGAGGCTGGTTTCAAGGCATCTAAGGAGAAACTTCAGTGGGTGCAGAGGAAAGTCAATTACCTCGGCCATGAACTGTCACAAGGCCAAGTTCGCCTGTCGGTGGACATAGTCAAAGCCATCGGTTCGTTCAAGCACCCTTCGACACGGAAGCAAATGCAAAGCTTTCTGGGACTGGTCAATTACTGTCGATTATGGGTGCCGAATTGTTCCATGTATGACAAAATCCTGCGAGACGCTACGCTGGGTGACAAAGAGGACATTACATGGACAAGTGAAATGGACCAAGCGTTCAGACATCTGAAATCCTCTCTGTTAAGGCCTCCCGCCCTCGGCCTTCCATGCTACAAGCGAGATTTTCACCTGTACGTGCACGAAGGTGGGGGCACAGCCGCGGGAATCCTGGCCCAAGAGCATGGGGGTACTTTCCGTCCAGTAGCTTATTTGTCTAAAACTCTTGATGCAGTGGCTCGGGGACTCCCGGCCTGTTTACGTGCAGTGGCTGCTGCAGCGATCATGGTACAGGATGCTGAAAGGGTTGTTTTATCACATCCACTCATAGTTCACACATCACACCAAGTGGGCGCAATCATGCACAATATTTCTACTCAACATATGATTGCTCAATGCCGTTCTGGCTATGAAGCTATATTATTAGCAACTACTAATTTAACGTTGAAAGTAACTTATTTTATTCATGGTCCTACTGTACATCTGCACAGGTTGTTGACGGATGGTGAATTTAAGAGTGATGACCACGACTGCCTGACCAGAATCCAAACTTCGACTGCCTGCAGGCCAGATGTGTATACATCGGTCCTGGAGGAGGGAGATAATTGGTATATAGACGGATCCTGTTTCAAGCCAAATGACAATTTATACTTGTGTGGATATGCTATTGTTGAATTACCTGATCGTGTAATTGAGGCATATTCGTTGCCATATAAATCAGCACAAGTAGCAGAATTAATTGCTCTAACGAGAGCTTGTCAATTGGCAAAAGGTCAGTGCATCAATATATACACTGACTCCAAATACGCGTACGGTGTTGTCCATGATTTTGCTAAATTATGGGAAGAAAGAAATTTCAAAACCTCCGACGGAAAACCAATTTCCCATCACAACTCATCAGTGCAGCACAGCAACCATCGAAACTTGCTGTCATTAAAGTACCTGGTCATAAAACAGGTGAATCGGATGAGGCTAAAGGAAACAGGTTTGCAGATTAAGTCGCGAAATGGGCTGCTAAAGAAGTAATACTTAGTCCATACGTAAATGAACAGAGCACCGAAGTGCCTATGATGAATTCATCGCTGATTAATGATTTGGACATTAAAGTACTACAAGCTAATCCTACGCAAGCCGATTTGATTCATTGGGCCACGAACGAAGTAAAACCAGATCAAGCTGGTATTCTAAGAGACAAGCAGGGTAGAATCGCTCTACCGGCGTCCACCGTTGTAATGCTGTGCAGGCATTATCACGGGGTATCACACGTGTCAAAAGAAAAAGTGATCCAAAATTCAGAGCCGGACAGTAACGGAGTACATTTACTTGAGTACAGTACTTGAGTACAATTTTGAGGGATCTGTACTTTACTCGAGTATCATTTTTGGGGATTACTCATGACTTTACTCAAGTACATTTGAGAGGCAAATATTGTACTCTTTACTCCACTACATTTCTATCCATAACCGTGAGTACCCGTTACCTCTAAAAAAAAAAGGAAAAAAAAAATCTCGGAAACCCTCAATTTGTTGTTTCCCTCTCAAACGTGATTGGATTGTGCAGGCGCCACTGATTGGGACAGCCTATCAGCAAATCACCTTCACCTTCAGCTCTGAACTGACGCCAAAGTAAACTCCATGGTCAGATTTATGTGGGTTCAAATGTGGGTGCAAAAAATCCATTAAAACTCTAGCAGAGGTTTGTCAGAGCGTTGCCATTGTGCATTGCCTTGTGGGCAAGTGAGAAATGTTAAATAAAGCAACATGGTAAAAAGATGAAAATGACTTGAATTAACTTTTAATTCCTTTTAGATTATCAAAGGTATTAACATTAACATTTTTCATAACTCCATGTAGGACGTTTCTGTACATAAATGTAAGCATGGTTCACGTACCTACCCCAAAGTGATCAAATAAAATTCTGTATCAAATTTATAGGCAAAGACAAGTAGTTTGTTTAGGCATGGTTTGTAGGGAATTACAAACCTGCACACTTATATTCGAACACACATAACTATAGAATCAATTCTTAATGCGCATGTGAATGCCATCAGCGTTTATCACAGGTTCAGTTTAAAGTCTGTTTAGAGAGAACGGTGTCATCTTAGCAGCCCCTAATTTAATAACAAATGATCATTTCGACGGAAGTGAATCAATCAAAACTAACTTTAGCTGGAAAATAACATTATTCAAGAACTGCTATAAAACCAAACCAATCTCTGTTACCTTAAATTATATGTTTATCTCTGAAAAGCCGCTTTGAAACAATCTACATTGTTAAAAGCGCTATATAAATGAAGATGACTTGACTTGACACTGTGGCAGTAGTAATGCAATATTTAGAAAATTTACTCTTGTACTCTTGATACTCAAGTACTTTTAAAAACAGGTACTTCAGTACTTTTACTTAAGTAGACATCTGACTGTAGTACTTGTACTTGTACTTGAGTAAAATTTAGCAAGGGGTATCTGTACTTTTACTCAAGTAACAAAGCTGTGTACTCTGTCCACCTCTGCCAAAATTTGAATCAATCATACTGCATAGCAAATGTTCGAAAGAATACTTCGTTGATATTGGATGCTTGCTTGGTGTGTGCACAAACAAACAGACACAAGGCAACCCGCCATGACGCTTTACCGCATCCTGAGCTTCCTTTTCAATATTTACAGATCGATTTTACACACATGCCTCCATGTGGAAATCACAAATATTTGCTCGTGATTGTTGATCGATTTTCGAAGTGGCCAGAGGCTTTTCCGTGTGGTAAAGAAAACGCGCAGACGGTTGTAAAGGTTCTTACAAAAGAAATTATACCGCGTTTCGGTATTCCAACCGTTATTGCAAGTGATAATGGAACTCCGTTTGCTTCAAAAGTCACACAATTATTAGACAAAGAGCTTAATATTAATTGGCACTTCCACATTCCTTATTCTCCGCAATCCTCAGCTAACGTGGAACGGACGAACAAGACGATAAAAGAACGTCTGAATAAGGCGTGTCTAGATACTGGCAGAAATTGGGTTGATTTACTGCCTGCCGTATTGACGGAAATGAGAATGTCTCCATCGGCAACCACAAAAATGTCTCCATTTGAAATTCTGATGGGTAGACCTTTCCCGACCCCTTGAGTCAGAGGTCGCGCTGGCAATCTCTCCACAGGTGACACGGAGGTGATCATCACGGATTACGTGGATTCCCTAGTTAGAACGTTAAATGGCATAAATGGTGATGTTTCTCTCTCTCTCCCTCTTCCTTCAGAAAAGCCGACTCATCCTTTCGTTCCAGGACAACAGGTGCTGATAAGGTGTCTGAAGCCCACGAAACTCGGTGAGCCGAACTACTTAGGACCATCCACTGTTATCGCTGTGACGAGGACAGGTGTTCTGACTGACCTCCAGCCCCAGTGGATCCATGCCAGCCGAGTGAAAGCAGCTCCATCCCAGGGGAACGCATAAGCCTATGCGGAAGCGGTGATCGAAAGGAGAACGAGGAAGAGAAGTAGACGAAGAACGAGATTGCTGATTGAGATTAGCAATAATTATAACTGAATCCATTAAGATTCATCGTGCTATGAAAACTGTTGTATTTTCGCAAATATGCTTTGATGAATAGAACTGTCAATTATTAATGATTTTGAAGGAAATGTTTGATTGAAGAATATTGAATGAGTATGCTGAAGAATGATGTGATATGATCATTCTATTATATGATAATTATCTTATCAAAGTGGCCATTGTTAGAATATCTTTGTCCTTCAGCATACAATATAATCTTTATTCTAGCCAGCACAACTGCCATGTCTGCACATTCTTTTCCTTTTGTGTAAGCTAAACATCTGGTATTCATTAATGGAGGATGGAATAGCCCCCTCCTTTGAATGTTCGTTCTTTCTATACATTGTGTGTTTGAAAAGCTTCTAGGATCCCCAGGATCTGTTGGAAATCTAACTTGATACTGCCCATATAAAGAAAGCTGTTATATAATGTCTATATGATATCTATGATGTAATGTGTAGTTTTATTGGATAGATTTGGTATTACTCCCCTTTAGACTTACAATATATACCATAGACAAAGGATATTGGGTCGATCTTCTACTCCAGCCGGCGCCGGTGTATTGTATTATCTATTCATAATAAAAGACCAAGATTTGGGGCACTTTTCGTTTGGACCATTTCATTTCCATTTCTATCACTCTTTATTGACTTGCACAAACATTACAACAGTAAGTGAAGAGTGAGAGCAAACGCCCTCTGTTCTTTTGTGTACTCGTTGCCCTGTTTTGACAAGAGGTCTATCGGATGATCTGTGCCCGGTTGCATATAGCAACTTAAGTTACCTTAAGAGACTGAAGGCGTGATTTCCCCTGTTAAGGGAGTAATTTAAGGGTGTTGTTTATAATCCCTCAAACAGCAAGCCAGTTTTTGCCGTCATAAAAGTTGATTGCTGCCATGGACACGTTATTTGTTAATGCAGATAGCGGTAGGTTTCACCAAAAACAGCATAACAGGAAAACAAAAAGAGAAAACCAAATATGAAAGAGAAGGACCAGATGAGACAGAAACTCAAATTGATAGTTTACTCAAAATTTTAGGGCGCTTTCACACTGTTGTTGCTTGGTAACCACTAAATGAAAAGTCGTCAAAATGGATAGACTTGCTCGGTTCACATTTGTTCTTCTTTTTTTGAACCTTTGCTTTTGTTTTCAACATCAAGATACAGAAACACATTTGCGTCTGTCTGCTGCAAAAATACTGAAATCATTCCAAAGACAGCGGGCTGTCCGCCGAAGACAATTTTTGCGGAGGCAAGCAGAAATCATCTCTCTGCTTGCAGTGTGTCAATCCCGCTTTTCGTCAAGGTAAGTGAACACACACGCACGCACGCACACACGAAAGAGCTAACATTTATCAAATATTTTGTATCGTTAAGTGTTAGGATAGGAACTTTTTTAGGAACTGTTTTGATGTTTACTTGTGTTTAGTTTTCACTTTGATGAAATGTAAAATAATATGTACTGATATTATAATACATAATTTAATAAATGAGCTTACATATGATTCTACATTCTTGTTTATAGAATAGATCATGTAATGCTTTATTTTCTATCATGTCATAGGAGAATTTGGATCCGTCATCGATCTGGTAGGAGCATGTCCTAACCAGCTGGACAGACTACGAATGGCACAATAATTTTAGGATGAAGAGGACCACATTCATGCAGCTATGTGATATCCTCAGGCCACATCTTGAAATACATATCACCAGATTTAGAAGAGCATTGTCTGTGGAACAGCAAGTTGCAATATGTATCTGGAGGCTGGCCACAAAACCTGCAATTCAGGACACTTTCACATTTATTTGGGATTGGATTATCCACTGCTTGTATGATAACAAAAACATTTAACATCAGTCATTGTAGAGAATTGCTCCAAATGTACATCAAAAACTCATATAATGACATATATCAGACAATAATAAACTGTACTTTCTATGCAGAACTAAATGCACTAGTAAAGACAAACGTGATTTAACCATTAACAAGAAAAAGAAATGGTGTCCATTAACTGAACCAACACATAATTTCCCTGTTACATTTTAAATACATTATCCAGAAATATTGATAATATTGATACATTATCCAAAATGTGTCTGCTACTCATAAACTCAATAAGCTGCTTGTTTTTACACCATGCTTTCAGCTATTAACAAAATTAAGAATAGGATTATGCATTCATGATTAATGTCCATTTTATCAATTGTACATTTTGCTAATAATATTGACATATTAGAACTGCTCCAAGATTCAGCACCCAATGATGACTTTCTGGAAAACAGCCAGGGAAACCAGGACAGCATATTACAGCCTCCGATAACACCAGAGCAACAGCCGCTCTCACCGGACACGTTCTCCATCTCTCCAGCATTTCCACTTCTGTGCTTCTCAGAGAAAATGGAACAACTGGTGTATGCTGGAACCAGACTATCCCACTCTTTTGCTGCAAGCCCCCAGATATCAACCACAAAAAGGCAGACCATGCAGCCACCAAAGCCTGCGGCCCCAGCTCGCCCTCCCCCTCCCCCTGTGAGAGCTATTCGGCCTCTGCTTAGTGTTAATTTTGTCACCTATTTTTTATTTAGTCTTAGTCTTAGTCTTGTGCCAAATGTCCTTGTTAGTTTTAGTCATATTTAGTCATTCACATATCTTTTTTTGTTAGTCAAGTTTTAGTCGACTAAAAGTCTCGTCATTTTAGTCTAGTTTTAGTCAAAAGAAAACTCAATATATCTTAGTCAAGTTTTAGTCAAAACATTTTAGTCTTTTTTTTAAATAACAAATAATTTCTGAGATTATTTCTGATAACCATTTCAGTCAAATAGTGTTTCACGCTTATCAAATATTGGTTAAATGTCACAATTACCTGACAAAATACACTTGTTTAAGGATTTTTGTTGAATGCAACTTTGTTAAACGTGTCTGGTTTTCTAAAGTTGTTCTGAAAAGTTTGTTATTTTGAACTAACACAATTCAAAAGCTGGTACAATAGTCATTGTAAATGTCAACAGACTCCTATTGACAAGTTACAAAGGTTTTTAAAACTGTTTTTGGTTGCCTTGTGTCTCATTTTTCTGTTCAGAGCAGAAATAAAATAAGTATATACCCAGAAAAACTGAAAAGAATAGGCCTACTGTAGCCTACTGTAGGCCTAAAATACAACCTATTTACATTCTAGGTTGGTCTTGAGAAATAACAAACAAATTAGATTTTGCAAGGCTTAACAATTAATATTTCTGCTAGGTAACTGGTTGATTTACAGCGTAGATGTTTTCCCCCGTCCGCAGTGCTTCCCGTCAGTTATAATGACACATGATTTTGACCACTTATTAAGTTTTGTTTTGTAGAAAGCCTTTCTTTAAAGTGAATTTCGTTTTGTATAAATTGTATCTTCATTTTAATCAATGTTTCATCAACAAATTGCCTGGTTTAATAAACGAGAAGAAGCAAATAGTACACAATATAATCCGGACACGAAGGCGCGGGCGCGTGAACTGGAGCGCGTCTCATACATGAACTGAAACTCAGCTTATAAAATACTTGCCTCACAGACCTGAGAAGAATATCTATAGAAAGCCTGAAATGTGTAGGCCTACTTTTAAACAAAACAATTCAAAAAGAAAAGAAATGGGCTGCTCTCTGTTTATGTAGGCTAATCCGTAGGCTATGAAGTGTGCATTTCTCTCTATAGGCGCGTTCACTACTGCGAAGATTGCGAGTCAGCATCGTCAACTTTATCTTTGCAGCCAACACTGACATAAAACACTAGTTTATTAATAAACAAATCAAATGTTTAATGCATCATTACTTTTTGACGTTTTTTTGTGCGCCACTGTGGGCGTTCTGAGCGAGCGGCGCGTAATCTTCAGAAATGCGCTCTCCGCTCTAGAGTAAATATTACCACTCCGCTCACATGCTCTGGTGTGAGACAATGTGTATCTTCTTCTGTTGTCTGAGAGTTGATTGACAGCTTTTAGATGCATTATTGGCATCGTCACCCTCTGGTTACATGAACGTGTCACCGCATCAGACCCGAAAACATGGGGATTTTTTATAGACGACAATTGCACAACCTATTTGATATTCTAAAATAAATTCAACTAGTGGAATATTCGAAAATCGTGACTCATCCCTAGTAACCGCTGAATATTCTATCTCATGATGAAAAAGACGATTGTAGACGAAAATGAAGAGAGATTTTATCTTAGTTTTTATTTTCTGCAAAACATTTTAGTCCTCGTCTTTTTTCGTCAACAATAATGCATGTTAATTTAGTCTTAGTCATCGTTTTTGGACATTGGTGCAGTCTCGTCATCGTCTCGTCTTAGTCATGGAAAAAAAGGTCGTTGACGAACATATTTAGTCTCGTCTCGTCTGACGAAATTAACACTACCTCTGCCACAGCGCCAGGGCACACACCCTCCTCCAGCGGCTCGAGGTGAACCAAAAACAACTGATACCAGCTCTCAGTGATATGTGTCGGGTCCCCGCTATGATAACAATAACTTTCTCAAATGTTTACAGAACAAGTGGGAACCCAGTGTGCCTGTATCTTTCTCTATTGCTGTTCAATTACATGATAGAAAGTCTAAGGCCTTCAAAAGCCGTACAGCAAACCCATCTAATCTGGTGCCTATTACACGCCAAAATAAGATTGCTGTGGGGACAAAAAGTAAGGCCGTTAAGTTAACACTTTTAAACATCCGCTCACTTAAAAATAAATCACTTTTAGTCAACGACTTAATAACCACAATCAACCTGGATTTTATGTTGCTAAATGAAACTTGGCTAGAAGACAGCTGCAGTGCAACAGTTCTCAATGAAACATCCCCTCCTATCTTTACTTTTACGAGTGTCTGCAGAGCTGTCAGAAGAGGTGGGGGTTTAGCTGCTCTTTTTAAAGATGTCTATCAATGCAAGCAAATATCATCATTAATAAACTGTTTCAAGCCTTGTGTGATCCTGCTTGGTAGGAGTGAAAACCTATAGTTATATCAGCCCTTTATGTATTACTTTGGAAAACAAAGATGTAAAGAAATTAACACAAACATAAAGAGTTCAAGGGTCAAATAACTAATTAACGAAAGCAAAGTATGGCAGTATTTATTCTACTAGATTTAATAAAAGAGGAAAATCCGTTACCTTCATTTCCCATTACATGCACATTACACACTATCCAGTTGCTGGCTGGTGGTGTGTGCTCTTTCACAGCCTTTGTTACATTGGCCAGTGAGGCTGGTGGCCACCAGCATACTTTTCTCTCTGTGCCCTTGAACCACTCGAATGGAATTATGTCCATTTTTTTGCCGCCATCAGGGTCAACCTCATCCACAAACCCCACAACACTGAACGAGGACACCCTGCAGAGTTCAATAAATCATGTAATGTGTAGAGGCAATAAAAGCAGCAGTTTAGTGAAGTCTGTCACGGGAGCACTGGAAAGCTGACCAGACAGTTTTGATAGCAAACAGACTCCAAGAGATGTAGAATCAATGGGGTAGTTGAAAAAACATGTCCCTGTCTCAAAAAGTTCATACACCACATGTGTTCCTCCAAGTGGAATGCACAATGTTCTGCACAATCCCAACTCTTCCCTCAAGTTCAAAACAATTGGTACCAATGGGGCTTGAGATCATTGTGTCTGTGTGTTTGTACATTTTGTATTGAACATTCTGATGCAGGGGAAATTCTGTCAGCATTGGTCCAAAATCATGAGGCTGTGTCAGTTTAACATTTTCAGTCATTTCTTCGGACATGTGAGCAAATACTGTAATTGCCTTTCATAAACACGCCTGACAATGTGTTTCACAGGATTCTGTGGTCTTCTCACCATTTTTTATCAATTGTCCCAAGTAATTCTCAAATGGAAAACATGAAACTGAATCCAGAGGGCCATACTTTTTACCATCATCTGCTAAATGTAAAAGACTGTGTGTATTGTTAACCAGAAATGTTGTCCCATATATCTTCTCAAAGTTGGTAACAAAACATCTTAATAATTTTTGGGCATACACATAGAATTCTCTACACATGGGAGACAAAAGTATTCTCATAGCATTGCTCATAGCAAAAGCACAACAGGCCCTGTATATAATAAAAACTGTAGCCTTCCATTGGCTCTACTTAGTAAAAGAACGTGGCTTTCTGGAGAAGCTCAGATGTAAGCTTGTGCTGCGTTCCAGTCCACTTTTAGACATGCACTTGCGAACTTCCCTAAGCACTTCCCCTCGGGGGAATCCCTGCCGCCATTTTGAAGTGCGTTCCACTTCATGAAGTGGACGAGGGAAGTTTATATGGACAGACCCTCATTTCCTCGATTTTGACCGAGGGAGCGAGTCTACATCATATGTACACTTCAGGCAGCTCCATATACCACAATGCAACACGATTTTGACGTCACTGCAGATCTCGTCTAATCACCATCACCACAAACAACTCTATGATATATTAATTAGATTTTTTTTTTTAAAAACAACCCAAACACACCTATATACATTTGGATGCTGCATTAAACAAATTCTTAAAGGGAAAAAAATTATAAATAATAAATCAACTCCATAGCTGATTCCAGGTGATCAAGGGCTTAGGACGTTCCAGTTCAGCCCATTGCAGTTTCCGCCAGAAGTGGACATTCGTGCAACGTAAGCAATGACACACATCCGAGTGAACAAGACGGAGGGAAGTTAGCGAGTGAAGGGCATGTCAATTTTGGACTGGAACGCAGCCTTGGTCTACACAGTTTCAAGTGATCAGAGATGGCTGATAGAGTAGAAGACGAAACCCAAAACTGCAATGGTCCCTTAACCCACAGAGAGAGCAATCAATCAATCAATCAATCAATCAATCAATCAATCAATCAATCAATTAAACAGACAATGGCCAAGCAAACTAAATGCATATAGTCCAAACTGAGTGTCTGTTCTTGGGCTTGTGCAACGCTCACAAGAACTGTAGCCACCATGACCTTTGACACATTTTAAAAAGGCTCTTGCTGGAATGACACAGATAGACGCATCTGGCAATGGTACATTTTAGTGTTTACCAATAAAAGTTACACCAACTCTTCTGACAACTTTTAAATCTTCTATAAAATCATGCATGTAGTCATTTACTGATTCAGGTTTACAGGTACCTGCATAGACACCGAATATAAACACATTTGCTTTTGGTAATTCAAATATTTTACCTAATATAGGCCACAACTGCATATTAGAGCTCCTAGAAAGAGGTAATCCATCAACATTTACACCAGTGGTTCTCAACTCCAGTCATCGGGACCCACTGCTCTGCACATTTTGTATGTCTCCTTATTTAACACACCTGATTCAGATCACCAGCTCGTTAGGAGAGACTCACTGTCTCTGTTGTCAGTTCACTCTCGCTTGTTATTTTCAATTCTGAAATTATTGCACTTGCAAGGCCAAAATGATAGTAGTTACCCTGACCCATCTCTTTCAAATCACATTTTTTCACTGTACTGAGGACAGTTCTGGGATCCTTTGGAAAATCCAAACCTAACTCCAAAAGTATACCTAATAGTTCTGAAAGTGCAGAATGAGACACATTTCGGCTCTAGCTGCCCATTCAGCCAGTTTCCTTTTAGCATCATTATGGGGTTCCTCTTCAGGATTATCAGAGCAAGAATCTTCATCAGGATCACTTGCCATGTACAAGTCATCAACTTCAGTATCAAAATCAAAATCCAGATTTACAGCTTCATCAGCATTGTTCTCAATATTTTGCACTACCTGGTCCACAGCCTGATCTGCCTGCCTGCTCCATAGCCTCCATTGCAATACACATTAAAATGCTGCTGCACTCTGACTTTGATTCTCCACCTCATCGTTCGTGAATTGCCATTAAGGTAATGCATTTCACTACAACACACAGAGACCAGGGGCAGAAATAGATATATATGCTGCGTCTTCAAGGGCTGCGTACTTCTGTGGTCGCATTTGAAGGCTGATTATGTCATCAAGGATGTCTTATTTAAGAAAAGCAACCTTAATAAAATTGATTGTTATTCCTAGTGAGGTGTAAAATATTGTAATTTCTTAATTTGCAAACTAATGGTTACTGTCACGATGCCAACCCTGTGATCATGAATGGACTGTATTCACGTACACCATATCAAACACACCCAGACATTGTCGCAGCATTAATACAGTCTGTTTACTGACATCGATATCATGCATACTCGGACTGGTGCAATATTTGTGAATGTTTGAAGGTATTGTGTATAATGTGTTTAGGATGTGAGGGTAGGATGTGTATTTGCTCGTTATGTGTAGTGGATATGCACAATGTGTTTGGGTAACATTAGCCACTAACATTGTTAATTCATTGTTATAAATAACCACAATACACATATGTTTGGTTTGAAATATTTATTCAAGATTGGAGTACACAGTATAACATATATAACTTACCTGCTTGTAAAACACCAATGACCAAAACTGTATTGTTTTAAAAGTATAGTATTTAAACATGGTAGACAAGCTGTCTGATTGGGAGAAACCATGTTGGGTATGATGTAACTGGGGGTTTCCAATATTCCTGTAAAACAAGGTTTATGTTTGTTAATTCATTAGTTGCATTGTTTTATTGTGTAATTTAACCATGGATAGGTGCTGTTTTATATGTATAAGGTGATAAGAAGTGCATATGTAAGAAAGTAAAACTTACCTGTAGAATGGTACACTCTAGGGGTGTGGCCTGGACTATAAATGACTGCCAGAGTGTGTATACTATATATATATATATATATATATATATATATATATATATATATATATATATATATATATATATATATATATATATATATATATATATATATATTATACAGAATTGGTTCAAAGTTAGAGTTGGAAACATCTTGAAAAAATTTGTCTTTTTTGTATGCATGCAAATTGTATAATATCCAAGGTAAACATTTCTAGTAATTGTGCAGTTAATTCTCATACTGTATTTTCAGAAGGTTTTGGAATATGTATCCTCTCCCCAAATTTGTCACTAATAAAACACAATAAAAAAAGGTTACAATTACAACAACAATTACAATTTTAACAATATTGCACAATATAAGTGTAATCTTTCTTTGTAAAAAGTGTGACGATCCGGTATGTGACGCCCCCGTACTTAGATGATGGGCGGTTCCATGAGTGGTCTCATCACTCTTCACCTGGATGCCCCATCTTAATGCCCTTTGAAATTAGCCCTTTTACTACTCTTCAGGGCTCCACCTTTTGTTTGTTTATGTTACTGTTTTTTTCCCGTTGTTGCACTTACACCAGAGCCTCATTACAGTTCATGTTTACATTCCACACCCTACATTACTGATTTTAATGACAATACATTTGCACTTGTTTGGTTTATTCTTCTGTTCTGTTAATAAATATTGAGTTAGATCCGACGACTGTGTGTGTCCCTTCCTTTGTTGCGGCCTTTTGGAGCCACTGGTCGTAACAAATGGGGGCTCGTCCGTTTGGTATTTGTTCTTTTTTGAATTTGGCGTAATCAGTATGATTATAGCGTTTGTAAGAGAAAATCTTATTTGAATATTGTGACATCACTTGTGCGTAACGGGACACACGTGTGGAAGTCTGTTTGATTTGTGTGCAGCGTTTGGTTGTTGCATTGAAGTTCACCGACTGGTAAGTTGGCAGTGCAATATTGTTTTTATAACTTGGAGTTTCCCCTTTGAGGTATAGCAGCATGTTTCCTTTGAGACATGTTTTTTTTTTTTTTTTTTGATTCTTTGGTAGTGTTGCGGGGAAAGCGGGTAGTAGCAGTTGACTCTGGGGCACATCCAGGGTGTTGAAAGTGTCGCTGGTCTGACCGGTAGCATTTTTCACCCACTGGGTTTTAGTGCATAAATACCCCCCTGCCTGTAGCCACATGAAGACTAGATAGATAGATAGATAGATAGATAGATAGATAGATAGATAGATAGATAGATAGATAGATAGATAGATAGATTGTTTTTTGAGGAAAGTTAGAGGGGAATGCTCCCAGTATTTCATTGCACATTTGGCTTGCTTATTAGTCTATTTGTTTTTCTGATGGCGGATATTGATGCGTTTATTGAATCTCCGTCATATGCATTGTTAGAAAAAAATATGAATAAACAGCTTTTAAGAATTGCTGCACATTATGAAATAGATGTCGTTGATAAAAAAACTCAAGGAAAGTTTTAAAGTTGAGTTGAAGTCTAAATTATTTGGAAGGGGCATTTTGAGTATGGAAATGGATAGAGAGCCGATTTCGTCGGCACAAATGCCGACCAGTTCACAATCTGTATTGACGTTTGACCAGCAAAAATAATTGTTGCTGTTGCAAATGGAACATGAAAGAGTAAAACAGCAATCCGAATACGGTAGGATGGAATTAGAGAAAGCGAAAATTGAGGTTGAAGTTTTAAAACTAAGACTTGTGAAGAAGGATAAGGGGGCGTTTTCTAGTGATAAGGAAGATCGAGGTACATTTGCACTGAATTCAATTTTG
Source organism: Gila orcuttii (assembly GCA_026230005.1). Taxonomy (NCBI): domain Eukaryota; kingdom Metazoa; phylum Chordata; class Actinopteri; order Cypriniformes; family Leuciscidae; genus Gila; species Gila orcuttii. Next base: position 50,749,340 of record JAPDVR010000006.1, read on the forward strand.
AAATTTGTTCCTAAATTTAATGAAGAGGATCCTGATATCTTTTTCACTCTCTTTGAGCGTATTGCTGAGCTACAGGATTGGTCAGAAGAAAATCGTGTGTTATTGTTGCAGTGCGTGTTGACCGGAAAAGGCTCAGTTAGACTTTTCTGCTTTGAGTAGGGAAGATTGTCAGGATTATGATAGAATTAAATTAGAGGTGTTAGAGTCTTATGAGTGTGTGCCTGTAGCATATCGTCAGCGTTTCAGGGCGTGTAAGAAGGAACACGGACAGTCTCATTTGGAGTTTGTACAGGATTTGAGAAAATACTTTACTTGTTGGTATACTGCGCTAGATATTGCATCCTTTGATTTGGTCCAACTGATGATATTGGAACAATTTAAAGTTTCTGTTCCAGACAGTATTGCCATTTATATTAATAAACGTAAAGTTAATTCACCTGAAGAAGCAGCAGCATTGACTGACGATTATGTACTCACTCACAGAAGTAGCTTTGTCGACTAGCGCTCACGGGGAGACGTAATTACGTCTCGGCCTAGTACATCTCTGAATAGTTTTCCTCCCAAGTCTAGTTATTTTCCTACTTGGAAGTTTGACCCACATAATACATATAACTACTGTCGTGAAAAAGGGCACTGGAAGGCAGATTGTCCTTTACTTGAGGAGAAGGCTAAACGTGAAGTTAATAAGTCTCCTAAATCAGCTGCTTTTGTGGCCTCAGCTTCCTATAATGATGATGAGAATTGTGTAAAGGAAAGAGTGAATACTAACTGTTTATCTGTATATTCTCCTTTCCTTACTGAAGGCTACATGTCTCTTTGTGGGCAGTAATGAGAAAGTTCCTGTCAAGATCTTGAGGGACACGGGGGCTATGGATTCGTTCATTTTAGAGTCTATTTTGCTATTTTCTTTGCGGTCTGACACTGGTGACAGCGTGTTATTCCGAGGAATGGGTATGAGTACACTAACCGTTCCTCTCCATAGGGTCAAGCTGTGTTCGAGTTTGGTGAATGGTGACATTGTTTTTGGAGTTCGTCCTGCATTGCCAGTTGAAGGCGTTCATCTTATTTTGGGGAATGAGTTAGCCGGCAAACGTGTGTGGCCTAACGGTCCTGTATCACCCATAGTTTCATCAAATGATGTACTTCCACAGACCCCTGAAAATGTAGATCCTGTGTGTGTAACAACTTGTGCAATGACTCGAAGCACGACCAAGGAAATAGTTGATAATCCAAAAAAGATGTTGAATCAACTGTGTAGTTCTCTGCCCGTGCCTGATTTATCTGTTGTGTCTTTTCCTGTGTCTGCAGATGAGATGGGAGAGGAGCAACTTTCGGATTTATCCTTGGCTGAGCTGTTTGACAGTGCTGTTCAAGGGCGATCATGTGTCTAACATTGCTCGAGGGATCTTGACAGAACCCCTGTCTTAAGGGGAGGGGTGTGACGATCCAGTATATGTGACGCCTCCATACTTAGACGATGGGCGGTTCCCTGAGTGGTCTCATCACGTTCACCTGGATGCCCCATCTTAATGCCCTTTAAAATGAGCCCTTTTACTACTCCTCGGGTCTCCAAATTTTGTTTGTTTATGTTGCTGTTTTTTTCCGTTGTTGCACTTACACCAGAGCCTCATTACAGTTCATGTTTACATTCCACACTCTACATTGCTGATTTTACTGACGATACATTTGCACTTGTTTCGTTTAGTCTTCTGTTCTGTTAATAAATATTGAGTTGGATCCGACGACTGGGTGTGTCCTTTCCTTTGTTATGGTCTTTTGGAGCCACAGGTCGTAAAAAAAGTATACATTTTATCATGTGTTACCGGTCTCAAACAGGGAAGGATGAGATATAGTAACTGTATAAAATGATGAGAAACACACATTAGTGTCTGCAGCGTTCTGGCGCTTTCTTTTAATGACTTTGCCCTTTGACCAGAACGTCATTTCTCATCGCTCTAGTGCAATGCGCCACCTACAGGCCTTTTTCAGAATAAACTTAAATCTATATAACATTAGAATAACTTTTTTAGACTCTTGTAAATACTTAAACTGAAGAAAAAGAGAAAAAAAAATATTTTTGGGGTACCTATTATAACTCAATACTATTATCTTTCCCTGTAATATCTTCAGTCCGTCACACTCTCCCCTATTTTTTTATATGACTCCTGACATCAATACTAGGTCAGTCTATTTCCTCTCAGTCATTCCTCTAACAAGTCCAGATAGGTATTGGTTGCCACCAAGGAACTGCTTTAACTACCTGGTAAGTTATTGGACTTCTCGGAATCATGTAAGGCTGGACTGCATTTAAATGACTTTGTCTGTAAGTCGGTTGACCTAATATGTCATAAGTCAGCATTGCTTTTGGCTTTGCTTGTCTGTTTGATCTTCGCAAAGTCTCTTGATCCTCTTCATCAACACTCTCACATTGCTCATTTTGCCTTACAGGTGATCCTTGACTTGACGGAGGTAACTCTTCTGGGCCGTACCCGACAATATCCTCTTCTTCTAGAACCTGCTCCTCGCCTTCTGCTTGATCGTCCTGTATGGTAACTGGTTCTGACAGTGTTGTTGCAGAAGGGTAAAACTCTCTCGCCATCGGTCTTAACTGAGCTCTCTTTTCAGTCTGGGACCTTTGTAGTAGTTCAACGTGGTCATGATTCCCTGCAGTCATTGATAAGTAAGGATAATACCATTGTTCGTCCTCCGAGCTATCCTCTTCCTGATCCACACTCGGCTCTGTGACTTTCCTCTTATTCAGTTGTCTTTTCTTTACAGGTACATTTAGAGTGTGATCTTCAACAGGTAAATCATTCACTGGTAGTAAAAGGTTTCTGTGTAATACTCGAATTGTCTTTTTACCAGTTTCAGGTTGGATCTTGTACACAGGCCCCTCTTTGATCCTCTCCACTACTTTGTGCACTTCCTTCTCCCAGTAGGGACGAAGCTTGCCTGGACCTCCTCTCTCAGAAAGGTTCCTTACTAAAACCCGATCACCTGGCTGGAGAGGTATTCCTTTCACCTTCCTGTCATAGTACTTCTTTCCTTTCGCAGATGACTTTTGGCTATTTTCAGATGCAATCTTGTAAGCTTCTTGCATTCTGGATGCCCACTTCTCAGCAAACGTCAGGTGACTTTGAGTCTCTTTTTCCGGTTTTAGGTTAAGCATCAGGTCAATTGGCAACCTGGGGGACCTCCCATACAGTAAAAAGAACGGTGAGTATCCAGTAGCTTCGTGTCTGGTACAGTTATACACATGAACCAGATGTGGAAGATGTTCTTTCCAATCAGCCTTTTTCTCTTCCTCCAGAGTGCGAAGCATTTGCAACAAGGTACGGTTTAGCCTTTCAACTGGGTTACCCTGTGGGTGGTAAGTAGTAGTCCTTGAATGAGAAATCCCTGCCAGTTGTTGCAGTGTCTGGAACAAATTATTTTCGAACTCCCGTCCTTGATCATGGTGTAGTCTCTCTGGATATCCGAAGCGTGGTATGAAATCCTGAAATATCTTCTCTGCTGCCGTTTTCCCTGATTTATTCTTTGTTGGATATGCCTGTGCAAAGCGCGTGAAATGATCCACAAGGACAAGTATGTATTCGTGCCCTCCTCTGCTTCGCTCCAAATGCAGATAATCAATGGAGACCAATTCGAAGGGTGAACTGGTGGTAATCGAACCCATGGGCGCTCTCTCAGGAACATTCGGACGCTTCTGTTTGATACAGTTGCACTTTTTGATCACATAATCATCCATTTCCTTCTGCATGAAAGGCCAGTAATATCTATCACGTGCTAAATTGGTTACCTTGTCAGCACCAATGTGACCCATGTTGTCGTGAAGGTTCTTCAAGACCAATGGTTTCAGTTTCTCAGGTAGGACTAGCTGTTTCCGATTACCAGAGTGTCGGTACAGAATTCCTTCCTCCACTACTAGCTTGTTCCACTCCTGAACCAAACGTCTGGTTCCTCTGGTCATGACATGTTTTTCTTTGCTATTTGGGATCCAGCTGCTTTCCTTAAGCTTGATCACTTCCTTGATACTTATGTCATCCTGTTGTGCAGCTCTGATATCCACCTGGGCTATTGGAGATACCATCTGCCCTTTCAACATTTCCTCTTCCCCATCACTTGCCGAGTAAAGAGCCAGTGAAGCCACCCACGGTACCTCTTCTTCAACGACAGCTTTACTCCCTTGCCACATGGCTGACACAACCTCAGATGGCACAGTCTCCGTGTAATCACTCAGGTGGTCTGTGATGTCTACTGGAAATCGTGAGAGTGTATCTGCGTCTGCGTTCTGTTTACCTGGTCTGTACTTTATATCGAAATGGAAATCGGACAACTCACCGACCCAGCGATGACCCACAGCATTTAATCTGGCGGTACTTAAGACATAAGTCAATGGATTATTGTCTGTGTACACTGTAAATGTTGGCGCATAGTACAAATAATCCCTGAATTTGTCACAGATCGCCCACTTGAGAGCTAGAAACTCAAGTTTACCTGAATGTAAAAGGTAACTGCGCTCTGCTGGAGTCAATGATGAGCCAGATCGGATGACACGAAGTTTACCGGCTTGTCGCTAGTAAAGTACAGCACCAAAACCCTCATTTGATGCATCGGTGTGCAACACGAAAGGCAAGTCAAAATCAGGGTATGCCAGAATTGGTGGATTGGTAAGCATCTCTATGAATTTTGACACAATGGCCCGATGTTCCGATGTCCACTGAATAGGGGTTCTCGATGGCATTTGTGCTTTGGTCTCCTTCCTCACCTTCTGTTTACTTTGGCTGGTCTTTGCTACTTTCAAAACAGTCTTTTCCTTAGGGTTCTGCAGGAGCTCATACAGTGGCTTCGCTATCCTTGAGAAATCCTGGATGAAGGATCTGTAGTAACTTAGAAACCCTAATAGAGTTCTAACTTCCCCCACTGTTTTTGGTTCTTTCTTTTTCAATTGCAATACAGCCTCAAGATCCTTCGGGTCAATCTCAATGCCTTCTCCTGACACTATCCGACCAAGGTATCTGACCGACGTCTTGAAAAGTTCACATTTCTTTGGTCGGAGTTTGATACCATACTCACGCATTCGGCAGAGCACTTGCCTAAGGTCTTCGACATGCTCGTGAAAGGTTTTTGAATAGTAAAGAACATCATCCAGGTAAGGAGAACAGCATTTGTCTCTTATGCCCTCTAGAACACTCTCCATACACCTCTGGAAGGCTGCTGGGGCATTAGTTAATCCAAAAGGGATACGCTTCCACTCATAGAGTCCCCAGGGAGTGCTAAATGCCGTCATCTGCCTTGACTCCTCATCCACAAATCCTTGATGATATGCACTACCTTGATCAAGAATGGAGAACCATGTGAATCCTCCTAGACTGTCCAGCAAATCTTGTATCCTCGGTAGTGGGTGTCTATCCGGAATAGTCTTCCGGTTCAACTTTCGAAAGTCAACACATAGCCGTAAGCTACTGTCCTTCTTCCGGACACAGACCACTGGTGAGGAATATGCAGAGGAAGATTTCTTAATCCAGCCACGCTCGAGGAGGTTTTGTACGTACTCTTTAACTTCCTTGTATAGGGGTTTCGGAATGGAATTGTAGCATTTCTGAACTGGAGTGTCATCTTTTAAATTTATCTTCAACTTCAGATTTGGAATGCATCCTATATCTCCATCATCGTGAGCAAAGACATCGGATTCTTCGTAAAGCATTCGTCTAACTATCTCCTGCTCTGATTTAGACAGGTGTTCCAACTCGACAGGTGGGTGCCACTTAATTGTTTTGTTGACGGGTAACTGACTTCCCTTATCCACTTGGCTCAACTGATTTACATGAACCTCACTTTCCTCCTGGTTGTTTTCTGTTCTAACACCACCACTTGGAACGAGGGGTAGGACTCCAGATACCGAAGTGATAGTACCCAACACTGTCCTTGCAGGGAGGTAAATGTCATGTTGAGTGGGATTCAGGACAGGAATCTTCACTACTTTAGACACACCATTTGGCACATCAACCACAGCAGGAAATAGTTCAAGGCCATCTTGGACTGGCCATTCTGGAAGTGGTTCGAATGGCATGACTCCTCCTTTAGGCCCCCCTCTAATTCTGCATTTGACTTCGCAAAGTTCGCCTTTTTTAACTGTGAGTCCTTTCTTCCCTACTTTTACCACACAACTGTCCAACATTTCCTCTGAATCTGCTAGTTGAACGACATCATTGACAATATTGTTAGCTAAGCTCTGCCTTACATTCATAGCTTTACTCAGCAGAATGGTTAGATTTTCCGTGCTGTTCGGCCGGTCACTGCTTTCTCTGATCAATTCTTCAATGGCATTAAAACCCAGAAGTGGAATGTCGTTACAGCAGTCGCTTACTAGCATTGGTACATGAATGGAAAAGGTTCCAGATCCACTACTTTTGAGTTCAAAGAGTACTTCAATCCATCCAACAAATGGAATCACACAGCCATTGGCAGCAGTAATGTAAAGCTGCTGGTCGGAAAGTAAGTCTTCTATAGGCTTAATAGGCACATTTGGAAGGAACTTTTCTACCCATGTCTTTCCTACCATGCTAACTTGAGCCCCTGTGTCCAACAGCATTTCAGTAAGAACCCCATTTAACCAACATGACAGCATACATTTTCTGCCAATCAGTTGTGCTGCTTGTTTTTTTTTTTTTGACTGACGATTTTTCCAACTTAAATTTTCAGGATGGTGTGGACGGTTTACCTTTGCATGGGACGGACAGCTTGATGGGGTCACTGGTTGTCCCGTACCAGTGACCGTCTCCCGTTTCCCACCTTCATTCCCTTCTTTAGGCAGCCCACCGCTCTGTGTCCTTCCTGGCCGCAGCGGAAGCAATGGCAGCAGTCCTGGTTTCCTCGCTGGATGCAGTCGTCACATCTACGCTTGCTTTCAGGTTTGTCTGAAACTTTAACATTCATTAATGGTGTGGCAGTTTGACTTTCAATTGCAGCAGAGGGTCTCATCATCTTTTCAAGGTTTTTAGTGAGAGCAGAAACCTGAGCTGTCAGTTCCATTAAGGCCGTGCGATTTGCTCGAGCTTCTCCTTCCACTCTCTTTTGCAATGTGTCATAGCTTTTCTCACTATCCTCTTGGGACTGGGAGGAACAAACAGTCAGGAGTTTGTGTTTATGTACAGTGCTAAGACGCTTCTGTCTCTCTGCTTCCTCATTAGCTGATTTAGTAACCTGTTCTAAGATGAAGTCATCAGTCACTGTCAAGTCAGAGATGTAAGGCTTAATGTCCAATCTGATATTACCATTTTTCTCATTTAGCCCCTGATACAGTGTATGAAGAAATACTCCCTGCACCAGTCTTTTATCATAGTTAAACTCTGATCCACCATGTTTTGATGCCGAGATAATTTTTTGTTTCAACCCCATTAGTCTATAGACAAACTGCTGTGGAGTTTCTTTATCTTGCTGCTTAGCATTGCTAAGCTCCTGAAACAATTCAGTGCTACTTCGTTCTCTCATATGCGACTTTAAGAACCGTTTCAGTTCTGCAACAGTGAGATCATCTTTGTTGGTCAACATGTCTTTAAAGTTACCTGGTTTGATCATTCTTAACACTGTGCGTATGATTTCAGATTCAGAGAATTTTTCTTTCAACCCCTCATCAATTTGTTTGCATACACTGTTGTAACTCATGTCTGAACTAGCATCTGAAATTACACCACCATGCATTTTGAAATCTCTGCGGGGCAACAAAGCAGCAACATCAGTCAGTCTAACCAACCCAGATACCTGTTCTGTTATTGATGACCCACCACTAACATCTTTACCATTGTTTGCAGTGTCCATGTCTGATTCACTCTCCTTGCTGGATTTTAGGTCATCAATCTTGTCTTTGATGATCAGCAACGAAGACATACCTTCATCTTCAAGCGTTCTAAGCTGATCGCTTTTCATGTAATCCACGATGAATTCAAAAAGTTCAGGTTCATTGGTACCTGTCACTTTAGGAACCTCCAAGCCTCTTTCATCTTCCAGTGACGAAGCAAGACTATACAGCTGTTCTTCACTCAGCAGATGAAGCTGTTTTTAGATATCCCATAGGAACGCACGAAGAAGAGCTGAAGACGCCATCTTGACTGGAACCCAGAAGACTTGCACTCACAAGGTGAACAAACTCATAGCATTCCTTGTAGCTCAATCCAGAGGGTCACACTGATCTCCCATGTCATCAGTCTCGAAGCTGATACCAAGATCCTGATCCCGGACGAGCCCCCAAAATGTTACCGGTCTCAAACAGGGAAGGATGAGATATAGTAACTGTATAAAATGATGAGAAACACACATTAGTGTCTGCAGCGTTCTGGCGCTTTCTTTTAATGACTTTGCCCTTTGACCAGAACGTCATTTCTCATCGCTCTAGTGCAATGCGCCACCTACAGGCCTATTTCAGAATAAACTTAAATCTATATAACATTAGAATAACTTTTTTAGACTCTTGTAAATACTTAAACTGAAGAAAGAAAGAAAAAAATATATTTTTGGGGTACCTATTATAACTCAATACTATTATCTTTCCCTGTAATATCTTCAGTCCGTCACACTCGCGTATTTCAAAGGTAAGGATTCATTAGTTTGAATATTGGAACAAACACTATAATAACATCTTAGTTGATAATTCAATATACCTACTTTATTTTTATCAAAACATTCCATACTATATATTTAACATATGTGCAGAAATTGGCGAACAAAAGCTTATTTGATGTGGCAGTAGTTTTTTTTTTTTACAGTAAAAACTTTATAATCTATCCAAAATTAATCAACAAAATCTTGTCTAAACATTCATATTTTAGTCTGTAACATATCATGTTTATGATTAGCATATAAATGTTAATTTGCAGTTTGTTGCTTATACAAAGACATTTTATTTCAACATATTTCAGTCTATTTTTACTCATCTCAGTAGGCTATAGCAATATAGTTTGGATGTGTTCATGTAAAAATAACATGTTTACTAATGTAGGTGCGAGTGTGAAAGAACGGCACAGATGCGGGCTGTACAGCTGTAGTAAACAACAGTGCGCGCGTCTGTGCCATTCATTCACACACAGACATGCAATTCATATTTAAACAGTTTTTTTTGCAGTTTACAGACACTATTCCATATCGCGATTAGAACAAAGCACTTAAAAATAAACTTAATGTTCACATCAGCTGGATCCGTTGCTCCTCGAAATGAAACTACCAGCACTTCTGAGGTAATTTTTCCAGGATTATTACGATAGTATTATTCCTCACAACGTAGCAAGACGACGTAAAGTACATGATTCTTATTAAACTTGATGTGTTTTATCCAGCTAATGTGGGCGTTGGCATGTTTGCATGGCTTGCCTCAGATCATTTGCGTTTGAATAGTTAGAAATGTATTTTCTCTCTCAGCTTTTGTCCAGCTCAACAGCCACGTTGGCAAATTATTTTCTATCTATGTAAAGTTAAACATCTGGTATTCATTAATAGAGGAGGGAGTCTTTCTCCCCCCTCCTCTCTCTTCTTTCTGTTTTTCCTTTCTATATGTTATACATTGTATAAGCCTTTCCCAAGGATCTAGAGATCTAGCCGGATGCTGACCAATTATAGACTTGTTATATAAACTAAAGTATAGACGATATGCCATGATGTAATGTAATGTATAGTTCTATTGGTTAGATTCATTTTACTCCCCTTAAGACTTTCATTATATATTCTGTAACCTAGAAATTATGAGTTGAGATTCTTCTCCCCAGCGCTGGTGAATTGTTCATTCATCTTTTTGAATAAAGACCAAGATTGGGCACTTTCGTTGGACCATTTAATTTAATTTCTAACAGAATAGCGCGAGCTCTCTGTGGGCATGGTCACATTAGCACTTAATGAACAATAGAGCATCACAGTCCTGCCCACAGCCAGAGAGAGCTTAGGTGCCTGAGATAAATTTCCCATTCATTTCTCCCACTGACATTTTGGAAAAAACCCTATCTAAAGAGTTTTAGAGCATGTCTGAGGATAACCAGCTACGGCTGAACTCATAAGCGTATGACATATAATTTTGAGTGAAAAAACGAAGAGAAAATCCAAAAAAAGTCAAAGGTACAAGACTGTGTACATATTTTCATTTCCGAGCGAAGGAACTACTCATCCCATAAACCACCGCGCCTCACTGAAGTCGACTGAAGCCACCCACAACCGCGAAAGAGCCTTTTGAGCAACTTCCAAATCTGACGACGGCCACGCGAACTTTTTCCTCCAGTAAATTTCATATAGTGAATGTGCAGTTAATAGCAGTTCTTTCAGTAGTAATCGTGTAAATAATAGCGAGTCGCTGCTCCCCAGTGTCCATTCCTCCGTGTGTGTTCAGTGTGTAGTTTGTGTGTTTATTTCAAAGCCCTTTATGACACCGGACACTCTGCTGACAGGACAGGTTGAGGTCCATGCTCATTTTAATCATGAAGTTATAGTTCGTTCATCCTTAATTTTAATAACATTTAATGTATTTTCTTAATATCCACAACAATTGAAAATTAAAAAGTGATGGTCAGCAAACCAGAAAGTGCACCACGCCATGGGCGTAGGTTTGGTCTCAGCTTTGGTGGGGACATCCCCCCCCCATCCCCCATCCCCCGGGAATTATTTTGTTGTAAGATAAGTAACAGTGCTTTAATGGCGATTTCCTTTGTCATTTCAGACTCCTGGCAATACAGAATATCACAATACAGAAGTGAATCTACTTCATCTCATTATATTGTATCCTATATTGTATGCTATATAAAATTCTATTGATATATTCTATTCTTAAAAAAAAAGTGCATTAGATTAAACTGGGAAGGGTCATAAAACTTGCATATTGTTATCCTAGGTTTACTGCTTCTATTGTTCTCAATTGTCACTTTGGATAAAAAGTGTCTGCTAAATGAATAAATGTAAATCTGTTGTGGTTTGATGCTGTCTTTCCTGCATACACAAAATGGTTAATTAATTTTGTAGTCTATCCTATGGCTAGCAAGTTTAACCCTCCTACCAGATATTGTTATTTGGATATTATCAATCAAATAATGATTCATTATATTTGAATAACCAACAGTGTTAACTTTTGCCTTTTTAACATTGCCAACATGTTTTTCCAGCACATGTGTCTAGCAAGTAGGCTACACTCACAAATACATTACATAAACAGAATGTAGAAACGAAAAATGTCTCAGGTGATCCACTGTTTATGACTGCAAGATTCTAAGTTAAGTTAGGCTAATTAACATTCAGTGACTTGCTAACGTAAGTTAGCATTCTATCATGATAGCGCGACTTCTATGAGTCTATCCATGCTGCACACCCCTAATTAATGCTCCTAACCTTGAAAGATTGCAGAAGCTAGGTTTAACTGTAACAATATCCTGGGTAACCAGGATCACCAGTTAATACTATTTTCCACAGTAGAATCTGCATTTGAAAGCCTGGTCAGTCACTACTACTGCTAGTTATTTGTGTGGCTAGTTATTTTTGCCTACTTACACTCTGCTTTATGAAAAAGCTTCGTATGTCCCCTTTCTTCTTCTTGGGTGACATAGCTCATCTACAAAGTACAAAAAGGGGGAAAAAAACGGAATATTAAAATGTTTTACTCTGGCCTTTGTATATGGCAGGCAGAGAGACAGCCCTGGTAATTTAACGTCGGCGTCGTCACGCGCACACGCACACACCACCCGCTCGCTGCCAGTGAGTGCAAGCATAAAAAGTAGTCCCGGCCCGCGCGTGTAGCCTGCCTGTCAGATACCCCGCCGCCAATCAAATTATGGCGTATCTTGTACTGTCGTCATCCTGGCCGTTGGAATCGATCCAAATAGCAGCGCAAAGATCCAAATGCAGCGCAAATATCAAAATAGCAGTTCAAAGGAGCTTGCTAAATATTGGTGGGGACAAATTTGTCATCTCAAAATATTGATTGGGACTAGTACCTAGCGTCCCCCCCCTAAACCTACGCCCTTGCACCACGCCACCGGTCTGATGCATGGACCGGTGCATGGTCTGCTCTTGGACCACCATCATATTCAGTTTATTAACTTGCCATGAATTATTACAGAAATGTTCAGTAAATGCATGAAGAGGTATGCCTCTATGTTGTTTTGACAGTGGCATCATAAAATGCTTGATATGACTCATACCATATGAAGGCTACAGTAGCCTAGCTAAAGTGAACGATAATGCTAACTAACTAACGTTACGAACCTCCCTGCAAAACTCACCACATGCTGGCCTTTACAAAACCCACAAGCTTACCCTTGGACACGCTACACTCAAATACATGACCCGATTTGAAGTGGTTTTCACCCCTTTGAACACTTTTGTTTTCCTCCTTGAAAAAAAGCCATATCATGGCAGCCAAGAAGATCATGATTGCACTGATAAGTGTACTGTGCAAAAACGCAACACAGGTTTTTAAAAACATTTTTTTTTATTAATGATCTTCAGTCTTCGCGGGGTTTAACCAGACAGTTACACGACTTCCACCAATCAGATGCATCACTGTGGGATTGTAGGATTGTTTAGGATTGTGTGTAATGAAGTACTTATCCAAGACATTGCGAATAAAAGGCATTTATCTCAAAACAAGGTTAGTGCCCCATGAACTTTTGGCGTTTATATGAGCATATACAATCGCTTAGTACAGCCGTAGCTGGTTTTAAGTCTACCATTTATGTTTACATTTTTATGGCTTATACCCCAACTGTCAATGGAGAAATTGTATTGAATTCTTACTTCTGGCACCGGCTGTGGGCGGGACTGTGATGCTCTATAATGAGCTGAAAAGAAAAAGACTGACAGCTTTTCATACAGATTACATAAACTAAGAATATTTGTTTTTTATATAAATTACTTTTATATAAATTACTGCTTCATGCCTGTATGTGTTACAAAGCAACCTGTGGACACTGAGCAACAACAAACAAAAGACAAGACACATGGCAGGGTCACATGACAAACAAGGAATCACGTGATATACAAGACACAACAAAAACCCACACGTAACATAGCTCCCCCCCCATGGGCGGCTCCCGACGCCCCTTGAAACAAAAACACTAAAGTTCAGGAGGGTGGTGAAGTGGAGGCGGTCTTGGGGGAGGGACGGAGGGCCAGGTTCGTACAGGGGACCAGGGCAGAGACGACCCCTCGGGCGGCCATGGCGGAGAAGACAGTCCATCGGGCGGCCATGGCGGAGAAGACAGTCCATCGGGCGGCCAGGGCGGAGAAGACAGTCCATCGGGCGGCCAGGGCGGAGAAGACAGTCCATCGGGCGGCCAGGGCGGAGACGACCCCCCCCTCGGGCGGCCAGGGCGGAGACGACCCCTCGGGCGGCCAGGGCGGAGCAGACACCGGCTCAGGAACAGCAGACACCGGCTCAGGAACAGCAGACACCGGCTCAGGAACAGCAGACAACACACACACTGGCTCGGGAACAGACAACACAGACTCTGGCTCGGGAGCAGACAACACAGACTCTGGCTCGGGAGCAGACAACACACACACTGGCTCGGGAACAGACATCACACACACTGGCTCGGGAACAGACATCACACACACTGGCTCGAACAGACATTACACACACTGGCTCGGGAACAGACATCACACACACTGGCTCGGGAACAGACATCACACACACTGGCTCGGGAACAGACATCACACACACTGGCTCGGGAACAGACAACACAGACTCTGGCTCGGGAACAGACATCATACACACTGGCTCGGGAACAGACATCACAGACTCTGGCTTGGGAACAGGAACAGACTCTGGCTCGGGAACAGGAACAGACTCTGGCTCGGGAACAGGAACAGACTCTGGCTCGGGAACAGGAACAGACTCTGGCTCGGGAACAGGAACAGACTCTGGGCCGGCCATCTTGTCCGTAGACACTGGCTCGGAGGCGGCCATCTTGTCTGTAGACACTGGCTCGGAGGCGGCCATCTTGTCCGTAGACACTGGCTCGGAGGCGGCCATCTTGTCCGTAGACACTGGCTCGGAGGAAGTGACGTGAACAGTCTCTGGATCAGCAGAAGTGACGTGAACAGTCTCTGGTTCGGCCATCTTGTCCGTAGACACTGGCTCGGAGGAAGTGACGTGAACAGTCTCTGGATCAGCAGAAGTGACGTGAACAGTCTCTGGTTCGGCCATCTTGTCCGTAGACACTGGCTCGGAGGAAGTGACGTGAACAGTCTCTGGATCGGCCATCTTGTCCGTAGACACTGGCTCGAAGGCGGCCATCTTGTCCGTAGACACTGGCTCGAAGGTGGCCATCCAGACGTGACGTGAACAGTCTCTCGCTGGGCAGACATGACGTGAACAGTCTCTGGACTGGACGGGATCAGCGGCGAGGGCTCTGGGCTGACAGGAAGTACAGGAAGGACTTCCAGGCATTGCGGGACGCGGGAAGTCCTCTTCCTCCTCCGTCTCCGAGAGCGAGAGGGCGCTGGACTGGACGGGACCAGCGGTGAGGGCTCTGGGCTGGACGGGACCAGCGGTGAAGGATCTGGGCTGGACGGGACCAGCGGTGAAGGCTCTGGGCTGGACGGGACCAGCGGTGAAGGGTCTGGGCTGGACGGGACCAGCGGTGAAGGGTCTGGGCTGGACGGGACCAGCGGTGAAGGGTCTGGGCTGGACGGGACCAGCGGTGAAGGGTCTGGCTGGACGTGGCTGACGTGAAGCTCTGGCTGGACGTGGCTGACGTGAAGCTCTGGCTGGACGTGAAAATCCAGCTGGGCGTGGAGGTCAGATGATGACCTGGCGTACCGTGGGAGGAAGCTCTCCAGACATCGGGAGAGTGCCTCTCTCCAGTCCAGACCGGAGATATTGGGAAGCTCCCTCGGGTTGACCTCCTTAGCCCCCAGCCGGTAACACAATTTAATTGCCTCGTCTCCGAGGGAGCAGGAAGTAGCGAGAGGAATAAATCCCCACGTGAACTGTAATAAATCAGGGCTATCCAGAGCCAAGGCTACGATCTGACCCGCGAATTCCCGGCTCATACTGGGGAGATCAGACGAGGTCCGTGCTGCTGGCTTCATTTGTGGTCGGTTGTTCTGTTACGAAGCAGCAAGGATGAAACGGAAAGTGAATCCAATCGCAAGCACATTTAATTAAACAAATACAAACAGGAAATCCAGGGAACTCAGAACAAGACAGAAGTAACATTAAACAACAACCGACAGCCAACAACTGAAACACAGGGGTTTAAATACACAGACAAACAAGCTAAACAAGATAACAAGGGGGCGTGGTTAATAAGAAACACCTGGGGAGACTAATAAACATGGACGAGGAACACCTGTGGACACTGAGCAACAACAAACAAAAGACAAGACACATGGCAGGGACACATGAAAAACAAGGAATCACGTGATATACAAGACACAACAAAAACCCACACGTAACAGTATGCCTGCGTGACTGAGTATTTGCTGAGTTACAGTTCATTTTCGGACGCGTTTCAGAATGGACTTCACTGACAGAGAGAAGGCAGAACTTACATCATGTTTATTTTTCTTTATTTGGCAAAAAGCACAACACTTTGTTTTTATTGTGAGTATACACAAAAAAATAGACACTTAACAGGATCGAATGATGTATAACACTTACATGTAAGATCAAAAATGTAAGATGTAAGATCTCTTTTGGACTTATAAGAAAAAAAGTGAGCTGGTTGCGCCGGCATGACCGCCGACCCCAGAGGGTTAAATAACATTCACTTTTATATGCCATGCAGTTCATGTTCCCTTTTGAGGGAACTCGCGATGAGTCGATGACGCTTTGGGAACGCCCCTGCGTGATTGCGTCTGAAGCACCTATGTCAACTAGTCCAACGGCGAGAATGAGTGTCACGGGCGGGTGACGTCACGACCAGGAAAGGATAAAAGCACATCCGGTTTAGAACCGCGCAAGCTTCTGTGCCTTCAGCATGCGCTCTGTGTGAATCCGTCTCTGTCTATTTATTGTTGTTTGTCCACAAGCATATATATCAAGCATATATATTTATATATTAGACAGGAGTATGGCGAGCAAACAGCTTTGGATCGTGTGTTCGTCCCTGCCCTCGCTTCATTACGAGTGGGGACACACGCGATTCATGTGTTGTTTGTTTGGGAGTGGAGCATGCACGGTCAGCTCTAGTAAATTGGGGCTGACAGTGTTCATTCATAAATTCCCGACGTGTGACATATGCATTATCGAGAGTTTTAGCTCTGCTCTTGTTGGCTTTCTTCTCAAGGGAAGAAAGTAAATAAAGATTATTTGGCTTGGATCTTGCATTTCCCGAGGCAGTGCGTAGATTACGGGTCTGCAATGAAGATTCTGTGACTTGATCTCGGATCTCGCGTGTGCCAAGGCAGCGTGTCAAACTCGCACTCTCTGAGGGGGGTTCAAAAACAGTCAGTTCGGTTGTTTCCTGGCAGTATGCTTCAGGTCACCGAAGTGACTGTTTCAATTACACCAGAGGCCAGCCTCGAGAGACTGAAACCCTTAGTAGATTATCTGACAGAATGGAAGAATCTGCCAAATATATCTCAGTGTGTCCTACACATAGACTAAGGCTACAGAATCCAGTTTGGTTCTCGTCAGCCACGTTACAACAAGGTGTTCCTCACATTAGTGCATCCCGAGCAGGCTCTGGTAATGGAGCAAGAAGTGAAGACTCTGTTAGCTGAGGAAGCTATAGAGCAGGTGTATTCACCTGACAGAGAATCGGGTTTTTACAGCCATTACTTCAATGTTCCGAAAAAGGATGGGGGGTTGCGTCCTATATTAGATCTCAGTTGAATCGTGCAGTCAAGAAATTCAAGTTCAAAATGCTGACATTCAAACAAAACGTCACTCAAATCAGATCCGAGGACTGGTTTGTCAAGATAGATCTAAAAGACGCATATTTCCATATCTCCATCCTACCTCAGCACAGGAAGTTCCTGAGGTTTTCTTTCGGGGGCAAATAATACAAATATCGGGCACATCCATTCGGTCTAGCTCTATCACCCCGCATGTTCATGAAGGGTGTAGATGCAGCTCTGGCCCCACCCAGGCTGCAGGGTATACACATTCTGAACTACTTCGACGACTGGCTGATTCTGGCAGAATCAGAGCAGTTAGCGATTCGGCTTCGTCCTCGCTCACATGAAGAAATTGGGGTTGAGTCTCAATGCCAAGAACAGTGTGCTTTCTCCATTACAGAGAACCACTTTCCTTGGTATGGTATGGGATTCAATCACGATGCGAGCCGTCCTATCCCGCTTGTTTAGCTGCTATCCTCACAGCCACGAAAGAGCTAAAGCTAGGCCAGTCATGCACTGTGAAACAGTTCGAGAGACAGTTAGGCCTCATGGCAGTGGTGTCCAATCTGATACCCTTTGGACAGGTGCTCTTGTCTTAGTTGTGCTCTGAGTATTCACACAGACAGGCTCTGGTTCGTATGGCGTGTTGGGCATTGTCTTTCCCAAAGCGTCATCGACGCATCGCAAGTTCCCTCGAAAGGGAACGTCTCAGGTTACGACTGTAACCCTAGTTCCCTGAGTAGGGAACGAGACGATGCGTCACTTTGCCATACTTCCTACATCCCTGTGATCGAGTTGCTTCTGTCTTTTTCGAAGCTAGCGCAGTTCTAAACCGGATGTGCTTTTATCCTTTCCTGGTCGTGACGTCACCCGCCCGTGACGCTCACTCTCGCCGTTGGACTAGTTGACATAGGTGCTTCAGACACAATCACGCAGGGGCGTTTCCAAAGCGTCATCGACGCATCGTCTCGTTTCCTACTCAGGGAACTAGGGTTATAGTCGTAACCTGAGACGTTTTAGTAATTATTCAGGTAATGTTATGTTCAATTTCATAAGGTAATTTTAGGCCAAGTTTACAGTGTTTATTTCCTTTATCTGTTTAAAGCTAATGTTAGTGGTGTGACACATTACCGTGATATGTGTTGGTAATTTGTTCATTTGTCTCAATTCTTAATATTTACATAAAATCTTTCTGGGAATATCTTTTGCATAAATAGACCAAAAGAAAATTTTATTTGGTGAAATTTCAGACCATAAACTTGTTTACATGGACATGTAAATGTTGAAAAGTAATAAACACTCTTAACATAATGTAATAGGATGATGGTTTAAGATATAGGCCTTTTGCTGCCACCAGCATGATGTTGATGTTCTTACATGGACATACTCAAATACACAAAATAATAGGTCAGTGTTAACCAGAAATATTGTAAGACAGAATGACTAACTTGTTCTGACTATTCAGTTTGTTTCCTTTACTCAATAAATGCTATATCACAATAAAAACAGTTTATCTTTGAGCCAGTGCTGAGAAATTAGCTAATTTTGGCGCATGAGGTCATCTTGGATTTTACACTCTACTGAGTTTCACGTAAGAGATACAGCTTGGATACCCCTAGAATAGTCTATTTGCCAACTTTTACTAAAAAATGACTGAGGATTTTTATTTAGGCACATTTTTGTGATTTCAACCTGGTCTTTCTGGAAGCTCACTCCTGATTATTGGACAAAGGAATGTATAGGGGCATTTGAGAATTTGAAGGCTACGCTGGTAAAGCAAGTTCTGCTTGCCCATGCTGACTTCTGAAAACTGTTTATACTGTCTGTTGATGCTTCAATGAGTGGACTTGGGGCCATGCTCTCCCAAGTTCATGAGGGTAATGCGGTTGCAAGGTCAATTGTTTTTGCTTTGAAGTCACTTAATTAAGCTTAGTCTAAGTATGCGGCTCACAGGCTCAAATTTTTGGCAATGAAATGGGCCATATGCGTTTAATTCAGCCTCTGGCTGAATATAGTATAGTATATTTTAACCTAACTGAAACTTGATTTCTGCGAGCAGAGATGGGTTGCAAAGTTGGTTCCTTTTGAATTTGACACATACCTGGCCCAAAAAATGTGATGGCTAATGCCTTGAGCCTGGAACCTTTTGCCACTTCCAAAATTTTGCACAGACTTACCAGAACACCATATGACATTTTGAAGCATGAAGCGGAGGCACTTGAAGTTGAAGGTATGTTTCATTTGTCAAGTCAAGTCAAGTCAAGTCAAATATATTTATATAGCGCTTTTCACAATACAGATTGTATCAAAGCTGCTTCACAGTATCAATCAAAACAACTTAACAATGTTTGTTTATTACTGGAAAAAAGACATCCAAGTTTGGTAGAGCTGATCAATGGTACGATTGGTTAATTAATTTGAATATCCCCAACTGAGCAAGCCAAAGGCAACAGTGGCAAGGAACCGAAAAACTCCATCCAGTGACCTAATGGTGTCCTAACACCCCATCAGATGACCCAATGGAGAAAAAAAAACCTTGGGAGAACCCAGGCTCAGTCGGGGGCCAGTTCTCCTCTGGCGTTTATGAACTAGAGGCCGAATTTACAGTAACTGTAAGATAAAAAATTTATATGAATGCCTGGCTAAATTGATGCGTCTTCAGTCTAGTTTTAAACTGGGAGAGCGAGTCTGAGCTACGAACAATATCAGGAAGGCTATTCCAGAGCTTCGGAGCTAAATGTGAAAATGCTCTGCCTCCTTTGGTGGATCTGGATATCCTAGGAATGACCAGAAGCCTCGAATCTAGTAAAGTTAAAGAGCGCGATGGATTGTAAGGCGATAGAAGATCCGTTAAATAGACTGGAGCTAAACCATTTAGAGCTTTATAAGTCAAAAGCAATACCTTGTATTTAATACGGAACTTTATAGGTAACCAATGAAGTGATGATAAAATCGGTGTTATATGATCATATTTTCTTGATCTAGTAAGAACTCTAGCGGCTGCATTTGGACTAACTGTAGCTTGTTTATTGAAGATGCAGGACAACCAGCTAATAAAGCATTACAGTAATCTAGTCTCGAGGTCATGAATGCATGAACTAACTTTTCTGCATCAGAGACTGATAGCATATTACGTAGCTTAGCAATGTTTCTAAGGTGGAAAAAGGCAGTTTTTGTAACATATGAAATATGCTTTTCAAAAGACAGGTTGCAGTCTAATGTAACACCCAGGTCTTTTACTGTAGCGGATAAAGTAACAGGGCATCCTACTATGTTAAAGTCGTGCTGTGAAAGGTTTTGTGGACGGTTTTTAGAACCGATAAGTATTACCTCTGTCTTGTCTGGATTTAATAAAAGAAAATTACGCGTCATCCAATCTTTTATATCTTTAACACAATCTGTCAATTTGGATAATTTAGCGTATTCATCTGGCCGTGATGGAATATATATTTGAGTGTCATCAGCATAACAATGGAAACTAATTCCATGTTTCCTTAGAATATTACCAAGTGGCAGCATATATATTGAGAATAATAAAGGGCCTAACACAGATCCCTGCGGCACTCCATAGTTTGCCGAAGTTATAATCGATTTTTCTCCATTTAAGTAGACAAAATGGTAGCGGTCAGATAAGTATGACCTGAACCAGCTTAATGCTTGTCCTTGAACACCAGTGTAATTTTGTAGTCGATCTAAGAGTATTGTGTGATCTATAGTATCGAACGCAGCACTAAGATCAAGTAAAACTAGTACTGAGATACAGCCTTGGTCCGAAGCTAAAAGTAAATCATTTGTGATTCTAACAAGCGCAGTTTCAGTGCTATGATGTGGCCTGAATCAAGACTGAAACTTTTCATAGATGTCGTTTTCTTGCAAGAAAGAGCCGAGTTGAGCGGACACAACTTTTTCTAATATTTTTGACATAAATGGAAGATTCGAAATGGGTCTGTAATTTGCTAGGTTATTTGGATCTAATTGTGTTTCTTAATAAGAGGTTTTATAACTGCCAGCTTGAACGTTCTTGGAACATGACCTAAAGATAAAGATGAGTTAATAATATTGAGAAGAGGCTCTTCCACTATAGGTAACACTTCTTTCAGTAGTTCAGTTGGTATAGGATCTAATAAACATGTTGTTGTTTTAGATGAAGTGATAAGTTTATTTAACTCTTTTTGTTCTATGGTTGTAAAGCATTGTAATTGTTCTTGCGGGGTGATAATTGCGGCCGAATTATAAGGCGCGAGCAAAGATCGAACGTTTACGATTTTGATTCTGATGCTTTCAATTTTCTCGGTGAAGAAGTTCATGAAATCATTACTACTAAACTGTAACGAGGTATTTTGTTCAGACTACGTCTGTTTATTTCTTAGTCTAGCCACGGTATTAAATAAAAACCTTGGATTATTTCGGCTGTTTTCTATTAATTTGCTGAGGTGCTCCGCCCTGGCCGTTTTAAGTGCCTTTTTATAAAGTGACATACTGTCTTTCCACGCGATTCTAAAGACCTCTAAATTAGTTTTTTTCCATTTACGCTCTAAATTACGGGTTTCTCTCTTTAAAACATACGTAGTATTATTGTACCATGGTGCTATACTTTTTTCTCTGACCTTTTTTAATCTAATGGGTGCAACAATATCCAATGTTCTAGAGAGAATGGTGCTCATAGTGCTAGTTAGTTCGTCTAATTCATCTGTTTGTTTGGGTTCAGGCAGCAGCTGAGACAGATCAGATAAGCTATTTGAGAAATGATCTATGGTGGATGGACGAATTGTTCTACCTGGTCGATAACGTGGCGCAGCATGACATATTACAGCAGTGCATAATATGCAAGTTACCAAGTAGTGGTCAGTGACATCATCACTTTGTGGAATGATATCTATATCGGTTGGATCGGTTCCATATGATATAATTAAATCGAGTGTATGATTAAGACGATGAGTTGGTCCGGTGACGTTTTGCTTGACCCCGAAGGAGTTTAATAAATCTGTAAACGCAGCCCCTAACGCATCATTTAAATTATCTACGTGTATGTTAAAATCTCCAACAATTAATGCTTTATCGACGTTGACCAAAAGATCTGATAGAAAGTCAGCAAACTCTTTTAGGAAATTGGCGTAAGGCCCTGGAGGTCTATATACGGTAGCCAATGCTAGAGATAATAGGGATTTTTTTCTTACATCTAAGAGCGTAACATTTAGCACAAGCACTTCAAACGAATTAAACCTATGACGAGTTTTCTGAGTAACATTAAGGATATCTCTGTAGATTGTTGCAACACCGCCGCCACGACCGATCAGACGGGGCTCATGCTTATAACAGTATCCTGGCGGAGTAGACTCATTTAGACCGAAATAATCATTTGGTTTAAGCCAGGTTTCAGTAAGGCACAGAACATCGAAATTATTATCTGTGACCATTTCATTTACAATAACCGCCTTAGGTGTGAGCGATCTAATCTTTAGAAGACCTAGCTTTAGAAATTGTTTTTGTTCACTAATAGCGAGATTTTTTGTTTTAATAACAATTAGATTTTTTCTAGATCCCGCAGTAGATTTATTATTTGATCTTAGTAAACGAGGAATAGACACAGTTTCTATGCAATGTCCTACACTAGTATTAATATCAATTAAATTGGTGCAGTAGAGACTGTGATTTGGATTTTTGGTTACTAGTCAAATGGTATTTAACATCTTGGAGATGTTATCCGACAGAAGATCTGCCCCGATTCTACTTGGGTGTAAGCCATCAGCACGGAAGAGCCTTGGTCGCTCCCAAAACAGATTCCAATTATTTACAAAAATCAGTTTCTGCTCATTGCACCATGACAATAACCATTAATTTAGCGCGAATAATCTACTGAACTTTTCATGCCCTCGTCGGTACGTAGGAAGCGGTCCAGACACAATAATTGATGTTTCAGGCGATGTGCTGCGTACCGTATCGATAAGGCTCCTGAAGTCTTTCTTCAGAACCTCCGTCTGTCGCAGCCTAATGTCGTTAGCTCCCGCATGCAGCACAACAGCTCCGACGCGCTCGTCACCGTTCAAAATCTCAGTTACCCGCGCAGTGATATCGAGAACACGAGCACCAGGAAAGCAGTGACTGTGCACCTTACTTTTACCTAACGTAGCGTGGACGTGTCGGACGGTGGAATCGCCGATGATCACAGCATCGCGTTCCGTTTCGCAAAGAGGGGAGAAGCGGTTCTGAGTGGAGATCTCGAAAACCGGGAGGGGCGAAAAGATTCTTGTCCTGGCTCGCGGCTTCCGCGGAACCACCCAGGCTTCGTGGTGGTGTGTTGGAGCCGGAGTGAATGAAATCATGGCTGATCGTGACCTGGACGCTCGGGACCAATGCTGAGAAACGCACGGAGTAGACGAGGTCAGCGTCAGCGGGTTACTAACGTTAATCACTGATCCGTGTGCATCAGCGCGTGATGTTTCAAGAGCTAAACGCCGGTCTCTCAGCTCAGCTTGTCTCTCTAGAAGGTCACGGATCTGCTTTTCTACAGCTTCTAATTCAGACTGCACCGCGAGCAATTCAGATTTGTTCTCATCTGCACCAAAAGGTAGATAACATACACCTGATATATTCGCCATTTTAACAGATGGACAGTAAGTTAGCAATGATGCAACCAGTGATGCTATTAATATTTATACTAATTTATGACTCAAGTCTTGGGTAAAAACCGTCTTTTTAGTGGTATGGGTGTAATGTAGACGCACGATAGACGGGAAAACAAACAAACTCACAGCAGGCAACGAGGCTGACAAAAGCAGTCGATCGCAGGGCGAACAGCAGTGAAGCGGTGTCTCGCTCTACGACCAACAACCAATGTTCAAACCGTATTTGCGCAAACAAACGCAAACAAAGAAACTCACAGCGGGCAACGGGGCTGACAAAAGCAGTCGATCGCAGGGCGAACAGCAGTGAAGCGGTGTCTCGCTCTACGACCAACAACCAATGTTCAAACCGTATTTGCGCAAACAAACAAACGCAAACAAACAAACTCACAGCGGGCAACGAGGCTGACAAAAGCAGTCGATCGCAGGGCGAACAGCAGTGAAGCGGTGTCTCGCTCTACGACCAACAACCAATGTTCCAACCGTATTTGCGGTTCCAGCCGTATAATGGCTTGAGACGCGTCTGGCCAACAGTCCGAGTTGTAATTATGAGTTAAATGATGGTTCAGAACAGAATAAAGAGAGAAATACGGAAAAACAGAAGGAAATACGAAGCTAATACGAGGCGTAGACAGCCACGACGCAAACAAACTCACAGCTCACAGCAGGCAGCGAGGCGGACAAAAGCAATTGAAAAGCAGTCCTGTGAACATACAAAAGGGGAAGCTGTGGAGGAAATATCTGGATCACAGAAGTGTCTTGAAGTAACTCACCTTGTTCAGAGTTTTGTTTGGGGGCAAGTGTCTCCTTCTGTGAGGAGAAGTAAGATGTACTCCGTTCTCACCATCACTGGGAGTAAGGTGTGGCTGTTAGAGCAGTCACTAATGTACAGCATTTGAGGGGTTTGGAGGATGTGGTGCAGTTTACTGAGTGATCCACTCAGTAAACACCCATGCAGATTTGCTCAACAAGCAATGTCATGATCCAGTAATATGTAGGGTGAGGTTCTTTGTAGAGCCAGGTAGATGGCCTTCTATGAGAGAAAAAGGTAATGAGTCAAAAGAAATGGTATGAACACTCAGACAAAGGGGCAAATTCATAATCAGGTTAGGTATAATTTACCGTGTGTCTATGAATCCGACGACCAAGAAAAGGTCTTTCCAGTATGTTGTGCCGGCAGCCTTAAGAGGCTTGGTAATGAAAGGGGTGCATGATGCATATTCAAATGTGGTCATCAGAGCCAGCACCACACTCTTTGGCTAGCGAGACAAAGATTTTACTGGAATTCTATGGAAAAAGACACAAAACTGTATGTGACCCGATGTAAGAGATGTGTGTTATGACTCCTGAGCCTGCGGCTAGAGCACCACCTGTGTCGATAAGCATAATAGAATAGGTTTTTATTGATTTCTAGTCGGCTGAGGATGTCAATAATAATAATAATAGTCAATAATAGTTTCCCGGATGGATTCATTCAGACAATGGTGCAAATTTTTAAAGTTCTCTGATTGTGGACATGTTGAAATTGTCAGGTGTTGCCAAATCCCATACCATACCCTTTCACCCAATAGGTAACGTTCAGACTGAAAGGTTTAATCGTACACTTGGTGACATGAGAACGTCCTTGCCAAAGAGGTCTAAAGCTAATTGGGCTCAGATGCTGAACACACTGAGGGCCAGATGTACTAACACTTTTGCGCCCACTTCAGGTGTATTTGTTTCGCAAAGTGCACATAAAACCATGGCGAGGTATGTACAAACGGGACGCACCGAGATGAAAGCGCAGACTGCCTGTCGCGGGAACTGAAAATGGCAAAATGCGCTTTTCGTGTCATGCATATGCATTCATGGGATGGTCAAGGGGAAAGTGGGAGTGACACATAAAG
Source organism: Gila orcuttii (assembly GCA_026230005.1). Classification (NCBI taxonomy): domain Eukaryota; kingdom Metazoa; phylum Chordata; class Actinopteri; order Cypriniformes; family Leuciscidae; genus Gila; species Gila orcuttii. The sequence continues at coordinate 50,774,664 of JAPDVR010000006.1, forward strand.
AGATGGGAGGGGAAGCGTAAACTGCGCCTAATTATGTATTCCGCGTTACGTACAGAAAAAGCCGTTGAAAGCACGCCTCTATTTTGCGTGGAAAATTCTCCGCCTCTTAAAAGCAGGTGTAACTTAGGAAGCGGGTTTCCTGGCATATGCCTCCTGGTGAAATGGCAGCAGTAATCCGAGCAAGACGAAGACATAGGCTAAGAAGACAAGCTTGTAGTGGAAATTTTAAAATTGATTGATCAGTAATAGACATTGCAAGGGAATGCAATATGTTTTTCTGTCACTTGGAGTGATGTTTGAACAAGAGATATATTTGTATCTGTGAACGTGCAGAGTGAAGCACCTTAGGAACAGCTGAACAAGGCCTTTTGGTCCTAGAGGTCAGGGTGCAACAAGTGTATTCCTTATTTGGCAGCCTGCCTCAAGAAAAGACAGAGGGCTCTATCTTGCACCCGGCGCAAATGACTTTGTACACTGACGCATGTATCATTCCTATTTTGCACCCGCTCAAAGCGGGCTTTTCCCTCCACAGACGCACGTCGGTAAACTAGGAAATGAACTTGCGCTCCCTGGGCGGGTCAGCGCAAAAAGGAGGCGTGTTTCGGTGCAAACATTCCCTAGTAGTATTTTGCAGTTCCAGAAAACAATTCTGCCACTGACCAGAAAAAACCCAGTCTAAAGTCAGGCGCGTTGCGCGTTGTTCATAATGCTATTTTAAGCGCGCATGCTTGGCCATAATGTAGCGGATGCACAATGCACATACACTTTGATTCTCTCATCAACACAGATGCAGCAGCTTTTATTTTTTCAAATCATACATTATAACAAGGAAAAATATTACCACACAAGGGAAATCATTGTGGTGTCCATGAAGATGTGAAAAAATAGGCATAAATCTAGCTTACACATTTACCCAAATTTTTCAGGCAAATTGTAGTAATGACGGATCAGACCTGTTTGCTCAATAGTGGCAAGACACATATGTATATAAGGACATCTGACAAATTAGTTTGTCTTTCAAGAACCAGGAAAAAAAAATCTGAAGACTGCGAAATCACCTTTACCATAATGTAAGTACATTAAAAACCTTACTCTTTAACTTACCAGTTAAGTTGAGCTTTCTCATATTTTTTTCTATTGATTTGGGTGGGTTTGTCCCATCCCCAATGTCACTTCTCTTTCTTTTACGGCCCTGACGAGAACATCGATCTCCTCGGCTGTGAACCGATTCTGAAGCGCGCCTGGTAAATGTGCCATAATAATAACAATCCACCATGCAACATGCGCACCTGCTCTTAAAGGGTATGTTGGATGGCACTCTGATTGGTTTATTTCACGTTACGCCCAAACCACACCTATGAATAATGAAGCTATTACAGACCAACCCTTTTTAAACTTGCGTCGGGCGCAAGAGTCATTTATCCCGCCGGTAAAATAGCAACAGCTCCCAAGACCCGCCCACAAAGTTATTTGCGCTTTGCGCTTGACACTTGCGTTTTAGATCGTTAAAATAGAGCCCACAGACTGTAACCTTGGAAAATGTTATAAAGACTGTTCAGCCCTTCCTAATCTTGTCTCACTCACACTACAGCGTAACTTCTGTGTGGTGACTGGGTCCTTCTTGCAAGAATAAATACTTTTAAAAGACAGTTTGGTTTCAGAGTGTCTCTTACGCAGTGATGGTGGTTTGATAATTAATTTTTGCCACAACAAGCTGAAAAGATTTTTGCCACAAGAATCACACATTTTCAGTTGAGTTAAAATGAAATCATTAAGCGTTACAGATTAAGCAGCTACGCAATATTACAGTTACTGGAAGAAATCAAAGATGACATTGAATCTCTGACTCAGCGTTCACATTCCATTCCAGTAGTTGTTAACCCTCTGGGGTCTGAGGTGTTTTTGGGGTCCTTGAGATGTTTTGACATGCCCTGACATTTGTGCTTTTTTCAGTTGCTTATAAACATATTAATGGCAAAGGTGTAATTACACTCTATTTAGCACAAACAGGGCTACCATAATATGTGAGCAACATGTATATACATGTTTGTATTTTTGAGAGAATATTGTCTATGCATGGTTATTGATAAAACTAAAAATTAAAGTTTCTGAAATAAGGCCACAAAACACATACTAAATATGTGTCCACAATACTTTTGACTAATGGATGTTGTGGCCTAGAGGAAAAAATTGAGGCCGATTTGAGAAGTAATAATTTAAAGAAAACCTGGAATGGTATGAAAACACTGATTGGGTCTAATGATAAAGCTAACAGAGTTGTCCTGGATGGTTTTTGATCTGATAAACATTTGGCTGATGAATTCAATGTATTTTATTCTCGATTTAATAATTTGGATTTTGATGATGAAATGGAGGGTTTCAGGGCCATCACACAGGCAGCTCCATCCATTACTGTTGACAGTAGTACTGTGGCTAACATATTCAGGCGCACCAGATCAAAAAGTCCGGGGCCAGATAAGATTTGTGGGCAATTATTAAGAACATGTGCAGATCAACTCTGTCATATTTTTCAGTGCATTTTTAATTCGTCCTTATCACAACAAAGAGTCCATAGAAGTTGGAAGCATTCTATTATTGTGCCTATAGCCAAGTGCAGCTCCCCAAAATCCTTGAATGATTTTAGACCTGTAGCCTTGACCTCATTGGTCATGAAAAGCTTTGAGAAAATTATCAAAGAGGCTGTCTTACTGCAGGTTGAGGATCAGTTAGATCCACTGCAGTTTGCATATACAGTAGGTCTGGCAGGGGTGTGGAGGATTCTGTGATCACACTTCTGCACTTTATTTTTAGCCACCTGGATAGAGCAAAAACTCATGTCAGACTTTTATTTGTTGATTTTACTTCTGCTTTTAACACCATTCAACCCCTTTTGCTCACTGAGAGACTGATTGCGGATTTTAACCTGGATTTTTATTTGGTGGGCTGGTTATTGGATTTTTTAACAGATAGATCCCAGCGTGTGAGGGCAAACAGCACCCTATCTGAAGTCACTTTTACATCCACTGGTTCCCCCCAAGGTTGCTGTCTGTCTCCTCTCCTGTACATCCTGTACACAAACCAGTGTCGCAGTTTGTACCAAGATAGATACATACTTAAGTTTGCTGATGATTCTGTTATTGTCAGCTTGCTATCAGGGAATGAGCGGGACCATGGGCCAGTCCTTAGTGACTTTGTAGAGTGGTGTGATAGTTCATTTTTACAGGTGAATGTATCTAAAACTAAGGATATGGTCATTGACTTTCTCAGGACACCACCTCCCCCTACAGTCACGGTTATTAAGGGCACGGATATTGAGTCCGTGGAGATATACAAATATCTTGGAGTCATTTTAGACAACAAACTGTGTTTTGAACCGCTGGTTGATGCTGTCTCAAAGAAATTCCAACAAAGAATGTACTTCCTTAGGGAAATGAATACTTTTAATGTTTCTTCAGACATGATGATTCTGTTTTATCGTGCTTTCATTGAATCGGTTTTATCTTTCTGCATATCTGCTTGGTTTGGAAGCCTCTCCCTGACAAATAAAAACAGACTTGGTAGTCTGGTCAAAGTGGCGAGCAAGATTTCCAGGAGAAGTCAGGCTCAACCAGGGGAGTTATACATAAAACAGGTCCAGAGGAAAGTTAGAGCTATAGCTCATTCACAGGATCATCCCCTTAGAACAGAGTTTGAGCTTTTGCCCTCTGAGTGGCGTTATCGAGTTCCTAGCTGCAGAACAAAGAGGATGCACATATCTTTCGTTCCGGCAGCTGTGAGGCACCTTAATGGCACTTAGCACTTTATATTAACTTGCACAAGTTGCATTTTTGCACTTGATGGTGTCCTGTACTTTATTTATTTATTATACATTATGTACATTGGGCGCTAATGTGAATTCCTTCTTTGCTGGTTGGTTTTGTTGGTGAGTGTTGTTGTATGTTATGTGTTTTATGTTGAGCATTTGCTGCAAATTCAATTTCCCCTTGGGGACAATAAAGGTACTTTGACTTTGACTTAGAGTTTTTGCTTCAAAATGATCTGAAAATCACCCAGCCTAATCATTCACATAAAACAATACATTGATTTAAATTTTGTAAAACACTTTTTGTTTGGAAAGGCAATATGCGTGTGGGCGTGAACGGCCCAACCCCTTATCATGAATAATTCACACCTGAGAAGACAATGTCTCGCATAATGATGAGCCTTTCATTCAGGTGTCACACAAGAAAGAATGTGAGGAGGAAAAAGTAAATAAATAAATAAATAAATATTATATATATAATATTTATTTATTTATTTACTTTTTCCTCCTTACATTCTTATATATATATATACACACTGCCGTTCAAAAGTTTAGGGTCGGTACGGTTTTTAATGTTTTTAAAAGAAGTCACTTATGCTCACCAATGCTGTATTTATTTAATTAAAAATACAACAAAAAATCTGTAATATTGTGAAATATTATTACAATTTAAAATAACTTTTTCTTTTTTAATATATTTAAAAATATAATTTAGTTCTGTGATTTTAAAGTTGAATTTTCAGCATCATTACTCCAGTCTTCAGTGTCACATGATCCTTCAGAAATCATTCTAATATGATGATTTGATGCTCAAGAAACATTTCTCATTATTATCAATGTTGAAAACAGTTATTTACATTTTTATTTCAGGATTCTTTGATAAATAGAAAGTTCAAAAGAACAGCATTTATCTGAAATAAAATCTTTTGTAACATTAAACACTACCGTTCAAAACTTTGGGGTCAGTAAGTATTTTTATTTTATTTTTTGAGGGAAATAAATAAAATAAATCAATACTTTTATTCATCAAGGAGGAATTAAATTGATCAAAAGTGACAGTAAAGACATTTATAATGTTATACTTTATTCTATTAACTTTCTGTTCATCAAAGAATCCTAAAACAAATGGTACAAAACTGTTTTCAACATTGATCATAATCATAAATGTTTCTTGAGCACCAAATCATCATATTAGAATGATTTCTGAAGGATCATGTGACACTGAAGACCGGAGTAATGATGCTGAAAATTCAGCTTTGATCACAGGAATAAATAATATATTAAAATATATTAAAATCGAAAACAGTTATTTTAAATTGTAATAATATTTCACTATATTACTGTTTTGTGTTGTATTTTTAATGAAATAAATACAGCATTGGTGAGCATAAGTGACTTATTTTAAAAACATTAAAAATCGTACTGACCCCAAAGTTTTGAACGGCAGTATATATATATATATATATATATATATATATATATATATATATATATATATATATATATATATATATAATCCATTTAAGTCAAACGCACATTTTTAGTACATAGTCATGCCTGGAAACATATCTTGTTCAAATAGGCTATATGGGCCACTCTACAGAATTTGTTCAAAGTTAGAGTTGGAAACATCTTGAAAAGAAAATCGACTTTTCCCATAAATTTCTTATAAAGTATTCTTTTTTAAAGTACCCTTACATTGAAACAAATACTATAATAACATCTTAGTTGATGAGTTTATTTTTGACCGAACATACTATATATTTACATATGAGCAGAAACTGGCTAACAAAGCTTATTTGATGTCTATTTTAGAATTAAAACATTATAATCTATCCAAAAACTATAAAATGTTGTCTTTCATATTTCATCTGTAACATAAACAACAGCGCCCATATGTGCCCTTAATTCATTCACACACAGAAACGTGATTTCGAGAACGTGAGAAACGTGAACGCGAGTTTACAACCACTATTCCATATCGCGATTAGAACAAAGCACAAGAATAAAAAACGTACTATTCACAATTCTCGGCTAGATCCGTTGCTCCTCGAAATGAAAATAAACCAGCACTTGTTCTTAGGTAAATGTCTCAGGACTATTCCTCACAGCCTCGCAAGACGACATAGTACATTAATCTGATTAAATTTGGTGTGTTTATCGAGTTGATGTGGGCGTTTACACGTTTGCATGTGTTGCTTCAGATCATTTGCGTTTGAATAGCGCGTGCTCTCCGTGGGCGTGTCACATTAGCAGAATAATGAGCTGAGAGAACGTTAATGAGAACGGCTGACATCTGTCTCTTTTTATATAGATTACATAAACAGAGAATATTTATTTTAGTTTTGAGTTAGATCATTTAAAAGTACAAACTTAAACGATTATAAAGATGTATTGCTCATGCCTGGGTGAATAGTAGTCGCTGAGTTTTGTTTAAGTTTAGAGACGTGCTCCAGAAAAAAAGTTAACGGAGATGGAGAGGCAGAAAGCACACCCTGTTTATTTTCTTTATTTTACAAAACACAATGTTTTATTTCGATTGTAAGTGGACACATAAAAAAGTAGACATTTGACAGATTTTTAAAAAATATTTCTTAAGTCTGTATGACCAAAAAATGACAGAGTATTTTAAGTCTATTTTACTGCTATGTGAAAAAAATCGAGCAAAACACGCCGGTGCGTTTGCCAACCCCAGAGGGTTAAGAAACCCACTCTGAATAAATCACATCTGGAAAATTACCGGTATCCCTTTTTCCATTCGTCGTAAAGACACTTGAACGAGTTGTTTTCAACCAGATCTCTTCCTTTCTTACACAGAACAACCTCTTGGACAACAATCAGTCTGGTTTCAAAAGCGGACACTCAACTGAGACTGCCCTGCTCACAGTAATTGAAGCTCTGAGACTGGCAAGAGCAGCTTCCAAATCCTCAGTCCTCATCCTGCTGGATCTGCTGCCTTTGACACAGTTAACCACCAGATCCTCCTGTCAATCCTAAAGACGAAGGGCATCTCGGGAACCGCACTTCAATGGTTCAAGTCTTACCTCTCAGGTAGGTTCTTTAGGGTGTCGTGGAGGGGTGTGGTATCTAAGACCCAACATCTAGCTACTGGGGTGCCTCAGGGCTCAGTGCTTGGACCACTTCTCTTCTCCATCTACATGACATCCATAGGATCTGTGTTCCAGAAACATGGCTTTTCCTATCACTGCTACGCTGATGACACACAACTCTACCTCTCATTCCAGCCTGATGATCTGACGGTAGCTGCTCACAGCTGCTCTGACAGACATTTCTGGCTAGATGAAGGACCACCACCTTCAACTAAACCTTGCGAAGACAGAGCTACTTGTGGTCCCGGCCAACCCAACACTTCATCACAACTTCTCCATTCAGCTAGGCTCATCATCCATAGCTCCATCAAGGTCAGCCAGGAACCTTGGGGTTGTAATTGATGATCAATTGAACTTCACAGACCACATTGCTAGAACTGCCCAGTCGTGTAGATTTGCCTTGCACAACATTAGGAGGATCAGGCCCTTCCTAACAGAGCATGCTACACAACTCCTTGTCCAAGCACTTGTTTTATCCAGACTGGACTATTGTAATGCTCTCCTGGCTGGTCTTCCTGCTTGCTCTGTCAAACCTCTGCAACTGCTCCAGAATACTGAAGCGAGAGTGGTCTTTATCGAGCCAAAGAGACGCACGTCACTCCTCTCCTCACAAAATTGCACTGGTTGCCAGTTGCCGCTCGCATTAAATTCAAGTCACTGACGTTTGCCTACAGAACAACCACTGGCTCTACTCCCTTTTACCTAAACTCATTACTTCAGACTTATGTGCCATCCAGAAACTTGCGCTCTGCAAACGAATGTCGTCTTGTGGTACCATCTCAAAGAGGCACAAAATCTCTTTCTCGGACCTTTACCATGACTGTTCCCTGCTGGTGGAATGATCTGCCTAACTCTACCAGAGCTGCTGAGTCAGTAGCCACAAGAAACTGCTGAAGACGCATCTTTTTCAGCAGCACTTGATCCAGTAATACTAACACTTTCTCTTCTATTCAATTTTTATTTATTAAAAAAAAAAAAAAAAAAAAAAACTGCGTTAGATTAAACTGAGAGGGGTCACAGCACTTACATATTGTTGTCCTATTGTTAGTTTAACTGCTTCTATTGTTCTCATTTGTAAGTCGCTTTCGATAAAAGCGTCTGCTAAATGAATAAATTTAAATGTAAATGTTGTTACACTAGATCATTGGAAGAATTGTTAACTAATGGTATTAATTTAAGGGCATTTTTATTTTGAAATAATTTGTTTTGGAAGAAAGTACAATCACGTAATCTATGGTCATGTGACCATAAGCAAAATGTTATTTTCTTTCATTTTATATATATTTTTTTTAAAAATGTATTTCCATGTCATTTTCTTTGTTTTACCCTTTTTATAAATGTGTTAATCTGTATAAAATGTAAAGCTGATGTAATTTCCAGGCGCCCTCTCTCTTTCGCGGGATGTCATGGCGATGAGAGGCACGGCCCAGAGATTCTCCTTGTTAGAATTGTCTGATGGGGTCTGTTATATTTTGATACAAAAACTGAGAGAAGCCGAGTGCAAATCACATCACAACTGGATCATCGTGTGGGATATCTTTTTTGTTAAGAAGAAAACACAACACAGGCGGAAACCCACTACACTAGGAGTGAGGAACCTGCTTTACAGACACATGTTTTTCACACATCACTCAAACACAGAACCAGGAAACAGGAAACTCTTCAGTTCAGAGAAACTGAAACTGAAGTGCAGTTGAGCCGTTGTGTGTTTGTGTCTCTGTATTCAAGCAGTAAAATGGCAGAAGCAAGAATTTCTCAGGATGAGTTCCTGTGTTCAGTGTGTCTGGATCTCCTGAAGAATCCAGTGACCATTCCCTGTGGACACAGTTTCTGTATGAGCTGTATTACAGGCTGCTGGGATCAGGAGGATCAGATGAGAGTCTACAGCTGCCCTCAGTGCAGACAGACCTTCAGTCCAAGACCTGCTTTAGCTAAAAACACCATGCTGGCTGAAGTGGTGGAGAAACTGAAGAAGACTAAACTTCCTGCTGACTGTAACGCTGGAGCTGGAGATGTGCAGTGTGACGTCTGTGATGGAAGAAAACGCAAAGCCGTCAAGTCCTGTCTGGGGTGTCTGGAGTCTTTCTGTCAGAATCACCTTGAACAACATGAGAGTTTTGTTAAAAGAAAGAGACACAATCTGACTGATGCCACTGGACGACTGCAGGAGATGATCTGCCAAACACATGATAAACTCCTTGAGGTTTTCTGCCGCACTGACCAGAAGTGTATATGTTTGCTGTGTACGATGGATGAACATAAAAACCACGACACTGTATCAGCTGTAGCACAGAGGACAGAGAAACAGGTATGAACTTTAAACTAGACACTGATGAAAAAATATTGACACTATTTATATTGGCACTCATATGATCAGGTAACATCATTCACACTGCAGACGTCAGCAGAAGTGAACAGCAGCTGCAAGTGGACTTTCACTGCTGAGTGTATTTGTGCTCCGTATTGAACAGAAAATATGGTTAAAATATACCATAAACATATTTACAACACAAACTTTTGTAAAACAGGCTTTGATGAGGCAACATAAAATAATATCAAATATTAACCGATTGTTTGACAAAATATATCTCTATCAAGAATAACACAAGTTAAATGCAGCGACAGAAAAAAACACTTTCTTTTTAGTAAATCTATCTCAGTCCATATAAACAATTTTTGATGGAAATGGGATGCCTGTCTTCATGTAAATTAGAATGACTGATTTCCGATCAACATTTTATAACTGATGGCATTTATTAACAGAAATATTGTTATGCAGTAGAAACACTGTCAGTGTGAAGCGGGGCAGGCAACTGGACAAGGCATGACTTGGCTAGGCAAATAGGATCTGGCAGGGCAGGACACAGGGGGATCATTTGACGACGATCTGGCACAGGACTGCAAACACAAGGAGAAATATAGCTGCAAGCAGCCATTACCGGGGCCAAGCGCAAAGAAGACGACAAGACATGCCAACATGGCTGAGAGTTTCAGACCAACTGCAGCAAAGAGCAATTAAAGACATTCAAATATGAATTTAGGCAAAATGGCTAAAAAATCATATACATTAACTAAAAATATGATTTAATGGATTATCACTTTCGATCAATAGTGGCGCAGTTATGAAGTGTATGTGGTGTGGTCAGAGTGAGGTGACAATGACACATACAAAGTTTGGTGTCAAAATGTCAAGGCATTGCAGAGATAAAGCCTGAATAGTCATTTTGGCAGCATGCCTACATTTTGATGCTGCAGTATACAAAAACGGTTTCGCCTATTGTTACGAAATCCATTACTTTTAGTCAGCACGGTCTGGAGATGATACAATTCAATTTTGGTGAAAATCGGACGAACGGTCTAGGAGAAGTTCGAAAAAGAAGGTTTTAAAAGAAAATCAAGATGGTGGACAGGAAGTTTAGCTGATTATGGCAAAATTGGTATCTATGTTTTCGGCATAACCCAAGGAATCTGTGTAGAGTGTCATAACAATAGGGAAAATTATTCAAAAGTTATTAGCATTTTTGGAAAATAATTATAACTTTTGACCAAAAGGCGGCACTGTCTCAAAATCTTTTGAGTATCTTCAAGGCATGCTGCTGATGGCACATACTGAGTTTCGCAATGTTACACCAATGCATTCGTTAAGTAAAGCATTTTAATCACAAAACTGTATTTAATTCAATGGCAATTTCACGTTTTGTTCTATTATAGCGCCAACAAGAGGCACAATCACACTATTTTATTCATGTGTCAAATTTGGTGAAAATATCTCATTTCACTTTGGAGTTATAGACATTTATATGTTTAAACACATTAAAAAAAATGACACACACCTGACTTTATTTGCATTTTTATGCCACTTACTATTGATATTTTGACACTTGGGCATTAGCGAATAGCCAACGACCTATGTTTTCAAACTTCTGACGGTGGTTTTGTCTCGATCGGTCTAATGGTTTCGAAGATATTGGCAAATGTTTTTTAAGCGCTAAATCACAACAGAGTTATACGCATTTGAAAATAAAATTTTACCACTAGGTGGCGCTTGTTCAAAACTTCTCAGGCTCTTTCAGGGCATTGTACTGATGACCCATACCGAGTTTGGTAACCGTATGTTCATACGTTCAGAAAATACAGCATTTTGGTACAAAATTCAAAATGGCCGACGGCTAAATTGGTCAATATGGGAAAATTGGATATCAGTCGACTTGGCATAATGTCCTGAATCTAACGAGACCCCTTTTATGAATTTTGGACGATTTGTTCAGAAGTTATAAGCAAAAATAGCCATTTTTCATATCTCCGGACCAGTAGGTGTCGCTGTGCCGAAACGCAGCATGTAGCCTCAGGTCATGCTTGTGATGCACTCACAACAGAATACAAACACACGGAGCATGAATGTCCGAATCCCGGCACAGAACCGAAACCAAACTAGACGTGAGTGCCGGAATCCGAACACCACGCTTCGAACATGATATAAGGCACACAGACAAGAGGCCGTACGCTCACACAAAGACAAGACAATACAGGAGTGTCAGGGCTCTGGCACAAAACCAAGAATAAACTAGACCAAAGTGACAGAACCGTGACAGATATGTGACAGCATTATAAACTGACATCTCTGTTATTGATTTGTGGTGTAGAAGCAGCTGAAGGAGACGCAGAGGTCGTTCCAGCAGAGGATCCAGCAGAGAGAGAAACATCTTCAGCAGCTGAGAGAGGATGTGGCGTCTCATAAGGTGAGTCTGGAGAAGAGAAGTTTGAGAAGTCTCAGTCAGGACTCACTGAAGCTCACTGTGTGATTGTGATGTGTGTCCTAACAGCGCTCTGCACAGACAGCAGTGGGGGACAGTGAGAGGATCTTCACTGAGCTCATCAGCTCTATTGAGAGAATCTGCTCTGAGGCGACACAGCAGATCAGAGATCAGGAAAAGACTGCAGTGAGTCGAGCTGAAGAACGACTGGAGCAACTGGAGCAGGAGATCAATGATCTGAGAAGGAGAGACGCTGAGCTGGAGCAGCTTTCACACACACAGGATCACATCCATTTCCTGCAGGTAACAGAGATCTAGAAGAACAGGATTATAATGGACTTGAGCAAGAGACTCAGAGAAGCATTTCATGAGAGAATGAGCAGTTGACTGCAGTGTTGCCAGGAATTCTGTTTGTTGTGTTATCGTGTGATTTGTTGTGATCATCTTACTTTAAACTAGACTACACTTGTGAATGCATTTCAGCTTTGGAAATCTCTTAGGAAACATGTTTTGAGCTCTTTCTTCTGGGAGATATATTAAGCTGCCAAACTACACTAGTGCAAAGAACAGTTCAAAACTTCCAGAACATATAAACTTTTTTAAACCAAATATGTCCTTCTGATTTCTTACGTCATGGTGGAATTTATAGTACCAATTTTGAGTAATGTTCACCAAAGTTGCTTCAGGTGATCTTCAAACCTGATGGATGTACAATTTCATAATTGTTTGACCGTTCCCTTGAGGATCACACCCATGAGAATCTCCATCTAGATCGTATTGTACACTACCCAGATGACTCCCTGTGTGCCTTATATCACGCCAGCCTCAAGAGATATTCTGTGAGTAAGTGGAGTTGGTACTCTCCAGCTGTGGTTCCCCCTGCACAGTGGGTGAAGAGGAGGAGGATCCCTAATACAGTGGTCCCGGAGCTAGCACTCATTGACCTACAAATTCTGGAATGGAGTCTTACCCATGCTCCCACCCTTGAGTTCTTCTCCACTGGTCCCACCAGGCTTAATGGACTCTCTGGCTCCGAATAATTCCCTGGCCCTCCTTCCTCTGCTGGTCCCACCCAGCCTCCTGGCTCCTCCCTTTCTGCTGGCTTCATCCAGCTTCCATCCAGGATTCACCACAGACTTCCGGACCTCTGACTGTGCCTCAGCCCTCCACCCCTTTGCCTTGACGAGGCTCCCATTTTTGCTCCGTTTCCTCCTTCATCCTTGCTCCCACCGGATCTGCCTTTGTCTTTTCTATAATTCTTTAATTTCAATTTACTCAATACAGCTAAGATGATGACTGATGCATTTGATTTAGATAATGAGTAAAACTTTATAATAACGTTCAATCAGAAGTTATTTTTACATTATTAGTTAATGATGAACTAATCATTTTCAAAACATGGCTATACATCTATAAATGATTAATAAAAGATAAATATGTTGTACATTATCTTAAAAAATAGTAAATCATGAAATAATCAAACAGATCATTAGTAGATGATTAATGTTATTAAGATGTAATTAGTTGATATATTAATCACTTACATATTTAAATATTTATGTTAAAATTGTTTTAGGATCATTATCTCAATAAACAATGGGTAATCATGAACAAATGATGAACAAACCATTACTAAATGATCAGTATATTACGATTGCCACGGGTGTGGTGTGGGCAGAAGAAGAAGATGAAGTCAAAAGTTTCAATTTCAAAAACTTTTACTTACAATAATATGTATAATATAACTCGCACGGATACAGACAGGCAAACGAGGAGAAGGTTCCCACACACACGCTAAATACAGCGTAGAACGGACGAAGACTGAATGAACTGAAGGGAACTAAATACAGACACTGATTAACATTGATGAGTGAAGACAGGTGAAACAGATGATTATTAACAAGACAGGTGCTACAGATGAACTAATGAAGAAGACACGTGACATGAAGACAGCAGACAACTGTGACATTAAACCCCCCTCCTGCTAGGTGCGACCTTGCACCGTAGAAGGACCAACTGTGGAGGGAGGGGACACAGAAGAAGGACGGAAGGGAGAAGTCAGGCGTCCATGGCAGAGAAGACTGATCAGGCGGCCAAGGCGGAGAAGATGGAGGGAGGAGCCATGGAGGAGGCAGGGCTGACGACTCCAGGGGGGCGACTGACAGGGGCGAAGCAGGTAGGAGAGGAGACCAGGGTGGAGCCGGAGAGTCGATGAACTTAGGTGATGCTGAGGACTCTGGTGACTGAAGTGCAGGTGGGGACACAGAAGGGCACGGTGGAGACAGAGGGAGTGAGGACCAAAGGGAAACTGAGGGGAGTGAGGAGTCCAACAGAGCCGGGGGGGGGGGGGACGAAGGGACGAGGCGTAACCAGAGGAGAGAAGTCCAGAGTTGAGGGAAGGTCGACGAATGACCAAAAAGGATCCGGGGGGACGAGGGAGCCTGGTGGAACTAGGGAACTGAAGGGCCACGGTAGAGCTGAGGGACGTAAGAGCCAGGGTGGAGCAGATAAAACAAAGGGCCGAGGTAAAGTCCTGGTTGCGGAGGTTGGAGGTGGAGACCGGGATCCACCGACCAGGCTGGAGCTGCAGGCCAGCAGACCCACGGCAACTCCACCTCACAGAAAGTGGTTAAAAGAGGAGCTGAGGGTCTGACAGGCAGTGGCGGAAGAATAGAGAGGTGGCAGATGGAAGGAGGTGGGAGAGGGAGGCTGGGTGGGAATTCAGGCTCAGGAGCAGAAGACTCAGGCTCGTGGACAGAATGGTCAGGCATGACGTGATGATCAGGCGGATCATGCATGAGTTGAGGATTAGGCTTGTCTTGCTGTGCTCCGAATCTGGACTCGACGCTCTCCAGACACCGGATGACGGTCTCTCTCCAGCCCAGTCCGGTGGTGTCTGGGAGGTCGGTATGACGATTGAAAGTGGCCCTGATCCGGAACAAGGTGCTCAGGCTCACATCATCAAGCGTGCTGGTGACGGCAAGAAGATCAAAGTCCTTCACAAAAGCAAAAAAGTTTTGACTCTCCTGAGCCAGGACGATTATGCGGATCCTATCGTCCATTTTGCGGTCCGTTCTTCTGTCACGGGTGTGGTGCGGGCAGAAGAAGAAGATAAAGTCAAAAGTTCCAATTTCAAAAACTTTTACTTACAATAAATATATATAATATAACTCGCATAACTCCCCATCTCAGAGCCATCTTTAAATCCATTCACTAATCTTGTCTATATATATATATATATACTGTATATCAATTATTATTATTATTATTATTATGCCTATTAAACACATATACACAATGCTGCTTGAAAGTTTGTGGTCCTCTTATAGAATTTGTGAAACTGTGAATAATTTTGACAAAATAAGAGGGATCATACAAAATGCATGTTATTTTTTTATTTAGTACTGTCCTGAATAAGATACACTATATTGTCAAAAGTTTTGGCACGTCAGCCTTTACATGCACATGAACTTTAATGACATACCATTCTTAATCTGTAGGGTTTAATGTGGAGTTGGACCACTCTTTGCAGCTATAACAGCTTCAACTCTTCTGGGAAGGCTTTCCACAAGGTTTAGGAGTGTGTTTTATGGGGATTTTTGACCATTCTTCTAGAAGCTGCATTTGTGAGGTCAGGCACTGATGTTTAACGAGAAGGCTTGGCTCGCAGTCTCTGCTCTAATTCATCCCATCGGGTTGAGTTCAGGACTCTGTGCAGGCCAATCAAGTTCCTCCACACCAAACTCACTCATCCATGTCTTTATGGACCTTGCTTTGTGCACTGGTGCGCAGTCATGTTGGAAGAATCCATCCCCAAACTGTTACCACAAAGTTGAGAGCATGGAGTTGTCCAAAATGTCTTGGTATGCTTCCTTTCACTAGAACTAAGGGGCCAAGCCCTGAAACCCCTGAATAACAACCCCACACCATAATCCCCCCTCCACCAAACTTTGCACTTGACGCAATGCAGTCAGACAAGTACCGTTCTCCTGGCAACCACCAAACCCAGACTCGTCCATCGGATTGCCAGATTCATTCCTAGGTGCTTGATTTTACACAACTGTGGCCATGGAAGTGATTTGAACACCTGAATTAAATGATTTAGAGGGTGTCCCAATACTTTTTGGCAATATAGTGTATTTTACATAATACTTGTATTTTGTAATACATAATACTGTGTGTTGTTACCTGGATGATCCACGACTGTTTTCTTTTGTTTTGTCATGGTTGTTCTTGAGTCCCTTGTTTGTCAGTTAAACTGCCCAACATTCTTCAGAAATATCTTGCACATTCTTTGGTTTTCCAGCATCTTTTACATATTTGAACCCTTTCCAACAGTGACTGTATGATTTTGAGATCAATTTTTTCACACTGAGGACCATTTAGAGACTCAAACACAACTATCAAAGACTTTTTGAATTTGAAGTTCAAGGTAAATTGTAATTCATTTGTATTCCAGGAAAATTACCATATTACAATTACATGTAATTACCATAGTAATAACAGTAAATTATGCCTAATTACATGCAATTAAGCCTAAACCAAATCCTAATCCTACCCTAACCCTATAGTAAGTACATGTAGTTAATTAATATTACACTGTACTTAAATATTTAATTACACTGTAACAATTAAACCTTAAAATAAAGTGTAACCTATTTTTTTTATATATATTTAAACAAAATAGGAAAATTTGGACATCTTCATCCTGTTCAAAAGTTTTCACCCCCACATATAAGGATAACGTTACCTGGACAAAATTATCTTGTGGCCAAGACTTATTACCACATTCCCACAAGTTAATATGACTTTCCAACAAATTAATAACTCATGGCCACGACAAAACTAAGTGAACCAAACATGTCCCCTCCCGGTCACTGTAGTTTATAATTTATTGATGTATCATGAAGTTGTAAGACAAACATGCAGGTCTGTGAAAGCACTATTTTTTAAGAAGCATATTTATTTATTTGATTTCAAGTGAAGAAACATTTATGAATGACTTAGGTTATTTCATGATTTACTCAATTTTACTTTTAAAGATAATTTACATCACATTTGTAAATCGTTAGCATACTACTTATTAATCGTTTATGAATGTATAGTCATGTTTTGTAAATGATTAGTTCATCCATAACTAAAAACGTATAACTGAACATTATTGTAAAGTGTTAGCAGATAAAGTTAGGATTATGTTGGTATATTGCTGACCTTTACATTTTATTTCAACATGTGAATGGATCATTTTCATGGTTTTCTTTTTAAATGTGGTTATAACCAACCCAACATATTATTTTTAATATATAATTTCAATATACACTGAATATTTGGATTCATGATCGCAGTCTTTCTAATAATGTTTAAAAAAAATGATATCTTTCTTATGCTAATATGTGTCTTATGCTTAAATGTTCTTAGCAGATGGTGATTTTCTGCTAAAATGCAGTGTCATTATGTACACGTGTTAACTTTTTCACCTGTGTCTAGAAACAGCCCTCAATGTGACACCACTGATGCGCTTGATCTGTTACATTTATGTTATTGGCAGTTATTGGTTGTTATTGCTTTATTATCCAAATGATTTCTTAGAAAGTTCACATATAGTGTAAATGCCTAACGCTAGAATTTGTAGCTCTAATGTCATACAATGAATTTGAGAAGGGCTGGATTGACGATAATTACTAAAGATCAACAAGAGACACACAAATCTGACAGTAGAGCAGGTTACTGATGAAGTGTGGAGGTGATGAGCTTTGATTTCTGTTTTCTATAGAGTATCCAGTCTCTCTCAACTGCTCCTGAATCTACAGACGTAAATGACAATCCCTTCAGTTCTCTCTCCTCTTTTGATGGCATGAGAGAATCTATCCGTCAGCTGAGAGACAAACTGGAGGATTTCTGCAAAGAAGAGCTCAATAAGATCTCTGAGAGAGGTAAAGTCCTGAAGATTCTGCTCTCAGAAATGATCCTCCATCATCTCATATCATGTAGAAGATCATATTAGAAATGTCTTAGGAACGGATGCAGGGATCATTTTCTCTTGACATGATAATCACACTCTTTATGTCTGTTTCCACAGTCCCTTTCACCAATGTTGTTCCCAAGACCAGGAACGACTTCCTACAATGTAAGTCACTAAGAAAACAAGCAGAAAACCTCACTAATGTTTATAGTTGATCATGTAAATGATGATTTACACAGGATATCTGGTAAACTGTACTGAGACACTGCTGATATATTGAACATGAAGAGTTTAGCTACACTGAAAAAAATAACACTGAGTAACACTTTATTTTAAAGGTCCATAATTATGCGGTAGTGAAGCATTAACACACCAATAGTTAATGGTTAACTTTACATAAATTAAAGACATATTTGCCACTATTTATGCTGTAGTTAAGCTTTAACAAACTACAAACTAATTACTAAGTATTTACCTGGTAAATAAATAGTCTATTAGTGTGCAATTAGTTAAGGTGATTAGTATGCAATTACAGAGAAACTACCAGGGGAAAAACACCACTATTAAATATCAACTCAACAAAGTACTGTGTACTTGTTACCTGTTTAGGTTGGTAATAACTCATTAATTCATTAAAATTAAGCATTGTTTATTTCCATGGTATTACCAGAATCGTACCATATAATCTGTACCCGATCATTCCCTTTTCCATATAGTCACAATTTTTTACCTCGTATGTCCTGCAACGTTACCAAGGAAAACATGATAATTTACTCAGTAAGTAACATGAAACTGTACAGCGGAAGGAAGCGCTGTTTATTTCCATTGTATTACCAGACTCTTACCACATCCTTTGTGTTATGAACTGCTCAGAGACAAGAAGTTTGAGGATCCAAATGCAGTTTATTAAAGTTAATCCAAATCGTAATCAGAATCCAGGCAAAGGTCATACACAGGCAGGCAATCCAAACAAACAGACAAATCCAGAGGGTGAGGCAGGAATGGAAAAACCAGGACACGGGCAGAGATCAAAAACCAGGAACAAAGAAAAGAACGGAAACGCTCAGAAATGCAGTGGGATAACGTACAAGACTTCGCAGGGAATGATGAGGTGAACCAGGCTTATATGGGGTGAACTAAACAATATAATGAGACACAGGTGAATGTGATAATCAGAGATGAGTCCAGGCAGTGAATTATGGGAAATGTAGTTGTGAGTGAACAATGATAGTCTGATGTGGAGTGCCCTCAGCTGGCTCTCAAGGGCACTCCAGCTGATAACCGTTACATAGCCCCCCCTCAAAGGAGCAGCTTCCAGATGCTCCTAAAATTCTCCAGGAGGGAGGTGGAGCGGAGGCGGACCCGGGGGTGGGATGGAGGGCCAGGCCCGTGGAGCGGAAGAGGACCTGGAGACTGCGTCAGGACGGAAGGCCGGGGTGAAGCAGGATGTGCAGGCGACCAGGGCGGAGCAGGCTGTGCAGGCAACCAGGGAGGAGCAGGCAGTTCAGGCGGCCAGGGCGAAGCAGACGACCCATCGGGCGGCCAGGGCGAAGCAGACGACCCATCGGGCGGCCAGGGCGAAGCAGACGACCCATCGGGCGGCCAGGGCGAAGCAGACGACCCATCGGGCGGCCAGGGCGAAGCAGACGACCCATCGGGCGGCCAGGGCGAAGCAGACGACCCATCGGGCGGCCAGGGCGAAGCAGACGACCCATCGGGTGGCCAGGGCGAAGCAGACGACCCATCGGGCGGCCAGGGCACAGGAACAGAACCCGGCTCGGGAACAGACATCGGCTCAGGAACAGACACAAGGACAGACACAAACACAGAAACAAAAATGGGTTCAGGAATAGACGCCGGCTCAGGAACAGACACTGGCTCTGGCTCAAGAACAGACACCAGAACAGTAACGGCCACGAGGACAGACACAAACACAGAAACAAACATTGGTTCAGGAGCAGATACCGGCTCCGCTGAGCATTCAGGTTCAGGCGTGACTTGAACAGTCTCTGGATCGGCAGACGTGACCTTGAACAGTCTCTGGATCGGCAGACGTGACCTTGAACAGTCTCTGGATCGGCAGACGTGACCTTGAACAGTCTCTGGATCGGCAGACGTGACCTTGAACAGTCTCTGGATCGGCAGACGTGACCTTGAACAGTCTCTGGATCGGCAGACGTGACCTTGAACAGTCTCTGGATCGGCAGACGTGACCTTGAACAGTCTCTGGATCGGCAGACGTGACTTGAACAGTCTCTGGATCGGCAGACGTGACTTGAACAGTCTCTGGATCGGCAGACGTGACTTGAACAGTCTCTGGATCAGCAGAAGTGATGTGAACAGTCTCTGGTTCGGCCATCTTGTCCGTAGACACTGGCTCGGAGGAAGTGACGTGAACAGACTCTGGATCGGCCATCTTGTCCGTAGACACTGGCTCGAAGGCGGCCATCTTGTCCGTAGACACTGGCTCGGAGGAAGTGACGTGAACAGTCTCTGGATCAGCAGAAGTGACGTGAACAGTCTCTGTGCTGGACAGGACCAGCGGCGCAGGCTCAGTGCTGGACGGGACCAGCGGCGAAGGCTCAGTGCTGGACGGGACCAGCGGCGAAGGCTCAGTGCTGGACGGGACCAGCGGTGAGGGCTCTGGAAGCTCTGCTGAGACGTGGCGAGGCTCTGGAAGCTCTGCTGAGACGTGGCGAGGCTCTGGAAGCTCTGCTGAGACGTGATGTGGCGAGGCTCTGGAAGCTCTGCTGAGACGTGACGTGGCGAGGCTCTGGAAGCTCTGCTGAGACGTGACGTGGCGAGGCTCTGGAAGCTCTGCTGAGACGTGGCGAGGCTCTGGAAGCTCTGGCATGTCGTGGTGAAGCTCAGGCATGTTGTGAAGGTCTGGTCATGACGTGAAGAACAGAGCTTAACCGAATGGCAATGTCAAGATATTGAGCTAGAGTGTAGTGAGGGGTATTGTCAGGCATGAGGTAGTTAAGAAGCTCATTAAGTCCATGGCGAAAAATGTCCTTTAAGACAGCATCTTTAAAGTTCACCCCATGGCTAAGCTCACAAAACTCATCGACAAAATCCTCAATTGAACGGTTACCTTGGCGGAGGTGGAAGAGACAAACTGCTGGATTCATGTTGGCGAAGTCTTCTGTTATGAACTGCTCAGAGACAAGAAGTTTGAGGATCCAAATGCAGTTTATTAAAGTTAATCCAAATCGTAATCAGAATCCAGGCAAAGGTCATACACAGGCAGGCAATCCAAACAAACAGACAAATCCAGAGGGTGAGGCAGGAATGGGAAAACCAGGACACGGGCAGAGATCAAAAACCAGGAACAAAGAAAACAACGGAAACGCTCAGAAATGCAGTGGGATAACGTACAAGACTTTGCAGGGAATGATGAGGTGAACCAGGCTTATATGGGGTGAACTAAACAATATAATGAGACACAGGTGAATGTGATAATCAGAGATGAGTCCAGGCAGTGAATTATGGGAAATGTAGTTGTGAGTGAACAATGATAGTCTGATGTGGAGTGCCCTCAGCTGGCTCTCAAGGGCACTCCAGCTGATAACCGTTACACTTTGCTACTGGTTAAACATTTTTGAAATCACAAACTTTTACCATGTGTGTTCTGCAACTTAACTAAAACATTCTCAGTAAGTAAAGTGAAACTGTACTGTAAAAGGAAGCCTTGTTTATTTTCATGGTATTACCGGGATTTTACCGTATAATCTGTAATAGATTTTCCTCCCCTTTTCGGTAACTACAGTTACTATGTAAAACAACAGTATTTACTCAGTAAGTAAGCTGAAAATATGCTGTAAAAGGAAGCTATCTTTTACATGGTATAAAACTTAAATCGTATTAACATCCCTTAATAGAAACCGTAGAAACTGGGTTCAAAGAAACCCAGAACCCTTTACAAAGTGCAAAAGTGGGCATTAACAATAAGGACAGCAGTGTGGCCTCTCATTTTCTAAATTTATATTTAATGGGGAGCAGCTCTGAATCTTCTTTCAATTTTTATATTATTTCCCCAAGAGGTTTGTTGCCCTCTAAGAAGGCCTTGCAGGTTTTTGTATAATTGCCTACAGTGTCCTACTCCTTGAACACTGGCAGCGGCCCAAAGTTTTCACCTTCTGCAGGAATCACAATTTCAGCAATGATAGCAGTCAACGCGATCGTGTTCTGGTCCACGTTCAATGTGCTGCAGCTGAGGCTCACGCTCCTGGTGCGTCTAAACTCTTTTAAGACAGCATGGTACCTGTGCACAACGTTCTCTGGACTCGGAACTAAAAGACAGATCATAAAACCACATTAAAACATTATATCATAACCACACAAAAATACAGCTTTGATTACATAAAACATTCAGGCATTAGGACCCGCGGAAGGGCAGCGAGGTGGAAGGCAGGGACCGGACTTCGGAGGCATTACTGCGGCTGAGAGAGGGGTCTGGGTGTGCAGGGCAACACCTACCTGCTTCCTGTGTGTCTTCGAAAAAATCTGTCTAGTGCAGTGGTTCTTAAAGTGTGGGGCGCAAGGATACTGCATGGGGGGCGCGGGAGATCAGCAGAAAAAAAAAAAAACAGCCGTTGCAACAACATTCAAGTGCGTGAATAGAGGTCAGCGCTCTGCCTTAATAAAGCGGCATTAAACTGCAATTACACTGAATCGTTCTTCTTCAGACCGATGACTTGTCACTGATGGAACAAGCCAAACATAGAAGTTGCTCGCCGTAGAAAAGCGGACCGAAACCCAAGCTGAACTCGCCACTCTGCTGCTGTGCGTGTTCCGGTGAAAAGACGAACAAGAAGTTGAGCTTGTGACGTGAGGCGTTGTCAAAAGCTGTCATATATTTGCGCTTTTATATATTGCTCATCCAAAGCATCACTGAAATATTTGAATGTTTTTGTTTATTTAAATTAAAAGTTAAATTCTGTATTATTATTCTCTCTTACTGTTATATGAAATAATGACATTACAAAGTGAAACTATTGCTTTTCATTGCACGTTTTTTTTTATTTAAAAAAATCTTTCCGTTTTTATTTATTACATTTTTTTTTTGGGGGGGGGGGGCAGATTTCTTTTAAGGTTTAAGGGGGGGCACGACAAAAAAAGTTTGAGAACCACTGGTCTAGTGAGTGATTCACTAGCCATACAGCCTTTAACTACTGAATGAATCAGCGTTTCGAGCGAATCGATTGAATAAAATGACTCAATCATTGACACAGTGACTTGCTGCCACCTACTGGCGATATTTCATAATCGTTTCATCTTGTAATTTATTTAATATTTCTGTATTCAAAATGTTGTTCAAAAACATAACAAATAATCTCATTGTATTATGCAATTGCAGTTGCTGTGTAAATGCATTTAATTACAACTCTGAGCAGCATTAAATTGTGTAAATACATCTAAAAGCAACTTCAGATGCTGCTTTAATGCCACCTCTTTTATTGACTACATTTAAGAATTTAAATTTAAAGATGTTATGGGCCTATATATTTAATAAAATTAGAACAAAATCTAGGTATCTAGGCTTAATTTCTGACAGTAATAGCTGACAATAAATATAAAAAATACTCTTCATCTCTGGCTTTACTGTTTAAAACTTTAAAACCAACACTAATTAAACATAATGATTCTTATTGTTCAGTTTACTTCATAGATGGTAAATCACAGAAATATAACATTATGTAAATCAATTAGTATACACAGATGTTGATATAGTGGTACATTGGTAAGTTTAAGCAATGGGATATTTTAGTGATATAGATAGAGGCAATTTAAGACAATCATAGTAATAGTAATAGAATTGTAGTAGAAGTAGTAATAAGGAGTAGTGGTAGCATTAGTAATAATAATAATAGTAATAGTAATAATAATAATAATACATTTAGACTGGTCAATACAATTATTGTAGATATACACTATTCTCTAGGTCTGGGAGCTGCTCCACAACTGCCAGTGAGCACAACCAACAGACCCTCCCAACATAGACACCTCCCTTCGTAGATGTAGATACAATATTCTTGTTAGTGCATGTTATTTTTTCTTATGTAATGTATTCTGTAAGAAGATTGGTCCAGTGATTGATATGTATACAATTTTTTGATTTCCAGTTTAGCTAAATTAATTCTTGGCGATAGTTAGAGAAATGAGGAGTGGGTTTTTATATTTGACTGGGAGATTATCAACTTCTATGCTGTTACTGAGTAAACAGAGACGGAGATGGAAGGAATCTACAGCCCGTGATAATTGAGAGTTTTGTGGTCACTGATATCCAAAATGAGTAAATTGGTTGACAGGTCCATGTGGCATGAAAGTAGTCGTCTATGTCCCCAATGTACACTGTGAACAAATATCAGTGTCCCTCAAGCCCATTCTAAACTTCTTTCTTTCGGTGATTTGAGTCCTGTGAATAATCTTGAACTGTATGAGTTAGAGGTTTGTATTGTTAGTCATTGAAAATGTATTTGTGATGAAGTTCAGTGTGTGTGGAAGGAAGAAGACAGGGGTCGGCGTGACTGGGACTCGCGGTTTATTAAAACACAAAAGAAACAAAACGAAAGAGAGGCGCACACTAGCGCATTCACCGAGTCACCTTGGTGACACAGCACAACATTAAACTAAAACACGACGAACAGTAGCTTGACGGTGATTTCCACTTGGCAACAGCACGCGAGTTCCCAGTCCAACTCTCTCTCTCGTTCCCGCCGGCTTTTATGCGGTCTCTCCACGCCAGTTACTGCAATCAGACACAGGTGTTCATCATCTGCACTTGACCTACTTACCGCTCGGCTCCCTCCTCTCTCTCCCGCTACAGGCTTCGCTAAACCACGCCCCCCTCGCCACAGTATTGTTACAGATTTCCTTCCAGAGGTCGGTGTTGAGGGAGAAGGATAAATCTTTTTCCGATTTGGTCATGGGTATTAAAATCGTTGCATCATTATTTGATATAAGTTTATGTAGTTTGGATATTAATTTGTTGGAGTTAGTGATTTTCATTATGTCTTCCATTAACCGAGAGGGATGAAGTGGGTTATTGATTATGTTGATCTTGGATTTAACTATGGATTTAATTTGTTGATATTGGAGAAACTGTTCTCCCCCAAGACCGTACCTCTGGTCTAGTGTTTTAAATTATGCAAATTGGTTATTTTGAAATAAGTGATGGATGTGAGTAATTCCATTTTGTTGCCATGATGGAAAATTGACAGGTTTATTGCATAGTTGGAAATCAGGTGCTAGATAGGGGTATGTCTACATGGTGTTAGTGGTGAATTATTAATTTTGTTTACTTTCCAGCAGGTTGTCAGAGTTGATGCAATTGTATTATTCTTAAAATAGTGCATTTTCTTAATTGATTTTGGAAGGAAGGTGAATGTTGTTGGAAGCATTGAGAACAGATAGTTGACTTGTGGTAAAGTTTTCATTTTAACTGCAGCAATGCGACCGATAAGTGATAGGTTTGTCCAGTGTTTTAAATCATCTCCATTCTTTTGGCATTTTATCTAGTGCTTTATGGTGTAACACATTTTTAAAGATGTTACTCTGAGGAGTTCAACAGATCTTTGACATGTACTGATAAATAAATGTTTTCACAAAACAAATTAATATTTAACCTTAATACATGTGCCTAACAGACAATAAACAAACTGCAAAGCACTCTCAAGGTATTTGTCTCTTCAATAATGAGTCAATGAGATGAAGTAAACTTATCGTTTGAATGTCCTGTCTTTTGATAAGTTGAAGTGATGATGAAGATGAAATGAGTTTCAACTCCACAAGGCTATTTGAGTGCGATACAATGGTTGTAATCCTATAATCCACAATGTGAGAAAAGATCGCAGTCAGCGGTGTTCAGTGAAACGTTGTCCCCAGCGCCACGTTGCTGGCCATGCGCTGTTGCCTCGTTGCCAGCGTGGATTGCACTTGGATTCACTGTCTCTAGTATTCAATCAGTGTTCACAAAAGAACATGTGGAAATTAAAAGTCCTTTCTAGAAAGAAAGCAAATAGCTAACATCAGTGATCTTATGAAACAAATGAAACGTCAAGTATATAAATCATCCATACTCACAGTTGAGCAGAAACTCAACAAAGGACTTTAGAGAAGCAAGAAGGTAGCGTGAGTTCAACCATTTGATTTCCCTCTACCAAACGAACTGACTTACTCTATGGTAGGTGAGTTTATATGTCCGGTTACCTCCAGGCAATAGCGCCCTCAAGCTGCTCCTGTTGTTACTACATGTGACCCAAATACATCACACTAGGGCATCAACAACAGTAAAATACAATAATACAGCAAGTAACGTTTTGTCCGTTACAACGGAGTTCATCATGAGTAAGGGGTGTATCTAATGCATTTGCCTGTTCTTTTGACATTGTTGGTAGTTTTAGTTCTTATAGAACTAAATCTATTATAATTTATTTTAAGGTGTCATTGTTACAGTGTAGTTATACATTTAAGTACTGAGTAATATTAATTAATAATATGCACTTACTATAGGGTTAGGGTAGGATTGCATGGAATTATGCATAATTTACTGTTATTACAATGATAAGTACATTAGAGATGCGCGGTTGGCGGTTACAGCCGCGGACTCCGCGGATAAACCGCGGATCGGGCGGATGACGTGACGAAAAAAATTATTTTAATTAAATTCGGGCGGGTGGCGGGCGGTTGAACCAATCAAATGAAAAATATATATACATTGTTAAATATTGTTATCTTTGTCCCTGCGCGCCGATCGGAGACGGAGTTCACTGCTGATATTATGAGAGCTTTCTAGTCTCGCGGCTTTCATCAGCAGCGCCTTGTATCGCCCAATCAGCGGATTGCGGTTGGGTGCGGTTTTGAAAATTGGTCAAAAACGTTGGTGCGGATGGATGGCGGACGGATGATGAGTTTTGTGATGCGGTTGCGGATGAAATAATAGCCCATCCGCGCATCTCTAAAGTACATGTAACATATGTAACAAGAACACTGTAAAATAAAGTGATACCAAAATGGCTAATATTCCGTTATTCCGTTGCAATATTTTCAGTTAATCATTAACTACCGGTGTGTAAATCCTTAACTACCCACATGATTATGGACCCTTAAAATAAAGTGTTCCCTAACATTGATTCAACCTGGTTAAACTTGTAATTTCTATGCCAAGGAAAATCATTTTCAAAAAATTGGAGCCAGCTAATTTTTTTTTTTTTTTCAGATCGAACAGACAAAACATTTTTGAGATATCATCAATTGAAATTATTCTGTACACTCAAAAAATGTTTGTTCAATGAACTTAAATTAAGAATAACCTTTCCACACAATTAGTTTAGGTCTGTACAACAAGACTAAAACAAGTTAATTTAAACAAATAATGTTATGTTGAACCAACCAAATAGATTTATGTTCCTGATTTAGGTAATAACTATCAAATGTTAAAGACACTTATGTTTATTGTAACTGTGTGTAACATATGGGATGAGTATGTAAGAAGAGACTTGTCTCAGTGCTGGCATGAGTGCAGTTTTTGCTGTTTGAGTGAAGCATCACATGATGTTTGTCATGTCGCCTCTCACAGCCTGAACACAAACACTCTTCTGAACAAAACTGTCATAACTTAACATTAAACACTAACAGGCATTTCCCTCAAAAACATCTAAAATAGCACTTAATTTCAACATTTACTCTCCTGGTCAAAACCTACATGTAAGCAAAGAATGCTGGGAACGTCTAGGTTATGACTGTAACCTGCGTTCCCTGAGAACAGGGAATGAGACACTGCATCAATGACGCTATGCATGCTGGGAACTAAAAGTCTACTGCCCAGTTTAAGTTAATTCAACACTAATTATTCAGATAGTTCAAATGGATTAAGTAAACTTCAGTTTCACATATTCAAGTGGATTTTACACAATAAAATTAGGTAAAGACAAAATGTTCAGTAATTGTGTGGTTTTAACTCATTTGAATTGTTTAATAAGCACCAAAAATCATTTTTACAGTGTACATTAAAAGATCAGATTCATAATTCCTGATTCTGATATGTTTTTATCTCCATCAGATTCCCATCAGCTCAATCTGGATCTGAACACAGCACATAAACGCCTTCATCTGTCTGAGGAGAACAGAGTGATTAAATTCACTGACACTCTCACAGTCCTGCCGTATCCTGATCATCCAGACAGATTTGATGCGTGTCCTCAGGTGTTGTGTAGAGAAAGTGTGTGTGAACGCCGTTACTGGGAGATTGAGTGGCGTGGAGAATATGTGTTAATATCAGTGTCATACAAGAGCATCAGCAGGAAGGGACGGTGTAATAAGTGTCGGTTTGGATTTAATGATCAGTCCTGGGGTTTGTTCTGTTCTTCCTCCAGATACTCAATCAGACACAATAACATAGAGACTGAACTCCCTGTAAAGCCCATCAGCCGTAGAATAGGAGTGTGTGTGGATCACAGTAGAATAGGAGTGTGTGTGGATCACAGTGCAGGAACTCTGTCCTTCTACAGCGTCAACAGAGACACAATGAGTCTCATACACACAGTCCAGACCACATTCACTCAGCCGCTCTATCCTGGGTTTAGGGTTTATTCTAAATCATCAGTGAAACTGTGTTGATGAATCAGAATAGACCAGTGGTTCTCAACTCCAGTCCTCGGGACCCACTGCTCTGCACATTTTGTATGTCTCTCTTATCTGACACACTCAGTTCAGTTCAAGGAGTCTCTCCTAACGAGCTGGTGATCTAAATAAGGTGTGTTAAATAAGGAGACATAAAAAATGTGCAGAACAGTGGGTCCCGAGGACTGGAGTTGAGAACCACTGGAATAGACTGTAGAGAGATTCTACCCATAATGCTTTAAGCTGCATGATAAATCAGTGACTGTCACACTCTGGCTTGACTAGATAATCCGAGATAAAAGGCTTGAAGCAGAAAGACGACGAACACTTATATTTAATAAACACCAGCAGGAAACATTAAAACAAGACAATGAATATATAATGACTGAGGGTTTAACCCTCTGGGGTCGACAAACGCGCCGGCATGTTCTGCTGGATTTTCTTCACATAGTAGCCCAATAGACTTAAATTACTCCGTCATTTATGGTCATACAGAAAAAAGAAATATGAAAAAAGAATCTGTAAGATGTCTACTTTTGAATGTGTCCACTTACAATCAAAACAAAACATTGTGCTTTTGTAAAATAAAGAAAATAAACAGGGTATGCTTTCTGCCTCTCTGAACTTTATTTTCTTGAGCACGTCTATAAACTGAAACAAAACTCAGCGAATAATTGTCACACATACCTGAGCAATATATCTTTAGAAACATTTAAGTGTGTACTTTTAAATTATCTAATTCAAAACGAAAACAAATATTCTCTGTTTAAGTAAATTTGTATGAAACCAACAGGATGTCCAGTTTCTCAAGTGCGTGCTCATTAGCTCTAATGTGACCGCAAAAAGAGATTTGCATGCAAATCGTCCACGTGAAGGAACGCAAACCTGTAAACGCCCTCATTACCTCAAAACACAGCACCAAACTTCATCAGTCCTCTGCTTTTCCTCGAGTTTGGAAGACACGCTGTGAGCTTACATTGGATTTACCTCAGAAGAAGAATGCGATTTAAAGATAAGAAAGATTTTAAGGTACGAAATTTATTCTGAATTATATTAGTTAAAGTGTTATTGTTGCATAAACTTCACATTGTAGTTGAACTGTTGCTGGACTAAAAAGTATGAAATTGACGGAAACGTTGAAATTTAAACTATAGACAGGTAGGCAACCTTTAAATGCTAAATAAATATACATGTATGACACAATATGTTTTATATTAAGGAGCATAAAAACATTCTTATGATATAAAAGTAGGCTAGTATGAGTGTTTACACTAACATGATAGATATAATGTATAGGTCGGTGTTTACTATGAAATACTGTGTTCGTGGATATCTGCTCAAACAGAGATGTTTATTATAATGTGGTAACAATTGTGTTTTTATTGTTAAAACTTCATTGAAATTCGACACCTCCTGTTGAGTATGTTTCCGAAAAGTCATGAAGTAAGTGTGATGTGTAACTCATATTTGTATGAATAGGTATAGAGCAATGTATTTTTAGATGTATATATGTATATGTATATGTATGTATGGTAACACTTTACAATAAGGTTCGTTAGTTAACATTAGTTAACTACATTTGTTAACATGAACTAATAATGAACTACACTTATACAGCATTTATTAATCTTTGTTCATGTTAATTTCAACATTTACTAATACTTTATTAAAATCTTGTTAACATTAGTTCATGCTCTGTGAACTAACATGAACAAACACTGAATAGCTCTATTTCTATTAACTAACGTTAACAAAGATTAACAAATACAGTAACAAATGTATTGCTCATGGTTAGTTAATGTTAGTTAATGCATTAACTAATGAACCTTATTGTAAAGTGTTACCGTATGTATATATATATATATATATATATATATATATATATATATATATATATATATATAGATATAGAAGTGTGAAAGTAAAACTGTTGCTATGAGACTCAGCTCAGTTATGGGGAAACGAGTATTGCAAAACCAGTGTTGGGAGTAACGCGTTACAAAAGTAATGCATTACGGTAACATATTACTTTTTGCTGTAACGCAGTAGTGTAAGGCATTACTAATCAATTTTCAGTAACATTTTACTCGGTACATGTTCAGTAAGGCTTGCGTTACAACAGACTTTTAGTTTTAATTGTAAAACAAAAAAACTGCAAGACCGCGAGACATTGACGAATGAAAAATGCAAGTAGGCTAAATTACCTGTTCGTGGTCAGTCAATAGCCGCGTGTGGTGTCCAAGTCTGTAAATAAAGATTAAATGGCAGCGTCTGATATATTTGTATAGCGATTTATTTTTTACAGGAGTGCCGTGAGGCATTATTTCGGCATCTGTGCTCGAGCTGGCCAGTGGAAAAGCGGCTAATGGTGAAGATGGCATGAAGAAGACTATACATTCGCGAGATGGACGTATGCGCATTAGGCTATTCGTTCTGTGTTTTCTTTCTAAACAGTTAGCACGCCGCCTTCACACTGGCAGTTGAAATCAGCTCCGATACGGCTCCGAAACGACCGGAAGTCATTCATTTCCTATGGAGATTCGCAGACCGCATGCGAATGGGTCCGAAACGGGTCCGAACGAGTGCGGTGCGAAGAAAATCGTGTCCGTTGGTCATCCGGATGCGTTCAAAAAATTGAACTCTTGCGAAAGGCTACGGACGGTTCCTATCCGACAATTCCAGCGGAAGTTAGCGTTGCTATGGTACTGATAAACAAACCTGAATTAATTTCTTAGTTTCTGCATGTTTCAAGTCTTGAAACAGGTTTGTGTTGCCTAACTTTGATGGAATGTATCTTCAGCACAGTTTGCAGCGCAGGCTGCAATATTAATATTACATGTTTTGTCTCGAAACGCATATTTGACAGTGAGTTGACAGTATAGTATTATCTTGAGTTAGATGCAGATTTACTATGTTAAATTTATGTTCATTAACAAGAACAGTAACATCTGTTAAAAAAAAATCTCCGCCATTTGTGTACAACTCGCTTCCGACGCTTTTCAACGGTGTAGTACGACGTCCGCTGGGGGCGTATTGCATATTACGCAGCTGATTTCAACTGCCAGTGTGAAGGCGGCGTTAGGCTATGTTTATGTGGTATTTTTCATGTTTTCATCACGCAATCATGTTTTTGATGCGGTGGTGACACGTTCATGTAAGGGCGGCGGCGCTGCCGATAAAGCACCTAGCTGTCACAAGAACCGGCAAAAGCAATGATTATGAATATGTCAAATATAGCAAGGAGACATTTGAATTGTTTATTAATAAAGTCAAGATAAAGTTGACGATGCTGACTCGTGATATTCGCAGTAGGCTAGTGAATGCACCAGAGAGAAATGCACATTTCATTTCATAAGCAGAGAGCAGTCTGTTATCTTTCGTTTGGAATTGTTCTGTTTACAAGTAGACATTTCAATATAGATATATTTTTCAGGTCCGTGAATAGGCTACCTTATACGCTGAGTTTCGGTTAATTTATGAGACGCGCTCCAGTTCATGCACCGGTGCCTCAGTGTCTTGATTATCTATAATTGTCTGCTATATTTAGCCTACTTCTTATTTATTAAGATTGAAATTAAGATACAATTAATACAAAACGAAATTCACTTTAAAGAAAGGCTTTGTGTCTTCTGTGTAAGGTCTCTGTGAAAGTTTTAAAGCAGTCTTTTAGTGCTGCTTCAGAGCGGTTGCGTCCATAACGGAGAACTGTCACGTCTGTAACATTGTTTTTTCCTCATAAATGCGAACACGAAAAATAAAATAAAATGAATATTTTATGTTCTGTGGAGACCCAACCCTTCTTCATCCGATTTGCGCTGTGTAATTCACAGAATTACAAAAAAAAAAAAATCGTTGCCTCCTAAAAGTTAAAGATTTTTTTTGTCACGCATGACTATTTCCCTAATATTAAATATAAAACGCATGTGTAGACTGATATTTTTCTAATGTCTGGACTCCTTTCAGGGAGGAGCCTATGGATAAACAGACGTTTCAATATTTTGGTTTTAATGCATTTTCTGAGAATTTATATTTCAAGTTTTATGTTTCAAGACTGCAAATGTCATGTCCATAACGCTGGAATTCCCAAATTTTAAATAATTTATTCTCAACTAGTTTTGTGGTGTAGGTCTACGTATTTTATAATGTTAAGTTAACTTCAAATAATACTCACAGTAATTTAAAGATGTGGTAGCATTGGATCTGGACGGTATGGATAACGCTGGGAGTTGGAAGGGGTGTGTCGCGATTCTGCAGGTTCGTGGATCTGAGTGTCGCGATTTCGGTTTCATATCGCATATCGTTACAGCCCTAGTCATTTTAGAATGTTAAGTTCTACTTCTGTATAGTTATTTTGGTGAAAGTAACTCAGAAGTAATACAGGAGTAATGTAACGCATTACAATTCTGAGACAGTAATATTGTAAGGTAATGAATTACTTTTAAATAACAGTAACAAGTAATATATAATGTATTACAGTTTGGAAGTAACTTGCACAACACTGTGCAAAACATCTGTGAAGGGTTCTAGGAACAAGAGGGCCTAAGCTGACTGTTGCTGTATAACTGTCTTACCAAATGCTGTATTTCTTTTTATATGTGATGCAAAAGCTTTGTGCTTAGGGGGAAAACCTGTGATCTCTGAAGGGTATAAATTGTGAGGCCTTTAACACTTCAAGGCTGAACCTTGTGGTGAAGACCACTCGTATTTTTTTTTATGTGGATTTTTATTCTGTACTTTGTTATTAAAACGAAACCATCGATTGTGGTGATTCGTAATCTTCTCTATAACAAGTCTCAGAGTGATTTTCTTCTAAAACCTATTATCTGAACCTGGACAATATGTCCCATCGAGCTTTGAGAGCGCCGGGATCCAGACTGAGTTTGGCTTGGACTCCCCTTGGGAAATTCTAACCAGCGGACAGCGCTCAAAACCTGAAGGTAATATCAAATATTTTGGTATGTAAAGGCTATGGAGATGTGTGATGGAAATCTTAGTCATT
The DNA here is from genome assembly GCA_026230005.1 of Gila orcuttii. Classification (NCBI taxonomy): domain Eukaryota; kingdom Metazoa; phylum Chordata; class Actinopteri; order Cypriniformes; family Leuciscidae; genus Gila; species Gila orcuttii. The sequence goes on from JAPDVR010000006.1 coordinate 50,807,914, forward strand.
TAAGGGGAAAATAAATACAACATGGCACCCAACTAGCGGGGCTCGTTTTTAAGTAAGAACAACATAAGTATGTTTTCGTTAAATACACTAAAACTTCACTAAAATTATGCTTGTGTTTAGCATATTTCTTAAACGTGTAACTAAGCATATATTTATTACCACTTCTAGTATACTTTTTTAGAAATATATTAAAATGCAATTCTATATATTTTTAATGCACTTCAAATAAGCATGTTGGGAATACAGATGTATTATAAACATTTTACCTGAATTTCAAGTATATTTTTAATACATTTAATACTACGTCTATTTCACCTGGGGTCATAAACACAGAAACTCTAAGGTCTTCATGCCATGACTGAAGAGAGGAAGCAATAGCAAGTAAACTTATTTAAAGGCAATAAGGAAGTCCCGAATCAGACGAAGGCAGGTGGCGCAGGGACTTTGATGGTCAACACGGAACAGACGAGATGAAGTGCGAAGGTGAAAGGTGGTGACGGATCCAGACACAGAACGTAAATCACAGGAAACAACGACCAGGAACAAGAAGCATGAGACTGTGGAACGTCGAACAGGAACAGGACCAGACACACTGCACGAAGGACTTCAAACAACGATCTGACAAAGGAGATGAGAAAACGGTGAGTATTTAAAGGTGAGGAGATTAACTGCAGCTGGCATCGTGAGTGAGATCAGCTGTGTCGCTGATCAGGCAATCGTGACACTTCACGACAACCCGTCAAAATAAAAGTTTGGTTTAACTTGATAGAAATATATTATTATTTAATAATTATATATTTAGTTTTTTTTAAGTTTTTGTTTTTGTTTGTCATGTTACATCCTTTGACCTAGACGGGGCGTAACACTAGTGATCTCCCTCCATTCACTGTGTGCAGTAATAGTCTCCTGTATACTTACCGTTATCCTCCAGTGGTGTGTGCTTATCCTCATCTCACCTATTGCCCTTTGTGTGAGGATTCTCTGTAGTGGAGGGACGGTTGATACCGGGGCTCAGATGATCCGACACAGTTTTCAAGTCTGACCACCAGATGTCGCTAATGCACATTGTGTTAAAAGCTTTGAGTAATGAACCGATTTTCAAGACAATTTGATGAAAGCCTTCAGAAAGCCTTGGTGTCCCACCACTAATTCTTTGTCACCCTAGTAAAAGAGGAAAAAATGAACTGTCTGACTAGGATTATTTACCTGCATTGATCCATTCTTTATATTTGTCAATAAATACCTGCATTTGGGTTCACTAACACTAAGTCTCCTAGTCTCCAAGTCTTTCTCCAATAGCTTCTTGTCATCTTATCTATTACTACTGCAAAAGCAACGAGAGAGACAGTAAGGGAGGATGACGTTCACTGAGAAAATATGTCATTGGAATGTGCGCTCGCGAGAGGCTATAAATAGACGTGAAACAGGTGCACCTGCAGGTATTACTTTGTCTAAAGAGACATCTTGACATGCCCCTAGTGCAGCGATGTAGCGCAGCATCTCGTTCAACTCGTCTACTTTTTAATTTGTCCACTTACAATCAAAATAAAACATTGTGCTTTTGTAAAATAAAGAAAATAAACCTCTCCGTGAACTTTTTTCTGGAGCACGTCTCTAAACTTAAACAAAACTCAGCGAATACTACTCACCCAGGCATGAGCAATATATCTTTATAATCATTTAAGTGTGTACATATAAATTATCTAATTCAAAATTAAAATAGATATTCTCTGTTTATGTAATCTATATAAAGAGAGAGAGAGGTCAGCCGTTCTCATTAACGTTCTCTCAGCTCATTATTCTGCTAATGTGACGCCCACGGAGAGCACGCGCTATTCAAACGCAAATGATCTGAGGTAACACATGCCAACGTGTCAACGCCCACATCAACTCGATAAAACACACCGAGTTTAATCAGATTAATGTACTATGTCGTCTTGCGAGGCTGTGAGTGCAACCGTATGCTTTAGTCTGCGTTGTGTTGGATACCAATGAAGAAAGACAGGAGAGCGCCGGATTGGGTCTGCATAGAGAATGTATTTTGATATAAACAGGCCGTCACGCTAGCTTCAGCTCACACAGTGACACTCTTTGTTTGGGAGATCGACAGAAAAGACCGTCATAAGAGCAATACGGCGGATATAGCTGCCTGGCCCGAACCACTTTGTTCTAAAAGGAGGGGGGGGTGGAAGGTGTCCATCACCTCCTTACAGACCCTTTTTAATGTATTCTTCGAAACACTTGTTTAAACAATTGTAGAACAGCCTTAAATGTATAATAACAGAACAATCTTGTGAAATAAAACCATTTTAACTTCGTTACATGAGGAATACCTCTGGGACATTTACCTCAGATCATGTGCTGGCTTATTTTCATTTCGAGGAGCGACGGATCTAGCCGAGAATTGTGAGTAAGTTTTTTATTCTTGTGCTTTGTTCTAATCGCGATATGGAATAGTGTTTGTAAACGCGAAAAGACTGTTTAAATTTGAATCACGTTTCTGTGTTTGAATGAATTAGCGGCACAGATGGGCACTTTTGTTTACTAGCTTGCAAAAAGACTGTTTAAATATTAATTGGGTTTCTGTGTGTGAATGAATGAACAGCACAGATGCGCACTGTTGTTTACTATGTTACAGATGAAAGATGAAAGGCAACATTTCGTAGTTTTGGATAGATTATAAAGTTTTTACTCTAAAATAGACAAGTAATATACTTTTGTTAGCCAGTTTCTGCTCATGTGTTAAATATATTGTATGTTTTGTCAAAAATAAACTCATCAACTAAGATGTTATTATAGGTTTGTTCCAATGTAAGCTATATCAGACTAATGAATCCTTAACTTTAAAATATGTATGATAAAATATATTGGCCTACTTTAAAAAAGAATACTTTATAAGAAATTTATGGAAAAAGACAATTTTCTTTTCAAGATGTTTCCAACTCTAACTTTGAACCACGTAACTTTGAATAACGTGTTTGTGGAAACACATATAGACGTGGCCAGGGCAACGTGTGCGCCATTGCATTCAGACACAGGGTGGCTGGGTGACTCAGAGAGAAGCAGAGGGGACATTGCAATGTCTCTTGAGAGACAAAGAGGTCCACTTTTGCTTTATAGAATCTTTCCCAAATCTGTTTGCATACTCGATTGCATACAGAGAGGCCTTAAAAGCTGCTAGATCTGCTTATTTTTCAACCCAATTAGAAGAAAATAAACAAAACCCTAGGTATTTATTTGAAACAGTTACTAAACTAACGAAAAATAAAGCTTCAAGCCCAGAAGTTTCCAAGCAGCACAGCAGTAATGACTTTATGACCTCCTTCATTTATAAGATTATATGAAAATTATAATTATGCAACCGTCTACTACAGTATTGCAACAGGGAGTGCATTGTAGTCTCCCTAAGGAAAAATTCACAGTAATCCTAAGCAATAGAAATTCTGTATTATAAATTTTAAGGCCAGACAAGTAGTTTGTTGAGGGTTGGTTTTTAGGGAAGGACTATATGCCTGCGCACATACAGTATATTCAAACGTGCATGTCTATAGAGTGAACTCTTGATGCACGTGCACGCCGTCAGCGTTCTCACAGGTTCGCATTCTTGAAGTTTGCGTAGAGAGAACTTAAGAGTTTTCTGTTAAAACGGTGTCGTGTTAGCGCCCCCTAAGTTAATAAAGTTAACTAGTTCTAGTGATCGTTGCGACGGAGGTGAATCAGTCGAGGCTGACTTTGGCGGGGGGATGGCTTTGTTCTGGAGCTGCTGTAAAGCCGGAAGGTCACTGTTGCTTTAGTTTCCTATTGTCACTGTAAAGCCACTTTGGAACAATCTACATTGTTAAAAGCGCTATATAAATGATGATGACTTGACTTGACTTGACTGTTTGACTATCTCGGGGTGGAACCTCCATATTTATTCCAAATTTATATAAAAATAAATAAATTTTAAATAAATAACCATTTACATGCTTAGGACGTTTGCTCATTGTGATCAGATGGCACGATGGCTTCACTTGTTATGATGTCATGAGCAATTCTTTATTAATAGAAAAGTTTAAATGACAGAACCGGACACGAGGACATCCCAGTCTGGAGAGAGAGTGAGCGAAAGGGACGGACCTGTCTCTCGGTCCTTAGTCAGTGTAAAGCCCGGCTGGATCAGCCCAAAGAAGGTTTTCCAGTCAGCGGGTGAAGTTCTCCGCTTTCCGTCTTTCCGCGTGACAAAGTAATTTGATTAAATTAAATACATTTTCTCATATGTATTAACTCGTTATTTCATCTGTCTCCACAAATGAAAAAGGTTTTAATGATATCTGGGTGTAAGTGGACGTTACTTTGCTTGTGTCGTTAGTATGAGTTTGTCACGTCCGGGTAACAGACGCGCCCCGGAACTGATATAAGCAAGCTCAGTGGCTCCGCTCGTTAGAGATACATCCACACCGGAGCAGGAAGCGTTTGGCGCGTGTAGTACGTTGTCTAAAGGAATGGTGAGGATTAAATGAAGTTTCCCAACCCTCTGTTAGATGTTTGTACCCTTGGTAAGCGGTACAAGGTAAATGTATGATTTTATTTGTTGTTGATGTCGTGAAAAATTGATTGTGTAATGCTAATTCAATGGAAGATGTGTCTTTAATGCGTGTATTGTAAGATTTATTGTGGCTTTGTTTGTTTTAGTTTCACGGTGCGTGATGAAACAATAAAGATATTTGCACCGGTCGAACTCTACGCGGGTTTATTAATGCCAAGGGCTGCAACACCGGGCATCATTAAGTGTATGTGAATGTTTGATTATTCTTTTTTAACTCTTTACTAAAAATAATGTCTGAGTCGATTAGAATAAAATTAAATGTTTACAATTTATTATGTCAGGTAAATGTATCACGCCAGTTGAATAATCAGTTCAAAGATAATAGATACAAACATCAAATGCTCTAGAATAAAGAGAGAAGTTGCAATACCTTGACATTATAGAAAATCTACATGATGCGAAGTATTTTGGTACATTTCGCATCATGGGCTAATCTGATTACAGAAAACGCCCTGAGCTCTAGTTGCATTTCATTATATAGACAGACCTCATTTCATATATAAACATGAGTTCACAGTGGGAATTCACCTTAATCACCATCCCAGACTTACTGGGGGCAGAAGTTGATTTACATGGAACCATTTGCTAACAGTGAGAAATTTGAATTAACACCTGAGCACATGAGGCCATTGTCACGGTTCATGGATTCAGTGACTCGCCCTCGCTATGTGTGTGTGTGTGTAGTACGAATGGGCGCGGCTCGTCAGCATTGCTCGTTACCCTCGCTGATGAGCTGAATTAGCGCCAGCTGTGTTGAATGAGAATGTCCTATATATTGTGTGTCATGTCGTCCCGTCTTTGTCAGATGGTTGTTGAGGTTCTCGGAGTTCACCTGTGTTTCTCCTCGATCTAGTGTTTGTTCCGGTGCTTTGGATATTATTCGGTTTGGAGTTCTTCTGCCTTTTGACTGTCCCTGACCAACGGTGGATACCGTCCTGTTCTGAGTTTTCGCGGCCTGACTACCGTCTGTACCTGTTCCTTGGATTCGTTCCAGCTCTGTGGTTATCTTCTGGTCCTGATCTGTCTGCCCACGGAGACCTGCGCTATCGAGTCTGGTTTTCTGCATTCTGCCGGCATATTCGTCCGAGACTACTGCTCTCTCTCTCTGTGTTTAAATAAACACCTGTTCACTTGCAATTGAATCTACGTCTGTTCTTTATCATCGTGACAGAACCATCTGACCATTCATGGATTCAGCGAGTGCGGAGAACGTCGGGCAGATGGTGGTCGACAACAACGCCCGCATGGATCGCCAAGACGAACAGATTGGAGCTTCGGGTCGGGCTATCCAGGCTCTGGTAGCGCAGGTGTCTGAGCTCACCTCTCAAATACAACGTCTGAGGGGTCCCGCTGTGCCAGCACCGCCCCCGCCTGTTCCCCTTGCACCTCCCAACGTCAATCGTCCTGAGCCGCGCATTCCCACGCCAGAGAGGTATTCGGGTGAACCTAATTTGTGCAGAGCTTTCTTAACTAAATGCTCAATCTTCTTCTCTCTCCAGCCTGTGACATTTTTTTCGGAGGAGAGTAAAGTGGCACTTGTAATGACGCTGCTATCTGGACGCGCGGCTCAGTGGGGAACAGCGGTGTGGCAAAACCAACACGAGTGCTGCTCCTCGTTCCAAGCACTCGAGCGGGAGATGAAGCGCGTGTTCGACCGCGCGGTGGCCGGACGTGAGGCGGCTCGTCAATTGGCCGATCTTCGTCAGAACAACAGTTCCGTGTCCGATTATTCCATCCAGTTTCGAACATTGGCCGCCGAGTGCAAATGGAACGAGGAGGCACAGTGGGACCTATTCCTGCATGGGCTGGCTGACCGTGTTCAACGTGAAATCTACACTGTGGAACTACCGAAGACTCTTGATGGACTGATTGAACTGGCACTACGTGTCGATGCTCGTTTACAACAAGGAACGAAGCGTCAGTTCCAAGTTCCTTTGGTCGACGGAGGAGACTTTTCCGGTCTCAGAGGCACGAGCACGGTCAGCCCCTCGAACGATCCTGAGCCCATGCAGGTAGGTCGAGCTCGACTCTCCCGGGAGGAGAGAGAACACCGTCGCTCGAGAGGTCTGTGTCTCTACTGCGGGGAGGCCGGCCACTTTGTTTCCAACTGTCCTTTAAAAGGCCAAGCCCGGCGGTAGGATGGGGGCTACTGTCGGGCGGATTATTCCGGACCAGACCCTCGAGCGCTACCCTTCTCCCGGTGAGACTCCAGTGGGCAGACGGGTCCTTCAACGGCGAGGCACTGGTGGATTCTGGAGCGGAGGGGAACCTGATTGACTCTTCACTGGCCAGAAGACTTCACCTCCCCATCACGACCCTGAACCACCCCATCCACATCCACGCACTCAACGGACAGGAGCTCCCGGGAATCACTCACACCACTGGGGTTATCACACTCGTCACTTCGGGTAACCACACGGAGAGGATCTCACTCTATCTCACCCAGTCCCCTCACGCCCCTATTGTCCTGGGTCATCCGTGGTTGGTGAAACACGGGCCCCGGATAGAGTGGGGACAGAACTCAGTGTCCAGTTGGTGTGAACAATGTTATGCCTCGTGTCTTTCGTCTGCTGTTCCGTCTGTTTCTCGTTCTATGTTGCAGGAGGAGCCGGTGAATCTGTCTAACGTGCCACCGGAGTATCTCGACCTGAAGGAAGTGTTCAGTAAGTCCCGGGCTGCTTCTCTTCCTCCGCATCGTCCCTATGACTGTGCTATAGATTTATTACCAGGTATGTCTCCGCCTAAAGGCAAGTTATATTCACTTTCTGTTCCAGAAAGGGAGGCCATGGAGAAATACATTTCTGATTCTCTGGCAGCGGGGTTCATTCGTCCTTCCTCTTCTCCAGCGGGGTCGGGATTCTTTTTCGTGGGGAAAAAGGATGGGTCGTTGCGACCTTGTATTGATTACCGGGGGTTGAACAACATTACGGTAAAGAATACTTATCCTTTACCGTTGATGACTTCAGCCTTCGAGAGGTTGCAAGGAGCATCCATCTTCACGAAATTGGATTTACGTAATGCTTATCATTTGGTTCGCATCAGGAAGGGGGATGAATGGAAGACCGCGTTTAACACCCCCAGGGGGCACTTTGAATATTTGGTTATGCCGTTCGGGCTTTCCAACTCCCCAGCCGTCTTCCAGGCACTCGTCAATGACGTGTTGAGAGACATGGTAGACCAGTTCATATATGTTTACCTGGATGACATATTGATCTTTTCTTCGTCTCTCCAGGAACACTGTCAACACGTCAGGCGAGTGCTTCAGAGGCTGCTAGAGAATGGGCTTTTTGTCAAGGCGGAGAAATGCGCGTTTCATGCACAGTCTGTTCCTTTTTTAGGGTACATCATTTCGTCTGAGGGAGTGCGGATGGACCCTGAGAAGGTGAAGGCTGTGGTGGAGTGGCCAAGCCCAGATTCCCGTAAGGCCCTACAGAGGTTTCTGGGGTTCGCCAACTTCTACCGGCGTTTCATTCGCAACTTCAGCCAACTAGCCGCGCCTCTGACTGCCTTGACCTCCCCCAGAACGGCGTTCAGGTGGTCAAACACAGCTGAGGCTGTGTTTGCCAAACTTAAGGGCCGCTTCGTTTCAGCCCCAATCCTTATAGCCCCTGATTCATCACGCCAGTTTGTGGTGGAGGTCGACGCGTCAGAGGTGGGGGTAGGAGCAGTGCTGTCGCAACGTTCTCCCACAGACGACAAGATGCATCCCTGCGCGTTTTTTTCCCATCGTTTATCTCCCGCCGAGTGTAACTATGACATTGGTAACCGAGAGTTGTTGGCGGTCAAGTTAGCGTTGGAGGAATGGCGTCATTGGTTAGAGGGGTCGGGGGTACCTTTTATCGTCTGGACCGATCACAAGAACTTAGAATACATTAGAACTGCCAAAAGATTGAACTCCAGGCAGGCTCGGTGGGCACTTTTTTTCGGACGTTTTGATTTTGTTCTCTCGTACCGCCCGGGTTCCAAAAACATCAAACCCGACTCTTTATCTCGTATTTTTGACCGCTCCGAACGCCCGTCTACTCCCGAGTGCATTTTTCCCGAGACCCTAATTGTCTCCACACTCACATGGGAGGTCGAATCGAAGGTCAAGTCGGCCTTAGAAGGGGTAACGCCTCCGCCCGGGTGTCCACCGAACCGATTATTTGTGCCGGAGGGATTACGGTCTGACGTCATTCAGTGGGGGCATTGTTCCAACGTGGCTTGTCATCCAGGAGTCAATCGCACTAGTTTCTTAGTCAAGCAACGATTCTGGTGGCCTCGCATGGCTCGTGACGTCCACAGTTTTGTTTTGGCTTGCTCGGTTTGTGCCATTGGTAAGACTTCCAACCAACCCCCAGATGGGTTACTCCAACCGCTGCCTGTCCCTTCGAGACCCTGGTCACACATAGCCCTAGATTTTATCACCGGCCTCCCACCCTCCCAGGGTAACACGGTCGTTTTGACTGTGGTGGACCGGTTCTCAAAGGCGGCCCATTTCATTTCCTTGCCCAAATTACCCTCAGCCAAGGAGACAGCGTTGGCCGTCGTAGATCACGTCTTTCGTTTACATGGCCTCCCGACAGACGTGGTTTCCGACAGAGGTCCCCAGTTTGTGTCCAAATTTTGGAGAGAGTTTTGTAAATTACTGGGAGCGACTGTTAGTCTGTCCTCAGGGTTTCACCCCCAGAGCAATGGTCAAACCGAGAGAGCCAACCAAGATCTGGAAAGGACGTTACGATGTTTAGTCTCTAAGAATCCTTCGTCCTGGAGTCAACAACTTTCTATGGTGGAGTACGCACACAACACGTTGCCAGTGTCGTCCACGGGTCTTTCTCCGTTTGAATGTAGTGTAGGATACCAGCCACCAATTTTTCCCAGTCTGGAATCCGAGGTCGCGGTTCCCTCCGCTTACGCCTTTATCCAGAGGTGTCAGCGCACATGGACCAGAGCCCGTGAGACTCTGCTCCAGGTGCGTGCTCGCACCAAGGCTAAGGCCGATCGCCACCGGTCTAAGCCTCCCGTATACGTCGTGGGTCAAAAAGTGTGGCTTTCTACCAAGAACATTCCGCTCCGCTCCGTCTCTAACAAACTTGCTCCTAAATTTATTGGCCCGTTCACTGTCGCCAAAATGATTAGTCCGGTGACAGTCCGCCTCAACCTGCCTCCAGCGTACAGGAGGATTCACCCCGCCTTCCATGTATCTAAAATTAAACCCATGTTTCGTTCTACCATTAATCCGCCTGCCCCGGTTCCTCCCCCGCCGCGACTCGTAAATGGGGAACCAACTTATTCGGTTAATCGTATACTGGATTCTAGACGGAGGGGACGCGGATTCCAGTATTTGGTGGACTGGGAAGGTTACGGTCCGGAGGAGAGAAGTTGGGTTCCGGCTAGGGACATCTTGGATCACTCCCTTATCGATGATTACAATCGGAGGGGGGGTACTGTCACGGTTCATAGATTCAGTGACTCGCCCTCGCTATGTGTGTGTGTGTGTAGTACGAATGGGCGCGGCTCGTCAGCATTGCTCGTTACCCTCGCTGATGAGCTGAATTAGCGCCAGCTGTGTTGAATGAGAATGTCCTATATATTGTGTGTCATGTCGTCCCGTCTTTGTCAGATGGTTGTTGAGGTTCTCGGAGTTCACCTGTGTTTCTCCTCGATCTAGTGTTTGTTCCGGTGCTTTGGATATTATTCGGTTTGGAGTTCTTCTGCCTTTTGACTGTCCCTGACCAACGGTGGATACCGTCCTGTTCTGAGTTTTCGCGGCCTGACTACCGTCTGTACCTGTTCCTTGGATTCGTTCCAGCTCTGTGGTTATCTTCTGGTCCTGATCTGTCTGCCCACGGAGACCTGCGCTATCGAGTCTGGTTTTCTGCATTCTGCCGGCATATTCGTCCGAGACTACTGCTCTCTCTCTCTGTGTTTAAATAAACACCTGTTCACTTGCAATTGAATCTACGTCTGTTCTTTATCATCGTGACAGCCATATGCCTGGAAGACACACCCTCCTATGTATGTGAATTATTTCTAAACTCTTAAATACCTTATTACCTTCTGGTTTACTTGTTTGAGAATGAGACATTTGTTCCAGTCGCACTGAGACATTTCAAATTATATCAAACTGTGATACTGTATGATAATTAGGGTTGGGTATCGGTTGGGTTTTATCCGATACCAGTACCTACTCTGTATTTTTTAAACGGTTCCGGTGCTTAAACGGTTCTTGAAACGGTACTTAAGAAAACGAAACCGCACACACTTTGTCAAAAATAATACCCTTTTATTTACAGGGCCAAACTGGACACACTATTAACTTAAATCTTTAAACAATATAAATACAAGTAACATATGGTAATAATAAATAAACCAATATAAAATAAAAATTCACATTTACATAATATCAAATAAAACAATATTGTATCAAACAATGTAATAATACTAGAGATTTATAGAGATTACTACCAGGGTAATCTAATCTCGACATGGCTACAGGTTCCCATGTTTGTCTCCTTGAACCAGTCATGTAAATTATCTGGTCATTGTACTAGTTACGGCAGCGCTTAGCTTGGAGAGTTTGGTATTTCGTTCCCACTGCGTCTTAGCTACGCAGCGTTGAGTGAACCTATGAAAGAGAACGTCTCTGGTTACTGCTGTAACCTATCTATGTTCTCTGAATAGGGAACGAGACGCTGCGTTCGCTGCCAAACTCCTTGATAACGGCTCCCTGATGCCCGCAAATTAGTTCAAATCTCCCGGAATCAAGAGCGAGCGAGCAAGAGCGCGCATGCGAGACAGAACAGACTGTGCTCCAAACCGTATAGTGCGCGCACGGCGGAGAAGGAGAGAGAGAGAGAGAGAGAGCGAGAGACCTTGCGTGTGTGCGCCTCATGACACAGAGAGTCAGGCGCCGAAATCAGGCACCGAAATTTTCGTTCTTATTCGGTCTGGTTACTACCGTTTACATCGGAACCGGTTCCCTATTGGCACCGCGTTTCGGTACCCAACCCTAATGATAATTATTCACATAAAACTATATAGATTCTTGTGTGAATTTCAGATGATCTCAGCATGAGGGAGAAGGAGTGGGGGGAGAATGGGGGGTCAAGGGAAAAGATGTAGATTAGTATTGTTAGGTGAGACTTGCGTCTCGAATGGTGCACAAGAGAGACGTTCAAATGTTAATTTGCTTTGTTCTCTCAGAGTGTTGCGCTATATTCCAGTTCTTCCATATTTTCTAGTCTTACATCAGATCAACTCTCGAGCCCCACAATCTCAATGTGTGTGCTTGCCCTTGAAAATATGCGAGAATAGCACTAGGCACTTTAACAGTAAACAATTCACAGTGCTCACAGTCCCAATGCTCAAACGCAAGGGCAGCATGCTCTTCCCTCAAATACTCAAAGCAAAACTCATGTGTATCATACTTTGGGATGAGCCCTGAACAGGGAGGCACACATCGCCTGATTGTTTGCAACATGATGTTCTACTTTTCTTTTTATTTCACACAAAGTTCCAGCTGTCAGTATGCAGAAATTTCTCAAACTCCTAACAAAAGCCAAGTTTCCACCACAGGAACTTTCCCCAGGAACTAGGGACTTTGAGGTGGTACTCCGTGTGTTTACACCGCAGGAACTAGGGTCTAAATGGAAGTTCCGGGTAAATTTTTCCCCCTCTGAAAGTCCCTGCTCACAAGGTAGTACTTTTTTTTTTAAAGTTCATGAACTTTAAGGGGTGGGACTTGAGCGCTGAATATGCTGATAAGTTGACTCCACGCAGTATTTTATTTCAACCACCATCTGTTGTGTAGCATGCCGTAACAGTTGTCTGACCGACGATGAAGTTTAGATTCAGAGGTTGAAATCCAGCGACAACTGTAAAGGCGCGCGTAGTCCTACGTCAATGGACTATTTGCCTTATCTTCTCGGTACTTTAGATCACTGTGGAAATGCAGACAGCAACAAGTCTGGGGGAAAAAAAGTTCCTGCGAAAAAAAAATTCCTGCAACAAATTGTTCTGGGTAATTTCGGTGGAAACGCGGCTTAAGTGGACAGATAGAAAGTTTAGCGCACACACACACACACACACACACACAATGCAGTCTCTGAAGACAAAGAAACCTGAAGGCGCACTTGTTTCACCTCTATTTATAGCCTCTCATGAACTTCCAATGACTGGAATGATCAGAGCTCATTCTGATCTTTTATTTAAAGCCAAGTTCCTTGGTGTGTTTGCCACATATACTTCACAATCGATCAAACAAATACGTTTTTCCATAGTGCTATGAGCGCAGCATTGAGAAAAGCTTTTGAAAGGGACCAACAGCATAAACGTCTCTGGTTCTCTCTCTCTCTCTCTGTCACAGTGTCTGGTTGTGTTCCCTTGTTTGTCACTAGAGGTCCTCGTTATCACGGTGTCCTTCACTATTGACTTCATTTCCCAGCATTCTGTCTGTCACTGTCACTCGTCAGTTCATTGCACTCAGCTGTTCCCCGTCATCATTGTTCCCAGCTGTTCATTGTTAGTCTTGTTAGATCTGTGTATATATTCCCTGTCTGTGTTAGTATGTGTACTGATTCGTTGTTAATGTCTCACACTTCTTGGTCGGTTTTCTTGTTGGTTTGTGTTTTGTTTTCATGTTTAGTTGGATTATTTGGATTTTGACCCCTGCCTGGAAGACTACGATTTGGATTACCCTTATATTAATAAACTGCTGCAAATTGGGTCTTCTGTCCCGTGTGTGTCGTGACAGAACGAATCCGTCAACTCAGATCCAGCGGTATGTTTTTTAATATCTCCTCCCCAGCCACCGAGCGGGAGAGAAGGGAGTTTTTTAAGGGGACCCGGTTGATCAAGTTTCGCGGGTCCCGTGGAGGTCACAGTGGAGGATGTAGTCGGGAGATGATCCCTGTTCCAGTGGTCCCGGTTCCGGTGGTCCTGAGTCCGGTGGTCCAGAGAAGGAGGAGGAGACACAGCCCTTCTGCCCAGTCAGAGACTGTTCACGTCGCGTCTGCCCAGCGAGAGACTGTTCACGTCGCGTCTGCCCAGCGAGAGACTGTTCACGTCACGTCTGCCCAGCGAGAGACTGTTCACGTCACGTCTGCCCAGCGAGAGACTGTTCACGTCACGTCTGCCCAGCGAGAGACTGTTCACGTCACGTCTGCCCAGCGAGAGACTGTTCACGTCACGTCTGCCCAGCGAGAGACTGTTCACGTCACGTCTGCCCAGCGAGAGACTGTTCACGTCACGTCTGCCCAGCGAGAGACTGTTCACGTCACGTCTGCCCAGCGAGAGACTGTTCACGTCACGTCTGCCCAGCGAGAGACTGTTCACGTCCCGTCTGCCCAGTCAGAGACTGTTCACGTTCCGTCTGCCTTCATGGACCTGGACTATCTGGAGCGTCTGGCTCGGATCCTGGACATGTCTGTGTCTGCTGTTCCAGAGCCGGAGCCAGTGTCTCCTGTCCCAGAGCCGGAGCCAGTGTCTGCTGTTCCAGAGCCGGAGGCAGAGCCAGTGCCCGTTTCAGAGCCGGAGGCAGAGCCAGTGCCTGTTCCAGAGCCGGAGGCAGAGCCAATGCCTGTTCCAGAGCCGGAGGCAGAGCCAATGCCTGTTCCAGAGCCGGAGGCAGAGCCAATGCCTGTTCCAGAGCCGGAGGCAGAGCCAATGCCTGTTCCAGAGCCGGAGGCAGAGCCAATGCCTGTTCCAGAGCCGGAGGCAGAGCCAATGCCTGTTCCAGAGCCGGAGGCAGAGCCAATGCCTGTTCCAGAGCCGGAGGCAGAGCCAATGCCTGTTCCAGAGCCGGAGGCAGAGCCAATGCCTGTTCCAGAGCCGGAGGCAGAGCCGGAGGCAGAGCCGGAGGCAGAGCCAATGCCTGTTCCAGAGCCGGAGGCAGAGCCAATGCCTGTTCCAGAGCCGGAGGCAGAGCCAATGCCTGTTCCAGAGCCGGAGGCAGAGCCAATGCCTGTTCCAGAGCCGGAGGCAGAGCCAATGCCTGTTCCAGAGCCGGAGGCAGAGCCAATGCCTGTTCCAGAGCCGGAGGCAGAGCCAATGCCCGTTCCAGAGCCGGAGGCAGAGCCAATGCCCGTTCCAGAGCCGGAGGCAGAGCCAATGCCCGTTCCAGAGCCGGAGGCAGAGCCAATGCCCGTTCCAGAGCCGGAGGCAGAGCCAATGCCCGTTCCAGAGCCGGAGGCAGAGCCAATGCCCGTTCCAGAGCCGGAGGCAGAGCCAATGCCCGTTCCAGAGCCGGAGGCAGAGCCAATGCCCGTTCCAGAGCCGGAGGCAGAGCCAATGCCCGTTCCAGAGCCGGAGGCAGAGCCAATGCCCGTTCCAGAGCCGGAGGCAGAGCCAATGCCCGTTCCAGAGCCGGAGGCAGAGCCAGTACCCGTTCCAGAGCCGGAGGCAGAGCCAGTGCCGTCTGCCTTCCTGGACCTGGACTATCTGGAGCGTCTGGCTCGGATCCTGGACATACCCTTGTCTCCTGTTCCAGAGCCGGAGCCAGTGCCTGTTCCAGAGCCGGAGGCAGAGCCAGTGCCTGTTCCAGAGCCGGAGGCAGAGCCAGTGCCTGTTCCAGAGTTGGAGCCAATGTCTGTTCCAGACCCAGTGTTTGTTTCTGTGTTTGTGTCTGTCCTTGTGACCATTTCTGTTCTAGTGACTGTTCCTGAGCCGGTGTTTGCAGTTCCTGAGCCGGTGGCTGCTGCTCCAGAGCCGGAGGCAGAGCCAGTGCCTGTTCCTCCAGAGCCGGAGGCAGAGCCAGTGCCTGTTCCTCCAGAGCCGGAGGCAGAGCCAGTGCCTGTTCCTCCAGAGCCGGAGGCAGAGCCAGTGCCTGTTCCTCCAGAGCCGGAGGCAGAGCCAGTGCCTGTTCCTCCAGAGCCGGAGGCAGAGCCAGTGCCTGTTCCAGAGCCGGAGGCAGAGCCAGTGCCTGTTCCAGAGCCGGAGGCAGAGCCAGTGCCTGTTCCAGAGCCGGCGCCAATGTCTGTTCCAAAGCCAGTGCCTGTTCCAGTGCCAGAGCCAGTGTTTGTTCCTGTGTTTGTGTCTGTTCTTGTGGATGTTACAGTTCTTATTGCTGTTCCTGAGCCGGTGTCTGGTCCTGAGCCGGTGTCTGGTCCTGAGCCGGTGTCTGGTCCTGAGCCGGTGTCTGTTCCTAGGAGGGCATCACCGCCCTGGCCGCCCGATGGGTCGTCTGCTTCGCCCTGGCCGCCCGATGGGTCGTCTGCTTCGCCCTGGCCGCCCGATGGGTCGTCTGCTTCGCCCTGGCCGCCCGATGGGTCGTCTGCTTCGCCCTGGCCGCCCGATGGACTGTCTGCTTCGCCCTGGGCGCCCGATGGACTGTCTGCTTCGCCCTGGCCGCCGGCTAAGTCGTTGTTTCCCGTTTTTGTTCCCCTTCATGGACCTGGCCCACCATCCCTCCCCCTGATCCTCCACCATTCCACCTCCCTCCTGAACTCTTGTGTTGTGTTTTAGTGTTGTCGTGGAGCGTCTGGTAGCCGCTCCGTAGAGGGGGGGTTATGTCACAGTGTCTGGTTGTGTTCCCTTGTTTGTCACTAGAGGTCCTCGTTATCACGGTGTCCTTCACTATTGACTTCATTTCCCAGCATTCTCTCTGTCACTGTCACTCGTCAGTTCATTGCACTCAGCTGTTCCCCGTCATCATTGTTCCCAGCTGTTCATTGTTAGTCTTGTTAGATCTGTGTATATATTCCCTGTCTGTGTTAGTATGTGTACGGATTCGTTGTTAATGTCTCACACTTCTTGGTCGGTTTTCTTGTTGGTTTGTGTTTTGTTTTCATGTTTAGTTGGATTATTTGGATTTTGACCCCTGCCTGGAAGATTACGATTTGGATTACCCTTATATTAATAAACTGCTGCAAATTGGATCTTCTGTCCCGTGTGTGTCGTGACACACTCTCTCTCTCTCTCTCTATCTATCAGTATCTATATATATACATATATGTATATCTATCAGAGGTGGGAGTAAGTCACACATGTGCAAGTCACAAGCAAGTCTCAAGTCTTAACCTTCGAGTCTCAAGCAAGTCCAAGTCAATTTTTTATAAAAGCAAGCAAGTCAAGTCAAGTCACTGCCTTATGTCAAGCAAGTCAAGTCAAGTCGTAGCTTGGGTCACAAGTCACTGGCAAGTCATACAAACGTTTGATGATTTCACTGAATTTATATATTAAAATAAGTTAAAACTACAGAAGTTGTGGACTATGGTTTTATTTGCAACATATTTCAACATATTGCAACATATTGCAACAATTTCAAACTACATAGCCTAAAATGTAAAAGTTACTGAAATTAGGCCAACATTAAAGCATGAAAAAATAAATATGCCTCAAACATTGCAGAAGACCATTAAAAGGTATAACAATTCACAATTCAAGTATAATGGTTCCTATGCCACCAAATGGCATTCTTCAAACTGGCATCCCCTTTATATAAGTTATATATTTTTAATTATGAAGTTAAAACCGCCAATAGGTGGCGCCAAATCACCATATTAATTAACGAGTCATAGAAGCATTCATTTAACTTATGTTCAAAACGGCAGATTCGTTCTGGAACGAAGCAACTAGGTCACTGAATCACAAAAACGCATAACTCTTTCTGTGGCTTGTTTGGAACTATTGCCTTTGGAGAAATAGAGCAAAAACAGAGAATATTTGGAATATTATGTCTAAAATGTCACATCACAATATTCACTCTTTGTTTACTGAACTGTTTTATAAAATCATCACATTTGCAATCGCGCCATTATTCTGGAAATATTTTTTAATAACATATGTTATAATTATGAAAATAACTAGGGCAATTTTTCCACCATTTGAATTTTGGGTGCATATTAATTCTGCTGGAATTTTTTGCCATCAACCCCCATCTAACCCTGCTTTAAGAGAAACATAAACGACAAAACTAACAGTTTTCTTTGTTGTTTTTCGTCATTGGAAAGAATGACATATTTGGCTTTAAAGCATGATTTAAAAAGAAATGTGGCAAATGTTATACAAAACATATGCCATCATTAATTATCATTTGAATATTGACAACATTAAGCTACATTTGAAAACGTGTATAAATAGCCATGCTATTTTGAGCAATATTCTCTCTAGATTTAAAGATAGTCAAATTAACTATAACAAACAGGTTAAACAAGCCATAGCTTGTGGTGAATGAAGTTCGACTGTTCGAGGTTGTGATGGTCGTCCGATATCCCTTGCCAGTTATTATGCGTACAGCAAATCTTCTTGAATTAATATGGTCAATTTCTAGTGTTTATATCCAAAAAGAAACGATGCTGGGAGATGTTTTTGTATTTAGCGCGCTCACCGCGATGTATGTTTTTTTCTGGGCTCGTGCAGCGTCACGCAATCGCACAGAATCTGATGACTGACGTCAATGGTTCCGTTGCTTTCATTTTGTTCATCAATTGATGTTGCGATGATTTATATAAAAATGTATATCGAGTCATTCTCGAGTCATACAGTTCAAGTCAAGTCAAGTCTCAAGTCACTGGATCTCAAGTCAAAGTCAAGTCGAGTCATTTTCTTAATTTAGTCAAGCAAGTCTCAAGTCCTTAAATTTGCGACTCGAGTCTGACTCGAGTCAAGTCATGTGACTCGAGTCCCCCATCTCTGATATCTATGTATGTGTATGTAGTGTTTGGAGTTTTCCTGCAACTGTTCCAGTAAACTTTTATTTGTTCAATAATTCAATTGGTTAAATAGAATTCAAAATAATTACTTACATCATCAATATAATCTTTATTTTGCTCTGCAAGACAGGGAAAATATGTTTTTTTGGTTATAATTAATATTTTGAGTTTGTTCTGTGAATGACGTCATCGGTAATGGACCGGTCGCGTGCGCGCCTGCTCTCTCTCAGAACAGCCTGTGACTGGAGAGAGTCAGGTATGTCCCTACTGTGCTCTGCATTTAACAGCGAAAATATGCTATATTAAGTGAAGTTTTAAGTTGACATTTATTATAGAAGTGTCATAAAACGGGAATGAGTTTATGTATGCATTTTTCTGCCTACAGTTCAATGTATTTTCAGAGTTTTATAAACGCACGTGTTTGTTTTATGTTGCCGCCTGCGCCCCAAATTAGAGTGCAGGTTTTTCCCTGTTAATAATTTTCTCCACATATCATTTTGGTGGATTGAGTCTGTGGAAATGTTGTTTAGTATATAAAATGTATGTTTATAGCCATGTGTGATCTGTGTATTAAATGAATTGCAGTTGTTGTTAGGGAGGACGGTACTTAACGTTTCTTTTCTCATACATCCTTCAGCTGGAAAAGAGTGAACCTTGAAGGCGTGTGTGTTGATTGTCTGTCCTCTGTCAATAAACTGCAGGTATGTTTAACAACAACAATAAAGAAAAAAACCACTCTACGATCTGACAAATTGAGACATAGGCTATTGCTATAATATTAATGTAAAAATATGTACTTTTGATGGAATTTAATTGCTTTAATTTGATTTGTGTGAATGTGAATTGTCATAAATGAGACGCAGAAAGAAATTAATTGTTGTAATACAAGACTTTATTGTAAAAACTGCTCTGAGAACAGCCTGTGACTGGAGAGAGTCAGCTGGAAAAGAGTGAACCTTGAAGGCATGTGTGTTGATTGTCTGTCCTCTGTCAATAAACTGCAGACTTGGTCCACCGAAGCCAGTGGTGTCGTGGGAGTTTCTTTGTGGCGTGAGACAAGATCCGCTACAAATTGGTGCCGTGACCCGGATCAAGGGATCAGCCATCGCAGATCACCGGGAAAAGTCATCGACGACATCAGTCAACAGAACTTTTGTGGTAGATAAGCAGTGTGACTTAAACATGGACAGTTACGGATTTACACACAACAAAACACCAGAACACATGTCAGATGCAGATGTTAATCCTGCAAACGTGACACCTATCTGTGTAAGGAGTAGTGTTTTAAGCTCACAGAGGTTCTCTACTGGAATGGGGAGGGGGGCCCAGTTAAATAGTATGCTAGAACAAAACAGAGTAGCCACTCCAGTATGTCTAGCCACTCCAGTACGTCCCTCCACTAGTAGCCCAACTATGCAAGGCATGAGTAGTGAGACAACAGTGCCTCATGGTGAAAAACTATACAACTCCCCAGTGGGCGAACAAGTAAATCAGTGGCAAACAATGGCAGATTTAATGAAGCAACTGGGTAGTGAAATAGGGAACCAAATTTCTGCAAACCTGAGATCTGCAGGGCCAAATACTCAGAGAGACAATGTTGATGCCAAACAGCCTTCACCTCAAATTCCTGATTTGTCAAATTTTAACCTAATCGTTAGGCATCAAGATATCAAAGAACCACCTACCTTTAGAGGTGATAAGACAGATCGATGCACCATTAGTGAATGGCAAGAACTGATGCAAGCTTACTTGAACAAGAAGGGCTTCAGTGAATCTGAACAGGGCCAAGAGATTCTCGACAAGCTAATGGGCCATGCCAAAGATGTCGTGAGGACATGTATTCGCAACAATCCCCTGCTTGATGTGGCTAGAGACCCGCATGTCATCTTTTCAATTCTGAGGCAACATTTTGGAGATGCAATTTCCTCCACAACACCTTTAAGAGACTTTTATGAGACCTTGCCAAAGCAATCAGAGAGTGGCTTGGATTACTGGATCAGACTAAATAAGGCTGTTGACCTAGCTGATGAATGCCTAAAAAGACAAGGGAAAAGAGTTGAAGACCCTAGTCACGAAGTGACAATGATGTTTGTAAGGCATTGCCCTGAGCCTGGTCTGTACACTGCCCTTCGGAGTAAACCATTAGGTTGGAATGCACATGAAATTCAAGCATTAATTGACAGCCACCACAGAGACAAACAGTCTACAAGAGTAGATAGGGAGAGAAGGGTTGACGAAACCTCATCTAATGCCTGGTGCATGACCCAACAGCAGTCCACTACTGTTAATGAGGCAAGCGGTACAGATTCTGCTCTCCTCGGGCGAGTGGTTTCTCTTCTAGAGCAGTTCCTTGTCAAACAGAAGGGGCAAGAACAGAAAACTGAACAGGTCAAGGCCGTGCCTGAAAGCTCTGCAGTCCCCTGCAAAATATGTAGGGCTCAAGATCATACTACAAAGACTGACTGTTTTAAGGAGGGACTGTGTTTTAGGTGTTTCAAGACCGGGCACAGGGGTTTTGAATGCCCTGACAAAAGACAAGTAAAACAAGTCACAGCCAGCGTAGCCACTAGACCTGAGCATGATTTAAACTAGAAAACCTGCACTGTGGGGGGGACAGTGTGGGTGTTAGACAAGCAAAGACCCCAGAAAACCCATTAGCTGTTCATGTAACTACTAGTGACCACTTAAGTCAAAACAGTGCAAGTGAAGTAACTGCAGTTCAGCAAAAGACTCTCTGTGAGGCTCCAAAAGCTACCTACCAGAAAATTAATGATGAAGATGATCTGTTCTATGCTCCAGTATTGGTTGAGGGGAAAGTGAAACTATTAGCCCTCGTCGATAGTGGATCCGTTACCTGTACATTGAGTGAAGCAGCTGAACAGACACTTAAAGATTGGAACTTGATCTGCACAGATTCGAGTAAACCCACAAAAAAAGTACTTACTGGCTGTGGAGGGAATGAAACAAAACCAAAGTGTACATATGAGTTGAGTGTGGATATGCTTGAATGCAAGATGACAATCAACTTTCTAGTTGTCCCAGGTCAAAAAGATGAAATGATCGTTGGATCGAATGTCATCAGGCATGTGACTCGGCAGATGAGGAAAACGGAGTGGTACTGGAAAAGCTTATCTCAGCCAGTTCAAGATAATGTTCAAGAACCCTTGCTGAATGTGCTTTCTAATGTTGACCGCTGGCATGGAGATAAGATACCACAGAGAGTTGGCACAGTAGTATTGAGACAATGTCTCACACTAGAGCCACAACAAGAACATTTGGTTTGGGGAAGATTAAAGGAAGAAGTTCCCTTGTCTGTTGGAAGCACTGTAATGCTCGAACCCTCCACTTCCCGTTCTGCACCAAGAAATGTTATGGTAGCTCGCAGTGTTTGCCCACTCTGGGGTGATAAGTGGATTCCTATGAGAGTGATCAATATGATTGACCGCCCCATTGTTTTGCGCCGCAATACTAAAATAGCTAACGTGCACCCATGCCTTGCGCTAGAGGAACTAGATCTTGCAGAAAAAAGTACAGAATACCAGCAGGAAGGGGTTCAGCAGAATGTTGTTCAAGTTAATGAGCTTAATGAGAAAAGCAAACTGCAGTCTGACTATAAAGTCAAGCTGAGAGAATTGGGGCTGACAGAAATTGACATTGAGTCTTGTGAAGTAAGTGATTACTGGAAAGGAGAGCTGACTGACCTCATAGTACAGTATGAAAGTACCTTCTCTCGTGACAAGCTAGATTGTGGTGAAGTAAAGAACACTGTTCATCGGATACGACTCAAAGATGAGAAGCCTTTTCGACTGCCTTACAGAAGGGTTCCACCCACCCATTATCAAAAATTGAGACAAACATTGGATGAGATGGAGGAGCGCGGTATCATTCAAAAATCAAACAGTGAATGGGCGTCACCCTTAGTCTTAGTTTGGAAACCATCTGGAGAGTTAAGGATATGTACAGACTTTAGGTGGCTCAACCAAAGGACAGAGAAGGATGCATATCCTTTGCCCCATCAAGCTGATGCCCTCGCATCATTAGGAGGAAATAGTTATTTTAGCACCATGGATCTAACATCGGGCTTCTATAACATTCCAATCCATGAGGATGATCGGAAATATACGGCATGCACAACTCCAGTAGGGCTTTATGAATATAACCGTATGGCTCAAGGTTTATGTAACAGCCCAGCAACGTTCTCGCGCATGATGACATCTATCTTTGGAGACCAGAACTTCCTTTCGCTTCTTTGCTACTTAGATGATCTACTCGTCTTCGGTAAAACTGAGAAGGAAGCGCTTGATCGCCTTGAGATGGTGTTTTCCCGGCTCAGAGAGCATAACCTGAAACTGGCACAAAAGAAGTGCTATTTCTTGAGAAAAACTGTCAAGTTTTTGGGTCATATTGTAACTGAGAGTGGCATAGCAGCCGATCCAGCAAAAGTGTCTGCAATCAGTGACATTAAATCCACAGATCTGATGGAAGCAGACGGAAAGACTCCTTCACCAACCAAAGTTAAGTCCTTTCTTGGGATGGCAAATTATTATTCCCATTTCATTGAAGGCCTCTCGACTTTAGCGAAACCATTGTTTAAACTGACTGCTGGGCAGAAAGTCGGGAGGAGACATGGACAAAAGAAGCCCATCGTTTCCAAACCTAGGCGTTTAAGACCTGAAGACTGGGCTGCAGAGTGTGACACAGCTGTAGAAAATATAAAATATGTAATTTCTCACACCGTTGTTCTGGCCCACCCAGACTTCCACAGACCTTTTCTTTTGTCTACCGATGCATCTATGGATGGTTTTGGTGCAGTCTTGAGTCAGATTCCAGAAGGTGAGACAAAACCTAGACCAGTCGCTTTTGCAAGCAAGACCGTGTCAAAAGCCCAGTCCCATTACCCTGCTCATAGGTTAGAGTTCTATGCACTGAAATGGGCAGTTTGTGATAAATTCGCCCATTGGCTGAAGGGGACTCAATTTACAGTGCTGACTGATAACAATCCCCTGACGTACATTATGTCAAAGCCAAAACTAGATGCCTGCGAGCAGAGATGGGTATCTAAGCTTGCCCCTTTTGATTTTGACCTGAGATATATACCCGGTACTAAGAACATCCCTGCTGATCTTTTGAGCCGCCGACCTTTTGCCAGAACATTAGAGGTCTGTGATGCGCTTGAGATTAAATCTAAACATGTGACTTCTGAGACCATACAGGAAACTTTCCGGTTATCAGTGAATGTGCACCATCAAATGGGTGAAAGCAGCATGGATTCCCAGGTTGAAAAACTGAAGGTGGTTAGTACTGAAGGGGTAAGAGCTGTCTTTGAGTCCTGTCTCAACTGGGAAGCCAGCAGTTCAGTTCATAATGTTCATCTAGCCCAGAATAATAACTTTGTCTATGGAGGTGTCAGCACTCTTCCGGTTTTCTCTATGGAGGATATACGGATGAAGCAGAAAGCAGATCCCACTGTGTCCCGTGTTGTGTTCTTTGTCGAAAGGAAAAGGAGACCATCACGTAGGGAGAGAGACAATGAAACCGTACCGGTAATAAGACTTCTGAAACACTGGGAAAAGCTTGAAGTAAAAGATGGAATACTGTACCGCAGGTCCAAAGATCGGGTCGGTAAAGTCAGGTATCAGCTTGTACTTCCACTGTCACTGAGAATTGTTGCTCTCCGAGGAACTCATGACGATGCAGGCCATCAAGGACAAAGCAGAACCCTTCATCTTGTACGCCAGAGGTTTTTTTGGTCTGGAATGGACACAGATGTTAAGAAGTATGTCTCACACTGTAAACGATGTGTTGTCGGAAAGACGCAGGAACCTGAGGCTAGAGCGCCACTAGAATCTATCAGAACGAATGCACCACTTGAGCTTGTGTGTATAGATTTCTGGTCTGCAGAAGGAACACATGGAGAGAGTATTGATGTTCTGGTTATAACAGACCATTTCACAAAACTAGCCCATGCGTTCCCCTGTCCCAACCAGACAGCCAAAGTAGTTGCTCAGAAATTGTGGAACAACTTTTTCTGTGTGTATGGCTTTCCACAGAGAATACATTCCAACAAACTTGCAAATTTTGAGAGCAAATTGATCGCTGAGTTGTTGCTGGTGTCTGGTGTTGAAAAGTGACATACCACACCATACCATCCTATGGGCAATGGTCAGACTGAGAGATTTAATCGCACTCTTGGTAGCATGATCCACTCTTTGCCTCCTCGAGCAAAGGAGAAGTGGCCACAAATCATTCAGACACTCACGTTTTCCTATAATTGTACTACCCACGAAACAACAGGGTTTGCGCCTTTCTACTTAATGTTTGGAAGGATTCCAAGGTTACCTGTAGATGTCATGTTTGGAAGTGCCCTCAGAAATGAGGATGTTCAGACTTATGATGAGTATGTGAAATCTCTTCAGAAAGATCTCAGAGAAGCTGTGCATATTGCTAAAAGCAACACTACTGATGCACAGAGAAAACAGGCACAAGGGTATAACAAAAGATCTAAGGGCGCTCCTCTGGAGGTTGGAGACCGTGTTCTCTTAGTAAATAAAAAGGAAAGAGGAAAAGGGAAGTTGGTGGACGTGTGGGACTCAGCAGTTCATGTAGTGATATGGAAAGATCCATCATTGCCCATCTACAGAGTTGAGAATCCTACAACAAAGAACAGCAAGGTTGTCCATCGTAACTTCCTCCTCCCAGTCAATTTCCTTCCATTGGAAGAGCCGGACATCGAATCGACAGTCTTATCAACATTGTCGGAAGACGAAAGATATCAAACAGAAGACCAAAGATCTTTGCTCAGCATGGAAAGAGAATCGAGGAGCAGTAGAACAGCTGCATGGATTTTTCAAGGTGTAGGCCCAAAAGCACCTCAGAGCACTGGAAAATGTGCTGTGAAGAAGACCAAAGAACGTGTCACAGAGTTGGAAAAATCAGTCTGTGTAAGTCAAACAAGAGAGAAGAATCTTTCTACCAGAAGTGAAAGTGAACACAATGAAAGTTCTAGTGATGAACATGAAGCAAGGGATATGAACTCTGACAGTGAGCAGTCTGATGATGACAATGGTGTACATGAATTCGAACCAGATCAATTGTGCTGCAGGAATGGGGAAAGGCTCCAAGAATCTGTGAGCAACCAGAGTGTTCCAGCTGAATCAATTGTCATGTCAAATGATGCCAGTTCAATGAGCAGATCAGTCGGAAGCTTCAAGCATCCAGCCTCAAGTTGCAAAAGTGGACACGCACAGAGAAAGTCCCCAAGAACAGTGACTTTAGCAGATACTGCCTTGAAACCAAATGAAGGAACAGTGAGAACCAGGGCAGGACGGCTAGTGAAACCTGTCAGGCGCCTGCTTGAGTGTATGAGTATGATATTGACTGAGTCGGGGCAGAGAGATCCTCTTGCAGAGTTGCTCAAAATTCTGTCAAATTTGATAGAGGGTTGAATTGATCCTTGAAGTCAAATATTAAGCTGACCTTGAGAACTGATCAGAAATAAGAACTGAGTGAGCTTTAAATAGGTTTGAGAAGTACTTTTTGTGGGAATGTATGGTAATATGTATAAGGGCATATTTCTCCAGAGCAAAATGTTTTGCTATTCATTTGAATGACTATGGTCTGGGTATCCCACTTCAAAGGAAAATGTCTCTCCTACAGCCTTAAAGTTTGCTGAAATTTAGGAGGGGAGAGTGTAGTGTTTGGAGTTTTCCTGCAACTGTTCCAGCAAACTTTTATTTGTTCAATAATTAAATTGGTTAAATAGAATTCAAAATAATTACTTACATCATCAATATAATCTTTATTTTGTTCTGCAAGACAGGGAAAATATGTATTTTTGGTTATAATTAATATTTTGAGTTTGTTCTGTGAATGACGTCATCGGTAATGGACCGGTCGCGCGCGCACCTGCTCTCTCTCAGAACAGCCTGTGACTGGAGAGAGTCAGGTATGTCCCTACTGTGCTCTGCATTTAACAGCGAAAATATGCTATATTAAGTGAAGTTTTAAGTTGACATTTATTATAGAAGTGTCATAAAACGGGAATGAGTTTATGTATGCATTTTTCTGCCTACAGTTCAATGTATTTTCAGAGTTTTATAAACGCACGTGTTTGTTTTATGTTGCCGCCTGCGCGCCAAATTAGAGTGCAGGTTTTTCCCTGTTAATAATTTTCTCCACATATCATTTTGGTGGATTGAGTCTGTGGTATATAAAATGTATGTTTATAGCCATGTGTGATCTGTGTATTAAATGAATTGCAGTTGTTGTTAGGGAGGACGGTACTTAACGTTTCTTTTCTCATACATCCTTCAGCTGGAAAAGAGTGAACCTTGAAGGCGTGTGTGTTGATTGTCTGTCCTCTGTCAATAAACTGCAGGTATGTTTAACAACAACAATAAAGAAAAAAACCACTCTACGATCTGACAAATTGAGACATAGGCTATTGCTATAATATTAATGTAAAAATATGTACTTTTGATGGAATTTAATTGCTTTAATTTGATTTGTGTGAATGTGAATTGTCATAAATGAGACGCAGAAAGAAATTAATTGTTGTAATACAAGACTATTGTAAAAACTGCTCTGAGAACAGCCTGTGACTGGAGAGAGTCAGCTGGAAAAGAGTGAACCTTGAAGGCATGTGTGTTGATTGTCTGTCCTCTGTCAATAAACTGCAGACTTGGTCCACCGAAGCCAGTGGTGTCGTGGGAGTTTCTTTGTGGCGTGAGACAAGATCCGCTACATGTATATATATGGTGTCTCCTCTCCACCAGTAAGCTGGTGTGTGGTGAGCGTTCTGGCGCAATATGGCTGCCGTCGCATCATCCAGGTGGATGCTGCACATTGGTGGTGGTTGAGGAGATTCCCCTTCAATGTAAAGCGCTTTGAGTGTTGAGAAAAGCGCTATATAAATGTAATGAATTATTATTATTATTATTATCTATTGTCTGTGGTTTCCTTTCTCACGCTCATCATTCCTCAAGTCCTGGCAAAACTCGAGAAATGCAGGTGTCGCTCGCTAGCACTCTTTCCTCTGGCCTGAGAAAGCCAGTGAAGAGCAGAAAGCAGTAGACAATATAACGACAATAAAGAATGAGCAGGGTTTATTGAATAATCTCACTTGTATACGTTTCATTGATCAGGCTTCGTCTGACCATAGAGGTGTTAGATTCCAGGTTTTTTGGAGTCAACTCCCGTCTCCCACCGTAGGAATCGATGGAATCAACTACTTGACTTTATTTACTTTACACCAAAGCAGCATCAGGAATAATACAAGATTGCAGTACATATTACATACTATGATATTAAATCATTTATTTATTTTCCCCAACACAAACTTTAAAATACCCTTAAAACAGTAACTGTCTGAATTAGTCTAATTTAGCGATGACATTACCTTGACTTGACGAGGAGTATCAACGTTGTTACCTAGCTCTTGCTGATACTTAATTTTACAGAAAAATTACAAGAAACAGCCATGGTCGAATATTATGTCAGAATTAAACGGGAAAGGAGGTATTCCTTCATGAATTTATCTTATTATATTGGGCGGGTGATGGCTCTAAACGCACATGATTGTTGTCTTAAAAAACTGCTGGGATGGTCTAGTTAAAGATATTAAAAATTAATACAATACATACAAAAATACACAATAATGTTAACTTGATGTGTTTATTCTTGATGTCAGTTTTTAATGATTTATGGTTAGTATTAATATAACATCATTTAAACTACAAAGCTGGCACGGAGGCATGTATAATTACAAACTGAAGTCACTATGACTGTTATCTATTTCTAAAGTAAGTTACATGCACAGAAACGGATTAAATTCCTGTGCTGGAGTGGAGCCTGACTCTACGGCTATTCCGAGACCAATCGACTCTTTTGTAGTCGACTCCCCATCACTATATGACCAGCATAAATACAAGAAGTGTGTTTATTTCAGACTGCTTAACAACAAATATAAAATGAAAGGATATAAAGCACGACACAGATGTATGGTTGAAGTGACACACACACACAAGTTTCTATTGAGATCCTTAGATATCCTTCATTTACACAGGAAATTATCAACAAACTGTGCGATTGATTCATTCTCTTGAATATGTGTCTTAATTCCCTCGACTTTGACATTCTGTTCCTGTATTTCTTTTGTTATTGCTTCTAACTTTAACGTCTTTGTCTATTGAGATCATCTATGATTTGTTTGTATCATCCAGACATGTTTGCAGTGAGTCTCATTGTGTCTCTATTGACACAATTGTTAGTATTCTTGCCTGTTTTTTTCTGGTTTTCTCTTTAAGTTCAGCTGTGTTATTGATGTAATGAAGAGAAAATAAGAGACTATAACATCTCACTGTTACTGATTTATCATGCAGCCCAAAGCATTATGGGTAGAATCCGTCTAATGTATATTCTGATTCATCAACACAGTTTCACTGATGATTTATAATAAACATAAAACCCAGGATAGACTGTGTCAGTGAATGTGGTCTGGACTGTGTGTATGAGGCTCATTGGGTCAGAGACGCTGTAGAAGGACAGAGTTCCTGCACTGTGATCCACATACACTCCTATTCTCCTGCTGATGGACTTTACAAGGAGTTCAGTCTCTATGTTATTGTGTATGAAGGAGTAACTGGAGGAAGAGCAGATCAAACTCCAGGACTGATCTTTACGTCCAAACATACAGTCAAAACCCCCTCCCTTCCTGCTGATGCTCTTGTATGACACTGATATTAACACACCTCTCCCACTCCACTCAATCTCCCAGTAACAGCGTCCACACACACTCTCTCTACACAACACCTGAGGACACACATCATCAAATCTGTCTTGATGATCAGGATACGACTGCTCTGTAAGAGTGTTAGTAATCACTCTGTTCCTCTCAGACAAACGGAGGTATTTATTCACTGTGTTCAGATCCAGAGTGAACTGATGGGAATCTGATGGAGATAAAACACAACAGAATCAGGAATTATGACTTATGAATTTAATGTACACTGTAAAAAGATTTTTTTAATTAAAAACCACACAATTGCTGAACATTTTGTCTTAATTAAAAAAAAATTGTGTTAAAAAATCCACTCAAAATATACTTCATCCAATTGTGTTGGAACTATCTGAATAATTTGTGTTGCATTAACTGAAACTGGGCTGTGGATTTTTAGTTCCCAGCATGCTTTGTATGATCAGGAGAGTAAATGCTGAAATTAATTGTAATTGTAGTGTTTTTGAGGGAAATGCCTGCTGATGTGTTATGTTCAGTTATGTTTGACATGTAAAAGAGTTTCTGTTATGTTAGGTATTGCAGAATTTGTGTTCAGACTATGAGAGGCGACATGACAAACATCATGTGTGTTGCTTCACTCAATGAGCAAAAACTGCACTCATTACGTGTTCAGCACAGTGTTTCTTTACAAAATGACATTGCCATCTACTGGCCTGGCAGCAAATACAACGATTTAAGTGGTTTTCGCAGGTCTGTTTGAACTGGGATTGTTTTGACAATGTTAGGGTTAGGGTTAATCGTCCGTACAAAGAAAAATGTAAAGGAGAAACCTTTCGGTTTTTAGTAAATCATTGCGTTAAGGACAACTTTTCCACACAATTAGATTATGTCTGTACAACAAGACTAAAACAACTTAATAGATTTACGTTCCTGTGTTATTATTATTAAATTTAACATACAGGATGAGCAATTAAGAAGAGACTGGTCTCAGGGTACGTTAATGCACCTGTTAGCCAGCAACCCCATTTTTGAAAAATCCCCAGAAATGGCATACCCAAACTAAAACAGATACAGTTCATGAACCCTTTGTACTAAAAGCACAAGTATGATCTAATTTGAAAGCTGACACATGGCAGTCTTTTGTAAATTTAGAATTAATTATTGTCACAATGAACAAAATAGTTATAAATATTTTTTGTAAAGTTATTAGAAATTTATTTTTATGAAATATCTTCATGAAAATAAAATTGAAGTTGGCATTGTATCTAGAAATGCACTGCCGCTAAAGCCACATGTCTGACCATATTATATTTAAAATCTGAAGATAAGTCTAAAACTCTGTATTTAGTTAATGTTTTTCAAGATCATGTCTATGACTTTATTTTGATTAGATTCTAAAATGCAAACTGATGTTTATTGTCATCTTCTAAGGATCCATTCAGTCTACTGTCTCTCATATACTCTCATACTACTCTCATATACATCATATATCGTTGCAATCATGTTTATTGTCTCCAAAACGTCTTTAATCTGCATGTTACAGTGATCTCTGGAAGCTTTGTTTATGTCAGGGACTTCCTGGGATGTCACATGATATGGCTCTTCTTCATGTATTCCATATATGGACTAAATGTGCTCAGGCTGCCAGTATGGATTGACAACACAGTACATCAGAGTATCCAGCGCTCATAATGATTACATTGGCACATTTTGGGTATAAATTAAAAAAATATTATTACTCTCTATAGAAATCTGACGTAAACCTATGATAATCTATCAATATTGCTCCAAATATGCAAATCTTGCTCCAACTGTTTAAAAAAATTATTTACCCTTGGCAAGGAAAATTACAAGTTCAACCAAATTTACTGATTCATGGTGACTTAAGTTAAAAATACTTTGTGTGAATTATTACCTTAAATTTTTCAGGTTGAATCTATGTTATATTTTTTTCAGTGTAACTGAATTCTTCATGTTCAACATCAGCAGTCTCTCAGTACCGTTTATCAGATATCCTGTGCAAATCATCATTTTCACAATCAACTCTAAAACTCTTCTGTCATGTTTTCTTTCACCTTCTACAGGAAGAACTTGAAACACACTCAGTGAGTTTTCTGCTTGTTTTCTTAGTGACTTACATTGTAGGAAGTCGTTCCTCATCCTGGGAACAATGTTGGTGAAAGTGACTGTGGAAATCAACAGACATGAAGAGTGTGATTATCATGTCAAGAGAAAATGATCCCTGCATCTGTTTACTAAGACATTTCTAATATGATCTTCTACATGATATGAGACAATGGATGATCATTTCTGAGAGCAGAATCTCCAGAACTTTACCTCTCTCAGAAATCTTCTTCAGCTCCTCTTTGCAGAAATCCTCCAGTTTGTCTCTCAGCTGTAGGACATATTCTCTCACACCATCAAAAGAGGAGAGAGAACTGAAGGGATTGTCATTTATGTCTGTAGATTCAGGAGGAGCTGAGAGAGACTGGAAACTCTACAGAAAACAGAAAACATATTCATTAAATAACATTAGAACTACAATTTCTAGCATTTGACATTTACACTATCCTCCAAATTATTTCATAGACAGATCCCATATAAAGCATCTGCTAATAACAAATATAACAGATAAAGCGCATCAGTGTGACACATTCAGGGCTGTTTCTACCAGAACCCTCGGGTCAGCAGTGGCACCGGCGGTGAAGGAGCCGACCATGGACGAGCTGTTGGAGGAAGAGCCCACAGTGGAGCTTCGGCGTTGGATCCGGGCTGAACCAGGGGACAAATCAATCGAGGCGGAGCTGAGAGAGGTTCAGATCCATACAGAGTCGAAGTACGAAGACCCAGGGTAACACCACTGATCTGGAGGGCCAAGGCGGAGCCACAGGCTCACGGGACTGAGGTGGAACCGGGGGCTTGAAAGACAGAGGCCAATCCGGTGGAAGCAAGGATGAAGGAGGAACCGGAGGGAAGCAGGAGCCCTGTGGAGCCAAAGGGGTGTAGGGCAGTGGCGTAGCCGGATATTTGTGAGTCATCAATGCATTTGTTAATGTCTATATAGTGACACCTGCTTGCTGGTGTTATCGCTGTTTACAATAAATTTGTTTTGGATAACTGCCATTGTACTGATTGTTTCTTTTTGTTTATTTCCTTTTTTATGTGAATAAACTAAACCATTATATCATACCATTGTAAGGATGGATTTCTACTAAGACTGAATTCAAGAATTTGAACCTGCAATAAAACAATACAACTCACTAATCTGAAGAAGATATCTAAGGGACAGAGAGCACAACACAACTGGCCTAATCTCATCTCTTCCCCCCATGCTGAGTTCCTGACTCCCAACACTGTCTTCTCCCCTTCAGGTCTCATTCAGTTCTCATTCAAATCTCACAAACCTATCGTCTCCAGCTGTTTTATGTGAGGTCAAAATAAATACTTCTGGTGCGAATGGTAAAGTGGTTTCATTCCCACAGCAGCAGAACAGTCAGAAAAAGAAAACAATGCTTGTGTGTCTGATGTGGGAGATGCCCGAATAAAGATCGTTGATAACCATTTGTCTTTATCCTCCAAACTCAGGCGTGACCACTTGGGTCACGAGAAAGGGTCCAATGAAAGCTGAATAAATATTTGGGTGCTAGATGTTTATTGTTCTTTTGTTCCACTTGGGTATTTAAAGGGAATTGGCAAACCACTCAAGGAAGCATCTGTAAACAGAACTTCCCACACTGTTGCTGTGTGTCTCTATTGCCAGGTACGCTGACTCTTTTAAACTATTTTTGATATTGCATTTTGAATTATGTATTTTATGCTGATCAGTTATGTATTGTGTATTCTTTTTAATCCTATGAATTGGTTTAACTCTGCCTGGCAAAATAAATGTTACATCTTGATTCATTCTGAAGTATTCTGAAATTGTTATTTTAGTAGATTATAAGGAGGCTGGTGCTACTGCAAATCTTGCACGGTAGGTCAAACTAAAGGCGCATGTATGAATGGAGCAGTAGACACGTCATCTGAAGACCTTTTGATTTCTGTCTATTATTGATTTAGCAAGTTGTATGGAAGTGGTTAAAATAAACTACATTTTTTGTACGAGTGAGCAGTAGGCAACCGACTTAAGAGGTATTAGCTAACCCTGCATCCACTGACTAAAGTCAGAACTGACAAGTTTGTGTCCGTGAGAAACACGATCCGGCCAACGTGATCACTATGCGGCATTGGGTCCATAATGAATTAATAACTGAGAGACTCATAAGTATGAGAGACTCAGAATAATCAACGATCTAAATTAAATCAAAATTAATCTTTTGATCAGCTGTTAAGATAGAAAATCAGTAAAAAATAAAGAGTCATTTAAATTTGGAGTCAGATTAAATTATTCATGGAGTCAGAATTAAAATTGGAAAATCACTTTAATTTATTAAACAGTTGATTTTCCAGAAGCGCCAGTAAAGACATACACGCTGAATACCTCCGACCACAACAGTGGATTCCGTTTTTGGGCCATTGGGTGGAGCTTACACCATCTCATCATTGGAGCAGTATTGAATTCCCTGTAATGGCGACTAAAGGAAGTGACAAATCGCACTTTAGTCACTACAACCGTATTAGGGATGTTTTCACCCACTGTGAAGGAGGAACCACAACTGGAGAATACCGACTCCGCATACTCACAGAATATCCCTTGAGGGCCATCCACGGGCAGGCATGCCTTCGTCTGATCTTTGAGCCCGGTGTGATATAAGGCGCACAGGGAGTCATCTGGGTAGAGCACCATGTGATCTAGATGGAGATACTGGTGGGTGTGATCCTCAAGGGAACGTTCAGCACTTAATGCATTTGAATTTCGATGAAACAATACTTGCATATGGATCTCTGTGTCACTGAATAAGGATGCTTGGACACGCGTTTCGGTCCTCGATGAGTCCCTTAGGTCGGAGCGTTCTTCCGGTTCTTCCAGGGCGCGTATGGCTCGCGGGAAGTTCAAAACATTACGTGTAGGTGAGTTGCTGAAAATTAGGCTGAGTCCGTTTCACCCGGAGATCGAAATGACTACAGTACAAAGTTTAAAACAAAGAAAAGAACTAGAACCAAAATAAGAAAATCTGGAACTTGAACACAAAGGAAGAGACAAGTAGAGAAGAAGCGAAGTCCAAGGATCACAAAGGGAAGAGAGAAGATGCTCGGGCCCTCATCTTTTTAAGGAAAACAGTCCACACCTCTTTTGGAGCAGAATGACCAATCACACTCAGAAACTTTGCGAGGGAGAGAATCTCTTTGTCTCTGTCTGACATGCTAATTTGTATGGTTTATGACGGGTGTCAGAATTCGTCATTTCTACTCCCAAGAATGGAAAACATAGTGTAATACATTTTATCGTAACCTACTAAATATTTTTAACTAAAGCAGACCGAGAGGTTTAATTCGGTACCAAAAAGTCTATGCGTGTCATCTACAAAGGTAGAGATACATTCTTATACTTGAATATAAGCATTTAGAGTTTACCTAACACATCTAGAGAAGTCATAACTATACTAAAATGAAAGCAGAACACATCGGTATACAGGAATATATTGTACCCTTTTCAGAATTGCCCATTTCTGGATTCAAATGTGAAGAATGTTTATATGTGTGTGTGTGTGTGTGTGTGTGTGTGTGTGTGTCTGTGTGTGTGTGCGTGTGTTGTGTCGTCTTCACCCGGAATTCTTTCTTGCCGGAAAGGGGGGGTAGTTGGTGATAAAGATCTGTTTGAGGCTCGCTCATCGCTGGTTTTATGGCTGTTTGTTTTAACTGCGCACGCCACAAAAGTGTCAATTGAACCAATTAGGTGCAGACTCTCTGGCGCTAGGCTAGTGAGTTATTGGACAAAAGTCGATGGTGACAAGCTTTCCTCAAACTCAGAATGGGTACGTCATGTGAGACTGTCCAGATACGCTACATCAGTAAAGATTACAGTGACTTTTACCTTGTGTAAGAAGGTTCAGAAAAATTAAATTAAATTGCTCAGGTAATACTAAGCCCATGCTTATTCAGAAAATTGTTTCCTGAGAGATTTCCAGAGCTGAAATTCACTTCTAAGTGTTTTCTTTTTTTTAAACAATATGATCAGATGAGAGTCTGACTGATGATTACATAATAACCAAACACACAGATTAACACTTCAGTCAACTGTTTCTCTGTGAGTCTCTTGCTCAAGTTCACTATGTTCCTGTTCTTCTAGATCTCTGTTACCTGCAGGAAATGGATGTGATCCTGTGTGGGTGAAAGCTGCTCCAGCTCAGCGTCACTCCTCCTCAGATCATTGATCTCCTGCTCCAGTTGCTCCAGTCTTTCTTCAGCTCGACTCACTGCAGTCCTTTCCTGATCTCTGATCTGCTGTGTCGCCTCAGAGCGGCTTCTCTTAATGGAGCGGATGAGCTCAGCGATCCTCTCACTGTCCTCCACTGCTGTCTGCGCAGAGCGCTGTTAGGAAACACATCACAATCACACAGTGAGCTTCAGTGAGTCTTGTCTGAAGCTCATCCAATAAAACTCATCCTGCAATAAAGCAATAAAATGCACCCTGAACAGAAGATCTCAAAGAAAGAGCACATGACATTGTCTTGTCCAAACTTTTCTCCTTCCTTATCTCTGCATCCCCCTCTCCCTCGCTTTCCCCTGATTCAAGTCACTGAAAGTTCACTGAGAATGTCTATATGATGTATCTTGTGAATCTATTGTTTTTCCTTTTCATGTTTGGTATCATTTTAAATGTTTCAGTGCGATTGGTAAAATGGTCTTAATTTCATTGCAGTCATTGGTATTATGAGAAAGACTGAACACTTAGGAGAATCCTGTTCTCCTCTTTGGGTGGTGTCTCTTCAAGATATCTGATAATTCTCTCCTCTCCCCCGAAACCAGGTGCTACCCCCTGGGGTACATGAATAGACCCAAAACAACTCTAAAACATATTTGTACAAGCCTTTTGTTCTGGTCTGGGTATATAAGGGTAACTGGCAGAGCAGTCTATGGGAAACAGTAACCAGGAAACCCCCATGTAGTGCTGTGTCAGTGGCTTCTCGAGTCTTGCATTCAGAATACACTCACACACCACTGTGTGTCTCTGTCAAATAAAATGTTATATTTGATTTATTCTGCATTATTCTGAAATCATTTTTCTAGTATGGATTAATGTGTAGTCTGGTGTTTCCGCAAATCTCTGTCCAGGATAGATCACATTGAAGGCACTAATGAATGGAGCATGGAGCACATCATTAAGGAGACCTTACGATTTCTGACTATCACTGACTTTGCATCGTTTGCATCGTAGCACGTTGCATCTTGCGACGATTAAAAAATTACACCTTTGTTATGAGTCAGCAGTGAGCGGCATCTTAAGGGTAAAATAGTTGCACTGCATCCTCTGACTATTTCAGAACTGGCTAGTTTGTGATCGTGAGCGCACATTCGCGACGTTAAGTTTCAAAGCGATACCGGGTCCTTTAATGAATGAATAATTGAAAGTATGGGATACCCAGAATAGTCAAAGATCTAAATTAAATCATAATCAATATTTATGATTATTTTTTAATAAGAAACACAATCTAAATTTGATTATCATTTGAAATTGGAGTCAGATTAAACACAGAGCTAAAGTAATATTAAAACTAAATTCTAATAAATAAGGTGAACTTCACTGGAGTGCTGAAAAGACATACACGCGTTATACCTTCGCCCACACCGTTGGATTCCGTCATTGGGCCAATGGGTGGCCCTTACACTAGAGGGCGCCGAACCATGACAAGCACAAGCATCTCAAACTTGTGAAGAACTATCTGCGACTTAAAACTCAACAATGCGTTTAATGCAACCAAATGACGCGGAACGAGCTGGCCTTCCTGTTGAATAAAGTGTCATATAAATGAATGTCCAATCATTCTAAAATTCTCCTTTCACTCCTCAGTGTCTGTGAAGTGAAGTAGGACAACGGCCCACAAATCTGAGTTTCAGATTCTGAGACGCGGGTAGAGGCATTTTTACAGCGTTATAAATATAAGCAGCAAGGAACAACGGTTCATATGCTCATTTTCTCCAAATTATGAACAGAAATGGATAAATATTAAGTCTGCTGTTTAAAACAAATAAAGATCCAATGTAGGAGAATGGTTATTATGCGCAAAAAGCAGGAAACTCTGTATATTCTTGGAATGAGCGCATGTCAAAAATCAATTCCGATTTGAAGCTTGTGACATATAAACACGCACACCAACCCGATCACTTCATTTTGGGTTCATGTAAACACTACGTTCGGATTCATCAGTCAGAATGAATTCAGTCCGATTGAAATAAAAGTTGTGCATGTAAACGTTGTCACAAGATCATTTAAATGGATTGGGCAAAATTTCAATTGAGCTCCAAATCTGTCGCAAATTGGATTACTTCAAGAACAGTTTGCAGCAGTCAAAGCAAGATAGGTCCTCTTTTAAATAGTGAGTCAACTGTATTAATTCATTACACCTGTCTTAAGTCAACAGTAGGGGTCAATATGTGATAAGTTGGCATTTTTTTCTCTTCAAAATTTGAACGTAGGGGGCGGCATATTCCTATTTTGCCCAGAGCGCTGGATTGTCTTCCTGGTCCTGGTCCTGGTCCTGACTGTGATTGCCCTGGTCCTGACTGTGACTCCTTAAATTTTCTTCTTCTCCAGACTTACCTTATGAGACGCCACAGCCTCTCTCAGCTGCTGAAGATCTTTCTCTCTCTGCTGGATCCTCTGCTGGAACGACCTCTGCGTCTCCTTCAGCTGCTTCTACACCACAAATCAATAACAGAGATGTCAGTTTATTCTGCTGTCACATTTCTTTCGGTTCTGTGCCGGGATTCGGACATTCATGCTCTGTGTGTTTGTATTCTGCTGTGAGTTCACAGCATAAGCATTTGCTTGTTCTTGGTCTTGTTGTGTAAGCATGCGGTTTCGAGTTCGCTCTAGCAATACGCTCTTCTGTCCGCGTGTTGTGTTCTGTGTAGCATGTGATTCATGTTTCCATCGGCCGTGTGCTTTTATGTTAAATTTTGTCTTGTGCTGAGCAGCATGCGGCTATTTTGTTATCTGATCATTGGTTCATTTGCCCCACCTGTTTTCCCTAATCACCTGCCTTGTTTGGCCCTATATATTCTCCTTGTGTTTGCAGTCCTGTGCCAGATCATCGTCATATGTTCCCCTTGTATCCTGTCCTGCCAGATCCTATTTGCCCATCCAATTCATGCCTTGACCAGCCATGCCTGCCTGTTAAAAGTTAAATCCAGTAACAGTAGAATAAATAAGCAATGGCTGTAGGTTCAAACTTGTTAAAGGGATGATAGATTAGTTTCCACCATCGTATATGAATTTACATTAAGCATCAGGCCTCTTTCATACTGCAAGCATAAGTATCATAAAAGTGAAACTGATTTAAACACAGATGTAAAGCAGCAGGGTAAATACTTTGAAATTTTGTTTTGAATTTTTTTGTAAAATAAAAGTCAGAAATTAAATGGGATCCTTTATTGTATATTTACTGCACTTACCCTATAACTACACAGAACAAGGGGGTAACAAGCACCACTTTAATTTACAGCCCGCAGGAGTTACACTTACTCTGTAAATACACAGTTGAAACGGGTAACAAACACTACTTACTATGTTACAATACGAAACAACACTATTTGCACAGTAATTACAGAGAAAGGTACTCTACTAAAACAAAACAAAAAAAACGTTTTAATTACACAGTATATTTGCCCTGACATTTAAGTGTCATTGCAATACAATGTGATAACAAGGTACTAAGTACTACATGGTACGTTCTAAACTAAAATCATAGCAGAAACTATTTTTTTTTTGGCTTAACGTTAAGTAGTTTAGTGTCATGAGCTGGGTTTGTTCTCTCTCTCTCTCTCTCTCTCTCTCTCTCTCTCTCCTTCCCTCTCGCTTTGGCCCTGCCTGTCTTTTCCCACCTGTTCATTATCGTAATTAGCGCTCGCTCTGCTTCTCTGTTATACCTGTTCTCACTTTGTTCTCATTACCTTCTCTCTACTTCTAGCGTTTGTTCCCCTTGTTCTTTGTCGGATTATTTCGTGTGTACGTGAGTCTTGCCTGTGTGATATGTTGTCTCGATGAAGAATTACCTTTCATTGTCTTGTCTAGTCTAGAGGAGTTGTGCTCGTCTTGTGTGCTTTCTCTGCCTGTCATCCTGCTGCTGGAGACCTTCTCTCTGCGTCTTTGAGGCCACTACAAGGACTGTGTTACTGCCATGTGAATATCCAGCTCTGCTCTCTACTTCTAAGACAGGAATCTTCTGTGTTTTGCTGACCATCTTTATACTGTTCTATTTGAGTTCATTCCAGTTCTGTGACATTGCTCGACAGACTGCCTATGTTATTTCTTCATTAAAGACTATTGCAAGAACTTGCCTTTGCACTTGGATCCTCCGTTTCTTCTAACAGAATAATCCGACCCGAATGGATCCAGCGAAGGAAGACCCTTTCCGTTCGGCGGTCGAGTTGCAGGGGGCCATGCTCGGTAGACATGAGGAGGAGTTGTCTGCCTCCAGACACGTTGTGGAGAGTTTAGCGGCTCAAGTGTCTGATTTATCTACCCAACTTCTCCATCTTCGTCATGAGTCGTCGTCATCACAGAATCGTCTTCATTCCCCTGAACCGAGAATAAATAATCCTTGCTACGCGGGTGAGCCCACTGAATGTAGAGCATTTTTAACACAATGCGAGGTGGTTTTTTCTCTCCAGCCTCAGACTTATGCGGAGGATCGCGCTCGGATCGCCTATGTGGTCTCTTTGCTGACTGGGCGTGCACGCGATTGGGGAACGGCCGCTTGGGAGGCACAGGCTTCCTGCTGTGGTTGCTACGATTTGTTCAAGGAGGAGATGATCAAGATCTTCGACCGTTCTGTGTACGGACGCGAAGCCTCGCGCCTTCTTGCTGTGCTGCACCAGGGGGAGAGATCTGTTGCAGATTTCGCCGTCGAGTTCCGGACTCTGGCCACCACCTGTGAGTGGAACGAACCTGCGTTAGTTGCTCGCTTCCTGGAGGGACTTAACATCGAACTAAGGGAGGAGATTTATGCTCGTGAATCGCCGGCTCAGCTTGATCCATTAGTGGAGCTAGCTATTCGCCTGGACAAGTGCTTCGAGCAGCGGCGGCGCGTCCGAGGTTCCTTTTCCAGACAGCGAGAGGCCCCGCCTTCAGCCTTTGATTCGTCTGCTCTCAGACCTGAGCCCGAACCCATGCAGCTGGGTGGCATTCGCCTCTCTCCTACTGAGCGGCAGCGACGTATTCAGAATCGCTTCTGTCTGTATTGTGGTGCGGCTGGCCACTTTGCCTCTTCGTGTCAGTTAAAAGCCAGAGCTCGCCAGTAGACCGGGGAGTACTGGCGAGCGCAACTGTCCTCTCCTCACCGCCCAAGACTCGTTCCACCTTTCCTGCTGTTCTTCGTTGGGCCGGCTCTTCCGTCTCTTGCTCGGCACTCATCGACTCTGGAGCGGAGGGGAATTTCATCGACGAGAAATGGGCTCGCGAGAATCACATCCCTCTAGTGGACTTAAAGGACACTACTACTGTCTTTGCCCTGGACGGCAGGGTGCTTTCTACTGTTCTCCGTGTCACCATCCCGGTGAGTCTTACAGTCTCAGGGAATCATCAAGAGACAATTTCGTTTTATATTTTTCAGTCCCCTTTTACCCCGATTGTTTTAGGCCATCCGTGGCTTACCCAACATAACCCGCAGATTAACTGGGACAAGGGCACTATTCTTTCTTGGAGTCTTGCTTGTCATGTTAATTGTTTGGTGTCTGCTGTTCCTGCTGTCTCTTCTGTCTCTGTGTTTCAGGATGAGCCTGGTGATTTGTCTGGAGTTCCGGAGGAATACCTCGATCTGCGAGCGGTGTTCAGCCGTTCCCGGGCCACATCTCTGCCTCCTCATCGACCGTACGATTGCAGTATCGATCTCCTTCCGGGCACTATGCCACCTCGCGGAAGGCTATATTCCCTCTCTGCGCCCGAACGTGAGGCTCTTGAGAAGTATCTCACTGAGTCTCTCAACGCTGAGATCATTGTCCCGTCCTCCTCTCCCGCCGGGGCGGGGTTCTTCTTCGTTAAGAAGAAGGATGGCTCTTTGCGTCCCTGCATAGATTATCGGGGGCTGAACGACATAACGGTCAAGAATCGGTATCCGTTGCCCCTTATGTCGTCAGCCTTCGAGATCTTGCAGGGCGCAAAGATCTTCACGAAGTTGGATCTGCGCAACGCGTACCATCTTGTGCGTATAAAGGAGGGAGACGAGTGGAAGACTGCGTTCAATACGCCGGTTGGGCACTTTGAATACCGTGTTTTACCGTTCGGTCTGGTCAACGCTCCCGCCGTGTTTCAAGCCTTGGTTAATGATGTCCTGTGGGACATGATTAACGTATTTGTGTTTGTTTATCTGGACGATATTTTAATTTTTTCACCCTCTCTCCAGGTGCACCGTCAACATGTGCGTCGCGTACTGCAACGTTTGCTTGAGAATCGCCTTTTTGTTAAAGCTGAGAAGTGCATGTTCCACTCTCGATCGGTAACTTTCCTCGGTTCTGTTGTATCGGCAGAGGGCATCAGCATGGACCCCGACAAGGTTTGTGCGGTCATAGAATGGCCCGTTCCGGACTCTCGCATTGCACTCCAATGTTTTTTGGGGTTTGCTAATTTCTACCGTCGGTTTATCCGAAATTTTAGCCAGGTTGCCGCCCCGCTGACAGCACTCACCTCGACCAGGTCTCATTTTACTTGGTCCGAGGTGGCCCAGAACGCATTCGATCACCTCAAAGGGTTGTTCACCTCCGCTCCCATTTTAATTACTCCAGATCCCACAAGACAGTTCATCGTCGAGGTCGATGCTTCTGACGTAGGGGTGGGGGCTATACTTTCCCAACGCTCCTCGCGGGATGACAAGGTTCATCCATGTGCCTTTTTTTCGCATCGCCTCACTCCCGCGGAGCGCAATTATGATGTCGGTTACAGGGAACTTTTGGCGATCCATTTAGCTCTGGGGGAGTGGCGCCACTGGTTGGAGGGGGCCAGTGTTCCCTTCATTGTTTGGACCGATCATCGTAATTTAGAGTACATTCGTTCCGCTAAGAGGTTGAATGCTCGACAAGCTCGCTGGACGCTATTCTTTGGTCGGTTCGAGTTCTCCATCTCCTACCGACCCGGCTCAAAGAATGGTAAGCCTGATGCTCTCTCACGTCAGTTCGGCTCGTCTGAGGGGGCTTCCTCCAAGGAGGGTATCCTACCACACCATTGTGTGGTCGGGGCTGCCGTCTGGGGAGTCGAGCAGACTGTGAAGAGAGCTCTTTCGCACATCACGAGATCACCTCGAGCTCCTGAGGGAGCTTTGTTTGTTCCCGAAGCCGCTCGCTCTGCCGTTCTACGGTGGGGTCATTCCTCCAAATTAGCCGTCCATCCCGGGGTAAGGGGCACGCTGGCCATCATTCGCCAAAGATTTTGGTGGCCTACTAGAGAGCGCGACATTCGTCGTTTTGTTGCTTCATGTCCTGTCTGCGCCCAGACTAAGTCGAGTAACTCTCCACCCGCGGGTTTCCTTCGACCACTTCCTATTCCTTCTCGTCCGTGGTCGCACATCGCTCTAGACTTTGTAACGGGTCTTCCGCCGTCTGCGGGGAACACGGTAATTTTGACAGTGGTAGATCGATTTTCTAAGGCGGCTCATTTTATTCTGCTTCCCAAGTTACCGTCCGCTAGAGAAACTGCACAAGCGATGGTCGATCACGTTTTTAAGATCCATGGGCTTCCGTCGGACGTCGTTTCGGATAGGGGGCCTCAGTTTGCCTCCCAGTTCTGGGGGGAGTTCTGTCGACTGATTGGGGCATCCCCCAGTCTGTCGTCAGGGTTCCATCCCCAGACCAATGGGCAAGCTGAGCGTACCAACCAGATTCTTGGTCGCATGTTGCGTAGTCTGACTTCTCAGTGTCCTGCTTCCTGGTGCGACCAACTTTCCTGGGCTGAGTACGCTCACAATTCGCTACCGTCGTCCGCCACGGGATTATCCCCATTCCACGCTTGCCTCGGTTACCAGCCCCCGTTATTCACTTCCCAGGAGACCGAGTCCTCCGTGCCTTCAGTGCAAGCGTTCATTCAGAGGTGTAGACGCACCTGGAGGAGGGTGAGATCTGCTTTGTGTCGTACCAGAGCGCGTACACGACGGGCCGCTAATCGACGCCGGGTTAGGGCTCCCAGATACGTTTGTGGTCAGAAGGTGTGGCTTTCCACTCAGAACTTGCCACTTAAGGTTAGTTCCCGCAAACTCATGCCCCGTTTCATTGGGCCTTTTTGTATTGTTAAAGTTCTCAGCCCGGTAGCTGTTAAGCTCAGATTGTCTCGCCAGTTGCGTCGGGTACATCCCGTATTTCATGTATCTTGTATCAAGCCAGTCATTCGCACTCCCACCCGTCCCACCCTTCCCCCCCCTCCCCTTGAAGAGGGGTCTTCCATTTACAGGGTACGAAGGCTGCTTGATGTTCGTCCTCGGGGGCGGGGCCACCAGTTTTTGGTAGATTGGGAGGGGTACGGTCC
This sequence comes from Gila orcuttii, assembly GCA_026230005.1. Classification (NCBI taxonomy): domain Eukaryota; kingdom Metazoa; phylum Chordata; class Actinopteri; order Cypriniformes; family Leuciscidae; genus Gila; species Gila orcuttii. The sequence continues at coordinate 50,851,479 of JAPDVR010000006.1, forward strand.
TGAGGAGAGGCGGTGGATCCCGGCCCGGGACGTCCTGGACCGCTCGCTCATCGACGATTTCTACCGTTCTCGTCAGTCTCCTTCCTCGGGAGCGCCTGGAGGCGCTCGTTGAGGGAGGGGTACTGTCATGAGCTGGGTTTGTTCTCTCTCTCTCTCTCTCTCTCTCTCTCTCCTTCCCTCTCGCTTTGGCCCTGCCTGTCTTTTCCCACCTGTTCATTATCGTAATTAGCGCTCGCTCTGCTTCTCTGTTACACCTGTTCTCACTTTGTTCTCATTACCTTCTCTCTACTTCTAGCGTTTGTTCCCCTTGTTCTTTGTCGGATTATTTCGTGTGTACGTGAGTCTTGCCTGTGTGATATGTTGTCTCGATGAAGAATTACCTTTCATTGTCTTGTCTAGTCTAGAGGAGTTGTGCTCGTCTTGTGTGCTTTCTCTGCCTGTCATCCTGCTGCTGGAGACCTTCTCTCTGCGTCTTTGAGGCCACTACAAGGACTGTGTTACTGCCATGTGAATATCCAGCTCTGCTCTCTACTTCTAAGACAGGAATCTTCTGTGTTTTGCTGACCATCTTTATACTGTTCTATTTGAGTTCATTCCAGTTCTGTGACATTGCTCGACAGACTGCCTATGTTATTTCTTCATGAAAGACTATTGCAAGAACTTGCCTTTGCACTTGGATCCTCCGTTTCTTCTAACAGTTTAGTAAGAAAAGCCAATAAATTAAATTTTTATCATACTGTGCATACATACAGCCATATATATGTATATATATGTATATATATATATATATATATATATATATATATATATATATATATATATACACACGTTTAATTTACAACCCACAGATGTCAAAATTACCCTCTAACTACATTGCACAAGAAATATTTTGCCAGAAATGTGATAAAAACTTTTATATACAACAGACATACAATTTTTGCCTGGAATATATTAACAGAATAGGTACCTGTTAGTTTTAAAATAATTACATTATAAATAATTTGCTTGTATATCTGGTTGTACCCCTTTATTACCCAAAACATAACATATTGTTCCCTTATACCTACACGGAGGTACACTATAATTACAGAAATGTACACCGTAATTTCGGTTTACTTACGAAGTTCTTTGCAGGTTGTATATCTGCTTGTTACCCCTTTATTACCCAAAACTTAACATATTGTTTCTTTATACCTACACGGAAGTACACTATAATTACAGAAACGTACACCGTAATTTCGGTGTACTTACGCAGTTGTTTGTGGGTCGTAATATAAAGTGTTACCAAGCCTGTTTTTCAAAAGTTTGTGTTGATAAATATGTTTACGGTTCATTTTCACCATATTTTCTGTTAAGTTCAGCTTTCTGAAAGTCCGCTTGCAGCTTCTGTTCACTTCTGCTGACGTCTGCAGTGTGAATGATGTTACCTGATCATATGGGTGCCAATATAAATGTCAACATTATTTCATCACTAGCTGCGTTTACATGGACACTTATAATCGGATTGACAGCTCAATCGGACTAAAAAACCTTCATGTAAACACCTTAATCGATCCGATTGAGCTCGATCCGATTGAAATTTAGATCCGATTGAAAGGGGTGGTTTACTCCTTTTGTAATCCGATCGAGAGAACATGTAAACACTTGATCGGATTGAAAACCGAAACTAAAAGGACTGCGCATGTGCAAAGACGTTGAAATAGCGTAATGACGTATGACGCACGGAACGAGCTGTTCTTCCTGTTGAATAAAGTGAATATAAAATGAGTGTTCCGTTATTAAAAAGTTCTCATTTCACTCAGCGTCTGTGAAGTGAAGCAGGACAACGTCCCACCAGTGCTCGTTTAAGATTATCATCCATAGACGACTAGTTTTGGGCGCGGGGTTTTACTGCGTGATCAATATAAGCAGCACGGCAAAGCGGTTCATGCTCATCGTCTCCAAATCATGACCAGAGATGGATAAATATTAAGTCTGCTGTTTAAAAAAAATAAAGAACCAATAGAGGAGAATAGTTATGCAATAGAGGAGAATAGTTATGCGCGAACAGCGGCATATTCGTGCAGTGTGCGCATGTCAAAAAATCAATTCCGATTTGAATCTTGTGACATATAAACGCGCACATCAACCCGATTACTTTATTTATCGTTCATGTAAACACCGTGTTCGGATTCATCAATCGGATTGATTTCATTCCGATTGAACCATGTAAACGCAGCTAGTGTCTACTTTATAGTTCATACCTGTTTCTCTGTCCTCTGTGCTGCAGCTGATACAGTGTCATGGTTTTTATGTTCATCCATACACAGCAAACATATAAACTTCTGATCAGTGCGGCAGAAAACCTCAAGGAGTTTATCATGTGTTTGGCAGACCATCTCCTGCAGTCGTCCAGTGGCATCAGTCAGATTGTGTCTCTTTTCTTTAAAGAATCTCTCATGTTGTTCAAGGTGACTCTGACAGAAAGACTCCAGACACCCCAGACAGGACTTGACGGCTTTGCGTTTTCTTCCATCACAGACGTCACACTGCACATCTCCAGCTCCAGCGTAACAGTCAGCAGGAAGTTTAGTCTTCTTCAGTTTCTCCACCACTTCAGCCAGCATGGTGTTTTTAGTTAAAGCAGGTCTTGGACTGAAGGTCTGTCTGCACTGAGGGCAGCTGTAGACTCTCATCTGATCCTCCTGATCCCAGCGGCCTGTAATACAGCTCATACAGAAACTGTGTCCACAGGAAGTAGTCACTGGATCCTTCAGGAGATCCAGACACACTGAACACAGGAATTCATCCTGAGAAATTCTGGCTTCTGCCATTTTACTGCTTGAATACAGACACAAACACACAACGGCTCAACTGCACTTCAGTTTCAGTTTCTCTGAACTGAAGAGTTTCCTGTTTCCTGGTTCTGTGTTTGAGTGATGTGTGAAAAACATGTGTCTGCAAATCTGTAAAGCACGTTCCTCACTCCTAGTGTAGCGGGTTTCCATCTGCGACCCCATCAGAAACCTCTAAGAGAATCTCTGGTCCATTATACAGATTAACACATTTATAAAAAAATAAAGGTTAATAACAACCAAACAAAAACTTTAAATCAGCATGAAACCATAATATTAATAAATAAAATATGGTTTAATTAAAGTTTGATAATGACTTCCATATAATTTACTTTTGGTTAAAGGGATAGTTCACCCAAAAATTAATATTTTTTTTTTTTATCCAACTATGCCTGGATCAGTTAATGGCCTTGCGTCAGAACACAACAGGTATGAAGATATGTTTGGTTTTAACTTTAAAGCTAGATTATCCTTTAAAAAGTATAATACAGTATTTGATAACTAGCATCATTTATTTGATACTAACGTCATTAAACTTAATCTTTGGTTTTTAAGGGAAATTAAATATTCTCGGGAGACCCATTGACCCCTGAAGTTATGACTTCTGAAGATCTCTCATGTGTAGATTCACCCGCATTAGTTTTTAAGTATTTTATTATCTAAAATCAATGTCTTTATTCATAAATATGATCCCATTGGTGTAAAATTAGCTCTGCCAATGATCTGACTTATTCTTGTAAGCGAAGAATTTCTTATCTTTATTTACATGGGGCGGGTACGTCCATGGAGACTTCAATGTCGTTCGCCATCTTGAAAAAACTATAATAGCCGAGAGGGACAAAAAGTTAAGGCAACCTCAATGCGTTTTCGCTCAGAGCCGGCTGACTGAACCCGGCTGAAGCGCCCAGGAGGTCAGTGAGAGGCGCTTGTCACGCCCCGGCAAATTTGAAAGGCTGCACTTCACGGTACTTCATAATGCAATCCTTGTAACCAAAAAGCATACAAATATATTTAAAAGGAAACGTGACCGGCAAATTCAAAACGAGGGTAAATATAGCTTTCCCTTTCAAGGGAACTCGAGCTGCGTCAAACGCTGTGGGAATGCCCCTGCGTGAGTGCGTCATGAAGCACGTATGGAATCAGTCCAATGGCGAGACTGAACGTCATAGGTGGGTGACGTCATCGACCAGGAAACTATAAAGCACCACAACCGCGACAGCTTCTGTGACTTCAGCAAGCGCTCTGTGTGTGAATTCTGTTCAAGTGTTTTTTGTCTGTCATTTAGTGTCTACTAGGCAGGAGTCTTCACTATAAAAAAAAACTACACATATATATATATAATGGCGAGTGAGCAGCTGTATAGAAAGTGTGTTCCCCCATGTACTCTTTATCTCACTGGTGGGGATACACACGATCTATGCTTTGTTTGTTTGGGAGTGCAGGATGCCCAGTCATCTCTCGACGGGGCTGATTGCGAGCATTGCAAGTGTTTTCCTCTAGGAACGCTCCGCTCCCGCCGATCACTCTTCAAGGAGAGTGGTTCGGTGCGCGCTCCCCGCAGCTCAGGTCCCACTTCTGTTGAGGCAGAGCGGCGGCGCTTGTCGTGGGGATCACATATGGATCTGACAGCGGGGTTTGAGACGGGCTCTGCCCTATCTCAGCCTTCACCTGTCAGATCCAGTGCCTCAGTCCCGGGTGTGGAAGCACGCGCTGCGGTTTCTTCCCCCCAGGCTGAGGCACCAGTGTTACATCTATCCAGTTCTGAAGAGCTGGATGTTGTAAGTGTAGAGACAGGAGATATTGAGGACTCGTCACCTCATTCCCCTGAATCTGAGGAGCTTATGGAGGTGCTCACTCGTGCTGTTGCTAAATTAAGTATTGAGTGGCCAGCTGTTAGGCAGGAGTCTGTTGTAAAAAGCAAACTGGATGAAAGATTTCTGCCCTCGCGTGTTCAACCTCCACGCCGGTGCCTTCCGTTCTTTCCCGGCCTCCACACCGAGGTGTCGAAGTCGTGGAATAAGCCGTTATTCCACGTACTCTAATATTTCGGGGGCTAAATTACATGGTTATGGGGCGATGCCTAAAGTAGAGGAAGCACTCGCTAGTCATCTCTCTTCTGAATCTGCATCATCTCTTAACCCTCTGGGGTCTGAGGTGTTTTCTGGCCGGATAATGTGCCACATACATAATGAGCTGCATATTAATTAGCCTTTCACACAGGTGTGTCACAGGGTCCCAAAGAATGCAAGGACAACATAAATTATCTATATATACATATTTTACAATTGGAAATTGTAACCAATTACAAATAGGTTGCAATTACAACAACAATTACAATTTTAACAATATTTCAAGTGTATTCTTTCTTTGTAAAAAGTATTCATTTTATCATACATATTAAAAAAAGTTAAGGATTCATTAATAATAATAATAATGCATTTTATTTCATGGCGCCTTTCAGAACACCCAAGGTCACCTCACAAGAAATATACAGGTCACTACACAAATCAAAACACACAACAATCAAACAGCGTAAAGTGCAGTTAAATCTCAATAAAAACATGTTATAAAAAAGCCTGAATAAAAAGATATGTCTTAAGGCGCGTTTTAAAAGTCAGCAAGCACTCGCTATTGCGAACATCAAGAGGAAGAGAGTTCCATAGGCGGGAGGCAGCATAACGAAAAGATCTGGCACCCATGGTGGTAAGTCGAATCCGAGGTACCACAAGAGAAATTGAAGAAGAAGATCTAAGTGCACGTGAAGGGGTGTAAACATGGAGAAGTTGAGTAAGGTATTGTGGTGCAAGATTATGAAGTGCCTTATAAGTGAGTAGCAAGATTTTAAATTCAACTCTATATTTTACTGGTAGCCAGTGCAACTGCTGAAGAACTGGAGAAATGTGGTCAGTATAGGGTGTTCTAGAAAGAACACGAGCTGCAGAGTTCTGGACCAACTGAAGCTTATGCAGCAATTTGGATGGAATACCTGTGAAAAGAGCATTGCAGTAGTCTATACGTGAAGTGACTAGTGCGTGGATAAGAACTGCAGTATTACTATTTGAGAGAAAGGGACGAAGACGGTTAATATTGCGTAAATGGAAATATGCAATCCGCGTGATTTAGTGATTCGATTTAGATACCACAGATTAAGTGCCAACAAGCAGAGCCTCAGTTTTATTGCCATTTAACTTCAAGAAGTTTGCTGAAAGCCAAACTTTAATTTCAGCTAAACAGCTTGACAAAGATGGCGGAGGAAAAGAACCAGTGGGTTTAGCAGACAGGTAAAGTTGGGTGTCATCCGCATAACAGTGAAAATGAATACCATATTTCCTTAAAATATCACCAAGAGGGAGCATATAAATAAGGAAAAGAAGCGGGCCCAAAACAGAACCCTGGGGAACACCAGTGGTGACTGTCGATATTCTGGAACTAAAACCTTTTAATTGAATACGCTGACTGGGTCCAGAGAGATATGACCTAAACCAAGACAGAGCAGTGCCAGTAATACCAATGGAAGCTAACCTGTCAAGAAGTATCTGGTGTGAGACAGTATCAAAGGCAGCACTCAAGTCTAGAAGGACAAGAATGGTTAAAAGCCCAGAGTCAACTGCCAACAGTAGATCATTAGTTATTCTGACAAGAGCAGTCTCAGTGCTGTGGTGTGGACGAAATCCAGATTGAAATTGTTCATACAAGTTATTATTGGAGAGATGTTCATGAATTTGAATTGCAATACACTTTTCCACTACCTTAGAGATAAATGGTAAATTTGAAATGGGACGAAAATTGTCAAAATTAAAGGGATCACACCCTGGTTTCTTAAGTATGGGTGTAATAATAGCAGATTTAAGAGATGGAGATACAAAACCAGACCCAAGTGAAGCGTGAACAATTTTAGTAATCAATGGCAAAAGGGCTGGTAAACAAGCTTTCACTAAAGGAGTTGGTAGAGGGTCTAACTGACAAGTCGAAGATTTAGATTTACCTATCAGACCCACAATCTCTGAAGTAGTTGGTAGCGTAAAGGTAGAGAAAGCAGAGTGGAGAGGTACGTGAGTGATAGGCTGACAGGAGTCATTGTGGAGAGTACCAGTAAGTAATTGCTGATGTACATTTTCAACCTTAGATGTAAAAAAAGTCAAAAGGCGATCACATAAGTCAGTGGAATACATATCAGATGGCAAAGAATCAGGTGGTTTCAGAATATTGTTTACCGCCAAAAAAAGAGACCTGGAGTTCCCATTGCTAAGTCCAATTACGTTGGAGTAGTAATCGGACTTAGCTTTAGTCAGTCCATTCTTATAGTTCTGAATATGTTCAGCATACATGTCTTTATGAACAGTAAGGCCAGACCTGAGGTACAGCCGCTCTAACCTACGGCCTATAGTTTTAAGTTCACGCAGTTCAGGTGTAAACCAAGGAGCCGAATGTGTAAATGAAACAGAGTTTTCATAGGTGCAAATTCATCTAAAATCATATTCAGTCCATCATCGTAATATTTTACCAATTCATCAACAGTAGAGAAATCAGATTTACTGGAGAAGATGGCAAGTTCATCAGCAAAGGTATGCAGATCAATGTTCTTAATATTCCGAAATGTAATCGGGCGACACAGGTTTACCTTAAAAATGGCAAGTTTGGCACAAAAAGACACCAGAAAGTGATCTGATATGGATAGATCAGAAACAGTACAAGTAAAAGGTGTTATACCCGAGCAACAAACAAGATCAAGAATATGCCCCTTAGTATGAGTGGGCAATGTGTTAAATTGTTGTATACAATTTAGAGGTCCGTGTGAGCCTCCTCGGTGAGCATGGTTTAGATGACCAAAATGACCGTATTTGACACGAGCCATCGATGTTATAACTCCGACGAGACCCGCGATGTATATATTTCCGACGTGGTATGTACACAATATCCAAGGGAAGAAGTGGAGCTGACAGAAAATTAAAAGGATGCAGACGGCGCTGAATAAGTTCCGCCGCCGAATACTGGAGCATCGTCCATGCCACCGATAGGTATAATGCAGAAAGGACGATCCAGATGTAATTCATCCGCACCAGTAGCTCGGTGATTTTCATAGTTGAACTGCGTGCCAAATGTACCACGAAGAACAGTCAGTACGTTAACCGGCAGTCAAACCGGCAACAGCAGAGAGCATCAACAGTCAATACGCAGGTAGATCAACCAGCGTACAAACTAGCCCAAACAGCGTGGATACACAGGTCAGACTCCTTAAAATGATTTAAAACATTTCATAAATGCATCCATGCATTCATAAGTGCAGGAGGATTTTGAAGCGATAAAAGTTTTTTAAAATTCCCTCCCAGAGCAGCGGCAGCTAATAGCGCCAGCGTTCACCCTGACGGATATGACGCAGTCCTGACGGGTCTGCGTCATGGACTGATTTGTTCCAATATTCATTAGTTTGAATATTGGAACAAACACTATAATCTTAGTTGATAATTCAATATACCTACTTTATTTTTGACAAAACCTATTTAATGTGACAGTAGTCTTTTTTTACAGTCAAAACTTTATAACTTATCCAAAACTAATCACAAAATCTTGTCTAAATATTCATATTTAGTCTGTAACATATTGTGTATGATATATTAGCATATACATGTTAATTTGCAGTTTGTTGCTTATACAGACATTTTATTTCAACATATTTCAGTCTATTTTTACTCATCTTAGTAGGCTATAGCAATATAGTTTGGATGTGTTCATGTAAAAATAACGTTTACTAATGTAGGTGCGAGAGTGAATGAACGGCACAGACACGCGCTGTATAACTAGTAAACAAAGTGCGCGCGTCTGTGCCGTTCATTCATCATTTAGCCTACACACAGACACGCAATTCATATTTAAACAGTCTTTTTGCGGTTTACAGACACTATTCAATATCGCGATTAGAACAAAGCACTTAAGAATAAATGACTTACTACATCAGCTGGATCCGTTGCTCCTTGAAATGAAACTACCAGCACTTCTGGTACATTTTCCAGGGTTATTAGATAGTATTATTCCTCACAGGTAGCAAGACGAGGTAAAGTACAAGTTTTTATTAAACATGATGTGTTTTATAAACCAGCTGGTGGGCGTTGGCATGTTTGAATGGCTTGCCTTAGATCATTTGCGTCTGAATAGCGCGCGCTCTCCGTGGGCGTGTCAAATTAGCAGAATAATGAGCTGAGAGAACGATAATGAGATCGGATGACACCTCTCTCTTTTTTTATAGATTACATAAACAGAGAATATTTATTTTAGTTTTGAATTAGATATTTTAAAAGTACAAACTTAAATGATTATAAAGATATATTGCTCATGCTTGGGTGAATAGTATTCGCTGAGCTTTGTTTAAGTTTAGAGACGTGCTCTAGAAAAAAAGTTAACGGAGACAGAGAGGCAGAAAGCACACCCTGTTTATTTTCTTTATTTTACAAAAGCACACGGTTTTGATGTTAATGTGAGTGTACACAAAAAAAAGAAGACCCTCTATAGTTTATAATCATGTATTGATTTTATTTATATGACCAAAAATGCCGGAGTATTTTAAGCCTATGTTTCTACTATGTGGAAAAAAAACAGCAAAACGCGCCGGCGCGTTCCTCGACCCCAGAAGGTTAAGGCACCGGCTTTGCCCTCCAAGCCCCTCAGAAATACCTCGGCTTTGGTGGGCAAAGCATATTCGGCAGCAGGTCAGGCTAGTGCATGCTTGCATAAGATGTCCATCTTGCAAGCTTATCAAGCAGATTTATTAAAGGATGTGAGTGAGAGTGAGGAGGTTAGTTCTGATGTGATTCGTGAACTACGTCAAGCTGCTGATTTGTCCCTGCGTGCCACCAAGGAGTCGGCCAAGTTAATGGGCCGTTCTATGGCAGCCCTGGTGGCCGCAGAGAGACATCTCTGGTTGAATCTCTCGGTATGAAGGAGAGGGAGAAGTCTTTTCTTCTGGACGCTCCGCTGTCTCCCCTTGGTCTGTTTGGTGACTACTGTCAATACTGGTTAATATTGTCATAGACAAATTTCAAGAAGAAAAGAAACAGTCTGCTGCTTTTCAGAAGTTCCTCCCACTTAAAATTCACGTCCCAGGGACTGCTGGGCGGGGGCAGTCCCGGCCGTCGACAAGCTCCTCGCACAGGGTGCAACAAAAACAGAGTGTCGCGTCTCATGCCCCCCCTACTAAACAGTGGGACCAGACGCGTCAGTCTCAGGCAGTCTTCCAGCAGTAAAACTGATCTGAGGACAGTTATTATGGCTAGGAAGGCTTCGTCTAAGAAGAAGTCCTGACGCCTCTGGCGTCAGGATGCTGAGGGTAGTCCCCACCGTGAGATTACCCTTAGTAGATTTTCTGGCAGAGTGGAAAAGTCTTCCAAGAGTATCTCAGTGGGTCCTGCAGTCGATAGAGAAAGGTTATGCTATCCAGTTCAGATCTCGTCCTCCTCGATTCAGCGGGGTCCTGCCCACCGTGGTGGGCCCCGAGCAGGCTCCGGTGTTGGAACAAGAGGTGAAAACGCTCCTGCGAAAGGAGGCTATAGAACGGGTTCCTCCTCCCAGCAGAGAGTCAGGGATTTACAGACGATATTTCATCGTTCCAAAGAAAGATGGGGGGTTGCGTCCAATTTTAGATCTGCGCCTGTTAAATCGCTCAGTAGGGAAGCTCAAGTTCAAGATGCTCACTATCAAGCAGATCGTGTCACAAATCAGGTCCGAGGACTGGTTTGTCACGATAGATCTAAAGGACGCGTACTTCCACATTTCCATCCTTCCACAACACAGGAAGTTCCTGAGGTTCGCTTTCGGGGGCGAAGCGTACCAATATCGGGTTCTTCCATTTGGTCTGGCTTTGTCACCCCGCACATTCACGAAATGCATGGATGCAGCGTTAGTTCCACTGCGCCTCCAGGGCATTCGTACCCTGAATTATATCGACGATTGGCTGATTTTAGCTCAATCGGAGCATCTGGCGGTTCGGCATCGAGATGTCGTTCTCGCTCACATCAGGAGGTTGGGGCTGAGGCTGAACTCTGAGAAAAGCGTGCTATCTCCATCACAGAGAACCTCTTTCCTTGGGGTTATATGGGATTCGACGACGATGCTGGCGCGCTTGACGCCTGCTCGTATCGCCTCAATTCTTTCAGCCGTAAAGCAAGTGAAGCTAGGCCAGCTGCTCACTGTAAAGCAGTTCCAGAGACTGCTAGGTCTGATGGCAGCAGCGTCCAACGTTATACCTTGCGGCCTGCTGTACATGAGATCATTACAGTGGTGGCTCAGGGCCAAGGGGTTCTCCCCGAGGGGAAACCCACTTTGCACGATCAAAGTCACGCGGCGCTGCCTTTGTGCTCTGGTCATGTGGAAAGAACCTTGGTTCCTGTCCCAAGGACCCGTGTTGGGAGCTCTTTGTCGTCGTGTAACGCTAACGACAGATGCTTCCCTCACGGGCTGGAGCCACCACAAGGTCCCAGCCCAAGGTCTGTGGCAGGACCATCATCTCTCGTGGCATATAAACTGTCTAGAAATGTTGGCGGTGAAACACTTCCTCCCAGACCTGAGGGGCCATCATGTGCTTGTTCGATCAGACAACACAACGGTGGTCTCTTATATAAACCATCAAGGTGGTCTGCGTTCGCGCCCTTTATACAAGCTGGCTCGCCAGATCCTCCTATGGACCCAGGGGAAGCTACTTTCATTGAGGGCAATTTATATCCCAGGGTATTTAAATCAGGGGGCAGACATCCTGTCAAGGCAGGGGCCGAGGCCCGGGGAGTGGAGACTCCACCCCGAGGTGGTGGAGCTCCTGTGGGAGAGTTTCGGTCATGCCGAGGTGGACCTATTCGCTTCCAGGGAGACATCACATTGTCCACTGTGGTTCTCCCTCAGCCATCCAGCCCCTCTGGGGTTGGATGCTGTGGTGCAGGCGTGGCCGAGGTCACGTCTGTGGTGCAGGCGTGGCCGAGGTCACGTCTGTACGCTTTTCCCCCGATTGCTCTGCTCCCAGGAGTTCTGGAGAGGGTTCGCCGGGACGGGGTCAGTCTACTGTTGGTAGCCCCGTACTGGCCGGCCCGAGCATAGTTTGCGGACCTAGTTTCTCTCCTCGACGGCTCTCCTCTGGAGATTCCGATCAGGAGGGACCTACTCTCTCAGGCGAGTGGGTTGATCCTTCAACCCCGCCCAGAACTATGGAAACTGTGGGCTTGGCCTCTGAGGGGGCCCAGCTCGTAAGTTCAGGTCTCTCAACTGAGGTTGTTGAGATCATCCTTCACTCCAGAGCTCCTTCCACGAGGAAGTTATACGCCTTGAAGTGGAAATTATTCACTTCTTGGTGTGGAGAACACCGGCTAGACCCAGTTAACTGCCCAGTGGGTGCAGTGCTGGAGTTCCTGCAGGAGCGTTTCTCCACAGGGTTATCCCCCTCCACACTGAAGGTGTGCGTGGCGGCACTAGCTGCTTACCATGTCCCTTTGAGTGGAGTCTCTTTGGGGAGACACCCATTTATAACACGTTTTCTTCGTGGTACTCTCAGGCTGAGGCCAGCAGTTCGAGCCCATTGAAGAAGTTGCCGAGAAGTTCATCACCCTTAAAACTATCTTTCTTCTCACTATTTTGTCTCTTAAAAGAATTGGAGACATTCAAGCACTTTCGGTTGCTCCCTCGTGTTTGGAATTTTCGCCTGGTATGGTGAAGGCCTTCCTCCATCCTAGGCCAGGTTATGTTCCTAAGGTTCCTAATAATGTTGTTAGACCTATAGTACTGCAGGCTTTCTGTCCTCCTCCTTTTATGTCGTCAGACCAGGAAAGACTTAATTTACTCTGCCCTGTCAGGGCTTTAGATGCTTATGTCCACAGAGCTGCCCTGTGGAGGAAATCTGAACAGTTGTTCGTTTGCCCTGGGTCACCCAGGAAGGGGTGTCCTGCATCTAAACAGAGGATGAGTAAGTGGTTGGTCGAGGCCATCTCACTTGCTTATCAGACGGCTGGTCAGCCTTCACCTTTGGCTGTACGAGCTCACTCTACTAGGAGTATGGCTGCTTCCAAAGCTCTTTTGTCAGGAGTTTCCCTTCACGACCTTTGTGATGTGGCAGGCTGGTCCTCACCGCATACATTCGTTAGGTTTTACGACCTAGACCTCAGCTCCACTCCTGGGGCGCGGGTGCTTTCGGCTGAATGTGCGCTTCGATTTTACACAGTCGGGCACTTGCTCTTATGGCGACGTGGGTATTAGCGTTCCCACAGCGTTTGACGCAGCTCGAGTTCCCTTGAAAGGGAACGTCTCAGTTACGTATGTAACCTTAGTTCCCTGAATAGGGAACGAGACGCTGCGTCGTTCTGCCATACTCCCGGCATGCCCGTGATCGACTTGCTTCAGGCCTATCAGAAGCTGTCGCGGTTGTGTTTTCGGGGTGCTGTTTCCTGGTCGATGACGTCACCCGCCTATGACGTTCCGTCTCGCCATTGGACTGATTCCATACGTGCTTCATGACGCACTCACGCAGGGGCGTTCCCACAGCGTTTGACGCAGCGTCTTGTTCCCTATTCAGGGAACTAAGGTTACATACGTAACCGAGACGTTTCCCAGGTGGATAGAGCTAATGAAGGAGAAAAACTTTGAAAAGGGACGCTGAAGTCCTGCTTTCTTCTCGACAGTTAAGTCAATTTTATGGTCTAAATTACACGCTTTTTTCATTGCTTAGGTAGCATAACAGTAGAACATGTATAGTTAAACTCGATGAAGTGCTATTGGAAGACATGTCGTAGCTTCTTGGTACATAACGGTTACCGTAGTTGCAACATGCTTTTGAAAAAGCGAAAAATACAATTTCACCGCTAGATGGGAGAAATTCCTACACAGCGTACCTCTAAGGACTAAATTGTTGGGTCTTTAACAAAAAGCCTCCAAAATGGAGGAGGTCAAAGGGCATGCTTCCTGCTATAGTATCATCAGCTCCCCCGAAGTCTGTTCCAACAGACAAACTGTTGCATCAACAAATGCTAGCATTTTAAAGTTCTACATATACTGTATTTTGAGTAGATAACCGATAGTATACTCTCAGTAAAGGGTTTCACCCTGTATGTTTCCACACTGATTAAGGATAGTTCAGGAGATACAAGAAAAGTAAAAAATGATATACACTTTATACATGCAATAGATCATAGCTACCGTAGAAAAAGTAAGATCATGCTTTGAATTAAGACGAGTAAAATTAAATATGCTGCGTCATGGACCGCAGAGGCACATCACGTCTCTGAAAATGTGCGGTGGTTTTGTAAATGATACAACTTAATCTAAATAAGACCAATGTAGAGTCCTGGGATTTCTTAAAAACAAAAACAACAACTACAAAAACCATTGTGACAAACTTTGACAACATGTTTCATGTGGATGGACAAAAATACTGTTTGAAATAATTTTGTATAAGATCTAAGATGCCAAAGCACAGTTTTTGCTTTAAAATTTTAAACAATCGAAAGTTTTTGAACAAACGCTGTTTAGTAAAAATAATACTTTAGGTTAAATTTATGCAAAATCATTTATATCATACATAAGTCTTCTAAGAAGATAAATAGACGATACGATTTTAATGAAACTTTAAAGCTTTGATTTAAACAGTCTTTTAATTTTAAAATATCTAATTTAAACTTTTAATATTATGCTTTTAAATGAATTTAGTATGAATAAAACTCTGGAAAGCAGACTAACTTTACATATGCTATGACATTGTGCCCCAGAGGATCATCTGTCCTGTAACTCCTCTCGTCTCTGTGAGGGCGTGAAGCTTCATTTCACCCTGTAGTTTATCACTGAATGATCTGGGAGGGCTATGTTTATGACAACTTAAACTATTTGCTTTTTGGATTGTTTTTTATCATTGCATAAAGAACTACTTCATCGGCTCTATTAAAATGTAAGGTGTTTTTATATTTATATATATACTTTTTTATTTATATTAATTTAGCTCAAACTATGTTTAAATTGTTTGATTACATTTTAGTAACATATTTGTTATTATTCATTGAGTTATATACTTTATTTATACCGTGTGAGTGCAAAACAGCTTAGAAATTATATTAAATGATCTATTTATTTTGGAAAATGTAAAAATGCTGTTTTCTGTGATGGTCGTGTTTAGGTGTACGGGATAGAATATGCTGTTACAGTACAAAAATCTTTATGGCTTTGACTAAATTAATAAACATTATACTTTAGGTGTTCGTTAAACTTAATCATTACAGTAATCTTCTAAAAGATAAATAGAAGATACGAATGTATTAAAACTTTAAAGATTTTAATTTAAACAATCTTTCCATTTTAAAAGATGTCACATCCTGAGCACTGAACACTCACCCCTCCCCTCTGAATCACAGATCGTCAAACGCCTGTGTGAGAGAGAGAAACGCTCTGGTATTACAGCTCTAAACTCAACTCGGTGAAAATGTAAAGTGTTTTTTATTTATAAAATAATTGGTTCAGTAGATTTTTAGTAAGGTATTTATTTTATAACCATTTCATTTATATACTTTTAAAGAATAGAATGTTTTTTCAACTTTAGTTAGTATGGAAATATTATATTTGTAAATGACTAAATGTACATTTTATAACCATTTAATTTATATTCTTTTAAAGAACAGAATGTTTTTCAACTCTAGTTAGTGTGAAAATATTATATCTGGAATGTGGAGCAAGATCCGATGAAGCCGCGTGTCAAAGTTCAAACATAAAACCTACACAACTTCCATTAAATCATCCCCTTATACCCACGAGGGCAGACACATGGCGGTGCGAGAGAGAAACACTCTGGGATCTTTTTGTATTGCAACTTTAAATGTATCTATGTGTTAGGAGCTACTTCTTTAACTCTCTGAAACAGTGAGATGATTTTATTTTTTGTTTATCTAAATCTAAAATAATTGGTTCAGTAGATTATTAATAAGAGTATTAGATATTTTAGTAAGATTAAAGATCAATGTTTTTCAACTTTAGTGTAAAATATTTTGTAAACGACTAAATGTACATTTTATAACCATTTTATTTATATACTTTTAAAGATCAATGTTTTTCTACTCTAGTGAAAAATATGTGACATTATTAGAAAAATCTCTTTTTCTCACTGCCCCTGGCAATGCGCTCAGAAATGCGAAAGGGTATCATGTAACACACACACACACACACACACACATTGGTTCCTTTGACTAGGGTTGCCACCCGTCCCTTAAAATACGGAATCGTCCCGTATTTGTGAAATAAACAGCTCGTCCCGTTTTGAATCGATACGGGACGCGGTTTGTCCCGTATTTCCAAATTGTCTTAAACGCATCATCCCATTGCAAATCATTCCACCCGCATTCTGTGAAGACTCGTCCTATTCTACCCTTGATTGGAGTATGGGGAGGCTGCAGACCTGGAGCCGGCAGATATACGCCCCTGGCAGTTTTACGGCCCTGACAGTTTTACGCCCCTGTTGTTTCTGATGCGTACAGTAGGGGGAGGCTGTACAGCGACACGAATTGAGTTATGTTAGTAAATAATCTTTTTTTTTTTTTTTATTAATAAATGTATTTATTTTGTATTGCAAATGAAAGGATACAAGACATTAACAGTGAGAAAGAGAAAAAAATAACAAGGGGGACATCAAAAGAGATTGAATTAGGCTACACAAATCAATACAATTTTACATTTTGTCAACATAAAAAATTAAAGGTTCTTTACAACAGATTCAATGATATTATTTATTTTAGAAACCTTTGAGTTTAAAGGTTTTGACATTTTCTTAAAAGAAGAAAAAAGGGACTTTATATCAGAGGAGAATATTCTTAAATCAGGATCATTGAATGGTTCTGTCTTTATGAAGATGAATCTTGCCCAGAAGACAAAGTGTAACGATGGCAGGAGGAATGAAGCAGAGAGCGAATCCAAATGCAAGCACTTTAATTATCTAACAGACAAGTAATCCAGAAAACTCTAAACAAGGCACACAGGACACAGAACAAGAAACTAGGAACCTCTCACATCAAACAATGACCGACAAACAACAACTGAAGCACAGAGGTTTAAATACACAGACAAACAAGCTAAACAAGATAACAAGGGGGCGTGGCTAATCAGAAACACATGGGAACAATGATCAGACAATTAACAAGACACATGGCAAACAGGGAATCACATGACAGACAACAACAAGGAACAAAACACAAAACTCACACCGTGACATAGCCCCCCCCTATGGGCGGCTCCCGACGCCCCTCGAAACAAAACACAGAAGTTCAGGAGAGTGGTGAAGTGGAGGCGGTCTTGGGGGAGGGACGGAGGGCGAGGTTCGCACAGGCGACCAGGACGGAGACGACCACTTGGGCGGCCACGGCGGTGAAGACCCCTCGGGCGGCCAAGGCGGTGAAGACCCCTCGGGCGGCCAAGGCGGTGAAGACCCCTCGGGCGGCCATGGCGGTGAAGACCCCTCGGGCGGCCACGGCGGTGAAGACCCCTCGGACGGCCACGGCGGTGAAGACCCCTCGGGCGGCCACGGCGGTGAAGACCCCTCGGACGGCCACGGCGGTGAAGACACCGGCTCGGGAACAGCAGACACACACAGTGGCTCGGGAACAGCAGACACACACATTGGCTCGGGAACAGCAGACACACACATTGGCTCGGGAACAGCAGACACACACATTGGCTCGGGAACAGCAGACACACACATTGGCTCGGGAACAGACAACACACTCACTGGCTCGGGAACAGACAACACACTCACTGGCTCGGGAACAGACAACACACACCCTGGCTCGGGAACAGACAACACACTCACTGGCTCGGGAACAGACAACACACTCACTGGCTCGGGAACAGACAACACACACACTGGCTCGGGAACAGACAACACACACACTGGCTCGCCTTAGGACACATGCGTCCGGCCTGCAACTTACTAAGCTGCAAATGGTAGGCTGTTCTTGGACGCTGCGCGCAGCCACCTAAATGATTTTTGGGGGGCCCGGGGCCCCCCTGGGTCCCTCGGGCCACGCCCCCTGATGGCCAGGGACCTTCTCCCCCGCCCCCAGACCCCCCAGGGGCCCCGCCAGGGGGCCCCAAAGTGCGCACTGGTGAAGTTGCAAAATTCTGCAGTTCGGGGTGTCGCCACAAGGCGGCAGCACGCGCGTCCAACCGCCAACCTATTCGAAGGGCGTTGAATAGGTTGTGTGATGGCGTCCACCAAGCGCCTATTTGTCCACCTTGCAGCCTAAACGACCAGAAGCGTGAATAGTCCTCACCGTGGTCTTCCTCGCGTCCCGCGGTCGGCCTATTCGTCCACCTAGGCGCCTATTTTCAGTGATTTGTCCCACAGGGTGCCTAAACGTCCACCTAAGTGACTACCCTTCACCGCGGTCTTCCTCACGTCCCGCGAACAGCCTATTCGTCCACCTAGGAGCCTATTTTCTACAATCTGTCCACAGAGTGCCTAAAGCGCCACTTAAGTGACTACTCTTCACCGCGGTCTTCCTCACGTCCCGCGAACAGCCTATTCGTCCACCTAGGAGCCTATTTTCTACAATCTGTCCACAGAGTGCCTAAAGTGCCACCTAAGTGACTACTCTTCACCTTGGTCTTCCTCACGTCCCGCGAACAGCCTATTCGTCCACCTAGGAGCCTATTTTCGAGAATCTGTCCACAGAGTGCCTAAAGTGCCACCTAAGTGACTACTCTTCACCGTGGTCTTCCTCACGTCCCACGAACAGCCTATTCGTCCACCTAGGAGCCTATTTTCTACAATATGTCCACAGAGTGCCTGAACGTCCACCTAACTGACCACTCTTCATCGGGGTCTTCCTCACGTCCCGCGAACAGCCTATTCATCCACCTAGGAGCCTATTTTCTACAATCTGTCCACAGAGTGCCTGAACGTCCACCTAACTGACCACTCTTCATCGGGGTCTTCCTCACGTCCCGCGAACAGCCTATTCGTCCACCTAGGAGCCTATTTTCTACAATCTGTCCACAGAGTGCCTAAAGTGCCACCTAAGTGACTACTCTTCATCGGGGTCTTCCTCACGTCCCACGAACAGCCTATTCGTCCACCTACCCAGATAGCAAAATTGGCCCAGATCCGGCCCACACTTGACAGTTTCATCTGGCCCACATACCGCGTGGAATGAAGGCACTTGGGCGGTCCGCTCCTGTTTGCCAGATTTGGGCCACAATCAAGCCATAGCAATGCCGCATGTCAGCCATGAACAAAACAAATGAAGCAGAACTGGCCCACATCTGGGCAACAGGTTAGTTTAATTCTGGCCCAGATCCGGCCCAGATCTAAAACCTTGCTCTGGCCCACATACCGCATGGACAGATGGCACTTGAGTGGCCCACTCCTGTTTGCCAGATTTGGGCCACAATCGAGCCATAGCAATGCCGCATGTCAGCCATAAACAAAACAAATGAAGCAGAACTGGCCCACATCTGGGTAACAGTTAATTTTAATTCTGGCCCAGATCCGGCCCAGATCTACTGTAATACCATGCTCTGGCCCACATACCGCGTGGAATGATGGCACTTGAGCGGTCCGCTCCTGTTTGCCAGATTTGGGCCACAATCAAGCCATAGCAATGCCGCATGTCAGCCATGAACAAAACAAATGAAGCAGAACTGGCCCACATTTGGGCAACAGGTTAGTTTAATTCTGGCCCAGATCCGGCCCAGATCTAAAACCTTGCTCTGGCCCACATACCGCATGGACTGATGGCACTTGAGCGGTCCGCTCCTGTTTGCCAGATTTGGGCCACAATCGAGCCATAGCAATGCCGCATGTCAGCCATAAACAAAACAAATTAAGCAGAACTGGCCCACATCTGGGCAACAGTTAATTTTAATTCTGGCCCAGATCCGGCCCAGATCTACTGTAATACCTTGCTCTGGCCCACATACCGCGTGGAATGATGGCACTTGGGCGGTCCGCTCCTGTTTGCCAGATTTGGGCCACAATCGAGCCATAGCAATGTCGCATGTCAGCCATAAACAAAACAAATGAAGCAGAACTGGCCCACATCTGGGTAACTGTTAATTTTAATTCTGGCCCAGATCCGGCCCAGATCTACTGTAATACCTTGCTCTGGCCCACATACCGCGTGGAATGATGGCACTTGGGCGGTCCGCTCCTGTTTGCCAGATTTGGGCCACAATAGAACCATTGCAATGCCGCATGTCAGCCATTAACAAAACAAATGAAGCAGAACTGGCCCACATCTGGGCAACAGGTTATTTTAATTCTGGCCCAGATCTACTGTAATACCTTGCTCTGGCCCACATACCGCATGGAATGATGGCACTTGAGCGGTCCACTCCTGTTTGCCAGATTTGGGCCACAATCAATCCATAGCAATGCCGCATGTCAGCCATAAACAAAACAAATGAAGCAGAACTGGCCCACATTTGGGCAACAGGTTAGTTTAATTCTGGCCCAGATCCGGCCCAGATCTAAAACCTTGCTCTGGCCCACATACCGCATGGACTGATGGCACTTGAGCGGTCCGCTCCTGTTTGCCAGATTTGGGCCACAATCGAGCCATAGCAATGCCGCATGTCAGCCATAAACAAAACAAATTAAGCTGAACTGGCCCACATCTGGGCAAAAGTTAATTTTAATTCTGGCCCAGATCCGGCCCAGATCTACTGTAATACCTTGCTCTGGCCCACATACCGCGTGGAATGATGGCACTTGGGCGGTCCGCTCCTGTTTGCCAGATTTGGGCCACAATCGAGCCATAGCAATGTCGCATGTCAGCCATAAACAAAACAAATGAAGCAGAACTGGCCCACATCTGGGTAACTGTTAATTTTAATTCTGGCCCAGATCCGGCCCAGATCTACTGTAATACCTTGCTCTGGCCCACATACCGCGTGGAATGATGGCACTTGGGCGGTCCGCTCCTGTTTGCCAGATTTGGGCCACAATAGAACCATTGCAATGCCGCATGTCAGCCATTAACAAAACAAATGAAGCAGAACTGGCCCAAATCTGGGCAACAGGTTATTTTAATTCTGGCCCAGATCTACTGTAATACCTTGCTCTGGCCCACATACCGCATGGAATGATGGCACTTGAGCGGTCCACTCCTGTTTGCCAGATTTGGGCCACAATCAAGCCATAGCAATGCCGCATGTCAGCCATAAACAAAACAAATGAAGCAGAACTGGCCCACATCTGGGCAACAGTTAATCTTAATTCAGGCCCAGATTCGGCCCAGATCTACTGTAATACCTTGCTCTGGCCCACATACCACGTGGAATGATGGCACTTGGGCGGTCCGCTCCTGTTTGCCAGATTTAGGCCACAATCGAGCCATAGCAATGTCGCATGTCAGCCATAAAAAAAAAAAAAACAAGTGAAGCAGAACTGGCCCACATCTGGGCAACGGTTAATTTTAATTCTGGCCCAGATCTACTGTAAAACCTTGCTCTGGCCCACATACCACGTGGAATGATGGCACTTTAGTGGTCCACTCCTGTTTGACAGATGTGGGCCACAAGCAAGCCTTAGCAATGTCACACGTTAAAACTAGAACTGACCCTAATGTGGGCCACAGTTGCCCTCGTCTTTCCTACATTCCTCATGTGGCCCACATGCTGTTTGCCAGATTTGGTCCACAAGCAGCCCATTGCACAAGTCAAGTCACCTTTCTTTTTATAACACTTTATAGATTGTTTCAAAGCAGTTTTACAGGTATAAACAAGGGGGGGAAATAATTAAATTATTCAAACATAGTTCAATTCTGCAGAAAAGCAGCTCTAAAAAGCGTCTTACATGTAAGAATCAGTGATAAAATAAGAACAAATAAACTAATTACAACCAATTGGAAAAAAAAACTACAATAGAACAAAGACACAACTAAAATAGAACTACCTGAAATTCTACATAAACTGTATAAAGCAATCAAATGTATAAAAAGAACAAGGCAAGGAACCCAAAATCCATCAGGTGACAGAAATGGAGAAGAAAAAACCTTTGGGAGAAACCAGGCTCAGTCAGGGTACCAGTTCTCCTGTGGCCAACGAACGAACATGGTGTGATTATGACTGAGGATGCATCACAAGTCAGGTTGTGGATTGGTGTAATTCAAAATAGTTCATCTAGTTCCATCAACTTGAAGATCAGGATACAACACGCCCGCTTGGAGTTAAAGCTGGCCGTAGGGGTCTGTGAAGAGGACTTGTCTGGTTCTTGTGGCCTTTGCTGTGGATCTGTGCCTACGGCGGTTAACAAGGTCCTCACAGTGGATCCTCCTCTAGGCTTGTCTAGTTGACATGGTCTCAGCTGATATTTAGGGCTGCGTTGTGGTCATGCCTAGGGCAGGTCCACCATCTGATCTGGATTTGGACCAGATCCGGCTGACTATGGTAACCTCGGGATAATGAAACAGACAAATGGTCACATACTGCATTCCATAACTTTAACATTTTAAGCTTTCGATAGATGTTTTTCTCATGTCTGGGAGGAAAGTTCTCGCTGAGTTTTGTTTTATTTTTTGACGCGATCAAGTTCACAGAGACTGAGACGTTAGAAAGAGCATACTGATTGTTTCCTTTATTTTACAAAAGCACAACGTTTAGTTATTGTGAGTGCACAAAAATAATTTTTGTCAGTTTCGAATGACGTATTAGGCTACTCTTGATGCAAGACCAAAAATTACGGAGTATTTTAAGTTAAATGCAAGTGATCACGTCGCCGCCTACACGTCATGCAGTAAAGCATGCTAATAGCTTCCACACTTCACACAAACACTTGGATATGTGCCTAATAATAGGCTAGCTCACATTAATCTAGGTTAAGTTAATCTTTGAACTTTTGAATGCGGACTCTGCGCGCTGACTCCATATTGCTTAAAGCGCATCATTCTGCGCTCAGGATGCGCATACGTGCTTTGTTCCGGACTGTATTGCAGCCTTTCATATCATAATATAGTGACGCAATGAAAGATTTTCTTGTTCTGTTCTATCTATCATATGTTGCAGCCTCATTAAACAGCTGTGCTATACATTTAAAACATGTCTCAATTGTATAGTAGCCTATAGCTATATATAAAATAATTTATCTTTTTGATTTTTGTTATCTTGTTTTTCATGAATGTATTTTACAACAATACAAAGAGCAATGTGTAACGTTTTACCGGATTTAGTGTTACACTTATTGTCTCTTATTTGTTTTTTTCACTAAATATTCAGATTTTAGACAATTATTATCTAGTTTATAGTAGCATTTTTGTCATAGATTATGATAATATATTTTTGGGATTTGTTTTTCTTTATAATGAAGTTGTCTGTATTAAGTAGATTGTGTTTAACACACAAAAGAGTGATTATCAGTTCAACACACAGAGAGTTATATAAATTCTACTTGATTTAAAAAAAAACTGTGTTGGTATCGGATCGGCATCGGTATCGGTTAGTGATGCACCGATGTGAAAATTGTGGCCGATACCAATAACCGATATTAGGGCTGCAACTAACGATTATTTTAATAATCGATTAATCTGTCGATTATTTTTTCGATTAATCGGATAAAAAAACAGAAGAAAAAAAAGCATTAATTTCCAACCCTTTATTCAAAAACAGAACTGACAGTGCAAATTCACAGTGCAAAAGATCTTCAGAAAGTGCATAAACAGGTCACTCCTTGAACATCCCTGAGCTGTTAAAGTAATAATAATAATAAAAAAATGGACTAACACAAAAAACATACACATGTATGCTTTACATCTGTCAAATATATAGGGTTTTTTAAAATAGTGAACAAAAAGATGTATATTTTTGTTAAAAGGGACCTGAGCTGTTAGAACAATAAATAATTTGATTTTAAAATGATTTGTTTGAACGTCAGAAGTTGTTCTCTACACTACACTCACAGACGCACGCACTCACAAAGTCTCACACTCACAGACGCACACTCACAAAGTCTCACACTCACAGACGCACACACTCACAAACTCTCACACTCACAGACGCACACATTCACAAACTCTCACACTCACAGACGCACACACTCACTCTCACACTCACAGATGCACACACTCACAAACTCTCACACTCACAGACGCACACACTCACAAACTCTCACACTCACAGACGCACACACTCACAAACTCACACTCACAGACGCACACACTCACAAACTCACACTCACAGACGCACACACTCAAACTCTCACACTCACAGACGCACACACTCACAGACTCTCACACTCATAGATGCACACACTCACAAACTCTCACACTCACAGACGCACACACTCACAAACTCACACTCACAGACGCACACACTCACAAACTTGTGTGTTGTTTTGTTTTTTGTCAAATATGTTGTAATCTTTAACAAAATGTTTTACATTATTTGACAAGCACATGCACACAAAAGACAAGTCTCGTGCAGTCGGATAATAGGTAATAATAATAGCAATAATAATAATTACAACAGAAGATAAAATCTCTAGTCTATCCTAATATTAATTATAAATACAATGTATATAAAATATAAATTGACCACCTCGTATGGTGTGTATTTTGCAGCTCATCCATTCGGAGCATATAGTGAAGTTTCATTTAGAGTCATTTAGAATGAAAAATTCAGTGCTGCAAATGTGGAAAAAATATTCCCCTTGTAGTGGTACTTGGGACAGACAAGAAAGTGTTTTCATCTTCTGTCTATCTGATTCAAATCACAGTCTGCTAATTCAGTGGTAAAAATTTAATTGGTTTTATTTATTGTTGTCCATTTATCGAACTTCCATGCTTCTTAATAATTACATTCCTATGTACCAATTTACTAATGCTCGGAGTCGGACACACTCGGTCTCTCTCGCGCGCAGACACACTCGGTATATTTTGCACACTGTCGCTCGCGCGCTGACACACTCGGTCTCTCTCGCGCGCAAACACACTCGGTCTCTCTCGCGCGCAGACACACCCGGTCTCTCTCGCGCGCAAACACACTCGGTATCTTTCGCACACTGTCGCTCGCGCGCTGACACACCCGGTCTCTCTCGCGCGCAGCGTCCAGTCCGGCGCCTCATAGCTCTGCTCCGCGCTCAACACATTTTTTTATACTCAAACATCTCCGCGACTTATTGATAGTCGCGCGACACAACGAATCGATAATGAAATTCGTTGCCAACTATTTTAATAATCGATTTTAATCGATTTAATCGATTCGTTGTTGCAGCCCTAACCGATATTAATATAGCTGTTTATGGCCGATACCGATATTTACTGATGTCGATATCTCTGTATAGAAAACACATTTTTATGATAATCTAATAAAGAGCTATTTTCCAGAACACCTTTTTTTTAACTTTTGTAATTTATTTTCAGAAATGACTGATATTGGGCACCTTTACCTGTGTGCAAAATATGTCATCAGATTTTCAGAAGAAAAAATAAATATTTATATAAAAATACATTTTTATAAAGGATACAAGTGTGTCCTGAATTCACACTATGAATAAGATATAAGATATAATCTCAAACATCTAACTCACTTGAGACCAAGTCACTGTATTCTGTGAACATTGTACAACAGTTCAAAACTTTAAAGTACAGTACTGTCCTACTAAGGCAAAAGACCTTAACTTCTATTTTATAGCACAATGTTATGATAACACTTAAAATGTAATCAATATTAACCCTATTAGACTCACTATGATAAAAATGGCTTCACATGTATAAAAAAGAAGTTGAAGTAGTGAGCATAGTTGGAATGTCCTGTATGAACAAAATGACGGAGTATGTTTTTGTTTCCACTGTTCGATCGCGCCCGCGCCTCTCTCTCTCACACGCGCGCGCCACACACACACACACACACACACACACACACACACACACACACACACACAACATATTCCAGCATTGCAATCTTGATGTCGCAGACAGTTCATAATAGTCACAGAGCTTCAGAGCTAAGGCAGGGCTACAGATTAGGTGTCCCTAAAGAACTGTAACGTTATCTAACAGTTAGTAGTTCCGCATTGTAATGGATTTGCTTTCTCGTCGGTTGTTTGACATAGACTTTAACCAGGGTTCAACAAAAGGTAGGCTTTAAATTACTACATTCCTGCTGCTGGTGTATAATGGGTGTGTCGTTGCGGCTCCAACTGACCAACTCGCGTAGTTTTCAGTCAGTGGACTGTCATTGACAGGCGAGAGCTAGCATTTTATTTCAGTAGTAGCCTACATGTAGCCTTACGGGCTGTGAATTAAGATATCCTACAAGCCTGCTCTAATGCAGCGCTTGTTACTAGATAAGTTGTTGATTATGGCTCGAAACGTGTTTGTGTCTAGTTTGTGAAGTAGCATCGCTAGCTAAAGGCTACCGCTAGCTATTACTGGATTTTAAAGATTATCTTTTTTATGCACCCGTGTCGTGTGTCATTCTTACCTTGATCATTTTCATCATCATTTCCCCCGAGAGTATGCCATTATTCAGTAATCTAACAAAAGCAATCACTGTGAAACATGTAACTTACATGTGTGTCTGAGGTGATTTAATTGCTACATCATAACCCCGTAACTCCAGCGCGACAATACTTTGATGGTCGGTCAGAACAAGGCAGAGTGCCGTAACTTACGCCTCCAGCACCTGCTTCAGCATGTGTGTAATGTATGCGCTCATGCAAAAACAACATCCCCGCCCCCACACTCACATCTAAGCCTACACACACGTCAAATACACAGGAATGATTATCGGCCTGTTCACATCAGCCCTATTTTGACATCGGAACGATACCGATGTGTAAAAAATTGACCATATCGGCCGATATTATATCGGCGGCCGATATATCGTGCATCACCAGTATCGGTCGATACTCAGAATTTTTGGTATCGGATCGGATCGATTCTGAAAAAAGTGGTATCGGTGCATCCCTAGTTCTTTCCATCTATCAATTTTACAAAAATAACGATCGACATGCTTGTTTGCTAAATAAAATTTAAAAAAAGATCAAGCATTCGATCTACGTCAGAGGATCAGAGTGTCCACGAATATTTCCACGGTGTCGCTGGCAGGGCGGCGAGAGAGAATTTTTCCGCTCTCGTCAGCGGCGGTGTGAACGCACGGTAAGTGACAATCTTGCGCTAAAATGTGTTGTTTTTTAACTCAAGCTGAGTGCTCGTTGCCGCAGCGATCAGTTGCTTGGATACAGTGTTCTCTGTGGCTGGCACAGTCTTCACTCGGACGCGCGCTTCAATCTATCGCCGTTGTGGAGACTCTATTCATTCCGGTGAAATCACAAAACACAATGCACACAAACGTGTCCCTGCTTGATATAGACTGTAACCACTGATGAACATTCGGTTTTGATGAGGAAAAAAATAAAATAAATCTATACGTGTGCGGATTAGAACCCAAAACCTCTGACACGCTTGGCAAAAGTTTTAACCACAAAACCACTAAGGTACACTTACTCATTAAAAGACTAATTAAACCCAATGTAACGTTATTATTAAAATTGATTTCTAGACAAAATTGTAGACAAAAATAATACAATGCAAAATCAGATATACGTAACAATTCTAATTGTTATTTGAATTGTTACATATATCTGATTTTGCATTGTATTAGCAACATACCCACATACACCTGTCCCACCCACTTTTTAAAACAAACTTACGCCACACAATACACAATAACCCCGGGACGTCGGACTAGCTATTTTGCGAGCCCTGATTTTATAATCGAATCGTTACCCTCTGAATCGTGATCGAATCAAATTGTGAGGCAGATTCACAGTTATGACTACTGTGTACAAAGTTTGAGACCGACCTGTTCAAAGACCTGTAGGGCCCTATAATTTCCGCGATCACGGAATCGCGGAATTGGCTAATTAACGCGGAATCTAGTGTTAACGCGGAATTTCGCGGAATTTTACATATTTTGAATGAAATCCTGTTTTTGTGTGGGAGAAGAACGTATGTCTGGGGAAAATGTAGACCGGGGGAAGAAAATCTGGGCGACACAACCCCTCCCGTCATTTCAGCTCCAATGACGGCATCAAAACAATGAAAGCATGGCGAAGCAGCTCTCCACGGCTATGCTTTCATCGGCGAAAAAGTTAAGAAACTTGACGCTAAGCCCTCAGTACCGAGCCGAGCAGTTTGTACGTGACTTTTATGAAGTGTTTCCAACACATAATTCGTGGCGAAGAATGAACACTGGCTGCCACATATTGCGTTTTGTTCATTCTTTTAACGCTTTCAGTTGCATTTCCTTTCCCTGCTCTCCCTCCGTCTGTCACTCACGCGTCTCTCTCTCTCTATCTCTCTCTCACTCACACACACACACACACACACAGCCTCCGTGCACACCGCGTCTGTCTATGAGGCGCCGGACTGGACAAAAGCGAAGTGACACAGCGCGAGAGAGACCGTTCGAGTGTGTCCGAGAGCGCGCTCGACAGTGCGCGAGAGAGAGACAGAGTGTGACTTTTATTTTAACTTATATAAACTAATATAATTTATTTTACTGGAAAGTTTAAAGCTCCTAACCATATTTTGTTGTTACTTGAAGTACTTAGAGTGAAGTGTTATGTTGCATCATGTAGTATTTGTGCTGAAAAGTAAGAGTAAATGTCTGTTACCTCAATAAATTTAAGGTCATTCCTATTTTATTTCTGTACATTTTAATCATTAACATTAAAAGCACACTCTTTTTACGACTAAAATAACAGTAAAGGGTGAAAAAAACTGAATTCCCCAAAATTAAAACGGAAAAAACGGAATTTGGGAAAAAATTAAATGGAATTTGGGAAAAAATAAAACGGATTTTATAGGGCCCTAGACCTGTCCTGGCTTTTCCTAGACCTGTCCTGGCTTTTTTTTTTTCATGTAGTCCCAGATTTACTCCAAATTATTACACACATTTAGCAAAATAGACAGTGTAACTCACTTATGGGTTTCTTAGACCGCCCATCTTCATTCTCTGTTTTTCTTCTCCCTCCATCTCGCATGCAAGGTGAAGCCATCTTGTGATGTAGGATTCTACCTCTTAATCTGTTGCATGTGAGCCTGTTGTTTCTGACAAGTAATAAAACTAGTCAGTGCAGTAAATGTCCAATGAACACATAGATGAATGTCAAATTACATTATAATTATATAACTAATTATTATTTTACTGTTATGCCATAATAAGACATGAGTAAAAATACACTGACCGTGCAGAACTAACTTGCAGGTTGTAACACAGTGAGTGAAAGGTGCTTCATGCTAGTCTATGCTGGGCTTTTTGTTTGTTTGTTTGTTTTTTTAGCAGGATTTTCAGTTTGTAGCTAGCCTACATGCTGCCTTCAATGTACTTTATTGTAGTGATGGGAAGATCAGATCATATTACTGACTTGGATCTTTAAATCTCCTTAAGCAACATTAACAAATCTTGATTCAAGTCAGTTCATTCATTTGAGCTGAATTACATTAAATGTTAAATTGTCAATACCCAGATTCCCTTAACACATCTACTTGTGCAAATTTTGCTCCTATTTAAAATACATAACAAAATAATAATAAACTAAAAAATATAATCATTGCAGCCACAATAACAAATTTTGAGAAACAGAAATGATTAATTCATGGTCTTCTGGTAGGCCTAGTTCATTCTTTTGTCACATGATACTTAGTAACGTACATGAAACAGACATAAATTACTATTTTATCAGCATTTCTTTTGGAGGTATCATATAACTATCAAAAAACCTATGTAACAGAAATTCACACATTTAAGAAACGTTACAAGAAATAAAGACGAGGGAAAGCGTCATACTAACTGTAAGAGTAAAACCTAACGTTAAGTTACTTTAATGTCTGTAAAGACGGGAATTATTAAATAATTCGGGAGGTGAATCAACGTTATTCACTAGTCATATAGAAGTTTATCAACTAATAATTATTGATCTACCCATCACTACTGGCCATAGCAATCTTAAGTAAAAATTAAACATATGTTGTTACCTCAGGAAAATTGATGCTCTCATCCACAGTGCCGAGTTACTGTACGTGCATGTGTAAGTTTACACATCACGAATTACTGCTACTTACAAAATCTAATTTCTCTGCAAAAACATTCATATTTAAAAAAAAAATCCTGAAATACCTGAGATGGCAAGAGTTGAATTGACAAAAAAAGTGTTTGCTAGCTAACAATTTGTTGAGTTATCACATAACATGCATGGTACAAGCCTACTCCAACTAAATAAATCGCCAACAGAAAGATTTACAAGATTTGGCCAACAGCCAACATTTATCCAACATTTATCCATTCTTTTTTTATGAAATCTTACCTTAACTTTAATTGTGCAGTTTTCCACCGTCAATTCTCCAAATTCGATTTTAAATTTAAAGGGACGCAACCTCGAACCAGTTTGAATTAAGCCTACTACAAATACATTTTGATGAAAAAAATAAATAATAATAAAAAAAGATCACCTTGACTTAACTTATCTCTAACAATGTAGGCTGACGCCTAAGGGTTTTATGGCAAGTCCGACATTTTCATGAATGCATAATAAAAAGGGTAGAAAAAGGTTCAATTTAAAATAATATTAAAATGTTCTCAGCAGTTCCCACTAAACATTGGACGTCTGATAGACGTGCAGATCATGTCTATATTGGGTCCGTCGGTCCATGACCAATTCTGGACATCTATTCGACGTCCAAACCAGGTCCACTATTTGGACGTCCAACCATGACCCAACTTGGACGTCATTTTGACGTTCAACATTTGACCTAATCTGGCTTATTTTTTTTGGACGTCATTTGGACGTCTATGGCAGTTGTGATATACACATTGGACGTCGGATAGACGTGCAGATCATGTCTATATGGGTCCGTCGGTCCGACCAATTCTGGACATCTATTTGACGTCCAAACTATGTCCACTATTTGGACGTCCATCCATGACCCAACTTGGACGTCATTTTGACGTTCAACATTTGACTAATCTGGGTTTTTTTGGACGTCAAAAGGACGTCTATAGCAGTTGCAGTAAATGTGTTTTACCAATTCCTATCAACATGATTAATACATATGAATACAGATTATTTATAAACAAACAAGATTTTTTATCTGTATGACTATTTATTTATTTGGTAGACCATATATATTTTTTTTGTTTTCCTTTAACAGTTTTTATTTTATTTAAAGTAGCCTATAATCAAGTTATTTTTTTATTTTATATTGTATAAAAAAAAAATATATATATATATACATTTATATAAATTTCTATATTTTATATAAAAAAAAATCATGGTAGCTATAGGCCTATCCACCTTACTCCTATCTTAAAAAGAACCAACAGCTGCAAAAAAGTCAAGGACAGACAGCTCTCTATCAAGCTAGGCAAAGAGTAGCCTATTCACCTTATTCCGCCCCGCCCACTTTGAATACTTCGCGCTTCCGCATTTTGTCATCCGACTTCCATTAAACTGACTGGTATTTATATGATTGTTTATAGCTAGCTATAACTTTAATGAAATGACAAATAACTTTAATACCGTAAATGTTTTGAATTGGGAGCACGTATAAATCTTAGTTCGACGAAGACAAAGTTCTTTGATCAAGGAGGATTTCAACCAGCCAAAAACCAGTCAGCATCACTCTGATTGGCTGAAACGAGCACATCATCATAAACGCCACTCTGATTGGCCGAGGCAACACGAGGCATTTGGCGGCTTGGCGTTAGCGCGAGTCAGAGCCGTTAGTGTTCTGGACGGCACAGCTTTTCAGAGCGCTGGTGAACCTATTTCCTCGAAATTGAAGGTAAGTTCGGTTAGCATAATTATTTCAATGTCCATGTGTACGTATAGTCTTTGGCGTTATTGTCTTGCAATAAAGCTGCGAATGGTCAAGGGCGTTAGCATTCACAGCATGCATTTTTTCGTTTTACATTTAGCTTGCTGCTCATGGTTCATGTTCAGTTTCGATCTTATTTTAGCTCTACACAAGATAACATGTCTATTTGAACAATTTGGGACACAACTGCACGTATACGTTACCGATAGCAGCATGGCATGGAGTTCTGACTGACTAACATTAGCTTTTTGCTACCGTAACTAACTTTTACGTCAGTTAGCTGCTAACGTTACCTTTAAATCAAGCTAACTCGTTTTGGCTGTTTAGGGTCTTTTTCCATAACATTCACATTTCTAATATTGTCAGACATTATGAAAAAAAAAATGTTTTACCACGGTACAGGGTCATACAAACTCCTAATGTACTTATATAACGTTATGCTCTGGAACCAGCTTCCAGAAGAGATCAGATGTGCTCCTACAGTAATCACATTCAAATCCAGACTAAAAACACATCTGTTTAGCTGTGCATTTACTGAATGAGCACTGTGCCACTGCTTGTCCGACTGTTCGTACTGTATTTTATTTTATGTTTTAACTATTCTGATTTCATTTGATTATTTCTGTATTTTATTTTTATTCTAAACTGTTTTAATTATTCTGATTTATTTTGATTATTTTAATTTATTTTATGTAAAGCACTTTGAATTACCATTGTGTATGAAATGTGCTATATAAATAAACTTGCCTTGCCTCTAGAAGCTATATAACACTGCAACACTTAAAGGATTAGTTCATTTCAAATAAAAATGACCTGATAATTTACTCACCCCCATGTCATCCAAGATGTCCATGTCTGTCTGTCATTAGTCGAAAAAAAATTAAGGTTTTGGAGGAAAACATTCCAGAATTTATATCCATTTAATGGGACTTCAATGACAACCAACTATTTAAATGTTCAATGAAGGTTCAAATGTCTGTTTCAATACAGCTTCAAAGTTTCTACATGATCCAAGTCGAGAAATAAGGGTCTTATCTAGCTAAACAATTTGCCATTTTCTAAAAAAAAAAGAATATATTTATACTTTTTAAGCACACATGCCTGTCTTGTACCATCTCTGAAATGTCACGCATTACATCATCATGTTGGAAAGGTTATGAAAAAAAATTAATCATAATAAATTAAAACAAAAATGTTGAATAATTTTGAAGTTGAAGAAGAAAATGAGTTGGCATATTTCACAGACAAATAACTTAGATGATGTCCAACGTGATGACGCAATGCATGGCGCATCTCTGAGATGTACAAGACAGGCATTGGTGGTTAAAAAGTGTTTTTTGTGTGAAAATGACGCTGAATAAGACCCTTATTTCTCCATTAAATGGATAAAAAGCCTGGAAAGTTTTCCTGAAAAACCATTTCTTTTTTGACTGAAGAAAGACATACATGGACATCTTGGTGAGTAAATTATAAGGATTTTTTTTCTTGATATTGAACTAATCCTTTAACTTTTGGGTGAACGAGAATGAAAACTGTAAGGTGTGTAACCCATTTGTTTTGTCTTTCCTGTGCTCTAAGGAGTGAGGTGTCCTTCCCTGTTAGGAGATAAACCACCTAAACAAGGTACATGTTGTGATCTCATCCTCTTTTCTTTTGTACAGGCCCCAGTCAAATAAACAGTTAAACTTAACAAATTTTGATTAACGACTGTGTTTACAGATGACTTTGAGGATCTCGCCATGCGAGGGATGGCTATCGCTCCAGGTAAAGAAGCAGGACAGGGCACAGCGTCAGTAGTGGCTGGCTTCTACTGGTTGGCCTCTAGCCCTTATTTTTGGTCAACCAGTAGGGTTTTGTCTGTATCAGTGTTAAAACATGGCATGTTATTGTCAGTTATAAATGTATGGCCAAGTGATTCAATTTAAATGTTACTAGGTCCAGCAGTGGATCCACCATAAGGTCCTGGCACAGTGATTTTGAGAGGCCGACCTTCAGGTCCAGAGATGATGGGTCCAGGCACAGTGATGGTGCGAGTCACACAGTCTTCATATCACTGCTATATTACTTATTATATTGCATATAACCGTATGGGACTAATAAATCTATCTTGTACAGTCAGGTCCAGACATGATGGGTCACAGCAGAGGTCAAGACATGATCGATCCCGTAGTGATGCCCCCTGTCCCCCGGCCAGGTCCAGACATGATAAAAAATGCAGTTCAGTTTTATAGATGTTCCTCTAATCATTATAATATTGCAGATTTGTTATTTCTCTTCTAATAAATTTGTTAAGTTTCATTATTTGATCAATTCTAAAACAGATTTTTTTGTGGTGCAGATGCAGTGACTGAGACTGGGAGACGGGACTTTCCATTGCCTTGCGGTGGTAAGTATTGATCTATTGGCAGTGGAGAAGGCATTTTTAATAGTACCACCTTCTCTCTTCCTGCACTGTTCTCTCTCTGTCCACAGAAACCGCTTTTCAATTATAGCCGTGGCTTGGTTTCTATCATGTCAGATGATTATATTTCTTTGGACTTTTGTTTCACTGCTGTACTAATAACAAACACTGAAGCTGATTACAAAAACAATTGTGAGCTAGCTAACTTTGCTATTCTAATTGGAGCATTGTAATCAACAAATGTGTTTATTTCAGTGTTCCAGAAAAAGGTCCTGAGCCTACTGGTCGACATCCGCCATCGCCTCAAGGAAACGCAGCCTGCCTCTTCAGCTGTCCATTTAGAGAGGATGGACACCATGGAGGACTTTGACTTACAGGAGCAAAGCCTCTCTGACGCACAGGCGTTTGATACCCTGGTAGGTTTTACAAGTCTTAAAGTAATGGATAGCCTAGAATAAAATAATACAGTGCACTTGCACACTGTTAGATCCCTCTGGGAAGTGACAGTCAAGTTTATTATGGACTTATTCCAACAGGTGCTGCAAATTTCCAGAATTGGTGGGCGGAACACCAAGGACTGTGCCCACAAAGTTTTGGACAGGTATCTAAAATATTTTTTTGCATGTTCTCATTTGGCTTCTATCTGAGCATGTCCGAATAGGTGAAAATTAAATGAAAATACAAGTTCACAACCAAATGCATTGTGAGATAGACCAGCTGTGCTTGACAAAGAAAAAGTAGAGGGATTAAAGCAGGACCACCCTAGGGGACACTGATCAAGTAGTGTAAAGGGTTAATTGCATATGAAATGTTGTTCCTACATACAGTGTTATGCCTAAGTTTAGACACCCATGCTTAAGTTGTATAAAAAGAGGAATTTAAAAAAAATCATCTTTTGGAAATTGATCTTAGTGCCTTAATTAAAAAAGAGGAAAAGTCCAACCTTTAGGGACACCATCTTTCTTTGTGAATAAATATGTATCGTAAATAAATAAATGTTCTTCCTTAAAATACGGGGTGCATAAGTCAGGACACCCCTATGTTAAATTACCATAGAGGCAGGCAGATTTTTATTTTTAAAGGCCAGTTATTTCATGGATCCAGGATAATATGCATCCTGATAAAGTTCCCTTCGCCTTTGGAATTAAAATCACCCCACATATCCTTCACCACACCTAGAGATTGGCATGGTGTTATTTCAGTTAGCCTAATAGCTGGTTTGATTTGCATTGAGAGATGATCTTATGGAAAGTACGCCATGCCAATCTCTAGGTATGGTGAAGGGAATGTGATGATGTGTGGATATTTTAATTCCAAAGGCCAAGGGAACTTTATCAGGATGCATATTATCCTGGATCCATGAAATAACTGGCCTTTAAAAATATAAATCTGCCTGCCTCTATGGTAATTTAGCATAGGGGTGTCCTGACTTATGCACCCTGTATTTTAAGGAAGAACATTTATTTATGTACGATACATATTCATTCACAAAGAAAAATGGTGTCCCTAAAGGTTGGACTTTTCCTCATTTTTTTTTATTAAGGCATTAAGATCAATTTCCAAAAGATGATTTTTTTATTTTTATTCATCTTTTTAGGAAACTTTAGCATGGGTGTCTTCAAACTTATGCATAGCACTGTATATCCTTCACATTAATTTATTGAAATTTATTTTTCTTTAGGCTCTTTACCAACAGCCTCATGGCCCAATTTAATTTGAAGGGCAAGGGGAAAAGGGGGAAGCGCCCTTTAGAGGGTACAAAGATTTATAGAGCAATACAAGGTAAGCCCAAGTTTCATGTTGACCAGTCTATAAATAATAACTTTGGACAAAACATTTCCTTCCCTTCTGACTTAAAAAAAAAAAAGCAATGCCAATTATCTATCTTGATAGATAGACTATTCATCCACAAGAGGTGTTACAGAATTAAGTAGGGCCCTATAATTTCCGCGATCACGGAATCGCGGAATTGGCCAATTAACGCGGAATCTAGTGTTAACGCGGAATTTCGCGGAATTTTACATATTTTGAATGAAATTCTGTTTTTGTGTGGGAGAAGAACGTATGTCTGGGGAAAATGTAGACCGGGGAAAGCAAATCTGGGCTACACAACCCCTCCCGTCATTTCAGCTCCAATGACGGCATCAAAACAATGAAAGCATGGCGAAGCGGCTCCCCTTTCATCGGCGAAAAAGTTAAGAAACTCGACGCTAAGCCCTCAGTACCAAGCCGAGCAGTTCGCACGTGACTTTTATGAAGTGTTTCCCACACATAATTCGCGGCGAAGAATCAACACCGGCTGCCACATATTGCGTTTCGTTCATATTTTTTAACGCTTTCAGTCGCATTTCCTTTCCCTGCTCTCCCTCAGTCTCTCTGTCACTCACGCGTCTCTCTTTCTATCTCTCACTCACACACACACACACACACATCCCCTCCGTGCACACCGCGTCTGTCTATGAGGCGCCGGACTGGACAAAAGCGAAGCGACACAGCATGAGAGAGACCGTTCGAGTGTGTCCGAGACCGCGCTCGACAGTGCGCGAGAGAGAGACAGAATGTGACTTATTTAAACTTATATAAACTAATATCATTTATTTTACTGGACAGTTTAAAGCTCCTAACTATATTTTGTTGTTACTTGAAGTACTTAGAATGAAGTGTTATGTTGCATCATGTAGTAGCCTATTTGTGCTGAAAAGTAAGAGTAAATGTCTGTTACCTCAATAAATTTAAGGTCATTCCTATTTTATTTCTGTACATTTTAATTATTAACATTAAAAGCACACTCTTTTTACGACTAAAATAACAGTAAAGGGTGAAAAAAACTGAATTCCCCAAAATTAAAACGGAAAAAACGGAATTTGGGAAAAAATAAAACGGAATTTGGGAAAAAATAAAACGGATTTTATAGGGCCCTAATCAAGAAAGAAACAAAAGTAAAAGATGGTAAATAGTCACAATTCTCAAAATATTATTCTCCCCTCATGGCACAAAGGTGAGTCATTATTACAAGAATGACTTCCTGTGGCAGTCCTTATTACATTGAAGCTGAAGCAGCCTCCAACTGAACAGTCTGCTCTCTGACAAGTATAACATGTAGTAGATGTGTTGTATTATCCAGAATATAAAAACTTTTTGTGCAAAACTTTTCTCAGTAGTAATTTCTAATGTGTTTCCAAGCACAGAACCAGCTTTTGTAAATTGCACTAAGCACAACAGGCTGATTAAAACACTGTTAACATTCTAATGCACACATTAAACAATGTAAGCTTTCTCAAAAAGTACAGTCTGCTTAGTCTTGTAGACAGCCTAATTGTTACAGTTAACAGTTGTGGGAGATGACTTTGCATTAATCCAGTAGTGGATGCACAGGAAATATATTTTTGCTTACACATGTGTAAGTGTATGACTGCAGATTGCCTTTGAATATATTTGAGTCATTTGTCTATTTCTATTTCTGCTTGTGCAGAGGGGATCATGAAATTCGATAATGCAGCCACTGAGGAGTTCATCAAGTGGAACGTGTCTGAGCACCTCAAGCACGCGCCACAGAGAATAGGAGGTGGAGGATTCGCAATGCCCTGATGAGCCTATGCCGTGATGAGAATTAAAATAGTTTAAAGTAGTCCAATACATTGTCTTTATGGTTGATGTCATTCAGGGCATATTGTTTTTTTTTTTAAATAAAGTTTGAAAAAGCGATATTGAGTTGTGATTAATTTGAATGTGTATAACTATACTGTTGTATGTATGTAGTCCCATGTTTCCCAGAGGGTGGAGGACATGTTTTCTGTGCCAGTTAATTTTCCTGTAGCTTAGTTTGACTCAGCAGCTAGTTTGAACTGGAAATGCATTACGCCATGTGTCTCAAGTTATCACCTGCTGCTGAGACAATCAAATGGAGTTTTTGGAAAATGATCTAGTTCTATTTCAGAAGGTGGCATACTGTTCAAGATCATTTTCCAAAAACTCCATTTGATTGTCTCAGCAGCAGGTGATAAGGTGTAATGCATTTCCAGTTCAAACTGCCGAGCCAAACAAAGCTACAGGAAAATGAATACATGATATAGAAAACATGTCATCCACCCTCTTGAAACATAGGACTACATAGAAGTTGTATAAAAATGACGTGTTAAATAAGTCAAAATTTTATGTTGAAAAGACGTCCACAAATGACCACGTTTGGACCACTTTTGGACTATAAATAGCCCTTACATGGAGGTCCCACTGACGTCAACATTAGACGTGCGGTAGACGTCGAAAAAAGACGTCGCCTGGCGTTACAAAACCACCCCATCAATGGACGGAAATTGGACGTCCAAAAATGACATGGAAAAGACGTCACATTGCGCAGTGGGTTTGTGCTGATTTGTCATTAATTTACTCATAAATTCATTTATCAAATAGGCTTTTGTTATTTATTAAAAAAAATGTAATATGTAAATGTCAATATTTAAATAAAATTTAAGACAAATTAAGTATTTATTCAGTTTTTTTTTTTTTTTTTTTGAATATCAGGGTCAAGCAGTATAAGATGACTGCCTTACAGGTGAATGATTTCAACAAATATGTTTCTGGATAAATATCTTTGTTAATCATGAATTCCAATTAACAAATCATATTTGAGTGACAAGTTACAGTTTATGTTAAGTTTATGGTTACAACCAGGGTTTGGTGCTGGTTATTTACATAATTTCCCTATTTAGGGATAAGTTGGGGGTAGGGTTAGGGTTTCTGGACAGGAACTGTGTTCCAAGATAAAGAAAAAAAAAAATTTGGACCCAGGAATAGGTTATGTCCTGCTTGAAACCACAGCAAAGATTTTTACATATACAGCAACTCAAAATTCATCTCGGACAAATATTCAGTTACGTTCCACGACCATAAAA
This sequence comes from Gila orcuttii, assembly GCA_026230005.1. Classification (NCBI taxonomy): domain Eukaryota; kingdom Metazoa; phylum Chordata; class Actinopteri; order Cypriniformes; family Leuciscidae; genus Gila; species Gila orcuttii. Next base: position 50,890,420 of record JAPDVR010000006.1, read on the forward strand.
AAACTGCCACTCTACCAACATGTACAACAAAAGTTAACTGACTGTAAGAGCTGTCCCTACTGTCAGTTGACGGTAAGAGCTGTCACACACAAACCCTAGCCTTACACTAACCCTACCCCTAAACCTACCCTTCACAGAAAACCTTTTGCATTTTCAAAAACATAATTTAGTATGATTTATAAGCTTTTTTCCCTAATGGGGACCAAAAATGTCCCCACAAGATCAAGAATTTTGGATATTGCCACACACACCATTAGAATCATGTAAAAAAAAAAAAAAAAAAAAAACAGGGCAGGCCAATCCACAACTGATATAGCCTTTTTTCCTCCAGATTAGCCTGTACGATTTTGTGTCATGTAACATAGCCCATTTTGGTTTAAAAATTATTTACGCCATATTTTCAAATGTGGGCATTTTTAGCTATACATCTCTTTCAAAGGTGCTGCATCCAAGCCAGAAATGGACACATTTTTTTGTGATATTTAGGGCTTATTTGCCCTGTCAACTGTACTGTATATTTGTCAAAAGTGGCCCTATTTGTTATTAATTAATAACTTGCCTACTGTGCCATAAGGCTTACAGCCTGGTTAGCCAGTGTTGACAGTGCCATTCATTTGCCAAATGTTGTCCAGATTTGGTGCAATGTAATCGGGCCATATTTTCTATGCCATTTGTGGGCCACTTCAGGTTCACATTCAGTGATTACTGTCCCTCATCTTTGCCAAAACTGGCCCAGATATGTTTTAAGACAACTTGGCCACATTTTTTTGCTTTATATGTGGGCCAGTTTAGGCTCACACCCTGGTTAACCAGTGTTGACATTGCCATACATTTGCCAAATGCGGCCCAAATTTGGTGTAATGTACTTGGGCCATATATTGCTATGCCATGTGTGGGCCACTTTAGGTTCACATTCAGATTCACAGTGATTATAGTCCCTCATATTTGCCAAAATTGGCCCAGATATGTTTGAAGATGACTGGGACACATTTGGTGTATTATAATGTGGGCCAGTTTAGGCTCACACCCTGGAATTCAGTGCTGACTGTGCCGTACATTTGCCAAATGTGGCCCAAATTTGGTGTAATGTACTTGGGCCATATTTGCTATGCCATGTGTGGGCCACTTTAGGTTCACATTTGCAAGTAATTACTGCCCCTCATCTTTGCCAATACTGGCCCAGATATGTTTTAAGATAACTGGGCCACATTTGTTGCATTATATGTGGGCCAGTTTAAGATCACACCCCGGTTAGCAAGTGCTGACTGTACCGTACATTTGTCAAATGTGGCCCAAATTTGGTGTAATGTACTCTGGCCATACTGGCCATGCCATGTGTGGGCCACTTTAAGTTCACATTCAGATTCGCCAGTGAATACTGTCCCACATATTTGCCAAAACTGGCCCAGAAATGTTTTAAGATAACTGGGCCACATTTGTTACATTATATGTGGGCCGGTTTAAGATCACACACTGGTTAGCCAGTGCTGACTGTGCCGTATATTTGCCAAATGTGGCCCAAATTTGGTGAAATGTAATCGGGACATATTTGCTATGCCATGTGTGGGCCACTTTAGGTTTACATTCAGATTAGCCAGTGATTACTGCCCCTTATCTTTGCCTAAACTGGCCCAGATATGTTTTAAGATAACTGGGCCACATTTGTTGCATTATATGTGGGCCAGTTTAATATCACATCTTGTTTAGCCAGTGCTGACTGTGCCGTAAATTTGCCAAATGCGGCCCAAATTTGGTTTAAAGTATTTGGGCCATATTTGCTATGCCATTTGTGGGCCACTTTAGGTTCACATTCAGATTCGCCAGTAATTACTGCCCCTCATCTCTGCCAAAATTGGCCCAGTTATATTTTAAGATAACTGGGCCACATTTGCTGCAACATATGTGGGCCAGTTTAGGCTCACACCCCGGTTAGCCAGTGCTGACTGTGCCGTACATTTGCCAAATGCGGCCCAGATTTGGGGTAATGTACTCAGGTCATATTTGCTATGCCATGTGTGGGCCACTTTAGGTTCACAATCAGATTCGCCAGTGATTACTGTCCCACATTTTTGCCAAAACTGGCCCAGTTATGTTTTAAGATAACTGGGCCACATTTGCTGCAACATATGTGGGCCAGTTTAATATCACACCCTGGTTAGCCAGTGCTGACTGTGCCGTACATTTGCCAAATGCGGCCCAAATGTGGTGTAATGTACTAGGGCCATATTTGTTATGCCATTTGTGGGCCACTTTAGGTTCACATTCAGATTCACCAGTGATTACTTTCCCACATCTTTGCCAAAACTGGCCCAGTTATGTTTTAAGATAACTGGACCACATTTGCTGCAACATATGTGGGCCATATATGGTTTACATCCAGATTAGTCATTGTCGGTTGTGCCACATTTTTGCCATAGGTGGCCCACATTTGGTTTGTGATATTTGGGCCATATTCATTATTTATCATATGGGCCACTTTAGGCTCACATTCAGATTACTCATTGCCATGAGTGCCGCATCTTTGCCTAAAAAGGCCCACATGTGATTTAAAATATTTGGGCCATATTTGCCATTTTACATGTGGGCCACATCAGGCTCACATACATTTTGTCCGGGCCATAAGTAGGCCAGCAGTGCCGCATCATTGCCTGAAGTGGCCCACATCCGTCTGCTATCTGGGTAGGAGCCTATTTTCTACAATCTGTCCACAGAGTGCCTGAACGTCCACCTAACTGACTACTCTTCATCTGGGTCTTCCTCACGTCCCGCGAACAGCCTATTCGTCCACCTAGGAGCCTATTTTCGACAATTTGTCCACAGAGTGCCTGAACGTCCACCTAACTGACTACTCTTCATCGGGGTCTTCCTCACGTCCCGCGAAAAGCCTATTCGTCCACCTAGGAGCCTATTTTTCACCATTTCGTCCCAGGGGCCCCAAACTTTGCATTCTGGTAGGCTAGGGTCCACACTGTCACACACAGGGAGGACAGGTCTCTAGAGTTCAGGGAAAAATTTTGCACCCACCTAGGAGCCTGAAACCTAGGATCCTGAACCGGGGGGGCCTGGACTACTACCGTGTCAAATTTGGAGCCCCTGTGACCTTTCGTTACCAAGATACACCCGGTCAAAGATGAACAATAGGCTGGGAGTTGGCAGTTTAGGCTGTTCGTCGAAAATAGGCTCCTAGGTGGACGAATAGGCTGTTCGTGGGACGTGAGGAAGACCACGGTGAAGAGTAGTCACTTAGGTGGCACTTTAGGCACTCTGTGGACAGATTGTAGAAAATAGGCTCCTAGGTGGACGAATAGGCTGTTCGCGGGACGTGAGGAAGACCACGGTGAAGAGTAGTCACTTAGGTGGCACTTTAGGCACTCTGTGGACAGACTGTAGAAAATAGGCTCCTAGGTGGACGAATAGGCTGTTCGCGGGACGTGAGGAAGACCCCGATGAAGAATAGGCTGGGAGTTGGCACTTTAGGCTGTTCGTGGACCCAGCAATGAAGAATAGGCTGGGAGTTGGCACTTTAGGCTGTTCGTGGACCCAGCGATGAAGAATAGGCTGGGAGTTGGCACTTTAGGCTGTTCGTGGACCCAGCGATGAAGAATAGGCTGGGAGTTGGCACTTTAGGCTGTTCGTGGACCCAGCGATGAAGAATAGGCTGGGAGTTGGCACTTTAGGCTGTTCGTGGACCCGGCGATGAAGAATAGGCTGGGAGTTGGCACTTTAGGCTGTTCGTGGACCCAGCGATGAAGAATAGGTTGGGAGTTGGCACTTTAGGCTGTTCGTGGACCCAGCGATGAAGAATAGGCTGGGAGTTGGCACTTTAGGCAGTTCGTGGACCCAGCGATGAAGAATAGGCTGGGAGTTGGCAGTTTAGGCTGTTCGTGGACCCAGCGATGAAGAATAGGCTGGGAGTTGGCACTTTAGGCTGTTCGTGGACCCAGAGATGAAGAATAGGCTGGGAGTTGGCACTTTAGGCTGTTCGTGGACCCAGCGATGTAGAATAGGCTGGGAGATGGCACTTTAGGCTGTTCGTGGACCCAGCGATGAAGAATAGGCTGGGAGTTGGCACTTTAGGCTGTTCGTGGACCCAGCGATGAAGAATAGGCTGGGAGTTGGCACTTTAGGCTGTTCGTGGACCCGGCGATGAAGAATAGGCTGGGAGTTGGCACTTTAGGCTGTTCGTGGACCCAGCGATGAAGAATAGGCTGGGAGTTGGCACTTTAGGCTGTTCGTGGACCCAGCGATGAAGAATAGGCTGGGAGTTGGCACTTTAGGCTGTTCGTGGACCCAGCGATGAAGAATAGACTGGGAGTTGGCAGTTTAGGCTGTTCGTGGATCCAGCGATGAAGAATAGGCTGGGAGTTGGCACTTTAGGCTGTTCGTGGACCCAGAGATGAAGAATAGGCTGGGAGTTGGCACTTTAGGCTGTTCGTGGACCCAGCGATGAAGAATAGGCTGGGAGATGGCACTTTAGGCTGTTCGTGGACCCAGCGATGAAGAATAGGCTGGGAGTTGGCACTTTAGGCTGTTCGTGGACCCAGAGATGAAGAATAGGCTGGGAGTTGGCACTTTAGGCTGTTCGTGGACCCAGCGATGAAGAATAGGCTGGGAGTTGGCAGTTCCCGCTGTTCGTGGACCCAGCGATGAAGAATAGGCTGGGAGTTGGCACTTTAGGCTGTTCGTGGACCCAGAGATGAAGAATAGGCTGGGAGTTGGCACTTTAGGCTGTTCGTGGACCCAGCGATGAAGAATAGGCTGGGAGATGGCACTTTAGGCTGTTCGTGGACCCAGCGATGAAGAATAGGCTGGGAGTTGGCACTTTAGGCTGTTCGTGGACAAGGATTAGGGAACCTGGCCCCCTAGTGGTGGCCATATTGCAACCTATTTGACCCCCTGGTTCAATAAACAAAATTATTAGGGAAAACCATTCACTTAAGTTGGATTTTGGCTCCGGAATGGTGCCTTTTCATCCCTTTGTACACCTTTTGCGTCATCTGGCAACTTATTTGAATTAACAAAAAGCCACAGACTGCCTATTTGTCCTAATTTCCTTCATTCGGGTACCTGACGTCCGGGGATTAACTTATTAGGCAGCCTTCTGACAAAAATCCCTAAGCGCTGCGCGGCGCCCCCTAATAATTTTTTGACCCCCAAAAGACGCCTATGGTTCGATCCGGCCTCTCACCCTGAGGCCGGGGACGGTGGTCCCGTCTCCTGAGACCCTCCGGGGGCCCCGCAATGGGGCAAAATTGCCCTAAAAATGCTTTTCCCCCACCCTGTCAGTTAAGTCACAGGAAGGATGCAGTTTCGACTTAGAAATTTTCAGCGTTTCAATGTGTTCAAGTCCCAGCTGTAACTTATTTGACAGTCCTTCTAGGCTGTTCGTGGACAGTACATTAAATGTATTGTCATGTATGTAATGTATTGTAAATGTATTGTAAATGTCATATTTCATAAATACAGTGGCCATATGTGGTTTAACCTGTTTTGTGCCACCACAGGGGTCACAATACAATACACTGGTGTACAGTACAGCCATTAATTATGCAATATTTGCATAATATTCAACCGTCCACAGACAGCCTACAGAGGCTCTGTCGAATAAGTTACAGATAGGATCCAATCGGTGAAGTCCCAGCTGTAACTTATTTGACAGTCCTTCTAGGCTGTTCGTGGACAGTACATTAAATGGTCATATTTCATAAATACAGTGCTTATATGTGGTTTAACCTGTTGTGTGCCACCACAGGGGTCACAATTCAATACACTGGTGTACAGTACAGCCATTAATTATGCATAATTTGCCTAATATTCAACAGTCCACAGACAGCCTACAGAGGCTCTGTCGAATAAGTTACAGATGGGATCCAATCGGTGAAGTCCCAGCTGTAACTTATTTGACAGTCCTTCTAGGCTGTTTGTGGACAGTACATTAAATGGTCATATTTCATAAATACAGTGGCCATATGTGGTTTAACTTGTTGTGTGCCACCACAGGGGTCACAATAGAATACACTGGTGTACAGTACAGCCATTAATTATGCAATATTTGCATAATATTCAACCGTCCACAGACAGCCTATAGAGGCTCTGTCGAATAAGTTACAGATGGGATGCTGTTAACTGACTTAGAAATTTTCAGCCGTTGGATTCTGGTCAGGAATCGGGGATTTCAACACATGTGTTGTAGGCCAGTGAGTAACTTATTAAGCTGCAGGTTGGATGCTGACTTTGACCGGGTGTATCTAGAGAGCCAAGCCGACTTTGGGCTCCATAATCTGGGGTCATGGGGGCGCCGTCGGTACCCCCCCATGCCCGGAGTTTGTAGCTCCAAGTCGGAATGTTTTCAGAGATAGGCCCGTCCACAGATAGCCTATTGGGGCTCTGTCGAATAAGTTACAGGACGGATACAGTCGGTGAAGTCCAAGCTGTAACTTATCTGACAGGGTACCTGTAGGCTGTTCATGGACAGTACATTAAATGGTCATATTTCATAAATACAGTGCTTATATGTGGTTTAACCTGTTGTGTGCCACCACAGGGGTCACAATTCAATACACTGGTGTACAGTACAGCCATTAATTATGCATAATTTGCCTAATATTCAACAGTCCACAGACACCTATAGGGGCTCTGTCGAATAAGTTACAGATGGGATCCAATCGGTGAAGTCCCAGCTGTAACTTATTTGACAGTCCTTCTAGGCTGTTCGTGGACAGTACATTAAATGGTCATATTTCATAAATACAGTGGCCATATGTGGTTTAACCTGTTGTGTGCCACCACAGGGGTCACAATACAATACACTGGTGTACAGTACAGCCATTAATTATGCAATATTTGCATAATATTCAACCGTCCACAGACAGCCTACAGAGGCTCTGTCGAATAAGTTACAGATGGGATCCAATCGGTGAAGTCCCAGCTGTAACTTATTTGACAGTCCTTCTAGGCTGTTCGTGGACAGTACATTAAATGGTCATATTTCATAAATACAGTGGCCATATGTGGTTTGACCTGTTGTGTGCCACCACAGGGGTCACAATACAATACACTGGTGTACAGTACAGCCATTAATTATGCAATATTTGCATAATATTCAACAGTCCACAGACAGCCTACAGAGGCTCTGTCGAATAAGTTACAGATGGGATCCAATCGGTGAAGTCCCAGCTGCAACTTATTTGACAGTCCTTCTAGGCTGTTCGTGGACAGTACATTAAATGGTCATATTTCATAAATACAGTGGCCATATGTGGTTTAACTTGTTGTGTGCCACCACAGGGGTCACAATACAATACACTGGTGTACAGTACAGCCATTAAATATACAATATTTGCATAATATTCAACCGTCCACAGACAGCCTATAGAGGGTCTGTCGAATAAGTTACAGATGGGATGCTGTTAACTGACTTAGAAATTTTCAGCCGTTGGATTCTGGTCAGGAATCGGGGATTTCAACACATGTGTTTTAGGCCAGTAAGTAACTTATTAAGCTGCAGGTTGGATGCTGACTTTGACCGGGTGTATCTAGAGAGCCAAGCCGACTTTGGGCTCCATAATCTGGGGTCATGGGGGCGCCGTCGGTACCCCCCCATGCCCGGAGTTTGGAGCTCCAAGTCGGAATGGTTTCAGAGATAGGCCCGTCCACAGATAGCCTATTGGGGCTCTGTCGAATAAGTTACAGGACGGATACAGTCGGTGAAGTCCAAGCTGTAACTTATCTGACAGGGTACCTGTAGGCTGTTCATGGACAGTACATTAAATGGTCATATTTCATAAATACAGTGCTTATATGTGGTTTAACCTGTTGTGTGCCACCACAGGGGTCACAATTCAATACACTGGTGTACAGTACAGCCATTAATTATGCATAGTTTGCCTAATATTCAACAGTCCACAGACAGCCTATAGGGGCTCTGTCGAATAAGTTACAGGACGGATGCTGTTAACTGACTTAGAAATTTTCAGCCGTTGGATTCTGGTCAGGAATCAGGGATTTCAACACATGTGTTGTAGGCCAGTGAGTAACTTATTAAGCTGCAGGTTGGATGCTGACTTTGACCGGGTGTATCTCGAGAGCCAAGCCGACTTTGGGCTCCATACTCTGGGGTCATGGGGGGCCCATGGGTGCCCCTCCACACCCGGACTTTGGAGCTCCAAGTGGGCTTGGTTTCCGAGATACATCCGGTCAAAATCCTATCTTTGACCGGGCATTACTCGGGAACCAAGCCGACTTTGGGCTCCATACTCTCGGGTCATGGGGGGCCCATGGGTGGCCCTCCACAACCAGAGTTTGGAGCTCCAAGTCGGCCTGGTTTCCGAGATACGCCCGTCCACAGACAGCCTATTGGGGCTCTGTCGAATAAGTTACAGGACGGATGCTGTTAACTAACTTAGAAATTTTCAGCCGTTGGATTCTGGTCAGGAATCGGGGATTTCAACACATGTGTTGTAGGCCAGTGAGTAACTTATTAAGCTGCAGGTTGGATGCTGACTTTGACCGGGTGTATCTAGAGAGCCAAGCCGACTCTGGGCTCCATAATCTGGGGTCATGGGGGCGCCGTCGGTACCCCCCCATGCCCGGAGTTTGGAGCTCCAAGTCGGCCTGGTTTCAGAGATACACCCGGTCAAAGTACCACAGGAAGTTGCCATATCTCGGGAACCAAGCCGACTCTGGGTTCAATACTCTGGGGTCGAGGGGGTCTCATGGGTACCCCCCCACGCCCGGAGTATGGAGCTCCAAGTCGGCTTGGTGTCCGAGATACACCCGGTCAAAGTCCCATCTCTGACCGGGCATAACTCAGGAACCAAGCTGACTCTGGGCTCCATACTCTGGGGTCACGGGGGGCCCATAGGTACCTACCAACACCCGGAGATTGGAGCTCCAAGTCGGCGTGATTTCCAAGATACACCCGGTCAAAGCTGGACCGGAAGTGGCCGTATCTCAGAAACGGAAGGTCCCAGCAGCTGGAAACGGTGGGGTCTGAAAGGCCCCTATGGGCCCCCCTCATGCCCGGAGTTTGGAGCTCCAACTCGGCTTAACTCCCATGATACACCCGGTTATACATAAGGGACTTTTGGACAAAACGGTCTTTATCTCGGAAATGACGGGCCCCAGCGGATCGTCCTTCGGGGCAGTGAGGGGGCCCTAGGGCTCCTCTCAGACCCCAGAGTCCTGAGCCTCTAGGTCCCTTCCTTCTGAAGTGCACCCTTTCCTGTTGGCCCCCATACCTCGGCCTCTGGGGGCGCTAGAAGCCCGGGCTAGGGCCCGTTGGAAAGGGCCCCTTGTGACCTTACTTTGACGTTTTCATATGCTGCCTATGCCCATTTGTTAAGAAATAATGTTACAATGTAAATGAATTATATCCATACATTATGGTATGATTTGTTTATTATGGTTAAGGTACACAGCCAGACACATGCATTTTTTAAATAAGAGAGAGATATATTTAATACATATTTAATAATAAAAATGTGCATGTGTGAAGAAAATTACTTATGCTTAACAAATCTAGAGAATTTCATCCTTTAATACTATATAATTAACAATAGGTCTGAATACATAAATAAATAAATACATACATAGATTTTCTTACCAATAATAAAAATAGTGTTTTAATTAAATTTAGAAATGTTTGTAGATTATAGGTTATTTATGTGTGGTATCACTGTTTGGATGGTGTTACATGTTTGAAAGAAACAGCTACTCAGTGCTGCACGGAGTGACAAGAAGTACACTTAACGCCTAACATAGTCCAATACTGCACAGTACTACTGGTCTAATGATGTTTTTGATGTTCAACATCCTTTGCTAAAGTCAAAGTTTTTTCCAATCAAATTTAGTATTTGTTTGAGTATCAACGCATTTGTTTAATTTATAGTGAATAAGTTATGGATCTGTTAATTTAATAAGTTAATAAAGTATGGTTAACATCTCACATACAACTCAGACAAAAGGCAATTTTATTTTGGTCTCATTGTCACACTTTGTTAACGTTGTTTGTGATAGAGAGTGATTGCATATATTCACACTGATTTCAATAGCAGATAGCTGATTATAATGTCCATTGGTACTGATCTTATTACTTTCCTGAAAATATGTTTTGAGTTATGATATACCAGCAATGGCATAGCATCGGGCCTGTGTGGTCATTGTGGCCCCGAGGGCTTTGGCCCCCGCTGCGGCCGCCGGCTACACTCTCGCTGCTAGTGTTGTGATTTATTTTTTATCATCTGTTGTTTTTCAGGATATACTCGCAACAGTAAATTACTACTGTGATGTGGGAATCCTGAAAACAACAAGTGATAAAAATACTCAATGGAGACATCACCCCATCATACAATAAGACACACACACACGCATGCGCATACGTACACGCGCGCACACACACACACACACACACACACACACACGCTTAGCTCAGAGACTGTCAAATGCAAGGGTGAGAGAGAATCACTCGGTGAACTTTTCAACTTTAACACATTTTCTTCAACACTCTGATATAGTCAGATGATTTTATTTTATCTAAAATAATTGGTTCAGTAGCATTTTATTTTAAAGGTCTACATCGCTGTAAACCCATTCATAACCTGCATGTTTTTTCATCTCTCTAAAACATGGCGGATGATTTTTATTTTTGTTTTGAAAAGATATTTTATAACCATTTCATTTATTTTATTTTAAAGATCAATGTTTTTCAACTTTAGTGTAAGATATATTGTAAATGACAATGTACATTTTATAACCATTTTATTTATATACTTTTAAAGATCAATGTTTTTCAACTCTAGTGTAAAATATGTGACATTATTAGAAAAATCTCTTTTTCTCACTGCCCCCATTTATATAGCATACTCAGGAATGCGCGGGCTGGTTGGGAGGGGGATTCCGGGACCAAATCTTCCGGAGTTATTACCCCCGGGTCAATAGGGCAAAACTAACTGTCAAAATGACATATCATACCCTGGTCAATAGGACAAAACTAACTGTCAAAATGACATATCATACCCCTTGGTCAATAGGGCAAAATCATCCATCTCAAACTAGCTGTCAAAACCACCTGTCACAACCCATGATCGATCGCTAACAGGGCAAAGGTTAATCCCTAGATCAAAGGGGGGCCCCACCGGAAGGGCAAAGGTCAGCCCCGCCCACCTGTCAATCATAGGGTCATAAATCATCTTGACACAAGGTATATAGTTAGTACTACTGTTGTTGTTACTATACCTTAAACAAAGTGTAACCATACCTTAAACAAAAGTGCTGCTTTGCACTTTAGTTGCAGTTCTGTAACACACTTGCTCCTAGACACTACACACTATTTCATACATAAGACACTTAGTTTAAAAATGAAATCTCTGGGTACCATTGGGAAAACACATCTATTCAAAATACAACACACATTGGTTAATTGAAAAGACATAGACACACAACTGAAAATATTTACTTACAAAACTGAACACCAATCAGCCAGCTACAAAAAGGCCTCAGTTAAGCCATTTTGAGAACTTTGCAAGCATGGAGGCAGGGAGAGCTAGAGGCAGAGGAAGAGGAAGACAGAGAGAGAGAGAGAGACAGAGAGAGAGAGAGAGAGAGAGAGAGAGAGAGAGAGAGAGAGAGAGAGAGAGAGAGAAAGAAAGAGAGAGAGAGAGAGAGAGAGAGAGAGAGAGAGGACGTGGTCGAAGAGGCCATGCAAGGACCGTTATTTCGAATGACATAAGAGCAACTTTGGTGGACCATGTCATAAACCATGGCCTGACTATGAGGGAAGCTTGGCAGAGAGTCCACCCTAATCTAAGCAGTTTCACAGTTTCATCCATAATAAGGACATTCCGACTGGAAAACAGGTATGTCTTCAACTCTCTACCCCACTCAAACTATATCTACAGTATTTACAGTACTGTACCATATCACGTTACCGTATCACATGTATTGTATTGCAGGGTGGCTAATGCTCCTTTTCCAACGAAAGTGGTAGTTTTGTGAAACATACCGTGATAACGTGTTGAGATGTTTCAGTACTGTGTATGGTAAATACAGTAAAGTTCAGTATACACAGTACTATAAAAAAGAAGCAAATGAGAACAATTTGTGGTTGCATTTTTCTACAGAATGGCTAGAAGACATACTGGGGGTTGACATCAACGCCTATTCACCCAACAGCAGGAACTTGCCATAGTGAGCCTAGTCAGAGCAAACAATGCAATCCGTCTCCACCAGCTACAGCAACAAATACTGTACATGCAGATAGGCAAGTATTCAACAACATAAATCGAGTAAGCATTACCACTATCAGACGCATAAAGCACAACATGATAATGAAGCAATTGTACAGGGTCCCATTTGAGAGGAACAGTGTCAGGGTCAAAGAACTTTGACATGAATATATCAGAATCAGAAAGAGCTTTATTGCCAAGTGTGCTTGCACACACAATGAATTTCCCTTGGTACTGAAGCTTCCAGTGCACATATACAAATACAAATACAACAAGAAACATATACAAATTATAAGAATAAAATTATAAAAATATGTAAATACTATAAAATAAAAATATATAAGGTCACAGTTTGGTTTAGTATTTACAGTATTTTTAATAGTATATATAAATATAAATATCACTTGAATTTTTAAGATATTCCACTAAATAGTGGGAGTATTGCACTTACAGGCATATGCCTTGGGAGATATGTTAACTGTTCAGAAGGGAAATGGCCTGTGGCAAGAAACTGTTCCTGTGCCTTGACGTTCTTGTGGCCAGTGATCTGAGTCTCCGTCTTGACAATAACAGTTCAAACAGGTGGTGTCCAGGGTGAGTGGAGTCTGTGATGATTTTACCTGCTCTCTTCCTCACTCTGGAAGAGTACAGGTCCTGGAGGGTTCGCAGGGGGGCACCAATAATCCTCTCCGCAGTCCGGACTGTCCGTTGAAGTCTCCTGATGTCTGATTTGGTAGCTGAACCAAACCAGACAGTGATGGAAGTGCATAAAACAGACTCAATGACAGCTGAGTAGAACTGAATCAGCAGCTCCTGTGGCAGGTTGAACTTCCTCAGCTGGCAAGGGAAGTACAATCTCTGCTGGGCCTTTTTCACAATGGAGTCAATGTGATTGTCCCACTTCAGGTCCTGAGAGATGGTAGTGCCCAGGAACCTGAATGACTCCACTGCTTCCACAGTTCTGTTCATGATGGTGAGTGGGGGGAGTGCAGGGCTGGTCCTCCTGAAGTCCACAATCATCTCCACTTTTTTGAGTGTGTTCAGCTCAAGGTTGTTATAACTGCACCAGACAGCCAGCTGTTTCCCCAGTCTTACTAGCTGCTGCCGGTCCGTCAGGAAGCTGGAGATCCACTGACAGATCGAGGATGGCATGGAGATCCACTGACAGATCGAGGATGGCATGGAGAGCTGGGTCAGTTTAGCTGTGATAAGATCAGGCATGATGGTATTGAAGGCCGAACTGAAGTTCACAAATAAGATCCTTGCATAAGTCCCAGATGTTGCAGGATATGATGCAGTCCCATGTTGACTGCATCATCCACAGACCTGTTTGCTCTGTAAGCAAACTGAAAGGGATCCAGCAGGGGTCCAGAGATGTCCTTCAGGTGGGCCAACACCAGTCTTTCAAACGACTTCATGACCACAGACGTGAGAGCAACAGGTCTGTAGTCATTTAGTCCAGTGATTTTTTTTTTTGGGGGGGGACCGGAATGATAGTGGAGCGTTTGAAGCAGCAGGAAAGTTCACACTGCTCCAATGATCTGTTGAAGATCTGCGTGAAGACTGGGGCCAGTTGGTCAGCACAGGATTTTAAACAAGCAGATGAGATGCCGTCTGGGCCTGAGGCTTTCCTAGTCTTCTATTTTTTGAAGACTCTGCTGACGTCCTCTACACAGACCTTAAGCTCAGGTTGGATGGCAGGAGGGGGGAGTAATGGGGGTGCAGGAGGTGATGGTGAATGTGTGAAGTGCAGATCAGAACGGGTGTGTGATGTGAGACTGGGCTTTTCAAACAGGTATATACAGGTAAGTGTTTCAGTCCTTTATATTTCATCACGACCAGATGAAAACACTAACTTATCTAAATTGACAGAGTGTCTTAAAGATATAAAATGCTGGATGACGTGTAATTTCTTGCTATTAAATTCAGATAAAACGGAGGTATTACTTATTGGTCCAAAAAACTACCCACAAAACCTCATACAATACAACTTTAAATTTAGAAGGATGTCCTGTTACTTTATCCACTACAGTAAAATACCTGGGTGTTATACTAGACCACAACTTGTCTTTCGAAAATCATATTTCATATGTTACAAGAACAGCCTTTTTCCACCTTAGAAACATTGCTAAGCTACGTAACATGCTATCTGTTTCTGATGCAGAAAAGTTAGTTCATGCATTCTTGACCTCGAGACTAGATTACTGTAATGCTTTATTAGCTGGCTGTCCTGCATCCTCAATGAACAAGCTACAGTTAGTGCAAAATGCAGCTGCTAGAGTTCTTACTAGGTCAAGAAAATATGATCATATAACACCAATTTTATTATCTCTACACTGGTTACCTATTAACTTCCGTATCAATTACAAAGTATTACTACTGACCTATAAAGCCCTAAATGGCTTAGCTCCTGTGTATTTAATGGACCTTCTATCACCCTACAATCCATCGCATTCTTTAAGATCACTAAAATCTAGGCTTCTGGTCATTCCTAGGATATCTAAGTCCACTAAAGGAGGGAGGGCGCTCTCACATTTTGCTCCTAAACTCTGGAATAGCCTTCCTGATATTGTTTGAGGCTCAGACTCGCTGTCCCAGTTTAAAACTAGATTAAAGACACATCTCTTTAGCCAAGCATTCACATAATGCTTACCTTTTATACTACTGCTGAATCAGATCGAATGCATTAATATAATGAACAGCAGCTATGCTAATAAATCTCCCATCTGCCCTTCTGCTGTTATCTCGGGACGTTAGTCCCGAGGTAAATAGCGTTCGTCAGCTCCAGTTTGTATCCAGCCTCTCACGAAGACTTCAGATGCCCCAACACCTGCGATGAGATGACTAAACGCCTGTGAAGAGACGACTGGACGCCTGTGAAGAGACGACTCAACGCCGGCGATATGTTATGCCCTAAATTAATAAATGATTAACTAAAACTTTGAAGATATGTTATTTAAACTTATATTGGTCTAGATTTGGAGCTGAAGGTCGGAATATGTCGCCAATTGTGCCTTTGTACTCGAAGCTAACGCGGAGTTGGGAAGTCTGAGAAACGGCGAATTGATTATCTACAGCCGGAAGGATTTATTGAGCCTTCGCCATAATACGGGAGTTCCGCCGAGACCTCCTTGTGATATTCCCCATGGAATCATCTATTCTCCACAAACAATCTGCAGGAGAAGGAAAAGGAGAAGGAGAGGTACCAGGGGGGGATTTAACAACAGACTCAAACGACGCGGAAGCCGTTTTCCGTTGGACACAATTACTCTAACTAATGCCCGATCACTCAAGAACAAAATGCCTGAACTCGAGGCGTTAATCAAATATAATAGAGACTTTAAAAGAACAAACCTGTTTTGCATCACTGAAACATGGCTAACTGAGGAGACTGATGATATAAACCTCGAGGGATATACATTAATTCGACTGGACCGTGATAGTCAGAAATCATCCAAAACCATCAGAGGAGGATTGTGCATGATTGTCAACAACAACTGCGCAACAAACATCACGATGCGTGGAACTTATTGTTCAACCCATAACGAACTATTATCGGTGTCATTCAGATCACACTACCTGTCCCGTGAGTTCGGACAAATAACAGTTATCTTAGTTTATGTACCTGGGCCAAATTTTGTATTTGCAGCCGAGGGCATTGCTGCCAGCTACAACATGGCACTGCGTAACTCACCGGATGATCCAGTGTTCCTTGGGGAATTTTAATAACTGTGAATTATCTGCCTTTCTGCCGAATCTGGAACAGTACATAACCTGCCCGACGAGACTGAGTAAAACCTTAGACAAATGTTTTGGTAATGTGGATGGTGCTTATGTACCGAGGTCACACCCACCATTAGGACGTTCAGACCATAATGTAATCCATCTACTTCCAAAATATAGACAGATACTAAAAAGGTCTGAACCTGTCATTCAGCAGGTCCAGTCATGGACTAAAGACTCAATTGAAAACCTAAGAGATTGCTTTGAGAGCACAGATTAGAATCTGTTTTTTGATGATTTTAATTATTGTAATGAAGATGATGATTATGAGTCTCTGAATGATACGATTACCAGTTACATAAATTTTTGTACAGAGGCAGTGGTTCAAACAAGAAATGTAAGAATATTTCCAAATAACAAACCCTGGATTAACAAAGATCTTAAACAATCTCTAAATGAGAAAAGAATAGCTTTTTAAGGAATGATACAGACAGGGTAAGATAATTAAATAAAGAAATTAAATATAAGATAAAGGAGGCACAATTACAGTACAAAGGTAAAATCGAAAATTAATTTAAAACTGGTAATGTCAGAGATGCATGGAAAGGATTAAAAATACTGATGGGCAAACAAAAGAAATGGGCACAATTGTCTGATGGGCAAACAAAAGAAATGGGCACAATTGTCTGATGATGACCCCCATACCTTTGTAAATAATTGAAATGCTTTGTATTCAAGATTTGACAATAATGTAGGCATTGAGTATAATGTCACTATGACAGAATCTGAATTTGAGCCTTTAAAAATAGAGGTAGGGGAGGTTATCAAAGTGTTAAACCAAATAAGGCTACCAGTCCAGATGGCCTCAGGGTCATTGTTTTAAAAGAATGTGCAGTACAAATTGGGCATGTTTGTACTAGGCTGTTTCAGATCTTTTTAGATGCTGGTTTTGTGCCAGTGGTATGACAAAAAAACTACTGTTAACCCAGTATCTAAAACTTCTAATACCAGAGCTCTGTGCTGTACATCTGTGCTGTGCAAGTGCATGGAGCGTATATTGAGCAAGGAACTTTTAGCACAAAATAACGGCTCTGTAGACCCATTACAATTTGCTTACATGCCGAATCGGAGCACAGTTGATGCCTCCTTGACCTTACTTCATAAGGCTCAGCATCATTTAGATAAAACAAATGCTCATGTCAGAATGCTTTTTATGGATTTTCCATCAGCATTTAATACTGTACAGCCACAAATCTTGAAAGAAAGGTTGCGAGATTTAGGTGTAAGTAGCTGGTTAATTTTATGGATTGAGAAATTCTTAAGTAATAGGCCACTATGAGACTGTGTTAATGGAATTTTATCTGATTCTATAGTTTTAAATACAGGGTTACCACAGGGTTGCATATTATCCCCTCTGCTTTTCTCTGTCTATACTAATGAGCTTCGGTGTCATAAGGATGATCTCATCAAATACGCAGATGATTTGGTTTTAATTCCTTGCCAAACAGATAAGAATTGTTCTACCTATTTTGAGTGTATTGAAAGTCTTGTACAATGGTTTGACAACAGTCATCTACAGTTGAACATACTGTAGTGAAGACAAAGGAATTTTGTTGTGGGAATCAAAATAGGAAAGGTTTAACTGGCCCCCCATATGAACAAGTTATTATAAAAGGTATAAAGATAAAGCAAGTCTCAAATTTTAAATATCTGGGTACAATCATTGATGATAAACTTTCATTTCAGGAGAATGTGTACCAAACACATAAGAAAACTAGACAGCGTTTAAGTCTACTCTGGAAGCTTAGGAATGCTGGCATTGATAGGAGGATCTTAACTATTGTGTATAGATCTATGATCAAAAGTGTTTTAACTTATAATATTGTATCATGGTACGGAAACTTAACAATGAGACAGAAGCACAAATTAACACAAGTAATCAATGAGGCGAATAAAATTATCGGCCAAAAACAGAATACACTGCAGGAGCTGTTTTCACATTTCATGGAGAAAAGGGCGCTAGCAGTGTATTCAAATCAGACTCATCCCCTCCACTCCTGTTTTGAGGCCCTCCCTTCGGGGCGGAGGCTACGTATACCATTGGCCAAAAGGAACATTTATAAAAGATCGTTTGGTTCCATTGGCGGTAATTGTTTTAAATCAAATTCTCAATTGAGGCGGGTACTTTAGGTGTGTGAACATGCACATGTTGTATCAAGTTGTTTTATGTATGTATGAATGTGTCGTAAGGTTCAGTTTCACAGTTAGATAGGAAGGAAGGAGACAGGGTCGGCAGGACTGGGACTCGCACTTTAATAGGACAAAATCAAGAAAATAAACAAAAGTTGCCCCACGTGCGCCTTCACCGTAGACTTCAGCTACAGCAACGTTCATAGAACACTTTTCAAAGAACACTCTTTCCGCTGTATCTCCAGCTCTCAGATCATGCAGTTGAATACTCTTTCCATTGTATCTCCAGCTCTCAGTCAAACACTCTTCCCACTGTTCACAGTTCACTGGAACGCGTGCAAGTCCCAAGTCCGTCTCTCTCAAACTGCTTCCCGCTTCCAGGTGGCTTTTATTCCTCCCCACGGCAATCACTGCAAACGAGATCAGGTGTTCGTTATTTCTCACTTAACCCACTTACTTGCCGCTTGCCTCCCAGCTCTCAACTCCCGTTGCAGCAGTCGCTAAACCACGCCCACCTCGCCACATACCCCCACCGCCCCACTGCAGCCTCCCCCTCCCCCCTCCTTCGGGAAAGGAAGTCAGCCACAACCATCTGTGCACCCGGCCTGTGGATCACCTTGAATTTGAAAGGCTGTAAAAGCTAGATACCAACAGGTGATCCGCGCGTTGGTATCCTTCATGCGGTGGAGCACTGCAAGGGAGCGTGGTCCGAACAGAGGGTGAGCTCCCGCCCCAGGAGGTAGTAGCGGAGGGTGAGGACGGCCCACTTGATGGCTAAAGCTTCCTTTTCAATGGTGCTGTACATATTGTCTCTCTTTGAGAGCTTCCGACTAGAGGTCTTCACAGTGCACCCGAGACCCGTCGACCCGGGACCCGACCCGGGACCCGTACGGGTTCGGGTCTATATTTTAAATTATCAGCCGGGTCCGGGTCGGGTCCGAATCTATTACTTCGGGTCCCGGGTCTGTTTAACATTGTGTGTAATACCCGTGCGATCGGAGTCATCGGACTCGATCAGAGTCAGAATGAGTCAGTCAGCACTGCTCCTGTTTTTTTGCAACTTGTAAAATTAGGTAAAGAAAAGTGTGAGCCAAAAAAAGAGCGATCTCACTCTCTCTCTCTCTCTCTCTCTGCCGTTAGAAGAAGCAGAGCGCGCAGTCTAAAGCGCGTGTCATGTTTCTATGGCAACCAGAGCTTCCGCCAAACCGCGCTTTACATTTTCTCCCATTTTTATAATAATACAAATGAACCGTCTTGTTTAATCTTAAAGTTTTGGTGGTCAGATTCAGACTCAATGCAGAGCAAAGAGCACAGATATGATAGCAAATAAATAACGTCAGCGGCCATGGCACTGAACGAGCAATCGTTATTATAGTTCAAAAGGACAAACAGTTAAAGTTATTATGCGAGTTAACTCGAGTCAGAATGTCGCATTTGTCATCCATCACCGTGACATCAAGTGGACTTTTAAAGCTGAAATAATGAGTGGATTAAGCTTGGAATAACGAGAGAAATAACATGGATAGAACTTTCTTGTCGGTGGATTGTAATGCATCACAGTCAGTAACGTTAACGTTACAAGGAAGGTAGACGACGGCTACTAAAATTAGGTAAGACAAAAAGGTTTATTTTTCGCAACTTGTGTGAAATAATATGTGAAGATCGGGTCCAGTCGGGTTTGTGTCTTCCCGCCGGGTTCGGGTCCAGTTTTCAAATAATAGACGGGTCCAGGTCGGGTCCGGGCAGTACATTTATGGCATTTCTCGGATCTGCACGGGTCCGGGTCCAACTTTTGAAATAATAGACGGGTCCGGGTCGGTTCGGTGTAGCACATTACGGGTCTCTTACGGTTCGG
Source organism: Gila orcuttii (assembly GCA_026230005.1). Lineage (NCBI taxonomy): Eukaryota > Metazoa > Chordata > Actinopteri > Cypriniformes > Leuciscidae > Gila > Gila orcuttii. The sequence continues at coordinate 50,910,412 of JAPDVR010000006.1, forward strand.
GCATGAATTTTTGGACCCGTGAAGACCTCTACTTCCGACTAATGTACAGCACTGGCCATTCCTCACCCCCCACCTCCTGAGACAGGACCACGCCCAGCCCTCTGTCCGACGCGTCCGTCTGCAACAGAAAAGGGAGAGAAAAGTTAGGAGAATGAAGGAGCAGCCCGCCACACAGGGCAGTCTTTATCTGGGTAAAGGCCTGCTGGCACGGCTCCGTCCACTGGACCGTATCTGGCGCTTCCTTTTTAGTCAGATCAGTCAGCGGGATGGCGAGGTCCAAATAGTTAGGTACAAACCTTCTGTAATATTCCGCCAGCCCCAGGAACTGTCTGACCTCCTTTTATGGTCTTGGGTCTCGGACAGGTCGCAACCGCTGCTGTCTTATCAATTTGGGGACAGACCTGACCATGACCCAAGTGGAAGCCCAGATATCTAACCTCCACCTGCCCAATTGGACACTTCTTCGGGTTGTCCGTCAGGCCAGCCAGTCTCAGCGACCTCAGAACCGCCCTCACATGCTCCATATGCCGCTGCCAGTCATTACTACATATGATAATATCATCTAAGTAGTGTAGGATTACAAATTTTATTTAAATGTTTAATTGAGCTTCCAATACAATAGTATATAAACTGAGACAGTTTCGTATACTGAATGCAGCATTTAAGGTTATGATGATGATGATGATATTTGCTGTGAAACAGTTTTCCAGCAAGAGAGTCCAGCAAATCCTGTTTTTCTGTATCTGGCTCTATCCAGCCTGATATTTCCTGTTTCTCTCTATTGTAAGCAGAGTACTGAAACTTTGGTAGTCTCACTGTTTGAATAGTTATGCTGATTGGATTAGGATTAGGATTGGTAACACTCTCAGTCTAGGGCAAGTTCCCAAACCGGTTTACATCATTTACATGCTTTTGTTTAAGAGTGTCTCCACCTTTATGTAACTCCTCCCCCTGAAAGGGTATATGAACTAAAATGTATACTGCCTTAGTTAGACTTGGGTAAGATTTTGGACGAAGCAGACTACAGCAAATAAAGAATCCTGCTTAAAAGATACAACCCCGAGTCTCCTGGTCTTCGCTTCTGAGTTCCTGCACTTTAGAAGAATAAAGTTTACAACAGAAATGTAGGATTACAAATTTTATTTAAATGTTTAATTGAGCTTCCAATACAATAGTATATAAACTGAGACAGTTTCGTATACTGAATGCAGCATTTAAGGTTATGATGATGATGATGATATTAGCTGTGAAACAGTTTTCCAGCAAGAGAGTCCAGCAAATCCTGTTTTTCTGTATCTGGCTCTATCCAGCCTGATATTTCCTGTTTCTCTCTATTGTAAGCAGAATACTGAAACTTTGGTAGTCTCACTGTTTGAATAGTTATGCTGATTGGATTAGGATTGGTAACACTCTCAGTCTAGGGCAAGTTCCCAAACCGGTTTACATCATTTACATGCTTTTGTTTCAGAGTGTCTCCACCTTTATGTAACTCCTCCCCCTGAAAGGGTATATGAACTAAAATGTATACTGCCTTAGTTAGACTTGGGTAAGATTTTGGACGAAGCAGACTACGGCAAATAAAGAATCCTGCTTAAAGATACAACCCCAAGTCTCCTGGTTCTTCACTTCTGAGTTCCTAAACTTTAGAAGAAAATAGTTCACAACAGTAGGCAGCGGCATATGCATTATGCGGGCGGAGTACCCGGTCCATGAGGCGCTGAAACGTGGCCGGTGCCCCGAACAACCCAAAAGGAAGTGTGACGAATTGGTGCAATCCAAACGGCGTGGTGAAGGCTGTTTTTTCCTTGGACATTGGAGTTAAGGGGATCTGCCAATATCCTTTATTCAAGTCCAATGTCGAATAAAAATGAGCCGCACCGAGCCAGTCTAGCAACTCGTCAATCCGAGACATTGGATATGCGTTGTAGGGTATATGGACTATGTCAGGGCGACTCATTCACTTATACATGTAAGAATGCTTCTAACCTCTCTGACTCTGGTTCATAACTCAGGTTGGGCATCACCCCTAATGGCGTTCATTGACACTTTCATGGCGAACTGAGTTAAAACCAAGCCTCCCCCTTTCCAACGAGAAGGAACTTGTGTACAACACACACACACACACACACACACACACAGACACAGACACACACACACACACACACACACACACACACACACACACACACACACACACACACACACACACACACACACACAGCAGGGGGTCAGGCCTCAAAGAGATTGTTATCTCCTCAGAGCCAGGCCAGAATGGAGACCAGAGCACATTCCAACACCCACACACACACACACACACACATGAAACTTTCATTAACTTCATCATATAAAGACTTTACCGAAATATATTTGATATGTTGTAATGTTCATCTGATTGCCCAGGTCCTATGAAGGTATCTGTGAGTGTATAGTAGTTCTAAACAAACTACAAGGGTTTTTGATTATGCTTTTAATGTAACTTTGCAATATTATCCTCCTTACATGTCGTTTCTGATATGTACAGAACGCCCTAAGGCTGGCCAAGCCATATATGTATATGAACATGCCGTAAAATGTATTTTACTATGCTGTACCATATTTAGAGTGATTCTGACTAAATTCTGACACTGTCATAAACCATGCAAATGAGCCTCCCGACAGGACAAAGGAACTTTCCCGCTCAAGGTTTGCTGAATGATTATTGGTCAGTGGCACTCCACAGAGGCGTGGAGTGAGTTCCTTAAAGAGAACAGTCCATCGCTTTCTCCTCTCTCTTACCTCTTCTCCTTCCTCACATCATGTAACTCCTGCGTGATCCCCCTCCGGGGATCTTTTCCTTTGTTTGTTTGTTTCTTTAAGTTCTTATTTTCCATTTTCGAATTCTCCTTTGTTCATTTCCACCGACGAGTCAAATGAACTTAGCCTGAATGATCAACCGGCAACTTCACCTCAAACGGACATTCAAAATCGCTGTGCTTGGTTCGCTCTGGAAGAACGAGTGAACACGTGACGCTCCCAGGATCGAGACGCACATGCCTTCTTCATATCAGCCACACAAAAGACCTATAGATGTGCAAGTATTTCGTTTACTAAGCTTTCATAGCATTAAGATTTGTTTACCCCCATTTAGGGTGATGTTGATTTCTTGTGGTCTCTCAGAGGGTTTTGTCCAGGTGAATTTTGCAGAACTGTGATCCATACGGGTTTCTCTCTCTCTCATTCTCTCTCATTCTCTCTCTTTATTGATGCATTCTCTTTCATTGTGTCGTTGCCATCGTGTTTGTAAATACATTTATTGTTTGTTATAACGGTATACGTAACTTTGCCTTTATTAAATGCATTATATTCATTTATTGATTCTGTCTCGCTCATATACAAGTCCCTTTAATGTTACGATCCAAGCTACAAGCTTTAAAATTGTAGAATACTTTAAATAGTATTGTTGCAAAACAGGAAAGCTATCTTTCACGGCCGCAAAGATCGTCTTTCCCTGCGGATCCCTTAAGGGTAACTTCTCTATAGGAGTTGATGAAGATCGCATGATCAGTTTGCGGGACAAACAGATTCATTCGATGACGAATTAATTCCCTTAGAAGTTATCCTGGGAACCTATATATTCTGGACAATTTGTATAGGAATGTTGAATTATAATTCGTTATGATTAGATTATTGAAATATATAATTGATCTATCTTTGCCAATATGTGGGATGATTGATTATAAATCCGTTGTATTCAGTCGTTTGTACAGATTGGCAACGTATTCCCTTTTTTAGGAGATTTAACATGTATGATTTTCTGGGTCAAACCCGTATGAATAATTATTAATTGTGAAATTACTAATTTTAAATACATATCCCCAAAGCCTGACCCAGGTTTTCATTACAGCGTCAAACTTTGACACAGCATTCACCTTGCGGTAGTCAACACAGAAACGCACCGAGCCGTCCGTTTTAGGTACTAAAACTATCAGGCTCGCCCAGTCGCTGTGTGACTCTTCTATTACCCCCAAATCCAGCATAGCCTCTAATTCTGTCTGAACCACTTTTTTCACGCACTGTCACACCTGGCTCTGTCTCAATATGGTGCTAAATCAAATTGGTTCGACCAGGTAGGGGCGAGAACACGTCGGTAAAATCTGCCTGCAATTTAACTAAATCAGCGAGCTGTGACGGTGAGAGGTGATCTCCTCCTGGGGCCAGGGCGAGAGATTGTCCTTTTTGGTTCACCTCTGGCCCGAGATCCTCCTCCCCAATCACTACCGTCGCAAGCATCACTGATTCCCCTTCACTCCATTTTTGAGGAGATTGAGGTGGTATATCTGATGTGCCCCGTCCCTATCTGATCGAATCCCTTCATAATTGAGACCTCTATCTCCTTGCCACTTTGCCAACAATTTTGAGCTGGACGTTGGGAGTAATACAAGTACTTTCTCTCCCGGTGCAAATTTACGCAGTTTGGCCCCCCTGTTGTATAACTGGCTTTGTTTGTTCTGCGCCTGCAGTAAATTCTCCATAGAGAACCGCCCCAGTGTATGGAGTTTTGCTCGCAGGTCCAGAACATACTGAATTTCTGAATTTCGTTTCCTCCCAAGCTTCTCTCAGGACGTCTAAAATGCCGCGAGGCTGACGTCCGTAAAGAATCTCAAAGGGGGAAAACCCCGTGGAGGCTTGCGGGAACTCCCGCACAGCAAACAAGAGGGGTTCCAACCACTTGTCCCAATTTTTAGCGTCTTCGTGAACGAACTTACGAATCATTGTTTTTAACGTGCGATTAAGTCGTTCGACTAACCCGTCTGTTTGTGGGTGATAGACGCTAGTATGAACCGATTTAATGCCCAATAACTCGTACAGTTCGCGTAATGTACGTGACATAAACGCTGTGCCCTGGTCAGTGAGAATTTCTTTCGGAATTCCCACTCGGGAAATCAGGCGAAACAGTGCGTCAGCCACACTCTTAGCTGAGATGTTGCGGAGCGCCACTGCTTCGGGATACCGTGTTGCATAGTCCACCACGACTAATGCAAAACGGTGTCCCCGTTCAGAACGCTTTAATGGCCCGACGAGGTCCATACCAATTATTTCGAAGGGGACCTGCATCAATGGAAGGGGGCGCAAAGGCGCTTTTGGGGCGGCCGGTGGGTTTACCAACTGACATTCACGACACGACGCGCACCACCTGCGTACGTTCCCGTGAATGCCCGGCCAAAAGAATCGGGTCATTAGGCGATTTAAAGTGGCTGCCACTCCTAAATGTCCAGCCATAGGATTACAATGAGCCGCCTTGAAAAGCATTTCCCGGCTTTTGGGTACTAATAACTGGGTTGTATTTTCTTTTGTCTGAGTGTCTTGGGTCACTCGATACAACCTATCTTTTATTAGCGCAAAATGAGGGTAGGTGAGAGATCGGTCAGGGTGGAGAGACTGTCCGTCGATAGTGCAGACTTGATCAAACGTGTGTTTTAGCGTTTCATCGTGGGACTGTTCCAGAGGAAAGTCATCACAGCTGGAGAGGTTTAGCCTCTCGAGCGTGTTCGGTTCCCCTGAAACAGTGGCCACGGGTCCCCGACCTGAGCGCTCGCTCGTCCTCCCTGTGCTGTCTTCTTTCAAGAGACATCCACTGATAAATGCCCTAATAATTGCTTAAAGGCAGGCCAATTGGTTCCCAAAATTAGCTGATGCCTGAGGTGCGGGTTAACGGCCACCTCCACTCTATGCTTTTGCCCCCGAAATTGGATAAATATGGCCCATAAAGGATATTCTACTATATCCCCGTGCACACACCTCACCTTAACCGTGCGGCTCTTATCCAATGCCCCCGATTGTATCAGGCTCTGGTGGATGGAGGTCTGGCTACAACCTGAATCCACCAGAGCCTGATAAATACCCCCCCTTTATACTCACAGGTATTTGGTATAATCCAGCTTGATTGGGGGCGGCCTGCAGGGCGTCCAGAACCCGGACCAACGTCTCCACCTCCATCACCGGGCACCGATCTGCAAAGTGGCCCGGGTCCCCGCAACGCCAACAGGCCGGCCCAGGCCTCCCCACCACCCTAGTGGCTGGAAGTGGGTCAAGAGATTGCCGTAAGGGGGAAGGGGAAGCGGGAGCTGCTGAGGCGTCAAGAGACATAGACCCAGCCACACGGGGCGAAGCTCGTGGCGGCAGGTTGGAGCGGGACCTGGGTAAAGGGACAGGTTTAGAGGGAGGAAGAGAGGGGGGGTCAAAAGAAGAGAGAGAGACAGCTAGCAGGGGTTTGCCGACCCCGGAGCACGCCACCATCTGGTCCTCCGCCAGTTGTATGGCCAGGTCCAGCGACGTCGGCCGGTGGCACTGGACCCACTGGGCAGTCCTCTTGGGAAGACGAGTGATGAACTGCTCCAGTATCACCTTTTCGATGACAGCCTCGACTTCGCTCTCCCCGGCCAATAGCCATTTGCGGCAGGTGTCCCGGAGCTGCTAGGCAATCACAAAGGGCCGGCCGCCTTCTTCCATCTGGATGGAGCGGAAGCACTGGCGATGTTGTTCCGGGCTCAGGCCGACCCTTTGGAGGATGGCCTTCTTGAGGTCGTCGTAGGCCAGGAGGTTCGAGACCGGGAGTTGTTGGGCAGCCTTCTGAGCCTCTCCCGAAAGCAATGGAATCAGGCGCACCGGCCAGCTGGACGGGGGCCACTCACATGCCTCCGCGGTCCGTTCAAAGAGGTCCAGGAACGCCTCTGGGTCATCCAATGGGCCCATTTTATTTAGAGACATGCGAGCGGCGGCGGTGGCTTGGAGTTGGAGGGAGAGGCTTCGGTCCGAACCTCCCGGCTTAGCAAGTTCCGGAACAGCTCACGGTCCATTTGTTGCGCTTGGATGAGGGCTTGGAAATGACGATCCTGGTCGCTGATGGTTTTCCTGATGGAGGGCCGCGAGCGATTGGATGATGTCCGCAAACGCGTGTCCTGGCGGGGTCGACATAACGGCGGTGGCGTTCTCCTTCCTTCCCAGGTTTCGGCACCAGTGTCGTAAGGTTCAGTTTCACAGTTAGATAGGAAGGAAGGGTCGGCAGGACTGGGACTCGCACTTTATTAGGACAAAATCAAGAAAACGTGCGCCTTCACCGTAGACTTTAGCTATAGCAACGTTCATAGAACACTTTTCACAGAACACTCTTTCCGCTGTATCTCCAGTCCTCAGATCATGCAGTTGAACACTCTTTCTGTTGTATCTCCAGCTCTCAGTCAAACACTCTTCCCACTGTTCACAGTTCACTAGAACGCGTGCGAGTCCCAAGTCCGTCTCTCTCAAACTGCTTCCCGCTTCCAGATGGCTTTTATTCCTCCCCATGGCAATCACTGCAAACGAGATCAGGTGTTCGTTATTTCTCACTTAACCCACTTACTTGCCGCTCGCCTCCCAGCTCTCTCTCCCGTTGCAGCGGTCGCTAAACCACGCCCACCTCGCCACAGAATGCTTAATTATTTGTTTTATGTCTAGATAGCAGTGTCAAAGATGAATTTCTGTCCAGTAAATCTGAACAGACAATAAAGTCAAACAAACAAACAAACAAAAAGACATGGATGGAGCTGCCCAGCCGCATGAATGTATTTACATTGACAAGGCTAGATTCAATGTTAGCAAAAACAGACAACAGGGACATAATATAATGGGCCAAAGATCAATTGTGCACGTCCCGGGACAGCGCGGGGGAAATATCACATTGTGTGCTGCCAAAAGTCTTCGAGGGCTACAGCACCATCATGCCAAACTGGGTCCCTATAACATATAATCACATTTCTAGATGCACTTCATGATGCAGTTGTACAGGATGGACCAGAGCAGCCCAGGTTTGTTGTTGTCTGGGATAATGTTAGTTTCCATCGGGCTGCTCTGGTCCAGAGCTGGTTCACCAACCATGATCAATTTGAAGTTGTGTACTTGCCCCCTTACTCGCCATTTCTAAATCCTATAGAGGATTTTTTTCCGCTAGGAGATGGCGCGTATATGACCACGAACCACATGTCCGTATGCCTCTTCTGCAGGCAATGGAACAGGCCTGCGGAGACATTGAGGTGAGGTCAGTCCAGGGATGGATTCGGCACACAAGTTAATATTTTCCCCGATGCTTAGCGAGAGAAGACATTGCTTGTGATGTTGATGAGATCCTGTGGCCAGACCCCAACAGACGGCAGGATCCATAAGCCCACTTGCGCACAATTGTGTTTTTCTGTGTTTACAGTAGCGTGTTGTTTGTTTTATTTTTGATTTAACTGAATTTACTGTACTGTAAAATATACTACTGTAATGTAATGATTTTGAATTCAGTATTTAATTTTTTGGTTGTTGTGAAAACATGCTTTCTGTGGAACTGAATAAAAACAGTGAAAACAAAAGACTGCAGTGTTTTATATAAAGTAGACTAGTGATTTTCTGCTGATCTTAAAGTGTATTCATATGATGCAAGTGGGTATCATTTTGTCATCAGAGTGACATTTTGACAAAGGATTGTTAGGTTTTGAAAGCAGAGTTTCAATTTGACATAGATGTGAATGGTTTATTTCCCAGTGTTGTGTCTTATTTGCTTGTGTGTAGAGTTTTGATACAATGAGCCAAGTTTTGCAAAACGTGTTCAAGCAACGGGCAAAAACTGTAACTCTAAGGGGGTGGATTGGAATCCACTGCTGCTTCAATGTAATGAGTGATTATAATCAAGGTATTAATCGATATGCTTCCTTCTAAATATCAAATTAGTTGAATGACTTCTCTGGAGATTTTACTTTGTTATAGAAGTTACCAGTGTGATTACTGAAATGTTCTTTTCATGTATTCTTTAATGTCTCCATTTGATACCTGAATGCAGTTACAGTGCTTGCTTATTTAGCCCAGCTTCCAGAAATGAAATACGGACTTGTTTTCTGTTTGAGAAAGGTCTTCAACGTGTTGAAACATATAGGGGTCATTTAAGCCAATAGTTTTAGGGACCAATTCTTTGTTAAAGCCTTACTTTCCAGTTAGACTAAAGTTTAGCTATCCTTGAGAGAAAGAACGCATTATCTTGATGTTTTGAGAGGACTCTCCTGTTTAAAATTAGAGCCTGGCCAAATCCAACCTTGGAAAAGCTGTGTGTCAGTGTGTGTGTGTGTGTGTGTGTGTTAGTCTTTTTGGTTGCAGGTTAAGGAACCACTGGCATTATTGGAGATTGACTGAATTGTTGTTTGAGACAGGCTGGCGCCCAGCAGCCCAAATCTGCGACTTGGAAGGTCATGACGTGCCTAACTTCAGGGTCTGAGTGTCATTGCATAATCCATGGAGATATGCTTCAGTCTATCTGTATATGTGTGTAACATTTCTGTGTTTATCCATTTCTTAGGCAATGAGAATCATTCAACCTGTAAGCAATGACGTAGCTTAGACCTGGGAAATGGTCTACTGTGATCTTTGTAACTGTAAGCGGGGCAGCCTACAAACTCCTGTGTGAGTCTTGAAAATGACTTCTGCTGATGAAACTGCAAACTATCTTCAGTAAATCTTTTATTTAATTTATTATAATTCTGACTCCGGGTCTTCCTTCTTCATATCTGGTTCTGGGTCTTTGACTGTATACCCCTTACATAATTTAAGGGGTTTATTAAATTTAAATTAAAATAATTTGGGATAAATTACAATCGAGTAATCTATTGTCATGTGACCATAAGCAAAATATGTTATTTTCATTTCTTATACATATATTTGTATTTCCGTGTTATTGTCTTTGTTTTACCCTTTTTTTAAATGTGTTAATCTGTATAAAATGTTAAGGAAGCACCATTACGTAAGTTACGTCATGTAAGCATGAGGGTAAAGCTGATGTAATTTCCGGGCGCCCTCTCTCTTTCGCGGGATGTCATGGCGATAAGAGGCACGGCCAAGAGATTCTCCTTGTTAGAATTGTCTGATGGGGTCTGTTATATTTTGATACAAAAATTGAGAGAAGCCGAGTGTAAATCACATCACAACTGCATCATCGTGAGGGATCTGTTTTATTAAGAAGAAAACACAACACAGACAGAAACCCACTACACTAGGAGTGAGGAACTTTACAGATTTGCAGACACATGTTTTTCACACATCACTCAAACACAGAACCAGGAAACAGGAAACTCTTCAGTTCAGAGAAATTGAAACTGAAGTGTAGTTGAGCTGCTGTGAGTTTGTGTGTCTCATGCAGCAAAATGGCAGAAGCCAGAATTTCTCAGGATGAGTTACTTTGTTCAGTGTGTCTGGATCTCCTGAAGGATCCAGTGACCACTTCCTGTGGACACAGTTTCTGTATGAGCTGTATTACAGGACGCTGGGATCAGGAGGATCAGATGAAAGTCTACAGCTGCCCTCAGTGCAGACAGACCTTCAGTCCAAGACCTGCTTTAACTAAAAACACCATGCTGGCTGAAGTGGTGGAGAAACTGAAGAAGACTAAACTTCCTGCTGACTGTTACGCTGGAGCTGGAGATGTGCAGTGTGACGTCTGTGATGGAAGAAAACGCAAAGCCGTCAAGTCCTGCCTGGTGTGTCTGAACTCTTACTGTCAGAATCACCTTGAACAACATGAGAGTTTCTTTAAAAGAAAGAGACACAATCTGACTAATGCCACTGGACGACTGCAGGAGATGGTCTGCCAAACACATGATAAACTCCTTGATGTTTTCTGCCGCACTGACCAGAAGTGTATATGTCTCCTGTGTACGATGGATGAACATAAAAACCATGACACTGTATCAGCTGCAGCTCAGAGGACAGAGAAACAGGTATGAACTTTAAACTAGACACTGATGAAATAATGTTGACATTTATATTGGCACTCATAAAATTAGGTAACATCATTCACACTGCAGACGTCAGCAGAAGTGAACAGAAGCTGCAAGTGGACTTTCACTGCTGAGTGTATTTGTGTTCCGCACTGACCATAACAGAAAATATGGTGAAAATGTACCGTAAATTTACAACCAAAAACTTTTGTAAAACAGGCTTTGATGAAGCAACATAAAATAATAGAAAATATTCACAGATTGTTTGACAAAATATAGCTCTGTCAAGAATAACTTGTTGCAAGTTAAGTGTAGCGACAGATAAAAACACTTTGTTTTCAGTAAATCTGTCTCAGTCCATATGAACAATATGGGAGTAAAATTATAAATATTATAAACTATCTATTTTTTGATAGAAATGGGATGCTTGTCTTCATGTAAATTAGAATGACTGATTCCTGATCAACATTTTATAACTGATGGCAGTTATTAACAAAAATACTGTTATGCAGCAGAAACACTGTCAGTGGGAAGCTTTACATCTGTGTTTAAATCAGTTTCACTTTTATGATACTTATGCTTGCAGTGTGAAAGAGGCCTGATGCTTAATGTAAATTCAACAAGGGGGAGGAAAAAGACTAGCAACTGGACAAGCCATGACTTGGTTAGGCAAATAGGATCTGGCAGGGCAGGATACAAGGGGAACATATGATGACAATCTGGCACAGGACTGCAAACACAAGGAGAATATATACGGCCAAACAAGGCAGGTGATTAGGGAAAACAGGTGGGGCAAATGAACCAATGATCAGATAACAAAATAGGCGCATGCTGTTCAGCACAAGACAAAATATAACATGAAAGCACGGGGCCGATGGAAACACGAATCAAATGCTACACAGAACACAACACCTCACGCGGACAGAAGAGCGTATTGCTAGAGCGAACTCAAAACTGCATACTCACACAACAAGACAGAGTGCACGAGAACGAGTGAATGCTCATCCTGTGAACTCACAACAGAATACAAAAACAAGGAGCATGAATGTCCGAATCCCGGCCCAGAACCGAAACCAAACCAGACATGAGTGCCGGAATCCGAACACCACGCTTCGAACATGAAACAAGGCACATAGACAAGAGACCATACACTCACACAAAGACAAGACAATACAGGAGTATTAGGGCTCTGGCACAAAACCAAGAATAAACTAGACCAAAGTGACAGAACTGTGACAGATATGTGACAGCATTATAAACTGACATCTCTGTTATTGATTTGTGGTGCAGAAGCAGCTGAAGGAGACGCAGAGGTCGTTCCAGCAGAGGATCCAGCAGAGAGAGAAAGATCTTCAGCAGCTGAGAGAGGCTCTGGCGTCTCATAAGGTGAGTCTGGAGAAGAAAAGAAGTTTGAGACGTCTCAGTCAGGACTCACTGAAGCTCACTGTGTGATTGTGATGTGTGTGTAACAGCGCTCTGCACAGACAGCAGTGGAGGACAGTGAGAGGATCTTCACTGAGCTCATCAGCTCTATTGAGAGAATCTGCTCTGAGGCGACACAGCGGATCAGAGATCAGGAAAAGACTGCAGTGAGTCGAGCTGAAGAACGACTGGAGCGACTGGAGCAGGAGATCAATGATCTGAGGAGGAGAGACGCTGAGCTGGAGCAGCTTTCACACACACAGGATCACATCCATTTCCTGCAGGTAACAGAGATCTAGAAGAACAGGATCATAGTGAACTTGAGCAAGAGACTCACAGAGAAACATTTCATAAGAGCAGAATGAGCAGTTGACTACAATCTTGCCAGGAATTCTGTTTGTTGGGTTATATAATAATAAGGTAGATTCTCATCTGATCATATTGCTTTGAAAATAGACCACTTATGAATGCATTTCAGCTCTGGAAATATCTTAAGGAACATGTCCTGAGCTCTTTCTTCTGGGAGATATATTTAGCTGCCAAACTCCACTACTGCAAATAACTAGACAGAGCAGACACCTGCCTGTGGTTCTCCCTTCACAGTGGGTGAAAGAGGAGGAGAATCCCTAATTTGGTGGTCCCGGAGCTAGCACTCATTGACCTACATATTCTGGAATTGACTCCAACCCATACTCCCACCCTTGAGGTCTCTTCTTCTCCACCGGTCCCACCAGGCCTAATGGACTTTCTGGTTCTGAATAATTCCCTGGCCCTCCTTTCTCTGCTGGTCCCACCCAGCCTCCTGGCTCCTTTGTGTCCGCTGGTCTAGCCTCCAAGCTCCTACGTTCCAACCATGGAGGTCATCCAAAGTCCTGTCGTCCTCACAAGTTCCGTCCAACTCCTCGGGTCCTCCCTTTCTGCTGGCTTTATCCAGCTTCCAGGATTCACCACGGACTTCCGGACCTCTGGCTGCGCATCAGCCCTCCACCTCTTTGGCTCCACGGGGCTCCCATTTTTACTTCGTCCTTGCTCCCACCATATCTGCCTCTGTCTTTTCTATAATTCTATCATTTCAATTTATGCAATACAGCTAAGATGATGACCGATGCATTTGATTTGGATAATGGGTAACACTTTATAATAACGTTCAATTTTAAGTCATTTTTAGGTTATTAGTTAATGAACTTATCATTTTCAAAACATGACTATACGCAGGGTTCGCAAGTCTCACGCATTGGCCGTGAGACACACGCAATTCAACCAGTTCACATGCTCACACGCCACACTGTGTATTTCTCACGCTGAAAAGGCAATGCCAACAAAGTTGTCCTGCAAGCTTTATATGTAACGTTGCATACGAGGCGCAGGCACACAAAGTGAAGTTTCCTGCCGCCAGCACGTACAGTAGGGGGAGAACCAGAATGCCTATTACCGCCGCGGTAAATCCACCGCAACAAAAAATAAAGCAGTCGCATTTCAAAGTCGTTCGCGAAATGACCACCAGGTGGCGCAAAGGGACATTTAGCGAAAGCAAAACGTAATTATGTAAAAGTAGCCTACATTTTAAATAGAATATAGCAAACTTTTAGAGCAGAACATTTTATGAATCAAAAGTTAAAATAGGCCTATCTCGCAGTCAGTGAAAATAAATTGGGTGCAATCAATGACGCTAAACTATTGAGGAATGAGAAGATTGAAGAGCGCTTCTCCCGCGCGCGCGCACACTGACTGCTGAACAACCGAACTTCTGGGCATTTCTCAGTGAGAAAAGTTGTGGTTGAGTGGTAGAACTTAGGTTTCAATCATTTTGATGACACTGTTTCAAATCCCGAATAAACATGGTATTTATAAAATTACCATGCATTTCCATTTTACACTAAGGAACAAATCTCATCCAACAGATTGACTGAATTTACGTCTTCAAAAGCAGTTCTGTTAAAAAAAATAGAAAATAAAACTTCATGGAACCATGGTTCCATGCAGAAAGAATTTTTAAAAACATAACCTAAGCTAAGCAAGGTGGATTTGCCGGTGGGGGATTTCCCCCCTCCACAGTAGTCAATGATATAATTAGCCTAAATAGACCATATCAAATATATATACAGTATATATTTTTTCTAAATATGCAACAACCACGTTTAAACAACAAACAACAAAATCTGAACCAGCGCTTCTGCTCCTGTATTGAGAGATTAGATGCAGCCCGTTTCAGTTACGATCCTGGTTCCAGTGGCCTTAATAAATTGATTCACGGCTTTTTAAAATGTCACAAAGTGTTTTGAGGTGGTTTTGAACTAAATATTGAAGTTTATAATTAAGTATTTTGACACACCACGCCGAGTGCGTATTCTAAAATCGGGTTTTATTCTGGCATTGAATTAGAGTTCGACAAACGCAGCGGCGTGTTCATTTGAATTTATTTTTCTCATAACAGCTAAAATATAATCATCTTTTAAAACTGTAAAAGGTCTACACTCACAATAGGCTAACGACAGAACGTTTTCTCGCTCATGTGAGCAAACACACACTGGAGAAACAAACGTTTGGGCATTTCTCAGTGAGTTAAGACATGGCCGAGTGGTAGAACTTACGATTCGAACATTAAGATGACACGGGTTCAAAGCCCGATCAAACATGGACTACTGTAGTTAAATTTTATATTTAGGCTATTAATGCAGAGAGATTTGTCTAGTTCTAAAACTCTGTTACACCATTTAGTTTTTTGCTTATATTTATAAAATAAAATTACCATGCATTTCCATTTTACACTAAGGAACAAACAGTATCCAACAGAACGACTTTATATCTGTATAATAATACCAATCGTAATTTCAAAAGCAGCTCTGTAAAAAAATTATATATATATATAGCCTTTGATTCCCTATAGCCTATAGAGTTTTTAAGGTTTTAAGTAAAGTGCAATTTGCCAGGGGGGACGGGGATTTCCTTCTGGTCAAAACATCCCTGCTTCTGCTGCATTATTTTAATCCCCACACCCTTCCCTTCACAGTAATCAAATGCTATAGGCTACTTCACCAATAGACCATAAATATATAAAATAAAGATAGCCTATGCAACAGGCACGTTTAAACGACAAACAATAAAACCAAAACCAGCGTTTCAGTTGTTCATTAGTTCCAGTGGCCTTAATGCATGCACGGCTTTTCAAAATGTCACAAAGCATTTTGAGATTATTTTGAATGAAATATTGAAGTTTATAATTAAGTGTTTTGGCACACCACGCCCAGGGCCGGCGCTAGCCATTTGGGTGCCCTAAGCACAAATGCTTGGTGGTGCCCCCCCAACCACCCACCCACCCACTCACCCCACCCCCCCCAACCACCCACCCACCCACTCACCCCAACCCAAACTCAACCCCCCCCACCACCCCCCACCCACTCACCCAAGGAATAACAACCATTCAGAATTTCTTAGTTAGGTTATCTTTACTTCCAAAATAACTGCTGCAAATAAATAATTTTACATTAACAATGGCACCAAATATGAAAAGTAATAAATAATATAAAGGTCTACATGAATGATATATGTGTGTGTACTGTGTATAATTATTTTGTATATATATAAATACACATTTGCATGTATGCATTTAAGAAATATTTGTTATTTATATATATCATGTAGACACAAACTTTTATTTTGGATGCGATTAATATTTTCCCAGCCCTAATAATTTGACAACTCTGTGAATATGAAAATATACAAACACTGAGATTGTGGGGTTTTTTTTTTTTCTAATTGCAGTTTCACCAACAGATGTCGCCCTTGGGCCTTGGCCTATGAACCTCTTGAAAATAACCGCATTATCCGCATAGAACAACAACGAAAAAACGTATCTAAGCGGTCTAATTTGGCAAAATCACATCACGGTCAGTTGCAGGGTTTTTCTAAAGTTCACCTTACCAAGAGGCTGATAGACATTGTATTGAAGCGAAGAAATTACAAAAGGGAACGTTCTGCACTAATCGCCTATGCACACATCTGTAACGTAATAGCCTACCTATGGGGGAAATTAGCTTTATTTGTCATTCAAATATGACGATGAGGACCCCAACGATTTGCCTTCCTTTTCTTCTCAAACAAACTAACTGCATCTTTAACAGCCCAAGTTTCAAAATTTCCCGGGGGAGCTAAAGCCCCGGATCATTTGCACTACTAGCGACGCCCCCCTGGACATGCATACACGACGCAAGGGCGCCCGCGCTACAAAACTTACATTTTTTAAAACATTGTCTTACCTGCAAGCGACGCGTCACGCGCGAGTATCTTCCCGCTCGCTGTCTCTTCTTTTTCCTTTTTTCCGCCCCCGACTCTTGGTGCCTTTTCGAGGCCATGTCTGAGGGCGGTGTCTGCCAAATTTGACATTGATTGAGGCATAATCGAACAGACCACTGGGAGGTGGGGAAGGGGGGGGCACCAGAGGGAGACCGGCACAGGAGATTCACCTTTTTCTCGACTAATTTGATCTAGGCCTATATTACTTTTGTATTGCTTTTGTATATTAACATGCTTTAGACATATTTTATTTGTTATTTATACTAGTAGCCTATTGTGATGATTTTTCACGACCCAGATTTTTTGGTGCCCCCCCAAGCACTTGGTGCCCTACGCGCAGTGCGTGATGTGCGTGTGCGGAGCGCCGGCCCTGACCACGCCGAGTGGCCATATGCATTTTTCTAAAATTGGGTTTTATTCATGCATGTTGAGTTAGTGTTCGACAAACATGTCGGCGCGTTCATTTGGATTTATTTTTCTCATAACAGCTAAAATAACTTAATAGTAACTTAATAGGCTACTCCGTGATTTTTTGGTCATACAGATAAGAGTAGAGTAGCCTACATCATTCAAAACTGTAAACTTTTATTCATATTAGGCTAACGACAAAAGTTTATCTGTCGTCTCTGTCTCCGGGAACTGCGCGTCACAAATATGAACCGAAAGCCACTTGCCTCAGCTCAGTCACGATAAGAAATCGGCTGTCTAAAGCCTTTAAATGTCTAAATATTTAGGCTAATAAATGTTATCTGATTATGTAATCCATATGAAAACGAGAGGTACCAGTTTAGCCATCATGTAAGCGCTTCCCAATGAGAAAATGACAAGGGTGAAAATCTAGCTCTCTAATTCTATTGTAGGCTAAATCGCCCTGAATTAAAATGTAAAAACAGATCAAAAAATGTATTTGTCAAAATGTTGCGATATTGTTTCATTTAAGTTCATAATTATTCTATAAATGTTGTTTAGTTTAGCAGCAGTACCACGAAGCACCGTGGTTCGAGATTTATTTGAATAATAATAATAAAAAAATAATTTACAAATTGCATGCACCTAGAGTGAAGGATCCAACGATCCCTGTAGAATTTAATATTGAGTTGAACATTTTGTTCATGACAACAAATGAGAATTCATGAGAACATGCGTTTGAAGATTATATTTAGTTTTGCTTGGAAAAAGCTGGCCCAAACCAGTTTTATTTCTTAAATTATTGAAATAATTAAATATTTAATAATAAACTTTTATGACAGAAATATCACTACATGTAGCTTAAATCATTTAATTCCTTCATTATCAACACTTTAATAGCCTAATGCTAATGTCTAGAATAGCGATTTAAGCGTTAATTGCGCTTAAAACTTTGTTTTAAGTCAGTCTCAGGCCCCATCCACACTACTGCGTTTTAGTTTAGAAACGGAGAATTAAAACGAATACGATCTCCGTCCACACCAGCGTTTTAGCTGTGTATTAGAACTGATCTCCGTCCAAATTAAAATGACTGAAAACGCGGATCACGTCACCATTCACCTACACTGGGCATGCGCGTGCCGGTGTAAACAGGAATCAGATTGACTATTCCTCAGATTTCGCTGAGGTTAATAAGTGCCGATCTGGACATTCAACATTTTTCGCACCATTCTTCAGGAACTACAACTTCATAATAATAAAATTATCCCACCATGCGCTGGTTCTTCCCGGCTGAACCCAAAACCGACGCTCCATGTACGGTCGATTCCGCCGCTGCACATGGGAACTGTCACAGATCGCTGGAATAATAGCTTGCCTCCGGCGCATGTAGGCAGTTATAGCATTGTGAAATGCAGAATTTACTTGCACTAACGTAACTGGTAGTCCAGGCTGTTGTTGTATGTTTTCTTCCGTTGTATGACACCCTATCAGAGAGCCGAGCGTGAGCTTCTGCGTCATCGTTTCTAAAGTCCTCCGTTTTGACCCGTCTACACTAAAACGCCCTCCGGAGATTCAAAACGCAAAACGGGGTCGCAGCGTTTCTAAACTTCTCCGTTTTAGGTCTTCGTTTTTGCCGTTTTAATGTGGACGGGAGGTGCAAACGTAGCAAAAGGTCTGTGTTTCTAAACTAAAACGTAGTAGTGTGGATGGGGCCTCATACTCAGATAGCCTGTGGGGGGTTTGGAGGGACAGTTCAGTGCAGGACAATAGGTGTTAATGTTCCGTCTTTCATATGGAGAGTGTCGGATAGCCGGAAGTTTTTTCACACAAAATTTAAATTGAAGTGTTCAATCCAGTTGTTTTAACTGGTTTTGTAGAGTTTTAGAATGTTTGAGCAGTGTGTATGATTGTCAACAATCTGGCATTATCTAAACATGAACTGTTGACGACGCGTTCATGCCAAGAAACGAATGTGAGTGATCAGCAGATACAGAGCTCTTTAATTCGCGATCAACCTCGTTTTATTGTAAGGTGAATTCAACAAGGCATGCTGTGTCTTCGAAGCAACAAAGGCTAAATAATTGGTTACTGTATTTTGTTCGCGATTTGTATTGATGACACGCAGCGACATATACAGTATTATCAGCTGTATGATGGGTTTTTACCCTGAAATGTTTAATTTCGAGAGAGACCCGGCGCACGCAGCAAGGGAGACTTAATAAACTTGCTAAAAAGAGATCCAGCGTGAGAGAGAGGCAAAGAAAAACGCATGTTTTTAATTTATGTTGCTTTGGACTATTTTCTTTTTGTACTGTTTTAATTAATTTATCTGCAATTTCTTTGGCAATACACATTTAAAATGTTGCTAGAATAAGATTCTGTGTTTCTTATTTTGCAAAGCAAAGGAAATAAACTCTAAACTCGATGCAGCTGTTTTAAATAAAAAAAAAACTGTCCAGAAACTTTATTTAAAGCTTGAAATGTTCGATGGGGTTTCAAACTTAAGTAAATTTAGTGTTTTTTTTACACAATTTAGCAGACTAAAGACAAGCTTCTTCATTTTCATTTTCTGACGCGATCGGCTGACAATCTTCCTTTATCAGTTTTGTTGTCTGTGCAGCGGCTCTACAGAAATATAGCAAATTTATGTTGTAATTTGCCATTGCTAATTAAACAAAACGCTTGACTTTAAATAAATAAACAGTCAATAAACTCGCTAATAAACAGTTAAGCATCAAGAACGGTAAAACAGTAACGCTTGTCGGCCAACTGCATGTATGCTACAATGAGATTCGATCTCGGGTCGCTTAAAGCTCCGAGAGGCACATATCATTGCGTTGACCACAGAGCTACCGTCTGAACGCTGTTCAGTCAACGTCTTATGCTCTTGCAAAGCCTCATTGATGTAGCCTAATATGTTTCTATTGTAATGTTTTTAAGTTTTCATTATTTATTAAATTTAATTTCAGTAATTTCAGTATTGTGATTATGAATTTTAACTACGTTTCACTTGAATTCATCTGCTACCAGGTTTCAATCGCTCTGAATGAGCCACGACGCGGCGGCAGATTACGCAATAGAGAGAATAAATGGACACTATTCAAAGTCTGTGATTGTAGCGCCTCTTAACGGTAAAAGGCAGCAAATACACCCCAAATTTTACCGCCGCGGCAGAACGGTGGCGGTAAAAGTATTATTCCGGTTGTCCACCTACTGTATCTCGGCCAGATTGCGTTCATTACTAGGCAACATAGATGCGCGAACACACGGAAGTTGACGGAACATTCTCGGCCACCGTACGTTCGTTACTAGGTAACCAACAACATCTCGCGATCACACGACGATGGAGAAGGTAAATTGGAAGAAAGCTCGTCTAACATTTTTAGGCTAGAACATTTAATATATAGCCCATCGTATACATTATTATTGATGCAGTAAAAAACTCTACAACTACTTTGCAACCAAGCCAGAAGCTTTGGCTCAGTTTGGCTAGCTTAACGTTACGTTATCTGAAACTAAGGGAAATGTTAGTGGGTATGGGAAGGAATGAAGATGTATTTCTTCATTTTATTTTAAATTATATATTATACTGTATTAATAGTCTTTCTAGTTACATTAAGGCTACATGTATTAAAGCAGAGTGCTCTGGGTAATATTTTATATCCTGTCAAAACATACATTAATCATTGCCATTGCATTTGTATTTTTCAAAGATGTCAGGGAAAAAGCAAAAATATATTTTATCATTCTGGGCACCAAAGGGTAAGCACACACACGCACACACACACACCTTAATACTCTAATATGTCCATTTGTTCACAATGTCCCACCACACAATAAATCATTATACCATTTCGACTAGACACATTCAAAATGCAAAAAAAATTGTTATATTTTTGTAATTTTTATATATTTGTAATTTTGAAATATAACATTAAAGAGTATATTTGATGGGATGAATTGCTCTGTCATTCATCAGATTTACCAATTGTTATAATTTCAATTGTGCTGGTTAATTATGAACAATGGGTAAAATTGGGGGGCGGGGCTCCATTAGGGCTCCTCCCCTAACCGCATGTGATCTCACTCCAAGCTCTTGATAAAACTTGAGAACCCTGACTATACGTCTAAAATATGTTTTAAATTATCTTAAAAAATAGTAAATCATGAAACAATCAAACAGATCATTAGTAGATGATTAATGTTATAAAGATGTTATTAGTTGATATATCAATTGCTTACAAATCATTTAAATATTTATGTTGAAATTGTTTTAGTATCATTATCTCAATAAACAATGGGTAATCATGAACAAATTATGAACAAACCATTAGTAAATGATCAGTATATTACGGTGACCAGCTGGGGACATGTTCGGGGAAGTTAGTTTTCTTGTAACCACATCATATTAACTTGTGGGAATGTGTAAAGTATAAAGTTGTGGCCTCGAGATCCAATGTTGAGGGAACAACATATTTGTCTCATGGCCATGAGTTAAATGAGTAAACAACCTGCCTGACCATAGCAACCTGGAATTATCAGAAATAGATAGGCCTATAATAATATTTATTATTAATTAAAAATGACAAAATAATGGTGGAATTAAGAAAGTATTATATTAAATTATTATATTAAATTATTATATTGCGTGTGATGTTGCCTATAGACAGCACTCAAATTAGGTTTGTTTTTTTATCAATAAATGATAAAAGAATATGTAAGAACAAAATAATATAGGCCTGTCACAGTGTCTGGTTGGTGTTCCCTGGGTGTCCACTAGAGGTCTCTTCCCCATACCGTCACCACCTCATCAGGAACTGCATTTCCCATAATCCTTTGTCTGAACTCATCACTGATCATTGCACACAGCTGTTCCAACTCACATTGATTGTACCTGTCTATTTATACCCTGTCTGTTTCTGTGATTGTTGTGGATTCCTTGTTTAATGTCATTTTGCACTTTTCTGTTCCACTCCTGGTTGTTTTTTGTATGGATTTTGACCTTTTGCCTGGCTGGATTGTGAGTACGGATTACCCCATTAAACTGCACTTGGACAATACCTTTCTCATGTGCACGTCGTGACAGAAGGAATTCACCCACCAAGATGAATGGTTTCAGCAGTACAGGGTTTCGTTTCCTTCCCCCAAACACTGAGAAGGAGAGGGGACGAGTCCGAAATTTAATGGCCCTGTATCAGCAGGGCCAGACGGTGGGCTGCCTATCTCAGG
Source organism: Gila orcuttii (assembly GCA_026230005.1). Lineage (NCBI taxonomy): Eukaryota > Metazoa > Chordata > Actinopteri > Cypriniformes > Leuciscidae > Gila > Gila orcuttii. The sequence goes on from JAPDVR010000006.1 coordinate 50,932,524, forward strand.
CATTTTTTACGCTCTCTGCAGGCTTGGGATATAACGATGCTACACTCAAGGATCTTTTTAATGGTTGCCTTGATGACCCTTTGCCTCGATGGAAGATGAAGGGGCTGGAGATCCTGGACTTTTGGGGTTTTACCAGTTACTTACATCATTGGAGCCAATGGGCATCACCAGCAACGTCCGAATCTCCTGACAAGATGGCCGCCATGCCCTCACAGGAGACGGTGGTCCCAAGCCCGGTGGTCTGGGAGGAACCGGCATCGGGGGTCTCGAGTCTGGTGGTCCGGGAGGACCCGACTTCGGTGGTCTGGGAGAAACCGACTTTGGGGGTCTCAAGTCCGGTGGTCCAGGAGGACCCGACTTCGGTGGTCCCATGTCCGGTGGTCCGGAAGGACTCGACTTCGGGGGTCTCAAGTCCGGTGCTCCGGGAGGCCCTGATTTCAGTTGCCCCAGAGCTGTCCACTCTCTCAGTCACGCCTCCAGTGGTAGCTGAGGAGACTGCAGCAGCACCCTCTCACTCTCGGAGATGGAGGAGGAGGAAGGCTTTCCTTTCACCTTGTCCGGTGGTTCCAGAGCCCCCATGTCCTGTGTTTCCAGACCTCCCTATTATGGCCATGGAGGCTATTCCTGAGCCTACCATTTCCACCATCAGTCCTGCCACGGCCGAGAGAGCTGCTTCTCTTCCTCCGCATCGTCCCTATGACTGTGCTATAGATCTGATGCCAGGTACGTCACCACCTAAGGGCAAGTTATACTCACAATCCAGCCAGGCAAAAGGTCAAAATCCATACAAGACAGTCCAAAAAAAACAAGAAACAACCAGGAGTGGAACAGAGAAGTGCAAAATGACATTAAACAAGGAATCCACAACAATCACAGAAACAGACAGGGTATAAATAGACAGGTACAGACAATGTGAGTGGAAACAGCTGTGTGCAGTGATCAGTGATGAGTTCAGACAAAGGATTATGGGAAATGCAGTTCCTGATGAGGTGGTGACGGTATGGCGAAGAGACCTCTAGTGGACACCCAGGGAACACCAACCAGACACTGTGACAAGGCCTACAAGAAAACTTATCCATCCCATCTCAGAGCCTTTTAAATCCATTAACTGATCTTATTTGTATTAATTAATTAATTAATTAATTAATTTATATATTATTATTAGTATGCCTATTAAACACATAAAGTTTGTGATAGAATTTGTGAAAATGTGAATAATTTTGACAAAATAAGAGAGATCTTACAAAATGCATGTTATTTTTTATTTAGTACTGTCCTGAATAAGATACACTATATTGCCAATTTTTTGGGACATCTGCCTTTACATGCACATGAACTTTAATGACATCCCATTCTTAATCTGTAGGGTTTAATATGGAGTTGGCCCACCCTTTGCAGCTATAACAGCTTTAACTCTTCTGGGAAGGCTTTTCACAAGGTTTAGGAGTGTGTTTATGGGGATTTTTGACCATTCTTCAAGAAGCGCATTTGTGAGGTCAGGTACTGATGTTGGACGAGAAGGGCTGGCTCGAGAAGGCCTGTCTCCGCTCTAATTCATCCCAAAGGTGTGATATCGGGTTGAGAACTGGACTCTGTGCAGACTAGTCAAGTTCCTCCACACCAAACTCGCTCATCCATGCCTATATGGACCTTGCTTTGTACACTGGTGCGCATTCATGTTGGAACAGGGACATCCCCAACCTGTTCCCACAAAGTTGAGAGCATGAAATTGTCCAAAATGTCTTGGTATGCTGAAGCATTAAAGGTGTCATTGACTGGAAAACTGTATTTAACTTGGCATAGTTGAATAATAAGAGTTCAGGACATGGAACTGACATCAGATGCCTAAGGAAAAAAACTGCACTAAAATTAAACTGAGAGGGGTTATAGCACTTACGTATTGTTGTCCTACTGTTAGTTTAACTGCTTCTATTGTTCTCATTTGTAAGTCGCTTTGGATAAAAGCGTCTGCTAAATGAATAAATGTAAATGTAAGGAAATAAAGGCGTTGCTGAGCCTTTTTTTTATAATAGATGATGTGTGCTCAGTCCATGTGAGTTTAGAAGTGAGAATGACCCCTAAAAATCTAAAGCTGTTGACTCTCTACATTGTCCATTCTGATATAAATGGGTGCATGTACCTTACCTGATTCCTGAAGTCGATCACCATCTCCTCAGTTTTACTGACATTAAGAGACAGGTTGTTGTTCTGGCACCATTGCCCCAAGAGCCTCACCTCCTCTCTATAATAGTATTGGAGCTGAGAACAGCTACACAATCATGTGTGTAGTAATACATAGGGCTGTAATGATATGCGATATGAAACTGAGATTGCGACATTCGGATCCACGTACCTGTGTCGCGGTGTGAGCAGGCAGAATCGCGACACACCCCTTCCCGGAGTTTTCCTTCCAGTCCTGTTCCAATGCTACCACATCTTTATATTTCTATTAGTATTATTTGAAGTTAACATTATAAAATATGTAGACCTACACCACAAAACTAGTATAAATTCTTTAATTTTACCTGTAACGGGCGTTTCACACTGTCAGCGGCATGTGAGCAGAGCATATTTTTTCAGCTCTATATTTCTTCACGCCCTGACAAAACTTACCAATTCACCAAATTAACGGAATGCATAGCTGATATAAAAAATTGGATGACTAGTAATTTCCTACTACTTTATTCTGAAAAAACAGAGATTCGAATTATTGGACAAAAAACTTCCTCACGTAATAACCTAGAATACTGTCTAACACTTGATGGCTGCTCTGTCAAGTCTTTGTCGTCGGTTAGGAACCTGGGTGTGCTCTTTGATAGCAATCTTTCATTTGAAAGTCACATGAATAGTATCTGTAAAACAGCATTTTTCCATCTAAAAAATATATCTAAATTACGTCATATGTAGGGCTGGGTACCGAGTTCGATACTTTTTAGGTACCGAACGAATTGCCTCGATACTATCGAGTACCGAAAAATGACATGTTTTTCGGTTCCAGATTTCGATACCTAAGGAGTTAACTCGTCAACGTCAGTGCTCAAACAAATACATATGAAATCCACATACACGCAAACTCTACACACACAAGACGCGCGGAACTCTCCACGCACATACTCATAGGAGATGCGCGTGTGCACGCAAAAAACTCTCCACACGCATACTTATATGAGACGCAAGCACACACACAAACTTGCGCACATACTCAATGAGACGCGAGCACACACACATAATACCTTAAAGATGTGGAAAAGTCGATCAAAAGTGTGGGTACATTTCTCCAGGCTCGATGCCAACAGCGCGCGATGCAGTATTTGCGGTTAAATAATTGCTGCAAAGACCGGTACCACGACAAATATGATGAAGACCTTGACAGTGCACGGAGTAAACAGAAAAGTTGCTCCGTCTTCGACTGGTAAATGAAGAGATACCTTGTTGATCACTCTGACAGTGTTTATATTGCAATAAATAATAACCTACGTACACTGCCGTTCAAAATGTGTTGGTTAGTCAGAATTTTTTTTCAGTAAGGAATAGGATGCATTAAAGTTATCAAAGGTGACATTAAAACATGTGTAATGTTTCAAAATATTTTGTTTTTAACTAAATGCTGTTCTTTTGAATTTTTTATTCATCAAAAAATCATGAAAAAATGTATCATAGTTTCCAGCAAACGTTTTCATATTTCTGAGGGTCATGTGACACTGAAGTAATGATTTTGAAAATTCAGCTTTGAATTCAATTCATTTCAATAAATTACATTTTGAAATATATTCAAATAAGATTTTAAATTGTAATACTATTTCACAATATTACAAGTTTTACTGTATTTTTTATTTAAAAAAATTCAGCTTTAGTGAGTATGAGCTCTTTATAAAACATTTTTTGTTCCTTTGTGCTTTTTTGTTCCTTTTTGCACTGGCTAAAAGGAGCATGAGTCAAACTGAAAAAAATAAAGCCAAAGTTTTTCTGAGGTAATGTGTTATGTAATCTTGTTAAAATGGATTTCATAAAATTGGTAATCGAAAAAAGTATCGTTAGGAACCGGTATCGAAACTGAGGTATCGAAATTGGCACCGGATCGAAAGATTTTGAACAATACCCAGCCCTAGTCATATGCTCTCAATGACAAATGCAGAACAATTAGTTAATGCATTCATGACATCAAGGGTAGATTATTGTAATGCTCTTATGGTTGGTTGCCCTGCACGCTTAATAAACAATCTACAGTTGGTCCAAAATGCAGCCGCTAGAGTTCTTACCAGAACCAGGAAGTATGACCATATTAGCCGGGTTCTGTCGACACAGCATTGGCTCCCTATTAAGCATCTATAAATTTTAAAATATTGCTGATTACTTACAAAGCACTAAATGGTTTAGCTCCCCAGTACTTGAGCGAGATCTTAACGCATTATAGTCCTTTTATAGTCGTTTTTCTGTTTGAACGGTGTCGTGTTAGCAGCCACTAAGTTAATAACTAATGATCTTCGCAACGGAAGTGAATCAATCAAAACTAACATTAACTAAAGAATAACTTTATCCTAATGGAGCCTAAACAATCTGTTATGGTAATTTCTACTATAACTGTAAAGCTGCTTTGAAACAATCCATACTTGTCAGGAAAACGACTGGAAGCATATGCAGTGATAAATGTTTATTTAAGAATGAACAGAAACGCTGGTCAGACACACTGATCACAGAGAACATAGACGGGGCGAGTGACGCAGGGACTTCGACAGGCAACCGGGTGGTGAGTGATGATCTGTTGTGATGATCCAGTGTCCAAGGAATGACGTGAGCAGAACCGGCAGTGAAGACACGGGAAACAATCCAGGAACACGAAAACCACGAAGACCACGAAGACGACCACGACACGGGACAGGAACCAACACAGGAACATACCAAAACGATCTGACAATGAGAGATACCAGTCACAGGAATAAATAGCCGATGTAAAGTGAGATCAGCTGGCGCTGATGATCAGCGGCACTTAGCGGCCACGCCCACACAGAGACACACACAACACACACACATAATCCCAAGACAAGAAGGCAGATAATTTATAAACTGTGACAGTACCCCTCCCTCTAGGAACGCCGCCTGGCGTTCCCAGACTCCCTTACCTGAGGGAGTTTGAGTCGGACCGTCACCGGACTAATGATCTTGGTGACGGGAAACGGGCCAATAAATTTAGGAGCAAGTTTATTAGAGACGGCGTGCAAAGGAATATTCTTGGTAGAAAGCCACACTTTTTGACCGACGACGTATACGGGAGGTTTCGACCGGTGGCGATCGGCCGTAGCCGTGGTGCGTGCCCTCACTTGGAGCAGAGTCTCACGGGCTCTGGTCCATGTGCGGTGGCACCTCTGGACGAAAGCGTGAGCGGAGGGGACCGCGACTTCGGATTCCAGACTCGGAAAAACTGGTGGCTGGTAACCTAAGCTACCCTCAAACGGAGATAGGCCCGTGGATGACACTGGTAACGAATTGTGAGCGTACTCCACCATTGAAAGTTGCTGACTCCAGGAGGAAGGATTCTTGGAGACCAAACATCGCAACATTCTCTCCAAATCTTGGTTGGCTCTCTCGGTTTGACCATTACTCTGGGGATGAAAACCAGAAGATAGACTGACAGTCGCCCCTAGTAATCTACAAAATTCTCGCCAAAATTTGGACACAAACTGGGGCCCCCTGTCGGAAACCACATCTGGCGGGAGGCCATGTAAATGAAACACGTGGTCTACGACAGTCACCGCTGTCTCCTTAGCAGAGGGTAATTTAGGCAAGGGGATAAAGTGAGCCGCCTTTGAGAACCGGTTCACTACGGTCAAAACGACCGTCTTGCCCTGGGAGGGAGGGAGGGCGGTGATAAAATCTAGCGAAATGTGGGACCAGGGTCTCGAAGGGACTGACAGCGGTTGGAGTAACCCAGCTGGGGGTCAGTTGGAAGCCTTACCAGATGCACAAACCGAGCAAGCCAAAACAAAACTGCGGATGTCACGAGCCATTAATGGCCACCAGAATCGTTGCTTGACCAAAAAACTGGTACAATTAACTCCTGGATGACATGCCACGTTGGAACAATGCCCCCACTGAATAACGTCAGACCGCAACTCCTCCGGCACAAATAATCGGTTCGGTGGACCCCTGGGCGGAGGCGTTACCCCTTCTAAGGCCGTTTTGACCTTCGATTCGACCTCCCACATGAGAGTGGAGATAACTAGGTTCTCAGGTAAAATGCTCTTGGTAGTGGACGGGCGTTCGGAACGATCAAAAATGCGCGACAAAGAATCGGGTTTGATGTTCTTAGAACCCGGGCGGTATGAAAGTGAAAAATCAAAACGACCGAAGAAAAGCGCCCACCGAGCCTGCCTGGAGTTGAGTCTTTTGGCGGTTCTGATGTATTCTAAGTTCTTATGATCGGTCCAGACGATAAAAGGTACCCCCGACCCTTCCAACCAATGACGCCATTCCTCCAACACTAACTTGACTGCCAACAACTCACGGTTACCAATGTCATAGTTACGTTTGGCAGGGGATAATCGATGAGAAAAAAACGCGCATGGATGTACATTGTCGTCTGTGGAAGTGCGTTGGGAAAGAACTGCGCCTACCCCCACCTCTGACGCGTCGACCTCCACCACGAACTGACGTGATGGGTCAGGGGCCACAAGAATGGGAGCCGAAACAAAGCTACTCTTGAGTTTGGAAAATACAATCTCGGCTGTATCAGACCACCTGAACGTAGTTCTGGGGGAGGTCAAGGCAGTCAGAGGAGCGGCTAGTTGGCTGAAATTACGAATAAAACGTCGATAGAAATTGGCGAACCCCGGAAACCTCTGTAGGGCCTTACAGGAATCTGGACTTGGCCAATCTACCACAGCCTTAACCTTGTCAGGATCCATACGTACTCCCTCAGACAAGACGATGTATCCTAGAAAAGAAACAGACTGTGCATGAAAATCGCATTTCTCCGCCTTGACAAAAAGCCCATTCTCTAGCAACCTCTGAAGCACTCGTCGGACATGTTCCTGGAGAGAAGATTAAAAAATCAATATGTCATCCTGGTAAACATATCTGAACTGATCTACCATATCTCACAGCACGTCGTTGACGAGTGCCTGAAAGACCGCTGGGAGTTGGACAACCCGAAAGGCATGACCAAGTATTCAAAGTGCCCCCTGGGGGTGTTAACCCTCTGGGGACTAAGGTGTTTTTGAGGCCCTTGGGATGTTTTGACATGCACTGACATTTGTGCTTTTTTCAGTTATTTATAAACATGTTAATAATGTTTATAAATAACTACCACCGATCTGGATGAGCTCACAGATACTGTAACATCATATATAAGTTTCTGTGAGGATACATGCATTCCTACCAGGACATTCTTATCATTCACTAATGATAAACAATGGTTTACTGGGAAACTCAAACACCTTTGTCATGGCAAAGAGGATTTTTGCCATCCTACCTGAGCTTAAGGTCTGTGTGGAGGACGTGAGCCGAGTCTTTAAAAAACAGAAGACTAGGAAAGCCTCAGGCCCAGACGGCATCTCATCTGCTTGTTTAAAAGCCTGCGCTGACCAACTGGCCCCGGTCTTCACGCAGATCTTCAATAGATCATTGGAGCAGTGTGAAGTTCCCTGTTGCTTCAAACGCTCCACTATCATTCCTGTCCCCAAAAAAACCAAAATCACTGGACTTAATGACTACAGACCTGTCGCTCTCACGTCTGTGGTCATGAAGTCGTTTGAAAGACTGGTGCTGGCCCACCTGAAGGACATCACTGGACCCCTGCTGGACCCCTTTCAGTTTGCTTACAGAGCAAACAGGTCTGTGGATGATGCAGTCAACATGGGACTGCATTATATCCTGCAACATCTCGACAGACCTGGGACTTATGCAAGGATCCTCTTTGTGGACTTCAGTTCGGCTTTCAATACCATCATGCCTGACCTTCTCACAGCCAAACTGACCCAGCTCTCCATACCATCCTCGATCTGTCAGTGGATCTCCAGCTTCCTGACGGACCGGCAGCAGCGAGTGAGACTGGGGAAACACACATCGAGGACTCTCACCACCAGCACTGGCGCCCCTCAAGGGTGCGTTCTCTCCCCACTGCTCTTCTCCCTGTACACTAATGACTGCACTTCTAAAGACCCCTCTGTCAAGCTCCTGAAATTTGCCGACGACACCACTGTCATCAGTCTCATCCGGAACGGTGACGAGTCTGCTTACAGACTGGAGGTTGAACAGCTGGCTGTCTGGTGCAGTTATAACAACCTTGAGCTGAACACGCTCAAAACAGTGGAGATGATCGTGGATTTCAGGAGAAACAGCCCAGCTCTCCCCCCACTCACCATCATGAACAGTACTGTGGAAGCAGTGGAGTCATTCAGGTTCCTGGGCACTTCCATCTCTCAGGACCTGAAGTGGGACAATCACATTGACTCCACTGTGAAAAAGGCCCAGCAGAGACTGTACTTCCTTCGCCAGCTGAGGAAGTTCAACTTGCCACAGGAGCTGCTGATTCAGTTCTACTCAGCCGTCATTGAGTCTGTCTTATGCACATCCATCACTGTCTGGTTTGGTTCAGCTACCAAATCAGACATCAGGAGACTACAACGGACGGTCCGGACTGCGGAGAGGATCATTGGTGCCCCCCTGCCAACCCTCCAGGACCTGTACTCTTCCAGAGTGAGGAAGAGAGCAGGTAAAATCATCACAGACTCCACTCACCCTGGACACCACCTGTTTGAACTGTTACCGTCAAGACGGCGACTCAGATCACTGGCCACTAGAACATCTCGGCACAGAAACAGTTTCTTCCCACAGGCCATTTCCCTCCTGAACAGTTAACACACCTCCCACGGCATTCGCCGTTAAGTGCAATACTCCCACTGTTTAGTGCAATATCCTACAACTCAGGTGATACTTATATGTAGATTTATTTATATTTAATATATTCAAAACCCTGTAAATATGTTCATAATCTGTAAATCTGGAAATGTCTATTCTGACTAAACCCAACTGTGATACTTTTATTCTCATATATTTATATTTTTATATTTTTATTCTTTATTCTTATAATTTGTAGTATTATGTTTCTTGTTGTATTTGTATTTGTATATGTCCACTGGAAGCCTCAGCACCAAAACAAATTCCTTGTGTGTGCAAGCACACTTGGCAATAAAGCTCTTTCTGATTCTGATTCTAATGGCAAAGGTGTAAAATCACTCTATATAGCACAAACGGGGCTACCATAATATGTGAGCAACATGTATGTACATGTTTGTATTTTTAAGAGAATAATGTTTATGCGTGGTTATTGAAAAAAATAAAAATGAAAGTTGCTGAAATAAGACCACAAAACACATACTAAATATGTGTCCACAAGACTTTTGACTAATGGATGTTGTCGCTTCGAGTTCTGGCTTCAAAATTATGTGAAAATCATCCTGCCTAATCGTTCACATAAAACAAAACATTAATTTATACTTTGTATGACAGTTTTTTTGTCAGAAGAGGTTCATGCGTGGGAGTGGTAATGGCCTATCAATATTAATGAGATTCAGAACAGGGGTGTGACAGACACTCCCCCAATGGCTAATGGCCCATCAAGTGAGGCAGCCTGAACAAAGAATGAGAGGAGATTCAAAGGTTTTGTTTTTCAATCTGTTTTATTGTAATTCCTCTATATAGAGAAACTAAATGTGTCACGGTGCGTGGTGTGGAATAAATCCGTGGATTCAAGTGCAGAGTAGAAGTATTTAATAAAGATCAAAATATAAAATAAACAAAAGTAAACTACAACGTACACACTTAATCCAGAACAAACAAGGCAGGGCAGGAACAGTACTCAACACGACGAATACACGTAACAAATACAACGAACGAGCACAGGACAGCAAACACAGGAAGACTAAATAGGAAGGCAAATAAGGCGGGTAACGAGGATAACAGGTGGGACAAATAAACCAATAATCAGATAACAAGGGGGAGGGACCAGACAATAACAAGAGCACATGGCCCAACATAACAAAACACTCATGTGCATAACCAAGACCAGGGCGGGACGGGAGGGACAGACCAGGGCGGGACGGGAGGGACAGACCAGGGCGGGACGTGAGGGACAGACCAGGGCAAAACAGAGAGTCTATTGGGCGGCCAGGGCGGTGAAGACCCCTCGGGCGGCCAGGGCGGAGCAGACCCCTCGGGCGGCCAGGGCGGAGCAGACCCCTCGGGCGGCCAGGGCGGAGCAGACCCCTCGGGCGGCCAGGGCGGTGGCTCAGGCGCAGGACCAGCAGACACCGGCTCAGGAACAGCAGACACCGGCTCAGGACCAGCAGACACCGGCTCAGGACCAGCAGACACCGGCTCAGGAACAGCAGACACCGGCTCAGGACCAGCAGACACCGGCTCAGGACCAGCAGACACCGGCTCAGGAACAGCAGACACCGGCTCAGGAACAGCCACAAGAACTGTAACAGTCTCTCGCTGGGCAGACGTGACGTGAACAGTTTCTCGCTGGGCAGACGTGACGTGAACAGTCTCTCGCTGGGCAGATGTGACGTGAACAGTCTCCGAATGGACAGGCGCAGGTCTCCTCCTCCTCCTCCGTCCCTTCTGACGGATATGCGCAGACTCGGGGCTGGCTAAAACCATCGACGGAGTACCAACACTGGACGGATCCAGTGACGATGATTTTCTTCCCGAAGAGACCAGTGGAGAAGACTCTGCTGCCCTCCTCTCCTCATTCCTTTGAGCGCACAGGGAGAAATATTTTAAAAGAGAAATCCCATTCTCCCTTTCTGCAGGACAAAGTTCCGCTGAATCCACATAATGGCTCGTTCGTTCTGTCACGGTGCGTGGTGTGGAATAAATCCATGGATTCAAGTGCAGAGTAGAAGTATTTAATAAAGACCAAAACATAAAATAAACAAAAGTAAACTACAACGTACAAACTTAATCCAGAACAAACAAGGCAGGGCAGGAACAGAACTCAACACGACGAATACACGTAACAAATACAACGAGCGAGGCGGGTAACGAGGATAACAGGTGGGACAAATAAACCAATAATCAGATAACAAGGGGGAGGGATGTATGTCATATAGGCACATATGTAACATCATCAACCAATCTCTTTTAAAAAAGTTGAAGAATATTATTACATAAATATAACCATAGTAGCATTAGTCTATAATGAATAACTGATGTAAATAATTTTAGACGCGTACAATAAGCCTATATGGATGTCAATGGGCCATTACCGGAGAGGCACACCGCAAACAAAACACATTTGCGCAATGATAATGAGGCAGCATTTAAACTAGTCAAAATATAATCTAAACACCTACTAGGCCTATTTTCTAAAATAACTTCTAAATTCTAGCTTTCATACATAATGATCTAAACATATCATTTACACATACAAATTTCCTAACCAAGGGGTTTACAGTGCGTAGCATATGCACTAAAAACAAAAACAAAAAAAACATTTTTGACGTTGAAATGGTACGAGATATTAAATTCATGGTATAGATATGCACTTTCATTAGATCGTGTTGAATATATCAAATGTCAATACTCTGGATGGCAAGTGGAAAATAGTCCACCCAGTATAATATGTAAGCTACATGTTTATATTGAATAGCTTGTCAACTAATGGAAGTAAGACTAAATACTTACTCATCCGAAATTCTATCCACGGCTGGATCAAGTCGCTCTTCAAAATACAAACGGTCGTCATCAGAGTAGTCGCGCTCTTCTTCTGATGAAAATGTGGATTCTTCGTCGCTAGTATCCAGGACGAGCTGAAGAGCTTCCACACCGGTGTATCGTGCCATCTTCCCAACACGCAGGTGACTGAATGATGAAACTTGAAGCCTTTAATGCATTTGCTTGAGGGCGTTTACCTGTTTTGCATAGATGGCTTAACACATTATCTTGTGAATAGCGCGCTCCGTGAGTAGGCGTGAACGAATTAAAGTAAATGAGCTCGTAATCAGCTCGATTGGAATCGCTCTATTTTCATACAGATTACAGAAGCTGAGAATATTTGTTTTTAATATAAATTACTTCATTTAAAAGATGCGATCTCAAGCTTTATGCCCGTGGGTATGTTTGCCTGTTTGACTGAATTTTCGTGGAGTTACAGATAATTTCCGAACGCGTTTCAAATTGGAGTTCGCTGACAGAGAGAGTGTAGAACTCGCATCATGTTAATTTTTCTTTATTTGGCAAAAAGCAAAACACTTTATTTTTATTGTGAGTATACAGAAAAATAATAGAAACCGAACAGGATCGATTGATGTATAACACGAAAATGAAAGATCAAAATTAACAGAGCATTTTAAGTTTATTTAGCATTGCTAACAAAAAAAAAAACCAGCAAAACACGGGGGCGCGTTTTTGGTCCCCAGAGGGTTAAAAGCAGTCTTCCATTCATCCCCCTTCCTGATGTGGACCAAATAATAAGCATTGCGTAAGTCCAACTTAGTGAAGACTGATGCTCCCTGTAACCTCTCGAAAGCTGAAGACATCAACGGCAAAGGATAAGTATTCTTTACCGTGATGTTGTTCAACTCCCGGTAGTCAATACAAGGTCTCAGAGATCCATCCTTCTTACTCACAAAGAAGTACCCCGCCCCCGTTGGAGAAGAGGAAGGCTGGATGAACCCTGATGCTAGAGAATCAGAAATATATTTCTCCATGGCCTCCCTCTCTGGAACAGAGAGTGATTATAATTTGCCTTTAGGCAGAGACTTACCTGGCACTAAGTCTATGGCACAGTCATAGGGACGGTGAGGAGGGAGAGAAGCAGCCCGGAACTTACTGAACACTTCCTTCAGATCCAGGTACTCGGCGGGCACGTTAGATAAATCCCCTGCCTCCTCCTGAAACACAGAAACAGGAACAGATGGACAAGCAGAGACAAGACAAGATTCATAACATGAAGTGCTCCAAGCCGAAATGGAATGACGATGCCAATCCACCCGGGGGTTGTGTTCGTTAAGCCAGGGGTGGCCGAGAACTATGGGAGCTAATGGTGAGTCCATGAGGAGAAATGGTATGTTTTCGGTGTGATTGCCAGAGGTGATGAGTGTAATGCGTTCAGTGGTGAGAGAAATGTCCGGAAGTTCTTGTCCATCGAAAGCGTGAACAGATATCTTGCTAGTGAGTGAATGGACCGGGATGTTAAGTCTCTGAACAAGCTTACTGTCAATGAAGTTCCCCTCCACTCCTGAGTACAGTAAGGCTTGACAGGTGTGGGTGCAGGTTGCCCATCTCAGTCTTACCGGGAGGAGCGTGGATGATGGTGCTGAGGTCTTCTCGGCGGAGATCCCACCCGATAGTAGCCTCAGATTTACTATCGGGCTTGGCCTTTTACCGGGCAGATGTTACTAAAATGGCCCGCTCCCCCGCAGTACAGACAGAGTCCTTGGGATCTCCGACCTCTCCTTCTCCTCCCGGGAATGCCGAGCCCTACCCACCTGCATGGGCTCAGGATCGTTGCTTTGGCTGACCGTGTCCCTACCGCTGTTTTGAAGAGCTTCAATACCACCAGGTAATCGGTTAGAAACACCCCGACGCTCCATCCTGGAAATACGTGCATCCACTCTCAGCGCCAGGTCGATAAGCCCATTCAAAGTTTTGGGTAAGTCCAACATGTAAATCTCCTTTTGGACACGGTCAGCCAGCCCACGCAGGAACATATCCCACTGCACCTCCACTCGGCCGCCAACGTGCGGAATTCAATGGAGTAATCGGAAACCGAACGCTTGCCTTGTTCCAGGTCAGCGAGAAGTCTAGCCGCCTCTCTTCCCGCCATCGATCGGTCAAAGACCTGCTTCATCTCCTCGGCGAGTGCCGGGAACGAGGAACAGCATGGATCTTGATTTTCCCACACCGCCGTTCCCCATAACGCTGCTCTCCCAGTCAGCAAGGTGAGAACAAATGCCACCTTCGTCTCCTCCTTCAGAAAAGTGCGTGGCTGCAAGGAAAAATGCATAGAACACCTGGTCAAAAAGGCTCTGCAAAAATTGGGTTCTCCACCATATGACTGGGATGGCGACTCAGGTCGTGTGGGTTGAACAGGCAGTGTGGGTGGCGCAGTGGGAGCTCTCAGATGTTGTAGCTGTTGGGTGAGCTCGGACACCTGCGTCACTAATGTCACGGTACACCCTTCCAGTGTTGCTGATGTTTATCTCTTGTGAATCCATCCGTGCGATGCTGCGATTGATAAATTCCTCCAGACTGCTCGGGGAACCCTCCTGCTGCTTCCATAGCTGGTCAGATCGTTATGTCAGGAAAACGACTGGAAGCAAATGCAGTGATAAATGTTTAGAATAAACAGAAACGCTGGTCAGACACACTGAACACAGAGAACATAGACAGGGCGAGTGACGCAGGGACTTCGACAGGCAACCGGGTGGTGAGTGATGATCTGTGGTGATGATCCAGTGTCCAAGGAATGACGTGAGCAGAACCGGCAGTGAAGACATGGGAAACAATCCAGGAACACGAAGACCACGAAGACCATGAAGAAGACCACGACACGGGACAGGAACCAACACAGGAACATACCAAAACGATCTGACAACGAGAGATACCAGTCACAGGAATAAATAGCCGATGTAAAGTGAGATCAGCTGGCGCTGATGATCAGCGGCACTTAGCGGCCACGCCCACACAGGGACACACACAACACACACACATAATCACGAGACAAGAAGAAGGCAGAGAATTTATAAACCGGGACAATACTGTTAAAAGCGCTTTATAAATGAAGGTGATTTGACTGACTTGTAACTGCCTTTATTAAAATACCCGGTGATGATAAACAGACCGTCGGGGTGCCTGTTCTCATATTCAGTGATAACATGGTACAGTTCGCTTAGAGCGCTGTGTGCATTCCCTTGAGGTGGAATATAAACTGCAGCCATAATCACAGAAGAGAACTCCCTCAGCAGATAGTAAGGTCGGCATTTTATCAGAAGGTATTCAATGTCCAGCATGCATTTCTGTGACATAAATTCCACATTCGTACACCATGTGTTGTTTACGAGAAAGCATACTCCTCCTCCTCTTTTTTTCCCAGATGAGCTTGTTCGATCTGCGCGGTAGATTAAGAACCCCTCGGGCTGGACTGCGTGGTCCAGTGTGATTGCAGCAAGCCACGTCTCTGTAAAGCATAGAACACAACAATTCTTTTAAAAATGTGGTTATAACAACAATTTTTTTTTAAAATGCGGTTATAACCAACCCAACATGCCATTTTCATGTTGCTGTCACTAATCTTTTTTAAATATAATTTCAATATACACTAAACATTTGGATTCATGATCACAGTCTTTCTAAAAATGATATCTTTCTTATGCTAATGTGTCTTATGCTTAAATGTTCTTAGCACATGTTGATTTTCTGCTAAAATGCAGTGTCATTATGTTCACGTGTTAACTATTTCACCTGTGTCTAGAAACAGCCCTCAATGGGACACCACTGATGCGCTTGATCTGTTACATTTATGTTATTGCCAGATGCTTTATCATTCAAATGATTTCCTAGAAAGTTCACAAATAGTGTAAATGGCAAACACTAGCATTTGTAGCTCTAATGTCATACAATGAGCATGAGAAGGGCTGGATTGAGGAGAGTTAATAAAGATCAACAAGAGCCGCACAAATCTGACAGTAGAGCAGGTTATTAATGAAGTGTGGAGGTGATAAGCTTTGATTTCTGTTTTCTGTAGAGTTTCCAGTCTCTCTCAACTCCTCCTGAATCTACAGACGTAAATGAAAATCCCTTCAGTTCTCTCTCCTCTTTTGATGGTGTGAGAGAATCTGTCCGTCAGCTAAGAAACAAACTGGAGTATTTCTGCAAAGAGGAGCTGAAGATCATCTCTAACAGAGGTAAAGTCCTGGAGATTCTGCTCTCAGAAATGATCCCCCATCATCTCATATCATGTAGAAGATCATATTAGAAATGTCTTAGGAACGGATGCAGGGATCATTTTCTCTTGACAGGATAATCACACTCTTCATGTCTGTTGATTTCCGCAGTCACTTTCACCAACATTGTTCCCAAGACCAGGAATGACTTCTTACAATGTAAGTCACTAAGAAAACAAGCAGAAAAACTCACTGAGTGTGATCATGTTCTTCCTGTAGAAGGTGAAACTATGTCAAACATAACTGAACATTAAACATAACAGGCATTTCCCTCAAAAACACATAAAATAGCACTTAATTTCAACATTTACTCTCCTGGTCAAGACCTATGCAAAGCATGCTGGGAACTAAAAATCCAATGCCCAGTTTAACTAAATTCAACACTAATTATTCAGATAGTTCAAATGGATTAAGTATATTTCGGATTTTACACAATAAAATTAGGTAAAGACAAAATGTTCAGTAATTGTGTGGTTTTTACTCATTTTAATTGTTTAACATGCACCAACAATTATTTTTACAGTGTACATTAAAATATTAGATTCATAAATCCTGATCCTGATGTGTTTTATCTCCATCAGATTCCCATCAGCTCATTCTGAATCTGAACACAGCACATACACACCTTCATCTGTCCGGGAAGAACAGAGTGATTACTAACACTAACACTGTCCAGCCGTATCCTGATCATCCAGGCAGATTTAATGTGTATCCTCAGGTGTTGTGTAGAGAGAGTGTGTGGGGACGCTGTTACTGGAAGATTGAGTGGAGTGGGAATAATGTGTTTATATCAGTGTCTTATAAGAGCATCAGCAGGAAGGGACAGTATAATAAGTGTCGGTTTGGATATAATGATCAGTCCTGGAGTTTGTCCTGCTCTCCCTCCAGTTACTCATTCTGGCACAATAACATAGAGACTAAACTCCCTGTAAAGCCCATCAGTCGTAGAATAGGAGTGTATGTGGATCACAGAGTAGGAACTCTGTCCTTCTACAGCGTCTCTGACACAATGAGCCTCATACACACAGTCCAGACCACATTCACACACACACTCTATCCTGGGTTTAGAGTTTATTCTGGATCATCAGTGAAACTGTGTTGATTGATCAGAACAAATTCTAGAGATAGTCTACCCATAATACTTTGAGCTGCATGATAAATCAGTGACTGTCACATGCTGGCTTGACTAGATAATCCGAGATATGTGGCTTGATGCAGAAAGACGACGAACACTTATATTTAATAAACACCAGGGATAAACACCAGCAGGAAACATTAAAAACAAGACAATGAACATAAAATGACTGAGGGTTTAAATACACAAGATAACAAGGGACTAAATGAAGGACAGGTAATTATGAGAAGTTGTCATGGTTACAAACAAGGGTTGCTATGGAAATGGAAACACGGGAACCAGGAACTAAACCACAGGAATAGAAAACCAGACACAACAAGACAAAAGGAATTCAAAATAAGAGTCCATGAAGACAGAGACATACAGGTAATCGTGACATTAACAGTCAGATGTTGTAGAGTCTCTTACTCTCTCTTCATTACATTAATACTACAGCTGAACTTCTGTCACTGAAATAAAGAGAAACCCAGAAAAAACAGGCAAAGATACTAACAGAGAAGAGAGAGGAAATATGAGACACAATGAGACTACAAACATTTCTGGATGATACGAACAAATCCAAGACTTTCAACTCAAATCTGAATTTAAGACATTCATAGATGATCTCAGAAGACAAAGATGCTAAAGTTAGAAGCAACAATGGAAGAAATACAGGAACAGAATGTTAATTTCGAGAGAATTAAGACATATATTCAAGAGAATAAATTAATCACAGTTTGTTGATCAATTCCTGTGTAAATGAAGGATCTAATGATTTCCAACCTGTGTGTGTGTGTGTGTTTGTGTGTGTGTGTGTGTGTGTGTGTGTGTGTGTGTGTGTGTGTGTGTGTGTGTGTGTGTGTGTGTGTGTGTGTGTGTGTTAATTCAACCATACATTTGTATTGTGATTTTTTTTTTATTCAAATTTAATCATTCATAATAATAATTTATAATCATTAGTCATGCATGTATTTGTCATTTGATTTACACACTTTATTTCATCATTTATGTCATTTATTGTTTGTATATTTTATGCTACTTATTTCCCTGCCACTATTGTTTAATCTTCTAATTATGGGATTTCACAGAATGTGGCATGTGTGTTTGTGTACATTTTAGTGACTTTACATCGGCTTCCTGTAAAGTTTTGGATTGATTTTAACCCTCCTGGGTAACACTTTATTTTACGGTGTCCGTGATACAGAGTATTTACTTAATTAATGACTCAGTAGTAGACGCTGTAATAACATGTAACAAAATGTAACTAACATGGAACTACGTTATGGAACAGCCTGTACTTACAGATTGTAATTACACACATGTAATAGGCAGCTACTCTTACAGGCCGAGTCGGTTACATACGTGTTACTGACTTGGTACAATGTAATTATATAAAAAAGTACTTTGTTATACACAATGTTAATGTAAATATGTTACTAAGGTGTGAAAAAAGCTTGCAGTTACACATGGTAATTTTGTACGTTCTGTAGGCTGTTGTACATGTATGTAACATAAAATAAAGTGTATCAAGGTTGTACTTAAGTGCACTTCATGTGTATCTACATACATGTGTATCTACATATCTACATAAATACATGCAGTAGCTTCTTAATTACATTCAATTTACAGAATATTACACAGGGATAAGCTACGTAAAATAAAGTGTATCAAGATTGTACTTAAGTGTACTTCATGTGTATTTACAAACCTTATCTATCTGTACCTTAGTTTGAATTAACTCACTAGTTCACAGCTTAAATGCATGCAGTAGCTTCCTAATTACATTACAAATACATAATACTGTATTTTAACTCAATAGTATAGTGTTGAATTGATGTGATGTGTCACCCCTACCATCCACCTGCCTGCACACAAAAGGTGACATGAACCAAATTAAAAGTCAAATTGTACATTTATTTTCCCCCTTAAAACTCAAAAATGATAGACCTTTACAGCAAATACAACATATAATTGTCTGCTAAAATGTACCATGTACCAAAGTCAAAACTACAGAGTGTGAATGGACTCATACTCTGTATTTTTGACTTGAATGAGCCTTCCAAAGATGCCTTTGTTGTTTTTCTTTCCTAGCCAATATGTCCATTCAATAAACTTCAAGTTACTCTTCAGCATTTTCTAAGTACGGTTCCCCCTTAATCTCCACACTTGTCCTTTAATTGTTTGCCAGTATCTCTCAATGTGTTGAGTGTGGCTGCCAGTCTGTGGATCCACAAAGTTGTTCTTGTGGTTCACCGGGTGGTGATGATACCCTTGTGTAGTGAGGGACTGTACATATGCCCGCCAGGAATCGCTGTAAATTGTTGAACCTCTTCGAACATGCCGTTTAATGATTGGGATCAGAGTTCTACGTGCTTGTGAAGGGACCAGCTTAAAAACAGGCCTTCAGCTACAGTGGTGTACTTCTAAAGACCAATTTATACTTCTGCGTCGAACTCACGCCGTAGCTACGTCGTAGGCTGTGTGTAGCGCGTACCCTGACGTGCACCTCTCCAAAAATGTAACAACTCGTCAATTCTACGCGAACGCAAGCGCTGTGATTGGTCTGCTAGAACCCCTCCCTCAGGTTTCACGTTCCCTCTGCATGTGTAATTGCATCAACGCGGACAACGACGCAGAAGTATAAATGAAAACCAACGCGTAGTGTATAGCGTAGAGGCTCCGGCGTAGGTCCGACGCAGCAGTATAAAAATCCGCCTTAACAGACCAAAAACCCATCCATGTCTTGCCCAAGTACCACCATACCGTCCACGGTTATACAGGTCCTTCTCAAAAAATTTGCATATTGTGATAAAGTTCATTATTGTCCATAATGTAATGATAAAAATTAAACTTTCATATATTTTAGATTCATTGCACACCAACTGAAATATTTCAGGTCTTTTATTGTTTTAATACTGATGATTTTGGCATACAGCTCATGAAAACCCAAATTTCCTATCTCAAAAAAATAGCATATTTCATCTGACCAATAAAAGAAGTGTTTTTAATACAAAAAAAGTCAACCTTCAAATAATTATGTTCAGTTATGCACTCAATACTTGGTCGGGAATCCTTTTGCAGAAATGACTGCTTCAATGCGGCGTGGCATGGAGGCAATCAGCCTGTGGCACTGCTGAGGTGTTATGGAGGCCCAGGATGCTTCGATAGCGGCCTTAAGCTCATCCAGAGTGTTGGGTCTTGCGTCTCTCAACTTTCTCTTCACAATATCCCACAGATTCTCTATGGGGTTCAGGTCAGGAGAGTTGTCAGGCCAATTGAGCACAGTAATACCATGGTCAGTAAACCATTTACCAGTGGTTTTTGCACTGGGAGCAGGTGCCAGGTCGTGCTGAAAAATGAAATCAGATGGAAGCATGAAGTTCTCCAAAATCTCCTGATAGCTAGCTGCATTGACCCTGCCCTGGATAAAACACAGTGGACCAACACCAGCAGCTGACATGGCACCCCAGACCATCACTGACTGTGGGTACTTGACACTGGACTTCAGGCATTTTGGCATTTCCTTCTCCCCAGTCTTCCTCCAGACTCTGGCACCTTGATTTCCGAATGACATGCAAAATTTGCTTTCATCCGAAAAAAGTACTTTGGACCACTGAGCAACAGTCCAGTGCTGCTTCTCTGTAGCCCAGGTCAGGCGCTTCTGCCGCTGTTTCTGGTTCAAAAGTGGCTTGACCTGGGGAATGCGGCACCTGTAGCCCATTTCCTGCACACGCCTGTGCACGGTGGCTCTGGATGTTTCTACTCCAGACTTAGTCCACTGCTTCCGCAGGTCCCCCAAGGTCTGGAATCCGTCCTTCTCCACAATCTTCCTCAGGGTCCGGTCACCTCTTCTCATTGTGCAGCGTTTTTTGCCACACTTTTTCCTTCCCACAGACTTCCCACTGAGGTGCCTTGATACAGCACTCTGGGAACAGCCTATTTGTTCAGAAATTTCTTTCTGTGTCTTACCCTCTTGCTTGAGGGTGTCAATGATGGCCTTCTGGACAGCAGTCAGGTCGGCAGTCTTACCCATGATTGCGGTTTTGAGTAATGAAACAGGCTGGGAGTTTTTAAAAGCCCCAGGAATCTTTTGCAGGTGTTTAGAGTTAATTAGTTG
The DNA here is from genome assembly GCA_026230005.1 of Gila orcuttii. Classification (NCBI taxonomy): domain Eukaryota; kingdom Metazoa; phylum Chordata; class Actinopteri; order Cypriniformes; family Leuciscidae; genus Gila; species Gila orcuttii. Next base: position 50,953,705 of record JAPDVR010000006.1, read on the forward strand.
ATTCAGATGATTAGGTTAATAGCTCGTTTAGAGAACCTTTTCATAATATGCTAATTTTTTTAGATAGGAATTTTGGGTTTTCATGAGCTGTATGCCAAAATCATCAGTATTAAAACAATAAAAGACCTGAAATATTTCAGTTGGTGTGCAATGAATCTAAAATATATGAAAGTTTAATTTTTATCATTACATTATGGAAAATAATTAACTTTATCTCAATATGCTAATTTTTTTAGAGGGACCTGTACTATAAGAAATACACAATTTCAGTTATGTATACACATATACACAAAAGATCTTAAAAGTGTGCACATAAAATCTTGGTTAACCAAATGCAGTTCTGCTAATGCTAAATTACTAGTAATTTCTAAGTAGATTTGAGCTGAAAAAACCCCCCAAAACATTTACCTTTCATTTATGAGTGAATTTTGATTCATCAATTACAACGAAACGATGTCTTGATCACCCTCCAAATGTGAATTGGTGCTTTATTTTCATTCTTCTCAATGCCTTTGTTCACACCTTTTAATTAAAAAACATCTTTAGTAAGCATTTACACCAGACAATTACACCAGATTTCGTGTCAAGGATATGTATTCTAAACTTGATTTGTTTACAAATTTTTCAACATGCCCAGGATGCACCAGAGTTGTATTCAACAAAATGGGAACTTACAGTATGACAGAACAGAACCAAACTAAAACTTAAGTTTACCTTACTGAGCTTTTTGGTCATTTTTGAGAGTGTTGTTGAACTGGATGCCACTCCATCTTCCATCATGTCAATCTGGCGTAATCTCAATCCTTCAGCAAACCTATAAAACAACCAAGTAATTACTAGTAATTACAAAATTTAAAGCCTTACCAATGTCAGAAATGAATGTTTCTGTGACATTTTCCCTGTGAAAACGATTTCCAAGGGATTTTATTTTACTAACCTTAAATAATATATCTGTCCCATCTTTTATATAAAAATAAAATACTTAAAGTTGCATCTGTAGTGGCAGAATTTTTAATGCTGCTCAGAGGTGGCATAAATGCATTTACACAGCAGTTAACGTTATGAGATTTCTTTATTCCTAATTTTATATTTAAATTAACCATAATAAAATGACTGAAAAAAGCCAATAGTACTTTTAAATAAAAAATTAAATTATGAGGCATGTTATATATTTTTTATATGTTATATAAAATAAAATAAACCTTTTCGATATTTTTTTTAAATGTTCCAACGTGAATTTGAGTAAGAACATAAGTGTTTATACAGTTTCATCAAATGTAAGATTTTTTAAGATTTTTTTTTTTAAAACCTGCACAAATAAATACTACATGTACATACAGAACAAACCCATACAATAAGGAAATAAATTGTGTATCTCAGATTCTTTCAGGTTGGGGCACACATTCAACTGTAAAACAGGGTAACTGCAAGTAACTCAAGACATGTTTTATTCTATATTCACATATTAAACTTGGTTGATTGGCATCAATACATACTAATTAGAGGTTGATCTTAATTAGTTATTTAGGTTAATTGTATTTTCCTAGTACAAAATTGTGTTTGAAGAAACACAACAAATAGATTATTTTGTTGATAGCCTACTAGTACACCTATATATTGAATATGTTGAATAATGTTATTTGTTTTTCCTTCCTGTGATGGGGTGGCTTAGGGAGAAGCCACAGATACAGCTTATTGTGTAACCAAAAGAATATCCAGTGAAAAAAAAAAAACTTTAAGCATAATCATAAACAAGCCAGAAATTCACTAGGACTCTTATTTTTAAATGTCTGTGCTTTACTACTGTTGCTAGATTTTTACTTTTGTTTTTGTTTACCACAGATGCTCGTCTAAAAAAGTGAGGTACATAAAATATGCACGTACACAAACATACAATATAAAAACCATAACGTAAACACAATAATTCCAGTACACTGTGCAGCATTTTGACTTTTAAATCACATTTGGCCATATCGAGATTTCTCTGTTTATCCGTCGGCGGAAAAAATTATTAACACTTGAAATTATAATAATATTTAAGCTGTAATATTTAAGCTATTTAAGCCTTTTTATGGCCTTAAATCTGATCAAACAGAACCATGGATATCCTGTAACTGTAACGTTTCAGGTTCTCAAATGAAGGAGAAGGTCCAGAAGATGCCATAATAACAAGAGGCTTTATTCTAAAACAAGATAACAAGCCAACATACAAAACAGTGTGTATAATACACAAACAATAACCGGCACAGAGCACTGACAGGTGAGGAACTTATATACACAGAGGAATAAGGCGCCTTCACAGCGTCAAAGCCCGCCAATATGGGCGTGGTTTAGCGTATATAAGCAGGGTTCATTGGCTGATTTCTCTGGTTTTCATCGACTGAAGCGAAAAACGCTTGTGGCACGAGCACGGCAGGTTACGCAATACTCGTTCCCTCTTCTAGAGAGAACCGAGGTTACGTTAGGTAACCGAGTACGTTCTCTTACGAGAGGTTCTCTCGTATTGCTTACGTATAGCTTACGCTACGGGAACCCCTTGTCAACGCCGTGGGCGCCAGCATCCACTTATGAGTCCCAGAAATTCCGGGGATCCAAGATCAGCGGGAATAAGCGCATGTATATATAAGCGCATGTATATATGCACTCACAGGGAATACAGAGCGGCGACGCCGGTCAATGTATAAGCATATAGCACATAACCTGATACAGTGCAGCTCAACCAGAAGAGCTAAGTCATATGAGAGTAGTTTGTGGACGATAGTAACTGGGCAGAACTGACCTCTCACTTAAACTGATAGTAGTTTCGCCTGCAGGGCGGGAACTTCCAGATTATAGAATCTGACAAAGGTGGAAGGGGAGGCCCAGCCCGCCGCCACACATATGTCATGAATAGAAATTCCACTGGACCATGCCCACGAAGAGGCCACGCCTCTGGTGGAATGAGCCCTGACGCCCAAGGGGCATTGCAGACCTTTTGCTGTATAAGCAGCTGCAATCGCGTCTATTATCCATCTGGATAGACTCTGTTTCAAGGCGGCGAGACCTTTGGTGCGCCCACCAAACGAAACAAAAAGCTGCTCAGAGCGCCTGAAAGGGGCGGAGCGCGTAATGTAAACTCTCAGCGCCCTGACCGGGCAGAGAAGATTAACATCATTCTCACTATCGGATGCTGGCAGAGCCGATAGCGAAATAACCTGTGCTCTTGAACGGTGTGCCAATCACTTTAGGAACATAGCCATGTCTAGGTTTGAGGATGACTTTTGAGTCATTCGGGCCAAACTCAAGACACCCGGCACTAACAGACAGCGCGTGTAAGTCCCCCACACGTTTGACTGACGACAGAGCGATCAGAAAAACGGTTTTAAGTGATAAGTATTTTAGATCCGCAGAGTCTAAAGGTTCAAAGGGGTATGCTTTCAGGGCCTCGAGGACCAAAGAAAGATCCCACATAGGAACTGAAGGGGGGCGCGGGGGATTCATCCTCCTGGCTCCTCTGAAGGCAAGGCAAGGCAAGGCAGGTTTATTTATATAGCACATTTCATACACAATGGTAATTCAAAGTGCTTTACATAGAAGAAATTAAAATAATCAAAAGAAATCAGAATAATTAAAACAGTTTAGAATAAAAGATAAAATACAAAAATAATCAAAAGAAATCAGAATAATTAAAACAGTTTAGAATAAAAGATAAAATACAGAAATAATCAAAAGAAATCAGAATAATTAAAAAGCATAACAGTACAAACAGTCGGACGAACAGTGGTACAGTGCTCATTCAGTAAATGCAAAGTTAAACAGATGTGTTTTGAGTCTGGATTTGAATGTGACTACTGTAGGAGCACATCTGATCTCTTCTGGAAGCTGGTTCCAGCTGCGGCTGGCATAGTAGCTAAAAGCAGACTCGCCATGCTTAGAGTGAACCCTTGGTATTTCTAGCTGATGTGATCCTAGTGATCTGAGTGATCTGTTGGGTTTATATTCAGTGAGCATATCTGCAATGTATTGAGGTCCTAGGCCATTGAATGATTTATATACCAGTAATAATACCTTAAAATCAATCCTAAATGTAACTGGCAGCCAGTGTAAAGACCTGAGGACTGGTGTGATATGTTCATATTTTCTGGTTCTGCTCAGAATCCTAGCAGCAGCGTTCTGTATGAGCTGCAACTGTCTTATGGTCTTTTTGGGAAGGCCAGTGAGAAGTCCATTACAATAATCCACCCTGCTGGTGATGAAAGCATGCACAAGTTTCTCTAAGTCTTGACTGGAAACAAAGCATCTAATCTGAAGAAGCGGATGATGAGCTCGTTCCTGCCTATTGACTGGCCGTGCATCGATTCTGAGAACGCTGCGACGGCTGCCACATAGACTTTGAGCGTGGAAGGGGACCTTCCCTTTTCCAACAGCTCTTGAAGGAAACTAAGCAACCGTGAAACCCCACACTTCCGTGAGTCCAGATTTTTGTCAGCGCACCATTTAGAGAACACAGACCATTTAGACGCGTAGAGCCTTCTGGTAGAAGGAGCTCTAGACTGCGTGATTGTGTTCATTACTGCGTCTGGCAGGGCAACGGGTAACCGTTGGTCAACCATACGTGCAGAGACCAGCGCTCTGGATGGGGATGCCAGATCGAGCCGCGAGCTTGAGAGAGGAGATCTGCTCTCACCGGAATTGGCCACGGGGCTGTCTGTGACAGCTGCGTCAGCTCCGGGAACCAAGTCTCGCGAGGAGTTGTCTGGTTGTAATCTAGTATGGGTCTGAGACCCCCGTCCTTCTTGGGCACGAGAAAATAACGGCTGTAAAAGCCTGACTCGCTCAGAGAAGGCGGTACCGGTTCTATGGCCCTTTTGCACAGCAGTTTTGCTATTTCTGAGTGAAGTAGATGTGCTACTTCCACATTCACTGTCGTCGTGGTCCGTGCTCGAAAGCGAGGGGACGACGAGCGAACTGTAACGCATAGCCCTGCTTTATTGTGCTTAGCACCCATTCTGATACCCCTGGAATCGCTTCCCATGCTTTTATATGTGCAGCTAGGGGCAGAATGGCCTCCGGGTTCTGATCGGAGGAATGGCGCGCGCGCTCTCTGTGCTTGAATGGGGCGGCTCGCTGACAGCGATAGCAGGCTGTTTCATATATAGCGTCCCGATAGCTGTGAATGGGGAGCGCTTTATAATCACTTTGTGATGCGCGAGCGGCGCCGTGGGCGGCGTGTATGTTAGTAAGCGCCCACGGGACTTACATTCATAGCCTGACCGATATAAGGCTGCACTTTGTGACGCGCGTTTAACGCTGTGGGCGAAGTGCTTGTTAGTAAGCGTGAGCGCTAGCAAGCGAGCGCGTTTAACTCCGTGGGCGAAGTGCTTGTTAGTAAGCGTGAGCGCTTGCAAGCGAGCACGAGACTTACGTTCATATTCTGACTCATATAAGGCTGCACTTCGTGGTGCGTGCACGGCGCTGTGCGCTCACACTTGTTAGTAAGCGTGAGCGCTTGCGAGGGGGCACGAGACTTACATCCACAACATGATTGATATGAGTCTGCACTCTGTGATGCGCGTGACTTGGCCGTGTAATAGAGCGGGCAGATGTGGGCACGACACGTGGGCACATCTCCTGCAGTTAACACTCGAGCGCCATTTGCCAGCTAGGGGTGAGCACTGTGGCGTGGGCACTTTTTCTACACTTAAAACACCACCGGCGTGAGCCGGATAACCAGACATTATGCTCTTTCTGAGATTTCTCTGGTTCGCCGTAAAAACGGCGGTTGTGTGCAGGCGAGCGGGTTGTGTTACCGACTCGTTGGCTGCTAAATGACTCACTGCAGTACCCTGTGTTAAGGGGACTGACAGGGCGAAAAGCTTTGACGGTGGTCCGGCCGCGGCGAGACTCAACCGTCTTTTCCCTCTCACTGTTGCTAGGAGGGCTTCGCATGCTCAGACTTCAGCGTGATCTTTGGCCGCGGCCCACGTGGGGGGTGCAGTCTGCTGCGGTTAGCTGAGCGCAATCTGGGGCGGCCGCCCTGTCGCTGCGAGAGTGGCTGGACTGTCTAGGCTGAGCTGGGCGCTGTGTAGTGGCTCGTGCAGGCGGCTGGTTATGTGGGCTACCTGCAGCGGAGCTAGCGCAACGGGGCAGGAACAGATTCATGGCTTGCGATGTTTTCTGAACTTCAGAAAAACGGTCGACGATTCTGTTCCCTGCTGGGCCAAAGAGACCAGTGTGGGAGAGAGGAGCATCGAGGAAAGCAGACCGCTCAGACTCTCTCATGTCAGCCAGCGTTAACCAAAGGTGTCTTTCTGTGACAGTCAGCGAGGCCATGCATCGTCCTAGGGCTTGAGCTGCAGCCTTGGTAGCGCGAAGGGAAAGATTCGTCGCACTTCTCAGGTCCGTTACGGCAGCTGGATCCGGGCCTTTCTCATCCCATTCACGGAGGAGATCGGCTTGTAGGATCTGTAACACAGCCATGGAGTGCAGGGCGGAAGCTGCTTGTCCGGCGGCGGCGTAGGCGCGACTGACAAGAGAGGATGTGGTCCTGCAGGCTTTAGACGGCAAAGCAGACTTTGAACGCCATCTCACGGAGGGCGGGCAAAGATGTGCAGCAACCGCTTCCTCAACCTTGGGGATTGAGCTGTATCCTTTCTTGGCGGCGCCGTCCACTTGGGAGAGCGGTGCGGAGACAGAGGATTGGAGCCTCGCGGAGAATGGTGCGTTCCAAGATTTAGAAAGCTCAGAGTGCAGCTCTGTGAGGAAGGGTGCAGGCCTGGCAGCGGGCGCTTGACGGCGGTGACTCTGGAGAAAACAGCCGTCGATTCTGTTGTACGCGGGCTCCTTAGGCGGCGACCACTCGAGCCCGAGACGGTCAACGGCCTGTGAGAGGAGGCGCATCAGCTCAGCGTCCACTCCGGCGCAGGTCCTGCCGGATTCCTGGATCGAGGAGGAGGCGGAGTGCTGAGAACTCGACCATTCCTCACTATCAAAAGCCAGGATAGAACAACTGTCTCCCGCGGCGGGTCCTTCCGCCTCATCATCAGACGCGGGAGCAGGGCGGGCCGTAGCCGGCGGCTGCGCGTCGGTGAGGGGGGGTGGTGAAGGCGAGGCTCGAGGGAGGGACTCCGGTGGTCTTTGGGAACGGCGCTTCTTTCTGCGCGGTCCCACAAAGGGCGGAGTGACAGCTTCAGGGTTGCAAGCTTCGAGTCGAGCCCGCAGGGTCGACATCGGAAGCTCTTCAGAGTGCTCACATCCTCCGGAAGAGAGGGCAAGAGCAGCGTGTTCCGGTCCCTGGCAGAGAGCGTGGCGGTCTCCGACGCTGAGCGGAGCTCTGCACGAGCCACAAGTGGAGCGAGGCATCTTTAAAAAGATGTCTCGCGCTCTTTTAGTGCTTAGAAAGCTAGAGAAAATGATACCTCTCCGGATAGCGTAGCTGGCACGGAAGGCTGAAGGCGGCGAGGACGGCCGGCTTCCTTAGGCACTGTCCTTAGCTGACTTGTCACTGTTTCAACGGCGGCAGCGGCTTCTCAAGGTCCAGCGATGCGGAGAGCTTCGCTGAAGAGATGAAAATCAGAGAAATCAGCCTACGAACCCTGCTTATATACGCTAAGCCACGCCCATATTGGCGGGCTTTGACGCGAGCGCCTTCATTGGACGTGATGTCACATCGGGTTCAGTGGTAGGCTGCTGCAGTTCCCGCAGGGCAGCCTATGAGCACGCTAGACAGCCTGCTCTAGGTCTGCTAGCTGCTGCACCGCGTTGACAATGGATACAAAAATTAAGGATAATTTTTTTGCTTCAATATCTCGAAAAGATTAATCTTTCCCATAGCGTAAGCTATACTTACGCAATACGAGAGAACCTCTCGTAAGAGAACTCATTGCATTTACAATAATCTGTTATATTAGAATGCACTAAGTTTTGTTAAATATTAATGGCTATATTAGAATGCGTATTAAGTTTTGTCACTGTTTAGAATTAGACAATGAGTAATATTAAGAACTTGAATGCAGATAATGCTGATCTTCGTCTGTATGGGTTAATTATTCGTCGATCTGTTGGTAATGCCTTGGGGTTTCAGTAGAGGGATCGCGCACGCGCTTCTCTTCCTCATTCAATACTAGTGAAGGCGAGAGCTGCGTGTGTGCGTTTCTTCAACCTTCTACTGTTCTTTTCCCCTTTTTAAGGTATTTGCCACTCACAAAGCGATGTAAACTCTAACACATGTTGATAGTACATTTCGTTATGTTACTGTGGTTTTATATGAGTAAAAGAGACGTTTTCGCACTGTTTAAAAACGGATAGACCAATTTCGAGCCGACGTCACAGTAACGTCACGTTGCTAGCTGGAGGCAAAACAAAGGGAAAACTGCAGGCGGCCAATACAAACCAGCACAGATTCGGCTACATAATAAGGAGCTTAAATTATTATTATTATTATTATTAAATGTCATCTTGTTGTGTTGTTGGGTGCTAGAATCAATGAAAAATGAATATGCTGTATCTGGAATTTTTATTTCTAGAAAATATTCACATCATTAAAATTGCACCGTAATGTCACTCACTCTTTACATTGTCGTCTTCTTGGCGCAGCTAGGCAGAACTGCAGATCGTACCACACAAGTCTTGTACATGACCATTCAGCACATAGCTATAGTCATCTAAAGATTTATATGACCTCAGTTTGTCTTTACGCTCGGTTTCTCTATCGAATAGGTGTAGGACTGAGCCTAGCATTAACGTTAATCCTGTCAGATCGTCCATCCATTGCCTGAGCGTGTATGGGTCAGCCAATATGGTTCCGTCTGTTAAAATTAACTTTTGCAAATTCGCGGTCCTGGACAGTGAGTGACCTTGCACATTAAGATAAAATCGGATTTTCTCTAGTCATTGTTAAAAAACAAGCTAACAAAACTTGCAAACTAACGTTAGGGAAGCGGCCAGAGGGATCGTTCTGCAACCATCTAAGCTCCGCCCACAGAAAAACGTCACCATGTTTACCAACTGAAAAGGGGTCTATAAAATGTGTAAAGTTATCCCAGCTAACACAGTTACGTTGTGAAGACGTAACAGGACCAGCCCATATTTGCCGTAGCGACGTACCACATAACGTTCCAGCAACGTAACTTTGTGATTCCCATAATCGTCGTGGCGACGTTGTAGTGGTACGTCACAAGAACGTGATAAGTACGTCTTAATGACCAAACTGGCATGTTGCGAGGACGTAACATCAAAAGACCAGGGCTGCGTTCCAAACCGCATACTTCCCTACTATTTAGTATGGGAAAAAGAGTAGGCGAGCGAAAAAGTATGTATGAATCCAAAAGAGTAGGCGAGAATTACCTGGGTGACGTACTAGTTATCGCGAGATTCGGACTTAAGTGCGTTTGAATATGCCTACTTTCCTACTATATAGTAGGCGAAAACAGTACGTGAAGGAAGCAGTACGTTCGAAACATCAGTATTCATGAAAGAGTAGGGGAGAAGTTCCCGGATGGCTTACTGCTTCCGGCCCGATTTTTGAGTGCTCAACCATGGATACTCTTCTATCCCAGGAAGCCACGCGAGAGCATATGTCATTATCAAACATCACGGAGATCAGTGACGCTGGGGGTTTTCAAATGTGAGTAAACACCGTTCCTTATGTGTTAAACTACTATAGAGTAAACGTTTTAACTGTTGAAGGTGTAAAGTAGTTAGACAGTATAGTATAGTTGTGATTTTGCTGTAAAAACATGTTTTGTATAGCTAACTAACAGGGGAGCTCTAAGCACACGTAACGTCTCTAAAGTGGATTTACATAACCATATACATCTTAAACACGCTTATTTAAATGTCTATTTACATCTGAAAGGAAAATATTTTAAGTATTGGCATATTGCAAATGAGCACATCACAACATGAAAAAGACATCTGAGTGATGTGTGGCATTATTATAGGATAACGTTAATTCACTGTTGTCAACACTGTTGACATTAGACAAATGTGCTGTAAATAAGGTAAATAAACAAATCTATAAAGTAACTAAACATGTTTTTATTCAGACTGGTGTGAGCACTGAGGATGAGGAGCCCAGAGCTGAATCCTGGAAACGGTGCCATGGATGAGACGCTCCATCTCTCCATCTGCCCTTATTGCCTCAGATTGTGAAGCGCAGCACAGCAACAAGCTCCGGCACGAAGGGACGGTCACCTCTGGTGAATTCATCAGAATAAAGCCGCAGAATGGGAACCGCTGTGTTGAGATGGCAGTATGGGGTTCAGCGCCTGTAAATACATGCTTGTAGTTTGAATAAAAAGTGTGATGGTTACTTTTATTTGTTCTTTTACTCATTTATTCATGTTTCTTATTGTTGTCAGTAGGCCTATATAAAATATAATTATTTAATGTATGCATTAATTCATTGCTTGACTGACAATTGAGATGTTCACGTGTATTTATGCATAACTCATATGACAAAACAAATTACATTTTGCTTGTTTTATTAAATTATATCATTTTTAGTATATACAAAAAGGGTAACACTTTATTTGAAGGGGTGTGCATAAGACTGACATGACACTGTCATAAACATGACATAACACCTGTCATGAACATGAAGGAGTCTTTATGAATGTTTATGACTGTTGTCATTAAGTGTCATTTGGTAAATTATGACACTTTTAATGCAAAGTTGACATTAAGGCTGTCACTTTTCGTTCGAAAATCGATTGCACAATCGATCGGACCAACCAAAAAAAGTTTCGAAACCGAAAATAGGGAATCGATTTTAACCAAAATATGTACACTATTAATTTTAAAAGAATTAAACAATTAAAAAATAGCTTATAGATGTAACAAAACTCACAAACAAGCAGAAAAAGAAAATAAAGAATTCCGAACGTGCAGTAGGTGTTGCGAAAGCTAGACAGAAAATACCCAGCAATTTTATGCGGTTTCAATCGCTGCTGCTGCATCTAGCGTTTTCCGAAGAAAATGGAGGACAACGGCAATAAACCTGTGCACGAGAGACGAGTGATAACCCCGAATAACATGAGGAGTTCGATATGGAAGCACTTCGGGTTTTGGACTGAAAATCTAAATATGAAGAAGGACAAAGTGGTATGCAAACTGTGCGATCGTGAGTTCCCATATCACAGCAGCACTACACCTATGAGGGGGCATATGCAACTTCATCATCCAGATGAATATAAAGACCTAGAGCGGGAAGAGCCACCTGCTAAACAGCCAAAACTGACTAACTTTTTCCCCCCGTCTGCACCTCTAAATGCTACACGGAAAGAGGCTATAAACTCAAAGCTCACAAAGTTCATTTGTAGAGACATAAGGCCAATTAGCATTGTGGAGGGTGAAGGTTTCATTGATTTTGTTCGTGAACTTGAGCCGAGATACAATATACCTAGCCGAACCACCATAACTAAGAACATTGCGAAAATATATGACACTAGTCGTGAAAACGTGTCAGATTTTGAGTGGCAAAAACGTTTCTCTGACTACCGATGGATGGAGTTCCCTCGCTACAGAGGCATATATCACAGTGACAGCACACGTCATTTCAGAATCTTGGGAATTCCACGATTTTGTACTGCAAACGAAGCAGCTGAGAGGTAGCCATACAGCTGAGAATGTTGCATAGTGCATCACAGGCATATTGAGGGATTTCGCAATACAGCCTGATTCAGTGGTTGCATTCACTACTGATAATGCACTTAATTATGTTAATGCAGTGGAGCAGCACCTAGGTGCTGCTAATATACCGTGTCTGGCCCACACAATCAACTTGGCTGTACGCAAAGGGTTAGATGTCAGAGCCATAGACACAACTCTGACAAGACTAAGAAAAACTGCCTCTCATTTTCACAGATCCACTACAGACAGCAGCCTCTTGGAGGATAAGCAGCGTATGCTAGGTTTAAAGCCAGATAAACTAATCAACGATTGTGTGACAAGATGGAACTCTACCTACGATATGATTTGTAGGGCATCTGAGCAACAAGCAGCAGTGGCAGCCGTGATATTTGAGAAAAAAATGTCTAATCTAGAACTGACCACAACTGAGTGGCGTCTGGTTGAACAGGTGCGAGAGACACTTAAACCTTTCAAAGTCGCCACCCAAGCGTTGTCCACATGCAAATACCCTACATCCTCAGCTGTACTGCCTTTGCAACATATTCTTTTGTCTCAAGTTAAAAAAATCCGGTCAGACTCAGACGAGAGGTCTTGCTTGAGGGAAATGGCAACTAAAATCGAGGCAGATTTGAGCAAACGCTATGACCCGAAAAAGGAAGCGACATTTATGCTTTTGAATAAAGCTTCTTACCTGGATCCTCGGTTTCATCGTTTAATCCATATAACGGAGGAACAGAAGCAACAGGTGCACGCAAAAATTAGAGAGGAATTGTCACTGCAGTCTGACAATGACGAACCCGTGGAGGCGGAGCCATGCAGCTCGGGTTCAAGCACAGGAAAAACAGCCTTAACAGCAATGGGGGATCTGTTTGGAGACATCTACTCAAGGGGCTACGAAAGACCTAATGACGTCGAAAGCGACCTCTTACAGGAGATGATGAGTTATGAAAAGGAGCCACCATTGCCAGCTGACAGCGACCCGCTTTTGTGGTGGAAGACTGTCAGTACGAAATACCCCCACCTTGTGCAGCTGGCAATGAAGTACCTGAGTGTCCCTGGGACATCAGTGCGGTCGGAGCGGAGATTTTTGAATTGTCTAAATCATAAATGCAGCCGGGTTGAAACCTGCAGTAATGTTTTTCATTTATGTTTTTCATTTATGTTATGGCAGCAGTCCACTCTGCATATTTTTTTTTTTCAAGAATGTTGCACTCCTGTTGTTTGTTATTCTGCACGAAAGTTCATGCCAATAAATAAGAAATATTGCTGACTTGTGCGTTTCCAGCGCTCTCTTTACGTTCATCCGTTATTTGGCGTTGAAAATGAAAACGTCTTTTTTTAGACATGGAAAATCGATTTTACAATCGATTCAATGAACACTTATGTCTCAAAAATCGAAAATGATTTTTTCAAAAAAGTGACAGCCCTAGTTGACATTGTTTAAAATGTCTTTGTTATGACAACTTGACATTAACAAAGACAAAAATGTCTTTGTTATGACAACTTGACATTAACCAAGACAAAAATGTCTTGATTATGACAACTTGACATTATCAAAGATAGAAATGTCTTTGTTATGACAACTTGACATTAACCAAGAAATCATATCCTGTCAACCTGTCACAAATGTGTCATAACCGGTCTAATTATCAAACTTAAAGAAGTGTTCCACTTTACTTGAGGTAAGGGGAAATATTAATGACACTGTTGTTAAAGCATTTGACAGTGTAATAACCCTTAATGACATCGTTATAACTAGTACAATGTGTTCCACTTTACTTGAGGACAAGTAAAATATTCATGACACAGTTATAATGGTGTCATGACGGCCAAAGTCAAAACCAACCACATATGACAGGGTAATGTAATGTCAACGCAAAGCTAAATAACTTCTTTAAGTTTGATAATTAGACCTTTTATGACATATTGCAACCCGTTCTCATCCCAAGGCGTCATATAGGTGACGCTTTTTTGACATTCGTCAAAAACTGACGCACATGGCACCCTTTAGCGTCAATATGAGACGCAGAACCCAAGGCGTCATATAGGTGACGCTTTTGACATTTCATCTAAATCCGACGCACATGGCACCCTTTATCGTCAATATGAGACGCAGATCCTAAGGCGTCATAACCCTAACCCTACCCCAGACCTAAACCTACCCGTCTCATATTGACGCTAAAGGGTGCCATGTGCGTCGGATTTAGACGAAATGTCAAAAGCGTCACCTATATGACGCCTTGGGATGAGAATGCGTTGCATATTTGTGACAGGTTGACAGGTTATGATTTCTTGGTTAATGTCAAGTTGTCATAACAAAGACATTTCTATCTTTGTTAATGTCAAGTTGTCATAATCAAGACATTTTTGTCTTGGTTAATGTCAAGTTGTCATAACAAAAACATTTTTTGTCTTTGTTAATGTCAAGTTGTCATAACAAAGACATTTTTGTCTTTGTTAATGTCAAGTTGTCATAACAAAGACATTTTAAACAATGTCAACCTTTTTATAAAAGTGTCATAATTTACCGAATGACACTTAATGACAACAGTCATAAACATTCATAAAGACTCCTTCATGTTCATGGCAGGTGTTATGTCATGTTTATGACAGTGTAATGTCAGTCTTATGCACACCCCTTCAAATAAAGTGTTACCACCAATTCTTCTCTGTTTGTTATGGTTCTGTTATTTTCTGCAGCTTGTGATTTGAGCAATCAACGCTGTCTTGTAACACTGTGCGCACAATCTTCCGTCTGTGTGTCCACTGGTATGTGTGCGGAGCGCACAGGAACCACCATAGAGAGAATCAACTAATTTGAACTGTTGAACACATGAACTGTTTCTATTGTTCCCAAAGTTTTCTAATAAACTTTACTCACGTTTGTCACCGCAATTGAGTCCTCCATTTATCTGAGCTCCTTGACAGATAGGGGATTAGCTACCCTTGATTTATCTGAATATTTAACAGAATGGCTTTAAATCTGTATAACCTAAGGGGGATGAAATGACATCACTGATATGTCAAGATGTTAGTCTGTGCAATAATCTAGAGTAAAACATTGGGGGTTGATGTGACGAGTGTATGTTGTTACACTAGATTATTGAAAGAATGGTTAACTAATGGTATTAATTAACTGTTAACTAATGGGTGGATTGGAATCCACTGCTGCTTCAATGTAATGAGTGATAATAATCAAGGTAGTTATCGATATGTTTCTTTCTAAATATCAAATGAGTTGAATGACTTCTCTGGAGATTTTACTTTGTTATAGAAGTTACCAGTGTGATTACTCAAATGTTTTTTTCATGTATTCTTTAATGTCTGTATTTGGTATCTGAATGCAGTAACAGTGCTTGCTTATTTAGCCCAGCTTCCAGAAATTAAATATGGACTTGTTTTGTGTTTGAGAAAGGTCTTCAACGTGTTGAAACATATAGGGGTCATTTAAGCCAATAGTTTTAGGGACCATTTCTTTGTTAAAGCCTTACTTTCCAGTTAGACTAAAGTTTAGCTATCCTTGAGAGAAAGAACGCATTATCTTCATGTTTTGAAAGGATTCTCCTGTTTAAAATTAGAGCCTGGCCAAATCCAACCTTGGAATAGCTGTGTGTCGGTGTGTGTGTTTTAGTCTTTTTGGTTGTAGGTTAAGGAACCACTGGCCTTCTTGGAGATTGACTGAATTGTTGTTTGAGACAGGCTGGCGCCCAGCAGCCCAAATCTGCGACTTGGAAGGTCATGACGTGCCTAACTTCAGGGTCTGAGTGTCATTGCATAATCCATGGAGATATGCTTCAGTCTATCTGTATATGTGTGTTATATTTCTGTGTTTATCTATTTCTTAGCCAATGAGAATCATTCAACCTGTAAGCAATGACGTAGCTTAGACCTTGGAAATGGTATAACTACTGTGATCTTTGTAACTGTAAGGGAGGCAGCCTACGAACTTCTGTGTGAGTCTTTAAGCTGAAATTGTCACGAGCACACACAGGGAAAGACAGATCCATTAGCAGTAATAATAATAATAATAATAATAATAATAATAATAATACTTGACTCAGGAAAAGGCAGGGCACAGAAGTGTGAGGAAGGACATAGAACAACGACTCCGTGACAAACACTAAAACAGACAGGGTATATATACACACAGAACTAACAAGGTGAGTTAGTGAGTTAACTGATGAGTGACAGACAGAATGCTGGGAAATGAAGTTCCAAAGTGAATGACACCGTGGAGAAGGAGGACCTCTAGTGGACACCAGGGAACACAAACCCAACACTGTGACATAACCCCCCCTCTACGGAGCGGCTACCAGACGCTCCAAGACCAACAAAAAACAAACAAAACAAGAGTCCAGGAGGGAGGTGGAACAGTGGAGGATCAGGGGGAGGGATGGGGGGCCAGGTCCATGGAAGGGAACAGAGACAGGGGGTGATGGTTTAGCCAGCGGCCAGGGGGAAGCAGACAGTCCATCGGGCGGCTAGGGCGAAGCAGACAGTCCATCGGGCGGCCAGGGCGAAGCAGACAGTCCATCGGGCGGCCAGGGGGAAGCAGACAGTCCATCGGGGGGCCAGGGCGAAGCAGACAGTCCATCGGGCGGCCAGGGCGAAGCAGACAGTCCATCGGGCGGCCAGGGCGAAGCAGACGACCCATCGGGCGGCCAGGGGGAAGCAGACGACCCATCGGGCGGCCAGGGCGGTGAAGACACCTCGGGCGGCCAGGGCGGTGAAGACCCCTCGGGCGGCCAGGGCGGTGAAGACCCCTCGGGCGGCCAGGGCGGTGAAGACCCCTCGGGTGGCCAGGATGGTGAAGACCCCTCGGGCGGCCAGGGTGGTGAAGACCCCTCGGGCGGCCAGGGCGAGGGCGACCACGGCTCAGGAACAGCAACAGACACTGGCTCCGGCTCAGGAACAGCAACAGACACTGGCTCCGGCTCAGGAACAGCAACAGACACTGGCTCCGGCTCAGGAACAGCGAACACAGGCATGTCCAGGATCCGAGCCAGACGCTCCAAATAGTCCATCAGTGTCCTCGCGGCCACGCGAATGGGCATCTCCTGATCCGTCTCCGACTGGGCAGACGTGGCCTGAACCGTCTCTGGATCGGTAGACGTGACGTGAACAGTCTCTGGATCGGCAGACGTGACTTGAACAGTCTCTGGATCGGCAGACGTGACTTGAACAGTCTCTGGATCGCCAGACGTGACTTGAACAGTCTCTGGATCGCCAGACTGTCTTGAACAGGCTCTGGATCGCCAGACGTGACTTGAACAGTCTCTGGATCGCCAGACGTGACTTGAACAGTCTCTGACTGGGCAGACGTGACGTGAACCATCCCCGAATCAGCCTCCAGAAAAGCGGCGGGCTGCTGGGACACGGCCTCCGGGCCTTTGGAGAGGCTAGAGGTCTTCCTCCTCCTCCGCCGTTTCCGTTGGTGAAGTGCGCGCTCTGGGCTGGATGGAAACAGCGCCGGATGAAACTCTGGACTGGATCTCACCAGCCCAGGGTCGAAGAGGGGCCTGAGTGGAAAATGGTGTTGGGATTCCTCTCGACCACCTCCTCCACTGCGACCTCCATGGCTCCCGCGAAACTTGACCAACTGGGTCCCCTCAAAAAAATCCCTTCTCTCCCGCTCAGTGGCTGGGGAAGAGATATTAAAAAACATACCGCTGGATCTTGATGACGGAGTCGTTCTGTCACGAACACACACGGGGAAAGACAGATCCATTAGCAGTATGTTTAATAAAGGGGTAATCTGTACTCACAATCCAGTCCAAGCAAGGTTCAAAATCCAAAAAGGCAATGAAGTTCCAAAGTGAATGACACCGTGGAGAAGGAGGACCTCTAGTGGACACCAGGGGAACACAAACCCAACACTGTGACAGACTTCTGCTGATGAAACTGCAAACTATCTTCAGTAAATCTTTTCTTTAATTTATTATAATTCTGAATCTGGGTTTTCATTCTTCATATCTGGTTCTGGGTCTTTGACTGTATACCCCTTACATAATTTAAGGGCATTTTATTTTAAAATAAATTACAATCGAGTAACCTATGGTCATGTGACTATAAGCAAAATATGTTGTTATTTTCATTTCTTATATATATATATATATATATATATATATATATATATATATATATATATATTTGTATATATATTTGTATTTCCGTGTTATTGTCTTTGTTTTACCCTTTTTATAAATGTGTTAATCTGTATAAAATGTTAAGGAAGCACCATTATGTAAGTTACGTCGTGTAAGCGTAAGGGTAAAGCTGATGTAATTTCCGGGCGCCCTCTCTCTTTCGCGGGATGTCATGGCGATGAGAGGCACGGACCAGAGATTCTCCTTGTTAGAATTGTCTGATGGGGTCTGTTATATTTTGATGCAGAAACTGAGAGAAGCCGAGAGTAAATCACATCACAACTGCATCATCGTTTGGGATCTGTTTTATTAAGAAGAAAACACAACGCAGACAGAAACCCACTACACTAGGAGTGAGGAACTTTACAGATTTGCAGACACGTTTTTCACACATCACTCAAACACAGAACCAGGAAACAGGAAACTCTTCAGTTCAGAGAAACTGAAACTGAAGTGTAGTTGAGCCGTTGTGTGTTTGTGTCTCTGTATTCAAGCAGTAAAATGGCAGAAGCCAGAATTTCTCAGGATGAGTTCCAGTGTCCAGTGTGTCTGGATCTCCTGAAGGATCCAGTGACCACTTCCTGTGGACACAGTTTCTGTATGAGCTGTATTACAGGCTGCTGGGATCAGGAGGATCAGATGAGAGTCTACAGCTGCCCTCAGTGCAGACAGACCTTCAGTCCAAGACCTGCTTTAGCTAAAAACACCATGCTGGCTGAAGTGGTGGAGAAACTGAAGAAAACTAATCTTCCTGCTGACTGTTACGCTGGAGCTGGAGATGTGCAGTGTGACGTCTGTGATGGAAGAAAACGCAAAGCCGTCAAGTCCTGTCTGGGGTGTCTGGAGTCTTTCTGTCAAAGTCACCTTGAACAACATGAGAGTTTCTTTAAAAGAAAGAGACACAATCTGACTGATGCCACTGAACGACTGCAGGAGATGATCTGCCAAACACATGATAAACTCCTTGAGGTTTTCTGCCGCACTGACCAGAAGTTTATATGTTTGCTGTGTACGATGGATGAACATAAAAACCACAACACTGTATCAGCTGCAGCTCAGAGGACAAAGAAACAGGTATGAACTATAAAGTAGACATTGATGAAATAATGTTGACACTATTTATATTGGCACCCATATGGTTAGGTAACATCAATCACACTGTAGACCTCAGCAGAAGTGAACAGAAGCTGCAAGTGGACTTTCGATGCTGAGTGTATTTGTACTCCACACTGAACATAACAGAAAATATGGTGAAAATACACGTAAACATATTTATCAACACAAACTTTTGTAAAACAGGCTTTGATGAAGCAACATAAAATAATAGAAAATATTCACAGATTGTTTGACAAAATATATCTCTGTCAAGAATAACACAAGTTAAATGCAGTGACAGACAAAAACACTTTTCAGACCAGCAACTGGAAAAGGCGTGACTTGGCTAGGCAAATAGGATCTGACAGGGCAGGACACAAGGGGATCATTTGACGACGATCTGGCACATGACTGCAAACACAGAGAATAAATATGGAGCAAACAAGGCAAGTGGGGCAAATGAACCAATGATCAGCAGGGGTGGTAAAAGTATATATACCTAAATAAAAAATTACTCCAGTAAAAGTAGAAAGTTCTCCATTCAAACATCACCTGATTTAAAACGTACTTAGGAACCGAAAGTAAAAAGTAAATATTCAAACTGTAAATATCATTAATTAAGCAGATCAATTGTTTTGGGAGTGATATGCAATGTTTTAGTTGAACAAATGATAAGATTAGATACTGCGATTAAGAATTTGTTAGATTTGCAATCATAAGAGACAATGAAGCACCTTAACGCAGTATAGGTGTCACAGTGTTGGGTTTGTGTTCCCTGGTGTCCACTAGAGGTCCTCCTTCTCCACGGTGTCATTCACTTTGGAACTTCATTTCCCAGCATTCTGTCTGTCACTCATCAGTTCATTGCACTCAGCTGTTTCCCATCACCTTGTTAGTTCTGTGTGTATATATACCCTGTCTGTTTTAGTGTTTGTCACGCAGTCGTTGTTTTATGTCCTCACACTTCTGTGCCCTCACACTTCTGTGCCCTCACACTTCTGTGCCCTGCCTTTGCCTGTGACTTGTTGGTGTTTTATGTTCTGGACTGCCTTTTGGATTTTGAACCTTGCTTGGACTGGATTGTGAGTACAGATTACCCCTTTATTAAACATACTGCTAATGGATCTGTCTTTCCCCGTGTGTGTTCGTGACAGAACGACTCCGTCATCAAGATCCAGCGGTATGTTTTTTAATATTTCTTCCCCAGCCACTGAGCGGAGAGAAGGGATTTTTTTGAGGGGACCCGGTTGGTCAAGTTTCGCGGGACCCGTGGAGGTCGCAGTGGAGGAGGTGGTCGAGATGAATCCCAACACCATTTTCCACTCAGGCCCCTCTTCGACCCTGGGCTGGTGAGATCCAGTCCAGAGTTTCATCCGGCACTGTTTCCATTCAGCCCATAGCGCGCACTTCACCAGCAGAAACGGCGGAGGAGGAGGAAGACCTCTAGCCTCTCCAAAGGCCCGGAGGCCGTGTCCCAGCAGCCCGCCGCTTTTCTGGAGGCTGATTCGGGGATGGTTCACGTCACGTCTGCCCAGTCAGAGACTGTTCAAGTCACGTCTGCCGATCCAGAGACTGTTCAAGTCACGTCTGGCGATCCAGAGCCTGTTTAAGTCACGTCTGGCGATCCAGACCCTGTTCAAGTCACGTCTGGCGATCCAGAGACTGTTCAAGTCACGTCTGCCGATCCAGAGACTGTTCAAGTCACGTCTGCCGATCCAGAGACGGGTCAGGCCACGTCTGCCCAGTCGGAGACGGATCAGGAGATGCCCATTCGCGTGGCCGCGAGGACACTGATGGACTATTTGGAGCGTCTGGCTCGAATCCTGGACATGCCTGTGTTCGCTGTTCCTGAGCCGGAGCCAGTGTCTGCTGTTCCTGAGCCGGAGCAGGTGTCTGGTGCTGTTCCGGAGCCGGAGCAGGTGTCTGGTGCTGTTCCGGAGCCGGTGTCTGTTGCTGTTCCTGAGCCGGAGCCGGTGTCTGTTGCTGTTCCGGAGCCGGTGTCTGTTGCTGTTCCTGAGCCGGAGCCGGTGTCTGTTGCTGTTCCTGAGCCGGTGTCTGTTGCTGTTCCTGAGCCGGTGTCTGTTGCTGTTCCTGAGCCGGTGTCTGTTGCTGTTCCTGAGCCGGTGTCTGTTGCTGTGCCGTGGTCGCCCTCGCCCTGGCCGCCGAGAGGTCTTCACCGCCCTGGCCGCCCGAGGGGTCTTCACCGCCCTGGCCGCCCGATGGACTGTCTGCTTCGCCCTGACCGCCCGATGGACTGTCTGCTTCGCCCTGGCCGCCCGATGGACTGTCTGCTTCCCCCTGGCTGCCGGCTAAACCATCACCCCTGTCTCTGTTCCCTTCCATGGACCTGGCCCCCCATCCCTCCCCCTGATCCTCCACCATTCCACCTCCCTCCTGGACTCTTGTTTTGTTTGTTTTTTGTCGGTCTTGGAGCATCTGGTAGCCGCTCCGTAGAGGGGGGGTTATGTCACAGTGTTGGGTTTGTGTTCCCTGGTGTCCACTAGAGGTCCTCCTTCTCCACGGTGTCATTCACTTTGGAACTTCATTTCCCAGCATTCTGTCTGTCACTCATCAGTTCATTGCACATCAGTTCATCAGCTGTTTCCCATCACCTTGTTAGTTCTGTGTGTATATATACCCTGTTTGTTTTAGTGTTTGTCACAGAGTCGTTGTTTTATGTCCTCACACTTCTGTGCCCTGCCTTTGCCTGTGACTTGTTGGTGTTTTATGTTCTGGACTGCCTTTTGGATTTTGAACCTTGCTTGGACTGGATTTTGAGTACAGATTACCCCTTTAATAAACATACTGCAATTGGATCTGTCTTTCCCCGTGTGTTTTCGTGACAATAGGGGTTGAACTTGCAATAGACATGTTCCATAACATTAGCTGCATCAACCAAGTTGCAACCAAGAAAACCAAGTTTTTCATTGGTTTGGAAAGCCAGTGTAATAAATACTTGGAGCGGTCATGGGAAAATGTATCGGAGTAAAAAGTAAACTTTGTCTTTAATATTGTAGTGGAGTAAGTGAAAGTAGATGCAAATAAAACATACTCAAGTAAAGTACAGGTCCCTGAAAAAAATACTTAAGTAAAGTAACAAATTATTTTTATTTCGTTACTTACCACCACTGATGATCAGTTAACAAAATGGGTGGGTAAAACACTATCCGCATGCTGTTCAGCACAAGACAAAACATGAAAGTACTCAGCCAATGATGCTACACCGAACACAACACCACACCACACGCGGACAGAAGAGCGTACGGCCAAAGCAAACTCATAACTGCATGCTTACACAACAAGACAGAGCGCACGAGAACGAGCAAATGCTCATCCTGTGAACTCACAGCAGAATACAAACACACGGAGCATGAATGTCCGAATCCCGGCACAGAAACCGAAACCAAACTAGACATGAGTGCCGGAATCCGAACACCACGCTTCGAACATAAAACAAGGCACACAGACAAGAGACCGTACACTCACACAAAGACAAGACAATACCGGAGTGTCAGGGCTCTGGCACAAAACCAAGAATAAACTAGACCAAAGTGATAGAACCCTGACAGATATGTGACAGCATTATAAACTGACATCTCTGTTATTGATTTGTGGTGTAGAAGCAGCTGAAGGAGACGCAGAGGTCGTTCCAGCAGAGGATACAGCAGAGAGAGAAAGATCTTCAGCGGCTGAGAGAGGCTCTGGCGTCTCATATGGTGAGTCTGGAGAAGAAGAGAAGTTTTAGAAGTCTCAGTCAGGACTCACTGAAGCTCACTGTGTGATTGTAATGTGTGTCCTAACAGCGCTCTGCACAGACAGCAGTGGAGGACAGTGAGAGGATCTTTACTGAGCTCATCCTTTCCATTGAGAGAAGCCGCTCTGAGGCGACACAGCAGATCAGAGATCAGGAAAAGACTGCAGTGAGTCGAGCTGAAGAACGACTGGAGCATCTGGAGCAGGAGATCAATGATCTGAGGAGGAAAGACGCTGAGCTAGAGCAGCTTTCACACACACAGGATCACATCCATTTCCTGCAGGTAACAGAGATCTAGAAGAACAGGATCATAGTGAACTTGAGCAAGAGACTCACAGAGAAACATTTCTTGAGAGCAAAATGAGCTGTTGACTGACGTGTTGTGTTATATAATCTTAAGGTAGATTCTCATCTGATCATCTTGCTTCAAAATAGATGACACTTATGAATGCATTTCAGCTCTGGAAATCTATTAGGAAACATGTTCTGAGCTCTTTCTTCTGGGAGATATATTTAGCTGCCAAGCTTCACTAGTGCAAATAACAGTTCAAAACTTCCAGAACATATAAACTTTTTGGTAACACTTTATTTTGATACTCCACTTTAGACATTATACTAACTATAAGTAACTTTGCAACTACATACTAACTGTCATTAGAGTATTGGTAGACTCTATGGTTAATATCTGCTAACACTTTATTTTGATGGTCCCCCAACAGATATTTTACTGACTATAAATAACTTGGCTACTACAAATCATCTTATTCTACTAACCCGAACCCCAACACCTATAACCTAAGTATTATACAAAGTTATATGCCACCTACCAGCCAATCAGAAATTAGAATTTGTTGTTTCCGGGTAAATTGTGTGTTCTCGCTGCAAGCACGTTTGTTACTAGGCAATATGTGCACACAAACAGTGGAAGTTGGAAGAGCAAGATCTGATGAATGCGATTTGCGGTAGGTAACATTAACCCCTTCGTTTTTTTTTAGCACTTTGATTTTTAGATTCCTGGTCGAAATATATTGCCTGTGATCAAAGACAGTGAGAGCTGATGTTGAGGAATATAGCCAAATTTGTGCTAAATTATTTTTGATGCAGTCAAAAACTCCCCAACTTCTTTTATAGGGGTCATCGGATGCAAAATTCACTTTTATATTGTGTTTGCATATAAATGTGTCTGCCGTGTGTGGACACAACCACCATACAATGAAAAAAAAAATCCATTCATTCCTTCTTTTTTTAATTCTCAAAAAGCATAAGCACTCTCAATAATCAAGCCGTTTGGATTTTCTGAGCAATATGATATCTTATTGTTCATGGCACGTATTAGCATATTTACATCCTCAGCCTTTTCTATAGACCTTATGCGCCAGAGAAACAAGTGCGCAGCCATCTTTAGAATATTGTCTTTGAACTTCCGTTTTTGCGGACGCTCTGTATATTTCTATGGCATTGCTGTTGAGGAGTAATTAGCTGGTGAAGTGGATTTACTTATTGTAGAGTTAACGAAAGTTATCATGAGCATTGTAATGTTTTAAGCTGATGTCTTAACAAATGTCAGTAGAACGGGAAGATTTTAAAACGAGCCGTTCATTCATAAATACGCAAGATCGCTGTGAAAATACAGACCAGAAGTCAAAAGACAACAAGTGAAGCGCTGAAAAGGGGCGGGACTACATAAGGTCTATATTGTCCACCAAGGCAGGTTGCCAAGGCAGCACTTTAGTGTCTTGTGTTGACATGACCCATGGCAGTTGCTCATTATCATTTAAAGAGACATGGTCGGAACGGGTCGCTGTAAACAGAGCTGTTTTTGAGAAAGTGTTGTTTTACACAAGCATTGAGGAATTTTAACCAAAGTATGTTACAAACTTTACATGAAGACCCTAAAGAATCATACCAACTTGTGGAAAATGGGCATCTGATGACCCCTTTAATGCAGATGCAGAGAGTGTTCTCTATGGTGGGTTAGAACAAAACCAAAACTAGGAACAGTTTGGCTCTGGATGGGACGCTATCATCCATCATGACTGTGAAAATGGTCTTGAGCCACAGTGCTTTAAGTGGGAGCCCCATAACCCTGTCATCAAGGCATCAAAATTTGCAACAAACACTTACAACACAAAACACCATTCATAAGCCAAATGTGTACACACACACAAACACACAGACACACAACTTAACATACATGCTCAGGGCAAGTTGTTATGACTGAGTATGATCATTGAGAACTGCTGTTCAGTTGGCTCGTTTGGGGCCAACTATCTTTTTATTTTTTGATAAATTTGTATTTTTTAAATATATGAACTGCTAGCAAATTTGGTGGGGCAGAGGGGCCGCTCTGTTATTTATACAGTAGTTAGTAGAATATTTAAAGTGGACTATCATAATAAAGTGAACCAACTTTTTTAAACCAAATTTTCCCTTCTGATTTTTTTACATCATGGGAAAATTGATGGTACCAATTTTGAGTAATGTTCGCCAAAGTTTCTTCAGGTGATCTTCAAACCTGATAGATGTGCAGTTTCATAATTGTTTGACCGTTCCCTTGAGGATCACAGCCATGAGAATCTAGATCACATGGTGCACTACCCAGATGACTCCCTGTGCGCCTTATATCATGCCGGGCTCAAAGAGCGGACAGAGCAGACATCTGCCTGTGGTTCCCCCTTCACAGTGGGTGAAAGAGGAGGAGAATCCCTAATACGGTGGTCCTGGAGCTAGCACTCATTGACCTACATATTCTGGAATTGACTCCTATCCATGCTCCCACCCTTGAGGTCTCTTCTTCTCCACTGGTCCCACCAGGCCTAATGGACTTTCTGGTTCCGAATAATTCCCTGGCCCTCCTTCCTCTGCTGGTCCCACCCAGCCTCCTGGCTCCTTTGTGTCCGCTGGTCCAGCCTCCAAGCTCCTGCGTTCCAATCATTGAGGTCATCCAAAATCCTGTCGTCCTCACAAGTTCCGTCCAACTCCTCAGCTCCTCCCTTTCTGCTGGCTTTATCCAGCTTCCAGGATTCACCACGGACCTCCGGACCTCTGGCTGCGCCTCAGCCCTCCACCCCTTTGGCTCCACAGGGCTCCCATTTTCACTCCGGTTCTTACTCCTTTGTCCTTGCTCCCACCGGATCTGCCACTGTCTATAATTTCTATAATTCTATCATTTCAATTTATGCAATACAGCTAAGATGATGACCTAATGGGTAACACTTTATAATAACGTTCAATTATAAGCTGGGACTACAATGGGCAAAGGATGAAGGAATCCAAGGCAGAGGTCCAGAGAGAATAATCCAACAATGGCTGGTAGAATCCACAAACGAGTAGGAACTAGAGACAGGAGAATCTGAACAAAGAACAGGCTGTGAGCATAACAACGATCCGAAAAGGAATGAACAAACACAGACCAAATATATAGTGTGGCTGATCAAAAATAATCAGTGATCAGGGGTTGCCCAGCAACACAGGTGACAGCACAAAAACAATCACATCAATCCACAGACCCGCAACCGTGACAAAAAATTTTAAATCATGAAATAATCAAACAGATTATTAGTACATGATTAATGTTATAAAGATGTTATTAGTTGATATATTAATCACTTACAAATCATTGAAATATTTATGTTCAAATTGTTTTAGTATCGTTATTTCAACAAACAATGGGTAATCATGAACAAATGATGAACACACCATTAATAAATGATCAGTATATTACGGGGACCAGTACATGTTCGGTTCATTTAGTTTTGTTGTAGCCACATCATAACTTGTGGGAACATGTGAAGTGTAAAGACGTGGCTTCAAGATCCAATGTTGAGGTAATGACAGATTTTTTTCTCGTGGCCATGACTTCTTTATGTTGAGGGAATGACATCTATTTCTTCCTTGATTCTTAAAACTGTGTGTCGTTACCTGGATGATCCACGACTGTTTTTTTTGTTTTGTGATGGTTGTTCTTGAGAAACTGCCCAACGTTCTTCAGAAATATTTTGCACATTCTTTGGTTTTCCAGCATCTTCTACATATTTGAACCCTTTCCAACAGTGACTGTATGATTTAGAGATCCATCTTTTCACACTGAGGATGATTGAGGGACTCAAACAACTATCAAAAACTTTTTGAATTTGAAGATCAAGGTCAGTTGTAAATCTTTTGTTGCTTCTGAAGGGCAGTACTAAATGAAAAGGAAAATTCAGAAATTTTCATCTTGTTCAAAAGTTCAGGCTGCAAGACTGCCGAATGACTAAAGAAACATTGTCAGCAAAATGGTAGAAAACTGTACATTTCTTGTCTATTACCACCCACTGCCACTTATACCAACGACGGAAAAAAGCGCAGTTACAATAGCTTAATATGTGGGAGAGCGTTGCTATGGAGAGTGACAATATTGTATTGCAATAGGTAGCACTTCAAAGTCAATACCAAATCAAAACTAGTTAGCACATTATTTGTATTGAAAAGGTTTAATGACAAAATATGGTTATGGTTACACTTAAAATAGTTACAAAATAGATGTATGAGATGATAATACTTATATCAATAATTGTACCCAGCATATATGTAAAATTTTACCTAAGAGATAGATAAAGAGAGAGAGAGAGAGAGAGAGAGAGAGAGAGAGAGAGAGAGAGAGCATAAGAAAGAGCAGAGCATAAAAAGAGCAGAGCATAAAAAGAGCCAGAGCAACAGTTACAATGTTCTTTTATCCTTTCCCTGACCATGTGACTTTAACCCAAATGTGAGACATTCACACTGACCAATCAGATAGTTAAAACCTCCCCCATTGTACTAAAGGTGTGACAATGCATAGACCCCCGGAGTGCACACATCTCAGCCTACAGGCCTTGATCACTATCAGCACCTCTGAGCCTTTAGGAACTCCAAATGGTTCTTGTGGTAGAAAGAGGGGGTGGAAAACAGTAAAACAAATGTCTTTCAAAGCAAATGTTCATTTCAAATTTCTTGGATTCAATCCTACACATCTGTAAATCGTTAGCATACCACTTATTAATAATTTATGAATGTTTAGTCATGTTTTGTAAAGGATTAGTTCATCATTGACTAAAAACTTATAACTGAACATTATTGTAAAGTGTTAGTAGATAAGGTTATGATTATTGAAAATATTCTAACATAGATGTTAGTGTATTACTGACCTTTAGATTTAGGAATGGATCACTTTCATGGTTTCTGGACAAATGTTTTTTTTTTTTTTTAAATATCATTATATCCAACCCAACATGGTATTTTGCTGTTGCTGTCATTCATTTTTTAAATATATAATTTCAATATACACTAAACATTTGGATTCATGATCGCAGTCTTTCCAATAACGTTTAAAATATCTTTCTTATGCTAATATGTGTCTTATGCTTAAATGTTTTTAGCACATGCTGATTTTCTGCTAAAATGCAGTGTCATTATGTTCACGTGTTAACTATTTCACCTGTGTCTAGAAACAGCCCTCAATGTGACACCACTGATGCGCTTGATCTGTTACATTTATGTTATTGGTAGATGCTTTATCATCCGAATGATTTCCTAGAAAGTTCACATACAGTATAGTGTAAATGGCAAACGCTAGAATTTGTAGCTCTAATGTCATACAATGAATATGAGAAGGGCTGGATTGAGGAGAGTTACTAAAGATCAACAAGAGCCGCACAAATCTGACAGTAGTGCAGGTTATTGATGAAGTGTGGAGGTGATGAGCTTTGATTTCTGTTTTCTGTAGAGTTTCCAGTCTCTCTCAACTGCTCCTGAATCTACAGACGTAAATGACAATCCCTTTAGTTCTCTCTCCTCTTTTGATGGTGTGAGAGAATCTGTCCGTCAGCTGAGAGACAAACTGGAGTATTTCTGCAAAGAGGAGCTGAAGATCATCTCTAACAGAGGTAAAGTCCTGGAGATTCTGCTCTCAGAAATGATCCTCCATCATCTAATATCATGTAGAAGATCATATTAGAAATGTCTTAGGAACGGATGCAGGGATCATTTTCTCTTGACATGATAATCACACTCTTTATGTCTGTTTCCACAGTCACTTTCACCAACATTGTTCCCAAGACCAGGAACGACTTCCTACAATGTAAGTCACTAAGAAAACAAGCAGAAAACCTCACTGAGTGTGTTCATGTTGGTGAAAGAAAACATGACAGAAAATGTTCAGAGTTGATCATGTAAATGATGATTTACACAGGATATCTGGTAAACTGTACTGAGACACTGCTGATATATTGAACATGAAGAGATCAGCTACACTGAAAAAAAATAACACAGAGTAACACTTTATTTTAAGGGTCCATAATTATGCGGTAGTTGAGCTTTAACAAACCAGCAATTAATAATGAACTGAACATAGGATAAATAAGCAGAAATAAGCCAATAATTAATGGTTAACTGAATGGACAGTAAATGCCTTCTAGGTCTGTGTACTTTTGCGTCCATTCCCTTTTCCTTTTTTAATCCGTATTTGAAAAACGAAAATGGTTGAACACCAGAATTTGAATTAGAACTGTACACACCAAATGCTTTGCAAAAAAAAATGTGTTCATGACTTTTTGCTCCTTTATTGAAATTTTTAATTATTCACAAATTAATATGGAAAAAATTTTGGATTAATATGGATTTTACTGGTTTTCTAAGGCCAAATTAGAACCCGGCAATTATATTTTTCTCGCAGTGCTGAATGAGAAGAGCCATGTCTCTGGAACCATACAGAGAGCTGATTATGATTTTAAAACACAAACCACACATGGACATTGTGTTCGCTATGCACCAGTCTCATGGTGTCGGGCGAGGAGTGTGAGACGATTTTGTGCCAATCATTGCCTGAGACGGGAAGTGTCTGACTCTCAGCTGGAGATAGCTGTATCGACAGCAGTACAAGAAGTAACTACAGCAATGCAATTTTAACATAATATGTATAAAATAGAGGCTATGTGACTTGTGGTGTTATCTCGACAAAGCTGTATGCATCACGGTAGTAGTCATTGTCATTTTCGGGTGACATGTCCCTACCAAATCTAACTCTTAATGAATTAAATTAATTACATAAAATCATTATCCAGAAGTTGAAAATATATAGCTTACTATATATATCAGCAGTTGATGCTCTGCTTTTGCGACATCTTTTTCTCATGATATTGCCATGGGTATGCATTTAAATGTTTCTGCTTTGAGTCTTATAAATTGCAAAAATCACATTTTTAGTGCGAAAAAAAATTCTACATGAATAATGATAATTGATGTGTATTTGACTCGAAAGATGGGTTAACAAAATACACTGCCGGATGGCAGGTTTAAACAAATCCTCATTTGTATAACCAAATAAATACTATAGTTAGAATTTTTTTAGCAAAATTATGGTTAATTTGTGGTTATCATGGTTTAACTACAATATCCATGTTTTATTTTTTATTTGTAGTATAACCATGGTAAATTTTCGTAAAGGGAGAGAGACAGGGCCAGCGTGTGTGCATTACCACAACCTTTATCTAAATTCACTAAATTCCCGCCGTCTCCATGAGAGAATATTGTTTATGCATGATTATTGAAAAACTAAAACTGTTAGAATGTTTACAACTCTCATGCCCCTCCCCCACTATCAACGAATACCCTCCCACCGAGTTTGTGCTCGTCAGTGCGTGTGCACCAGATTACTCTCGTAAGAAAGATAGAGTAGCATTGATTCTTCCAAAAAGCCGAACTTTATCCCTTCATCTGGACATGTTTATCCACCTAACGTTACGTTCACACGGATTTCAGTGCAAACAAAGCTAACGAACCTGCCCAACAAGTGCTAACGTTAGCTATCCATACCAACATATTTGGGCAAACATACTTAGATTACTAACATAACACTAAGAAATAAAGTAACTGGTTGATAAAGCACAATTACCTGTCGAGAAGAAATGTTGCAAGCTCTGCATCCAGCTTGAACCCAATTAAATCACGTAAATCTCTCCACCTTTCAAATGCCGATTCGATGTTGATCCTGGTTTTATTACGGGCACGGTCGCTTTCTTTCTTTACTTCTTTCTTTTCAGCAGGTGTTCTCTTTTAATGTGTTGTTTTTGACCTCCTAGCTCTTGAGGTTAACCGAGGAATTGGAATCTTTTCCGCCATCACTCTTTGTTACTGCGCGAACTTCAGGCGTGTGCATGTGATTGTAACGTGTGCGAGGGGTGGCGTGTGCACGACCTGTGATTGACAGTCAGATCTCACACCCCCCTGTGTTGATTGGACCCGAAGATCCGGGAGCGGTGGATTTTTGCAAAACAAATAACACCCTCCAGGTGGAATTAGAAGCTCGGGTTTTTTTCTAAAACCACTTTATTTATGTTGTTCTGTCAGATTATTGTGTCGATTTCACTTAATATGATCAAAAAAATGTTGCCGACGGCAGCTTTAATAAGCTATAATGATCTGAAAAGAAAAAGACTGACATCTCTCTATTTTCATACAGATTACATAAACTGAGAATATTTTTTTATATAAATTACTTAATTTAAAAGAAGATAATTCAAGCTTCATAAAGAAAAATCTCTCGTGCCTGTGTGACAAGTATTCGCTGAGTTACAGTTCATTTTCGGACGCGTTTCGGAATGGACTTCACTGACAGAGAGAAGGCAGAACTCACATTATGTTTATTTTTCTTTATTTGACAAAGAGCACAACACTTTGTTTTTATTGTGAGCATACACAAAAAAATAGACACTTAACAGGATCGAATAATGTATAACACTTATATGTGAGATCAAAATCAACAGTATTTTGAGTCTCTTTTGCACTGATAAGAAAAAAAGCGAGCTGGTCACTCCGGTGTGACCGCCGACCCCAGGGGGTTAAATCTAGGATTTTTTTCCTCATGTTTGTGGTCTATCACATCTTGAAAATCTTATAAGGGACCGTTTGGTATTTATGGAAAGGGCCACCGGAGGAAAATAGGGGAGGGTCATGCCTTTTTTTTCTTTGTTGAGGGGAGGGTCATCCAACTTTTTTTTAGTCTAGGGGGAGGGTCACTCAACTTTTGTATTCATGAAAACAACAAAATTTCAAAGTTGCTTGTTCGGTGCATATTTTCAATGTAGCTCCATGTAGCTCCCTCAGTCCCCCCTCTCCATTGCTAGCAGATGGGTCTGAGCCTCGCGCTGTGGGTTTCGAGTGGTGAGACTGCGCGCAACCCTCAGGTGAGTCGCGAGAATTAAAAAATGGGTCGCCAGTGATTTAAGAAAAAAAAAATTTAATCTGTTTTCATATTAATATTATTGATGATATCAACTTTGAGTAAAATTACACTGAAAAATCTTTCAAATACATTTAAAATAAATACTCCACATGTCACATGACCAACGTACAATCAATCAGTGGTCGCTCTAGAAAAAAGTTTGAAAACCATTGAGAGGGCACTAGCAGCAAAGAGCTAATGTGATTTCTGGCTCCAATACGTAGGCAACTCTTCAAATATCCTTTCGGTCCTGGTGATTTGAAATTGTGCAAACAACAGCTTTTTCGTCTGAGAAATGGAGTTTTGGATAATGTTCAGCTTCGGCAGCTTAAAGGTAATACTTATGCTAAAATATATAATGACTGAGGAAGCCTAGTGACGAGTCCATAGCAACCAGTAGCAGCTAAATGTGTTGAATTTATTATACCCACTGTCACTGTGCTTTGTTGAATGGTCTCATTGTTATATTTCATGTGAATAACGTTACTAGTTAACGTTAACGTTAGATGAGTAGTATGCAGGAAGTGTTGCTTGTGTTTTCACAACAATGTGAGTAAAATCTACTGAAATGGCCACCATAAACGTGGAGTGTGATGTGTAACGTACACAGAGGTTTGTCGTTTGTCATAGTTGTAAAAAAAAACAAGCGCAAACGAATACAGAACTCAATAAATTATCGGGGAGGGTCATGCATTTTTTCACAATCATTTTGGAGGGTCATAAAAAATTATTGCTGGCGAAGTGAGGGTCAAGTTTTTTTTTGACAACAGACCTCAAAACTCCTCCGGTGGCCCCTTAAATAAATAACGAACAGTCCCTAAGATGTAAACAATCTTTTGGTGTGTACCCAGCATACGTAAGTAAGTTGTCCGTCTGTCCGTCCTTCTGTGTTTGATTGACAGGCCGTGCACTGCAAAACCACGCCCATCCTATCACGCTAAACGTACGGATGTGGGAAATGATCCGAAATGACACATTCTGTGTTTTTTCGTTTACTGTAATCGCAAAAGTTATTAAAAACACTGTTTTTGTATGTTTTTAAAGCCCTAAATTTATTTTCCTAATAGCCTAATATTTTCCTAACTTTTCAAATATTGCACAATTAATTAAAACATGGTTTACATTAATGGTGATCTTATAATATTATTTTTTAAGGTAAAACGTCTGTAACCCTCGTTCCCTGAAGGAGGGAACGGAGAAGTAGTCTGATTGGGGATCACGCTTAGGGAGCCTGTCATCTTCGAGTACTGTTAAAACGAGCCTATGTACATTGGTGTGTGAGATCTGCATCTCGCACTCTGCCCCGCAGCACGGGTAAAAATACGGAAGTGGATACACGCACCAGTTGTGTTTTGCTGAGGAGCCGAGCGGGGCCCGGAGTCAGCGGTGGTCCAGCAATAGTGGCGACGGGACTACGTCTCCGTTCCCTCCTTCAGGGAACGAGGGTTAAATACGTAACCGAGGCTTTCCCTTTCAGTCGCTCACGTTCAACGTAGTCAATGTGTCGCCTGATTAGGATCCCAATTAAAACGGCACTAGTGCTGCCACCTTCCAGCGCCTAGACAAAAGCCTTCTGATCTTCCCGCATTATTCGAGGCGGAGATGGGACAGGGCTTAGGCCAGGGAAGTCACTGCTGTTCCACAAGACCACTGGGAAAGCTTTCTCTTTCGTTGGAAAGGAATATGCTGCTAAAGCCACATCCTGCCCGAAGGGAGGTAATATGTGGAGAATACACATATGGACAGGGCGGATTACTGGGCAGTACAACATATGGAATGTCACTGGGGTGGCTCCAGCCTATGACAGGGGGGAGAATCAACCGGACAGTGACGGCAGAGCATTGAGCAGGCCAGAAGTAATAAGAGGAATGAAGTGACCTCAGAAGCTTCAGTCAACGAGGAGGAGGTGGCGGGCGAGTTGTGACATGCGAGGGAAGCGTAGCGCAACAGTCGCAATGTTGTCTTTTCAGACTAGAACAGATTTGCAACAAGAGCTACTCTGCTCGACCCCGGACCTACAGAGTGCTATCTTTTTCAAAGCACTGTAGAGACTTGATACATTGGGTCCCTAATGAGAGAAGTACCCTTTCAGCACTTCTAGGGACGACCGTCTCGAACAAGGGGATACTACCAGGGAGGTCTCATGAGAGTCCTTCGACCTTCTGACCAGAATCTGGGAGCGTAGTCCTCTAAAGAAAGACCCTATCAAATGAGGGAAGTACTACCAAGCTCAACCGAGTACAGCATCGACCAAGCTCTAAGTAATAACAGAGAGGCTCCAGAGGAGCCTGCAACATGATGTAATTCTAGGGCCAACTACTTGGTAGCAAGTCAATTTCTAGCAGAGCTAGCCACCAGAGGTCTGCTGGGCTTGGAATACTCACTCACATCGCCAACAAAAGCGATGTACTCAGCTTAGCGCATTTTACCCTTTAAGCAAGGGGAGCATAGATCTCATCCAACCAGACTGTTGAGGAGGCCCCTAATATAGGGCCTACTACTCCAGAATAACACGGGCATGTGCTTGGGGCAAGTGTTCAAGCTCTAAGGGAGCATACTTAACACCTTCCTGGATAGGAGGGAGTACTTAATCGGCTCAACATGAGCATCATTGGTGCAGGACACAAGGGGCTTTAGAGCTCTGGGAGCGAAGTGTTCTCGGAAAGCCCTCACTTTTATTTAAACTGGGGTGATATCAGCCTGACCCGAGAAAAAAAACTCAAGGGTAGAGACCTGAACAATTACTCGACTCTAGCTCCAAGACAGGTTGCTGTCTGAGCTAAGCTCTGGAGGAGTAGAGTCATCGGCAAGAAGAGATTCCATGGAAGAGGCCTAACCACTCAACCCTGCGACTTGATGGTCAAAATCAAGGAGCTTTCACAGGAGAGTCTGTTCTTAAGGCCACAGGCTAGATAATGCTACTACCAAAGCTATAGAGATCGGCGGGTTCAGCATAACGCTTGTCACTCTCTAAGCAAGTGGAAGCCTGACAATGCCCAGGTGACAAACACAGGGGAGGCCTTCTGAAGAAATAGCCTGCAACACCTGGCTATTTGTCTGTGCCAAACACCGCATTGGAACTGTTGCTCAGCATATCACTTCTAGTTTAGGCCTTGTGCATAAATTAAAAAAAGTTACACACAGGTCCATAGTGGACAATAATGTCAGTGCCAAAAAACTGTCATAAAAGTTTGAAGCTTAGGAGCACAGACATAAGTTTGGTTTCATTTTAAAAAAGACCCTTGGCAGATTATTACTAAAGTAGAAAGGTTGTAAAAAGCAAAACCAAAAAAAAAGTTATTTAGGTTTAAGTGTATGAAATTTTTCAAAACACACTCTGACATCCATACCAACACACCCACACAATTACCGTTGCATAATTTATCCAATTGGCTCTATAATATGCCAAAGCAGAAAACAGGAATAAAGTGAGTATTTGCATTGTAGGCCAAACCTGAGAAAATGGCACCATCTGGTAAAAAATAGTAAAAATTAAAATTGAAGCCTTGCCAACAAAATGAAACCTTCTTAACAAAGATTGCATCATTTTTTTAAATGGCCCTGGGATTAAAAATGGAAGTTTTAATGGGTTTTAATGCGGACATTTTTGTCCAAAAGGCGCTGAGTTTAACTATTTTGTGTACCTAGTGCAGGAAAAGGGGTTGAAATAGTAAAATTCCAATAAAAATACACTTTTTTTGCAGTTAGCATAAAAACAGGTAAAGTTATAAAAAAAAAACTGAAAAAGGCAAAAATGTCCATAAGGATGCACAAGGGCTAGTATCAAGAGGAGTCAGCCCAGCTCAACCTAGGCAGTTAGAGGAGGCCACAGGGTCTGCAACTCGCATTATTAGCCTAATGCAGAAGGCAGGCCCTGGCTGGGTGAGTCCTATAGTGAGAGGAAGCGTACCAGGCTCACTAGCTGCCGGTTTTGGGCTGGAGAGGCTCTCCTTCAGGAGTAACCTACCCTGAGCTACTGCAGGCTAGTCGGCGGAGATGCAACCGCAAAAAACGCCTCTGTCTAAGAGGCTCATTCCTAAAGTACTAAGCCATGGCCGGATATCAGGGCAGCCCAAAAAATTGAGGGCCGATCACACATGCATTCATGACCTTCCTGGAGGTCAGTTGAGCGGTGGCTTCAACATAACAACTCTCTAAACGAGAGGAGGCCAACTCACTCAATATAGGGGAACTGACCGCCTGGAGCTCAGTGGAGCGGTGGCTTCAGAATAACGACTCTCTTAAATAAGAGGAAGGCAGCTTCACTAACCACAGGGAAATATCAAGGTGGCCTTACCACAGGCCTCCACTTGAAAATATCATCTACCTTGAACTTAGTAGAGTGGTGGCTTCAACATACTGACTCTCTAAATGAGAGGAAGCCCACACACTCACCATAGGGTGATAGTCAGGGTGACCCGCCTGGAGCTCAATGCAGCAGTGGCTTCAACATAATGACTCTCTAAATGAGAGTAGGCCAACACACTAACAACAGGGTGTTTATCAAGGCGGTCCACAATGGAACGCGCTTGAAGTCATGATCTATCTGGAGCTCAGGGGAGTGGAGGCTTCAGCATAGTGCCCTTTACTCTCTTAGAAAGAGGAAATCAATTCACTTAACCTGGTTTACCAGGGAAGCCTCTCTGAGGGCCATATGCTTGAAATAGTGATCTTGCTTGTTGCTCAGTAGAGCGGTGGCTTATTTTCCAGAATAACTCTCTAACAAGATGAAGTCCACTTACTCAAACAGAATGAAATTAATGCATTCCTCTCCTAAGAGGGCCAAACGCTTGCCATATAAATTATCTAGAGCTCAGATGAGCGACGGCTTTAGAAAAATAACTGTAATTGAGAGGAAGTCGAGCTACATGTGAATGTAGCAATGTTTACGATTCAGCGAAGAAGGAGGCGGAAACCGGCGAACAATCAACAACTTTTAATTATCAAATAAAATAAAAACAAAAGTATCTGCCAGCAGCCCCTTGCGGACGACTGCTGGCTACACAAAAGGGAAACAAAACAACATAAAATCAGTGTAATTATACATTTAAGTACTTAGTAATATTAATTACTAACATGTACATACTATAGGGTTAGGGTAGGATTAGGATTTGGTTGAGGGTTAGATGCATGTAATTATGCATAATTTAATGTTATTACTATGGTAAGTACATGTAACATATGTAACAAGGACACTGTAAAATAAAGTGTCACCAAAATGGCTAATATTCTGTTACTATATGTTCAGTTAATCATTAACTACTGGTGTGTAAAAGGTGACATATTATGCCCCTTTTCACAATAATTTCCCCAGAATGTGGCTGTGAAATTTCAGCTCAAAATACCACCCAGGTAATTAATTATAACTCGTCAAATTTGTCACTTTTTTGGTGCGAGCAACAACGCGCCGTTTTTGTGTGTGTCCATTTAAATGTGTCCGTTCAGATCCGTTACACAAGCTTCAGATACTTTGGCAGGGCCGGCACTCCGCACACGCACATCACGCACCGCGCGTAGGGCACCAAGTGCTTGGGGGGGCACCAAAAAATCTGGGTCGTGAAAAATCATCACAATATGCATGTATATATTTAAGAAATATTTGCATGTATATACTGTATATATTTATATATAATTTATATTATATATAAATTTAAATATTTTATATATAAATAACAAATATTTCTTAAATACATACATGCAAATGTGTATTTATGTATATACAAAATAATTATACACAGTACACACACATATAACATTCATGTAGACACAAACTTTTAATTTTGGATGCGATTAATCGCGATTAATCTTTTCCCAGCCCTACAAATTATGTACAGAATTATTATATTGTGCCTCATCAGACCTCTTTTAAAGGTAAAATAGAGTTTTGAATTTTAAATGTTCCAGTGACACATAGGCCTATATAAAAGACTAATGTGTGCAATATTTTTGTATGCAAATATTTGTATGGGGGTGGGGGGAGTGGGGGGGGGGCACCACCAAGCATTTGTGCTTAGGGCACCCAAATGGCTAGCGCCGGCCCTGTACTTTGGGAATAACAAAACACACAAATTTCACCCATCCAGAATCTCAGAAATAACCAGTAGCGAGTGCAGCTTTACCGACTCAGGAAGAGCTTCAACTTTTAGACGCACCTGTACGTTTCTGAATGGTTAGTGAAGACATGTATGTAGTTGTTGTGGAGTTACATTGATTCATCTCATCGACATGCCTGTACCGTCATATTTAACTTTTACACAAGTTGACACAGTTCCCTGAGGTCTTTATAAGACAGCTGTGATATTTTTTGGTCAAATAGTGTTCTGTGCTCGTCTGTGCAGCAACAACAGAACAGTTTGCATGCTTTGACGAACCTAATCCTTTGATAAAATCTGTATTGTGAAAAGCGCTATATATAAATATATTTGACTTGACTTTGCTCAAACTTTTGCCATTGCGTTAGAACTGGTTACACTGTTGTTGCTTGCAAAAACCAAATGGTGGCGCCGTGGGTGGAAACGTGCAGATTAAGGGGCGGTAATATTATAATGAGATACCCTTCCTACGTCAGAAGGGGAGCGAAATCTGATCGACTTATTTTTTTACATGCTTGCAGAGAAAGGCTTAACAAATCATGATATGTCCCCATTATTGCTTAACTACCCACATGATTATGTACCCTTAATAAATTGTTACCTAACATTGATTTAACCTGGTTGAACTTGTAATTTCTTTGCCAAGGAAAATCGTTTTCAAAAATCTGGAGCCACACTTTTTTTTCAAGATCGAATAGACAAAATATTTTTTAGATGTTATCATTTGAAATTATTCTGTACACTAACAAATTGTTTGTTCAATTAACTTAATTAAATTAAGAACAACTTTACCACACAATTAGTTTAGGTCCGTACAACAAGACTAAAAAAAGGTGTTTTTAAAGGTGGGGTATGTGATTTGCAAAACGGCCGGCAGATTTTGAAAATACACAACTCAAAAGGTCCTACCTTCTTTCCTCCAACGCTGGCCCTGACTCCACCCATTCGAAGAACATGGACGCGCAATCATGCACAAGCTCTAGTCTCCATACATAAATACAATCGCTCACATCAGCTTCCTCCCCAAGCAGGTAAGTTAGCTAGCTAGTTCTACGTAGGGCTGGGTTATACCGTTAAATCGGCTACAATTCTCATGCGCATCTCGTCAGTAAAGACGGTTCCGTGATTAGTAGTAAATACTACTAGTTCATCGGCTTCTCACCTGTCCAGCAGAAAAAATGCCACAGCCGCATCTGTTGGTAGTCCTTCCTGGTCCTTCAGTTGCTGCCAACGTTGGAAAGCATCGCCTAGAATGACCCTTGTTTTTGCCTTATCTCTTTCGGCCGTATTGTTCTCAATTGCTCTCTCAAAAATAGATTTCCTTTTCTGTGCTGGTGTCTTGTCTGCCATTCTCCAAATAGAAGCAACTAGCACTTACTTACACTCTCTCTCTCTCTGTACCGGGGCGACTTGCACTTCCTGTGAATGGGTCACAAGCTTTGGGTATGCGCACGAAGGGGAGGGGGGTA
The DNA here is from genome assembly GCA_026230005.1 of Gila orcuttii. Lineage (NCBI taxonomy): Eukaryota > Metazoa > Chordata > Actinopteri > Cypriniformes > Leuciscidae > Gila > Gila orcuttii. The sequence continues at coordinate 50,993,109 of JAPDVR010000006.1, forward strand.
TGGTACAACCGTTTGATTGATGCATTTTCTGTCCAATGATTCTAGGTGGTCTTGGAAATGATTGGCTGGAGTTTTTCGAGTCCTGCCCGTTTCACAGATGATTAAATTACTTAATCTTCATTTCAGTGCGTCTAACTCAGTGGCTGTAAGTGGGTTAGGAATAGGATTTCAAGTGATTTTGAAAAAATGGTCAAAAAAGAAAATCACATACCCCACCTTTAATTTTAAATTTTTTTAAATTGTCACGGCCAACTCCTTCACTAAATTTCCCATTATCCTCCCTGGTCCTCACCTGCATGGACTTCCAAATCACAGATTGTTGTCACCTGCACCTGCACATCATCTCCTCATCACAGGCAGCATAAAATCACTCACCTTGTGTTCCCCTTATTGTCTAGTCTCGTTTTACCCATGTGTTGTGAAACCAGTAGGACCTTTGAGATAAAGGCGATCATCTCCTACGTTCTTTTCCAGCTATCATCTCCTACGTTCTTTTCCAGCGATCATCTCCTACGTTCTTTTCCAGCAATCATCAGTCCTGCCGAGCCTGAGGTTGTTCATGTCAGGATGGCCGCTGCCTCGCTGCCAGAGCGCTCGACTAAGATGGTCGCCGCCTCACTGCCCGAGCCCTCAACCATGAAGGCTGCCGCCACGTCTGTCCCTGTCCCTGAGTCTGTCACTCAGCCGCCCGAAGGGTCATCTCCGCCATGGCCGCCCGAAGGGTCATCTCCGCCATGGCCGCCCGAAGGGTCATCTCCGCCATGGCCGCCCGAAGGGTCGTCTCCGCCATGGCCGCCCAAAGGGTCGTCTCCGCCATTGCCGCCCGAAGGGTCGTCTCTACCATGGCCGCCCGAAGGGCCGGCTCCGCCCTGGCCGTCTGCTGCTCCGCCCTAGTCGCCTGCTCCTCCCTGGTTGCCTGCACTGCCCTGGTCTCCCGAGCTGCCGGCACCGCCCTAGAGTCTGCATACCCTGCTCATCCTCCGGATTTAATCTCCATGACGCCCGCACCCGGCAGCACCATCTATGGCGCGAGGATGTGCCTACCGAGAAGGGGGAGTGCTGTCATGGTCACCACCTCCTTCACAACATTTACCATTATCCTCCCTGGCCCTCACCTGCATGCAATTCCCAATCACAGATTGTTGTCACCTGCACATCATCTCCTCATCACAGGCAGCATAAAACCACCCATCTTGTGTTCCCTCATTGTCTAGTATAGTTTTACCCATATGTTGTGAAACAGTAGGACCTTTATCTCCAGTGATCATCTCCAGTGTCTGTATCCTGTGCTCTCCTCTACCTTGTGTTGGCCTTTTACCAGTTTGTCTGCCCATTGCTGCACAATAAACTCCATCACTTGTTCTTGTCTCCGGGTCCTCTGTTCCGTTTCAAAAATAATGTTTTGTTGAACCAACCTAATAGATTTAAGTTCCTGCTGTAGACAATAACTACCAAATGCTAAAGACACTTATGTTTATTGTAATTGTGTGTAACATATGGGATGAGTAAGTAAGAAGAGACTTGTCTCAGTGCTGGTATGAGTGCAGTTTTTGCTCATTGAGTGAAGCGACACATGATGTTGCCTCCCACAGCCTGAGCACAAACATTCTTCTGAACAAAACTGACATTACTGAAATGCCTTTACATGTCAAACATAACTGAACATTAAATACTAACAGGCATTTCCCTCAAAAACATCTAAAATAGCACTTCATTTCAACATTTACTCTCCTGGTCAAGACCTATGCAAAGCATGCTGGGAACTAAAAATCCACTGCCACAAGTTAATTCAACACTAATTATTCAGATAGTTCAAATAGATTAAGTAAACTTCAGATTTACATATTCATGTGGATTTTACACAATACAATTAGGTAAAGACAAAATGTTCAGTAATTGTGTGGTTTTAACTCATTTTAATTGTTTAACAAGCACTAACAATAATTTTTTTACACTGTACATTAAAAGATCAGATTCATAATTGATTTTGATTCTGATATGTTTTATCTCCATCAGATTCCCATCAGTTCACTCTGGATCTGAACACAGCACATAAAAACCTTTTTCTGTCTGAGGAGAACAGAGTGATTAAATTCACTGACACTCTCACAGTCCAGCCGTATCCTGATCATCCAGACAGATTTGATGATGTGCGTCAGGTGTTGTGTAGAGAGAGTGTGTGTGGACGCTGTTACTGGGAGATTGAGTGGCGTGGGAGAGGTGTGTTTATATCAGTGTCATATAAGAGCATCAGCAGGAAGGGAAGTAGTAAGTGTCGGTTTGGGTATAATGATCAGTCCTGGAGTTTGTTCTGCTCTCCCTCCAATTACTCATTCAGACACAATGACATATGGATTGATCTCCCTGGAAAGACACTCAGCAGTAGAATAGGAGTGTATGTGGATCACAGTGCAGGAACTCTGTCCTTCTACAGCGTCTCTGACACAAGTCTCATCCACAGAGTCCAGACCACATTCACTCAACCACTCTATCCTGGGTTTAGGTTTAATTCTAAATCATCAGTGAAACTTGTTGATGAATCAGAATAGACTATAGAGAGATTCTACCCATAATGCTTTGAGTTTGTAATAAATATTGGAAATTGAGAACAAATGATTATGAATTTTTCTGTTAAACTGTTTATTCATCTTCTTCTGATAAACCCCCAGAAATTGTATATATTAAAGACTATCTGCATGCTTTGAATGTAACGGATGGAGATGACCCAGAAATAAGAATTGTTAATGTAACAGACAAGGTTGAGATTTTTATGGACGATCTTATAGTTGAACATCTCAGGAGAGACAACGCGAAGAGAGCTCGCAAGATGGAGAAGAAGGAGAGAAAGGCGCTGGCGAAGATCTTCCACTAAAGCTCAACTCCCTCGGAACGGACTGATTCATCGTGCACAGCAGTAAAAAAAAGATATCAGACGAGTTGAACGATTAAATAGGAAAATAATACACATTGTAAACAGTTTTATGATTGAAAATGAAATAGACTGCTCAAATGAAGATGTGTTGAATTTGCAGGACAAGCTCAAATTACTTAAAGCATAATTTGAGCTTGACCTGTGGACTTAACGGTCATTGTTAGAGGTGTTATATGTGTGGGTGCAGGGTGCGATTTGCCGGGGGGGATGCGTGGGTTTTCCCCCTTTCTGGTCAATGCATCCCTGCCTCCGCTTAATTATTTTTATCCCCCCCTCAAAGTGATCAGTGCTACTACACTAGTGCCGCAGCCTCCCTGTAATCACCACTGCTCAATGTCCCGCCCACGGTGCTATCTGATTGGTTACACCTCACGTCACGAGTAATAGCTTATCAACACTTGCGAGACGGTTGCAGGTCCGCTGGGGAGTGGAGCTGTGTGTCGAAAGCAGGGCTCTCAAGTGTCACTCATTTGGGTCTTTAGTCACGCACTCCCGCCACACATTGTATTTCTCACGCGGAAAAACAATTTATAATATATTTAATATGCCACAGCGCCCAACATTTCTCTGGCCGCACCGCTCTCACTATGGAACCGGCAGGAATCAAGCGCGTCTCCCCTGGAGTTCTTAGTCAAGCCTGCCACTTATCAGCCAATCAAAAAAAAAGAAAGGGGCTACACAATAGCCAATCAGAAAATAGCACTATTGTATCTGGGTAAGATTTAACGCAACAACCAATGAAAAAAAGGGGGGGATGTCACTCTTGCCTGTCTCCAAATCTTGAGAGCCATGCGAAAGGAAGGCAGCATATTCAGCATATTACTGAAGCGGGAATAAACATCACAATCTGATTATCTGTTTTTATGATGACAAGCAGAGTGTCCCAAGTCACACCACTGAGAATGGCCGAAGTTACACATACGGTGTTTCACTCAATTGAGGCTAAAGCGAAGGTTTTTTGATTACTCACGTCTGGCGCGAGTGATTTCAATGTTAAGTCAATGTAAAGACCTACAGTCTATGGTAAAGACACGTTTACGCGCGTCTAGAGGTCCTGCGGCGCCAATGAGGCGTTTAGCGCAGCGTGGTAGACGTGAATTCACCTCATTAATTTTGCCATTCATAAATAAGTGTTTTGACATGTCTAGCCGAGTGGCATATCCATGGTACTGGGAGGGTGATTTAATCCTTGCATGTTTTTTCGCATGATCACAGTTCATATGTGTTGGGAAAGATAAGCTATTAGATTAAAAATATTGCGTTAGGCTACTTCATGAGTTACAATTCCTGCAAATGCAGTGATGAAGTTCATGTTCTCATGATTTATTTTTATGAATAAAAATGTTTCAAAATATCCCCCCCTCTGTTTTTTTCACAAATCGGTCCCTGTGTGGGTGTATGTAGACACAGCATGTTTAGGTTGTCAGTACCACATGTATTTTTAAAGGAAACTGTGAACATCGTTTGCCTCAGACATAGAAAATGTGTGAAACTAGAGAAAAGTCAAAAGGGCTGTGATAGTAAAACTTACCAAATAAAGTTTTTCTGTATGTGCTGCATTAAAATAGGTGTGAAAAGGAAATAGATATTTTGAATATGTGCTTCTGCAAAGCTTATGTTAATAAAGGACTAGAATTAGTCCCAAGTTTTACCTTATAAGGGAATTAGCTGTACTATAATGACAGCCCAGTTAGAAGGCAGCCTAGAACAGGGTTAGTATAAAAAACCTTGGAGAGATTTTTTCGGGGCCACAATTCGGGTGAAAGTTTTATGTGAATGATGGATATTTTATAAGATATTTATGCTTTATGAGAAGAAGTTGCAAAAAAAAACAACGTTATTTTCTATTTCTTGTTTTGTTTGGGTGCTTCGGGGGGAAAAAGTGTTTTAATCCCCAAAGAATTATACAAGCACCTCAATAATTATATATAGCCTAGTAAAAATAAGTGTAGTATTTGTTCGATAAGAAACCATTCTTTGCTGAACTGAAAGTAATGTAAGAGAACGATTGAATTACTTTTTTACGTGTATTTTTAGTGTTGGCTATTATGTAGCCTACATTATGTGATATGGCATTAATTTAATTTACATTATATAATGCTATTATATTTAGCATATTAACTTATTATTTTATGATATTATCTATTATATAATGGTTTTCTCACTTTTGATTTGTTTTATTTTGTAGCTCTTTTCACTTCTTCTTGGTGTGGTGTCACGCGCAAGTAAATAGCTGTTTTGTTTTGTAGCTGAAAAAAATCCCCCTGCTGAAAACCTAGTGTAATTGTTAGGATTTGTTTGAAAAAAAAAATTCCCCTAAAACGCTAGAGACTTGAAACCTGGCCAGATGGTAGGCCTCAATTTGGGGAGAACCTATCAGAGTATGACCCCGATTGGCCCATAGGTGGCGCTACAGCAACCAAAAGTACTAAATCACTCATAACTCCAAGACCGTTTGACTCAGCCTCAAGCTTTTTAAACCACTGTGATTCTTGGCTCAAGACGGACAAAATGTATATCTTTTATATAAATGTATATATAATTTCAATTTAGGCAAGAAAAATGTTCTGCTATGTCGAATTTTGTCCAAAACCTACTTTTGCGAACTAGTCCCTGGTTTTTCGCCCGATCGGAACCAAACCAGTCTAGGCCTATTCTCTAGACTCTCTAGATCAATAATTATCGAAAAAAAGTTGAAATTTGGCATTTGGTTGGCTGTAACAGAGTCATTTAGAAAATGGTCCGTTGCAAAATACTGTCAAAAGCCTATAAATCCTAAACGAAAAGTCAGAACTTCATGAAAATTGATGAGCATATGTGTCATAACATGCTGAAGAAGCATGCAAAGTTTCATGGAGATCGGACCATAGGTGGCGCTATAACTGTCAAAAAGGTCTCATTCTTATCAGGTGTTCAAGCACTTTAGTGCTGAAAACCTATTGTAATTGTTAGGATTTGTTTGAAAAAAAAAAATTCCCCTAAAACGCATTGTGCTGAGCAAACCGTAAGTGCTAGAGACTTGAAACCTGGCCAGATGGTAGGCCTCAATTTGGGGAGAACCTATCAGAGTATGACCCCGATTGGCCCATAGGTGGCGCTACAGCAACCAAAAGTACTAAATTGCTCATGACTCCTAGACCGTTTGACTCAGCCTCAAGCTTTTTACACCACTGTGATCCTTGGCTCAAGACGGACAAAATGTATATCTCCAACAAAAATTGATGAGCATATGTGTCATAACATGGTGAAGAAGCATGCAAAGTTTCATGGAGATCGGACCATAAGTGGCGCTATAACTGTCAAAAAGCTTCAAAACCATATATTCCCTATGGTAAATTGCCTGTATTGGCTGAAAATGGTGTTTTCCATCTATGATCTGTTGTGGCAAAAACAATTATTAAACAAACAGCATCACAGCGTAAGAGACATCAGGATTCCAAATTTTTTTAAAAGATTTATTCTTGCAAGAATAGTTCCCAGTCCAACCACAGTCCAGCTGCAGGAGGAATGAGACTCAGAGCAGGGGTTCGCTAGCAGTCTTATACTGTTCTATCTCTTGACACTCACTTGTTTAGACAAGAGGAACAAAGGAACTTAATGACTACCCCAAAACCAGGGGGTCTTCTCACCTCTGAAGTCAGAGGTCGCTGCCCAAACACCTGCTGAGTGTCACACACACACCCTCCAGCTGTATAAACATAACAACAGAAAACAGGGTCCTCTGTTTCTCGTACACAGAACACAGATAAGGAACTAAAATCAATGAGAATATAAAAATTTCCACTCTCTGGACTCTCTAGATCAATAATTATCAGAAAAAGTTGAACTTATGCATTTGGATGACTTTAATAGGGTCACTTCAAAATGTGGCCTTTACCAAGTGTCCCTGAAAGCCTATATCTCATATCTCTTGAATGCTCAGATCTTCTTAAAAACAAGTCAGAACAGATTGGACCAAATATGCCTCTATAACAGTTAAAAAGGTGAAAATGATTTGAACATAATGGCATATTAAGCCAATAAGTGGTATTCTACTGCCCCCTGCTGTTTAAAATAGTAATTTTGGCATGCTACTAACTCATATAATTCTATAATTCTTATTTAGACTTTATAAAATCACTAATTTAACATTTACACTCACATTTAGTCACATTTCATCTAGTGAAGTATTGCTACTGACTATTGTAGCACTTTGACAAATGTGAATCCTGAAAGGAGACTTGCAGTAAACATTTTTTTTTTCCATCACATAGTTCAAAGTTCTGTATCTACAACAGAATGTGTGTGTGTAGTCCTAGATTTCTGAATAAATGCTGAATAATCGGATTAATAGTTTACAAAGACATTATGTGAAATGCTTATAGACCATTAAAGTATATTTTCATAATGACACATCCCAATAGCATTGAAAACAACCACAACAACATTTGTCTTTGTGTGTGTGTGTGTGTGTGTGTGTGTGTGTGTGTGTGTGTGTGTGTGTGTAAGCATATGTCTAAATATGAGTGCAAAAGCACCTGTGAAAAACACTTTATTAATAAGTATAATGGCCAGCAGAGGGCAGTAGAAGACCACTTATTGGCTCACTTTCATTTTGACAGACTTGATTTTGACCAGTATTCTGCACTAAAGCAAACCTGTTTTTCCATGTTAACTATTATAAGACAATCACATTTTTTGTCAGAGTTTATCACTTCATTGCTATTGACACTTTACATCAATGCTAGCAATGTGGTAAATCATAGTAAATAATACTATTAGATGGTGTATCATGGCAAATCATGCTAGCAATGTGATGAATCATGGTAAATCATGCTACAATTCTGGTAAATAATTCCAGAATGTGGTATATCATGGTAAATCATCATATAACATGGTAAATCATGCTAGAATCATATTAAATCATACTAGAATGTGTTCAATTGTGGTAAACCATGCTAGAACAGGGTATATCATGGTGAAACATACTAGAACTTGGTATATCATTGTAAACTATGGTCAATCATGCTAGATTCATGGTAAATCACATTTACATTTATTCATTTAGCTGACGCTTTTATCCAAAGCGACTTACAATTGCCATATTTCAGAGGTCGCACGCCTCTGGAGCAATTAGGTGTTAAGTGTCTTGCTCAGGGACACATTGGTGTCTCACAGTGGATTCGAACCCGGGTCTCTCACACCAAAGGCATGTGTCTTATCCACTGCGCCATCACCAACCGCATCATACATCAAATCATACTGGAACATGGTAAATTCTGAAAAATCACACTAAAATTTGGTATATCATGGTAAATCATGCTAAAACAAGGTCTATTCCATCTATGATGTCAGTGGTTTAATGCTTGCTACATGAAACTTAATGTCTTTTGATGCTTTTGAGCTTAACTGCCTTTGCTTGAACACCGATAAATGCTGCTAGCAGCTTTAATTATATTTGATTTTGTTTGTGTTTTTACTGGCCTAATAAGCATTAGTATTTCATTTAAACTGCATGCATATGTCAAATACATTTAGTTTAAATTTGATATTTTGATAATTGTAGGCTATAGTAAGCAAGGTTATAGCCTATGTCAACCTTCAAAATCGATCAAAAGTTTTAATAACTATAGCCTGTGTTCTTGGTGGGGCACATCAAATTAATCTAGTTTACATGTCTAACGATTTTTAGCATTGATTACTTTATTGTAACTCATTTGAAATCATTGTAAGTTTGCTGAGGCCCTCTAGTGGGCCCCGGGCCCTAGCTGGAATAGATGAGCCAAAATCAAATCTAACTCTGTTGAGTCGGATAGCAACTCGATCTCATTAAAGTGTGTATCTAGTAGGCCTACGAATTGTATATATCGTGCAATATATAGGCGAAAAAATTATTTTTACGTGCATATGATACGCACTGTAAACCCCTTGGGGAGGATTAGTGGTGTGGAGTATTACACGCCATAAAGTGCGTATCATATGCATGCGAAAACTGCGGATCATATGCACGTCTTTTTTGCATATAAATTGCGCGATAAATAGCCTACATAAGATCGGACTGCAGAGTTAGATCAGTGCTCTTGCTGGCATTTACAAAAACGAAACATGTTTTCTATTCCAGCAAGAGAGAGAGAGAGAGAGAGAGAGAGAGATCACATATGTGATCTTATTTTCCCTTTGCACCGAAAAGGGGGAGAAGAATCACCCTTCTCCTAATTTTAAGCAGTATGTGAGGGAACGTCTATGGTTACGTATTTAACCCTTGAGTAGGGAACGGAGACGTTACGTCGGATGACGACGAATGGGGTTTCGCTTAGAAAGCCTATCAACTTCGAGTATTACAAAACGAGCCAATGGCAAAGAAATGCCATGGGTCTGCGGAATTTGCATGACGTAACTCCGCCCCACCTCGTGGGTATAAAAGGAGGAAGTCCGCTCGTTGTCAATCCGAGTTACGTCGGATAACGACGAATGGGGTTACCAGTCTAATCACACCACCTTCTCAGCTGTCTTCCAGTGCCCTGCGTAAACAGAGATCCCTGTCATAGACGGACGAAGGACTCCATTTAACACAGGAATACAAGGTACACTGGGAAGCATATCCCAAGCTAGGGGAAGTATGCAATTAATGCCAACCCAGAGGGGGGGACTTAGAGAATACATATATGACCCGAAGGAAGCATATGGAGAACACTGGGGTGTCCAGCCGCAGGTGGAATATTTCAACCCCAGGGGTGGCAAGGTGGCTTGCCAAGGGAAAGACACATGCTCAGAGAGGCTTACAGTGGAAATACACATGTGGGGGTCGCTCAGGGGAGGGACCATGCACACGTGAGGCACCTAGCCAACGCGCAGGCAAGAGACACTGGCGCCGACGTCAGGAGTGCTGGAGGAGCTCAGGGCTTTCGGGGAAGCTCACCTGAGGAAAATATCGCACGTATCCAGTTCGTGGAGTGGAATGGCGAGCAAGCGAAGACACCTGAGCGGGTCCGGTACTAGCTAGTTGAAGCGAGTACATGAGAGGACACTGGCTCCACTCGGAGATAATAGAATCTGGCGAATGTGTTAGGTGTCGCCCAGCCTGCAGCTCTGCAGATGTCTGTTAGTGAGGCGCCATGCGCTAGAGCCCAAGAGGATGCCACACTCTGGGTGGAGTGGGCCGTCACACCAAGGGGGCACGGTCGACCTTGCTGCTGGTAAGCCGAAGCAATGGCATCCACTATCCAGTGAGACAACCTTGCTTGGAGAGAGCCTTTCCCTTCAGCTTGCCACCATAACAGACAAAGAGCTGGTCTGAGGTCCTGAAACACTGCGTCCTGTCTACATAGGCGCGAAGAGCGCGTACTGGACAGAGCAGTGCCAAGGCTGGGTCTGCCTCCTCCGGGGGCAGCGCTTGCGGGTTCACCACCTGGTCCCGAAAGGGAGTGGTAGGCCCGAATTCCAGGCACGCTTCGTCGACGGAGAATGCGTGCAGGTCCCCTACCCTCTTGATGGAGGCCAGTGCAACCAGGAGCGCTGTCTTCATTGACAGGAACTTAAGCTCAACTGATTGCAGGGGCTCAAGGGGAGCACTCTTCAGGGCAGTTAGCACCACTGAGAGGTCCCAAGAGGGAACGAGAGGAGGGCGAGGAGGATTTAGTCTCCTCGCTCCTCTCAGGAACCTGATGACCAGGTCGTGCTTCCCTACCGAATTACCTTTGACCAGGTCATGGTGTGCGGCAATAGCGGCAACATAGACCTTAAGGGTGGAGGGAGACAGCCTTCGCTCCAACCCCTGCTGAAGGAAGGAAAGCACAACGCTGATCGAGCATCTCTAGGGGTCTTCTCGGTGAGAAGAGCACCGGTCGACGAAGAGGTTCCACTTCAACGCATAGGCGTGTCTCGTGGACGACGCTCTTGCGGAAGTGATGGTAGCCGCCACCGCTGGTGGAAGGGTACTCAAACCTACCTCGAGCCGTCCAGGAGCCACACGTGGAGGCTCCAGAGAATGGGGCGAGGGTGCCACAGGGTGCCCCGTCCCTGAGAAAGAAGGTCCTTCCTCAGAGGAATGGGCCAGGGAGGTGCTGTCGCGAGGAGTACAAGTTCGGGGAACCAGGTCCGGTTGAGCCAATACGGCGCGACCAGAAAGACCTGCTCCTCGTCCTCCCTGACCTTGCGCAAATTCTGCGCAAGAAGGCTCACTGAGGGAACGCATATTTGCGGCCCGGCGGCCAGCTGTGCGCCAGTGCATCCGTGCCGAGCGCCTCGGACAGGGAAAAATACAGGGCGCAATGGGTCGAGTCCTGAGAGGCAAACAGATCTATCTGTGCGTCCCCGAACTGGTCCCAAATCAGCTGAACCGACTGGGGATGGAGTCGCCATTCTCCAGGGAGGGGCTGAAGCCGTGAGCTCGTCGGCTGCACAGTTCAGAGCTCCGGGAATGAAAATGGCTCGAAGCGACCTCAGATGCTTCTGACTCCATAGGAGGAGGTGGCGGGCGAGTTGTGACATACGGCGGGAGCGTAGACCAGCTTGACGGTTGATGTACGCTACAGTAGCGGCATTGTCTGATCGGACTAGTACGTGTTGACCCCTGAGCAACGCCGGGAAGTGGTGCAGGGCAAGGCGTACTGCCAACAACTCGAGGCAATTGACATGCATAGCCGCTGGGGTCCTGTCCAGGAGCCCGCAGCAGCATGTCCATTGCACATGGCGCCCCAGCCCGTGGTGGAGGCATCTGTTGAGACAACAACATGCCGGGAAGCTTGTTCCAGGGGGACACCCGTCCTGAGAAAACTGAGGTTCGACCACGGGGTGAAGAACTGACGGCAGGTCGGAGTAACTGGTACTCGGAGCGTGCCTTGTTGCCCTGCCCACCTCGGGACTCGGTCGCGAAGCCAAAGCTGAAGCGGTCTCATATGAAGCAATCCGAGCGGTGTGACTACGGCTGCAGATGCCATATGCCCCAGGAGCCTCTGAAACTGTTTCAGTGGAACCGCACTCTTGCCCTCGAGTTGTCTCAGGCAAGTCAGCAGTGACTGCGCGCGCTCGCTCGTAAGCTGCGCGGACATGGCGACCGAGCCGATGTCCATACCGAGAAAAGAGATCCTCTGCACGGGGCAAAGTCTCTTCTCCCAGTTGACCCGAAGGCCCAGACGAGCTAGGTGCCGGAGCACTAGGTCCCTGTGTTCGCAAACCTTATCTCGAGAGTGAGCTAGGATCAGCCAGTCGTCGATATAACTCAGGATGCGAACCCCGTGTTCCCGAAGGGGAACAAGGGCAGCCTCGACGACCTTCGTGAAGATGCGAGGAGACAGGGCTAACCCGAAAGGGAGAACCGCGTACTGGTAGGCCTGCCCCTCGAAAGCAAACCGTAAGAACGGTCTTTGTCGAGGAAGAATGGAGACATGAAAGTAGGCGTCCTTCAGGTCGATCGCTGCAGACCAATCCCGGGGCCGAATGCATTCGAAAAAGCGTCTGGCGGTGAGCATCTTGAACGGCAGCCTGTGAAGGGAGCGGTTCAGCACGCGCAAGTCCAGGATTGGCCGTAACCCACAGGTTTTCTTGGGGACAATGAAGTAGGGGCTGTAGAAGCCGGACCTCATCTTGGCTGGAGGGACAGTCTCGATAGCACCCTTCGCCAGCAGGGTGGCAATCTCTGCTCTCATGATGGGGGCATAGCCACCGACCAAAGTGGAGCGGACTCCCCTGAAGCGGGGAGGAGACCGTGCAAACTGAATTGCATAGCCGAGCCTGACGGACCGTGCGATCCAGCGGGACAGACGGGGAGCTCTAACCAGGCTCCCAAGAACTGAACCAGCGGGATCATGTGAACGACAGGCGTCCCCCCGGAGGGGCAGCGAAGTGGAGTAACTGGCCCAGACGTGGACGGCATAGCGGTCCGGTGTGGGGGCACAGTTAGCAACCGCGCCCTGGCAGAGGGGGCCAGGGTAGGACCAGGCTGGTCGTTCCGCGGGGGCCTGCTCTGCCAGGGGTCTGGCGACAGAGGGGGACAGGGGCGAAGCGGTCCGTGGACGGCACGCCGTCAACCACCTCTGGGACAGAGGGGGACGTGGAGAGCCCGGCTAGTGGGCGGCACTCTGTGTCGTCCGAGAACTCTGTGTGCTCAGAGACGGGAGAGTCAGTTCTTTGGAGAATAAGGATTCTTCCCCGGCCCTCCACCGGGGAAAGGAGTGGTCCTGCTACCAACTCCTGGAAAGAACTGAGTCCCATCTCTGGGGAGCCCCTCTCAAGAGCGCCGCCTAACCCGGCGTGTAGCGGTGGGCAGACCGAGGGACCTGAGCGGACGGCGGGGCCGTCGGGACAGAGTCAACCTCAGCCTGCTCCATCCCTGAGGAGCCCGTCTCAGGAGCGCCGCTTAACCCGGCGTGTAGCGGGGGGCGGGGCTGGAGAGGGCTGTGGCGTCCGCCCGCGGCCCCCAGAGGTGGGAGCCGCGGGAGGGCGCCCTTGGCGGTGGGCAGACCGAGGGATCTGAGCGGACGGCGGGGCTGTCGGGACAGAATCAACGTCAGTCTGCTCATGGGCGGCTGAGAGCTGTTGGGCAAGCCCTTAACCGCACCGCCGAAGAGGCCGACCTGGGATATGGGAATGTCGGACAGACGGGTCCGCGCGACATCCAGCACATCAGACAGGTTCAGCCACAGAATGGTGAGCATCACCTGACCCAGGGAGCGTACGGCCACTTTCGTCACTCGGAGAGCAAGGTTAGTGGCGGCGCGCAGCTCAGTGAAGAGCCCTGGGTCAGTCCCGCCCTCGTGCAGGTCCATGAGCATCTGGGTCAGGTAGACCAGCAGAATGACCATGGCATGCAGTGAGGCGGCTGCCAGTCCCGTGGCGCTATAGGATCTCGCCACAAGCGTAGACGATAAACTACAGGCCACGGACGGGTGCTTAGGATTGCGCCGAGAAGAAGCACTCTGAGGACACATAGCATCGCAACAGAGCGTTCAGCCGGGGGAACCCCAGTGTACCCATGGGCAGCGGCCCCATCGAGGGGAGGAAAGGCGGATGAGATCAGCAAGCGGTCCCTGATCTCATCATGCACGTCCGGGAAAAATGGTATTGGGGTTTGCCGTGGACGAGGGTCGGCGGCCTTACCCAAAAAACAATCGTCCCGGGAAAGCATGGCCGTCATCTCCGGATCAGACTCGATGAGTCGTCACTTCCAGGAAAATCAAACCCACCTAGTGAAGCTGCTACAAACATAATATCATCCTCTGTAGCTTCAAATGAAACACACTGGCCACCAGAGGGTAGACCCGTGGGAATCACCTGTTCCCTAGCGGGCACCGTCATTGAAGAGGGGGGCTGGGGTCGCCGACACATAGTCGGCGCCTTGTTCCAGACGTAACCCTCAGGTCACCCTGGCCACCAGCTGAAGATCGGGGGGTGGATGAGGGGACTCTCACTCATGTGAGTTCACCGAGTCTCAACCTTAATGACGCGATGATCATGTTTCCACGGAGAAAACATGAGTCATCCACGAGCACTGCTCTAGCATTATCAAGCCCAAACATACTAGACAACGCTCGTGCCCATCAGAGTCCGATACCAAACTGCCGCACCATTCATTTTTTTTTTTTTTTTTAAATGCACGGGCGAGCCGTCTTTAAAAAGACGTGCCGCGTGCGAGCTCTTTTAGTGAGAGAAAACTCAAGTGTTGAAGCACCCGGGGAGACACGGACCGACTGGCAGACCACTGCAACAGATCAGCAGGAAGCACGCGCTCGCCGTAGATCGCCGTCACACCAACACTCGAGGTACTCGTTTGTAAAGCTGACAATTCAGAGATGGCTTGTGGAGAGAAGAATACACTTGGCTCCGAAGCGAAAACATAAACTGCTGTTGCGGACTTTCTGCTTTTATACCCACGAGGTGGGGCGGAGTTACGTCATGCAAATTCCGCAGACCCATGGCATTTCTTTGCCATTGGCTCGTTTTGTAATACTCAAAGTTGATAGGCTTTCTAAGCGACACCCCATTCGTCGTCATCCGACGTAACTCGGAGTGACAACGAAAGGGAACAGGGCTCGCTGACGGACCAGCTGAGCCGGTGTTACACCAGATTCTGTGACCATCATTATCTGTGACCGTAGAGGGCGTGGTTATCGCTGTGCTGCGTGATCTACGGAAACAGCGTAACTTCTAACTAGCAGAGCCTAAAAGGACTTTGCGAAACGTTTGTTTAGAAATGCACACCATAAATTATTATTTGCATGCCCAGATTAAGCACAATGTGGTCATTTTCTGACTGAGTAGCCTACTATGTGGGTTGTTTATTAAATATTCGCGCGAGAACGACCCTGGCGACCGTGCACGTTTAACGAGAGCGCGCTTTTAGCGCTTTTTTTTGCAATTCAGAGTAATATTTATTTATCGAATAACTAACATAAGGCTAATACAATGACAGTATATTGTTTTTTGTACATTATTACGCAATAATTACAATAATTCCACTCAGAATGGCTGTAAAGAAACTGTTTTAAAAGTGAATGAATTATTTTACCCACCTCTATTTCACCCAGAATGTGTAAATGAGCTTTTTTTGTGATGTTTAGTCAAACATAACTTGCCACGAAGAAGCATCGGTTCCCGCTGAACTCCTTAGCTTCGTACAGTAGAAATCATTTTGGACTGACATGAACAGTTACAGACATACAGTATAGGGTCACCAAATATGATAAGGCTATTTTAAGGTCACCGAATTCTGTTATCTTTAAATAAAACCATTGCAATAATTTATAATGAAATGTTTTAATGTTTTAAGCAAATATTTCAAAATGATTTCAAATATTACAACTATTTACAAATATTAATCGCAAGTGGAGTGAAAGCAAACATTTAGAAATTATTTCTCAACCTCTCCTGCAGGGACCCCATGACAGGCCATATTTTTATTTTCACCCTAAAATGGCACACCTGATTCAATTAGTCAGCTACACATTAAGCCTTTGAGCCTTTAATTAATTGAATCAGGTGTGCCATTTCAGGGTGAAAACAAAAATATGTGTTAAATAGGTATTAAAAATTTTTACAAATAGTAAAAGCAAGGGGAGGGAAAACTTAACGTTGGCACGCTGCACAGTTGTAGATTTTCTTGGGGTCGGGCTCTCCAACACATTGCATGTGGTACCAACGGGCACACATATCACACTGGATCTGTATCAAAAAAGATAATAATAATCATTATCAGGGTGAATATGAGATACATATACCCGTGATGCATACATTTCCTACTTTAGCAAAGACAGGCCATGTACAGGGGCCCCAGAATGATCAGAGCCCTATGACGGACTTCTCTACTTTAAAAAAAAAAATAGCTTCTTCCTTTTTTTTTTACCCAAGGTGTTGTCTTTCCTTTCTCCTCCACATTCTTCTCCCCACAGTGGTGGCACAAATCAGTAAGGTCATCTGGTCACCATGAAAAGAAATTTAACTTATCAATAAATGTATAAATGTGTTAATCATTTAAATAACAAATTATATGTGAGGCATAATCCACTGCTAGCTACACATTAGATGATTTTAATGCACGACAGAGGCAAAGAGGCCAATTTTAATGCATAACGTGGTTGCCTCAGAGGAGTGCATTCAAATTATTTAATGCACAGCTCACCTTGGATTTTCCTGCTTATACCATTGTCATTTGCCAGCATAAGTTATATTAAAAGCTGTCATTGATGTTTGGAGCGCTAAATTTGACTGATGTCAGGGTTATGTTATGTTTTATTGTGTTTTAGTTCAGGGCCCGTTTACATGGTTATTTTGAAAAACGGAGACATTTCCCTTCGTTTGTGCCCTTCATTTACAAGCAAACGGAGAATTCGCCTCTGAAAACGATTCTTTCTAAAAACTCCATCCAGAGTGGAGATTTTGGAAAACTTCGTTTGCATGTAAACTGATAAAAACCGTTTTAGCCTAAGTTTTAGGCAGCCGACGTCACAGTATGCGACATAAATGGTTTCTGTTTTTTTCTCCCTGAATTTTTGTACCATGAGCTCTTGTATTAAAGACTTAGAAAGTGATATTTGGCGTGCCCTCTTCCGGACAGCACGCCAAATACGAATAAATTACTACATCTGATTTCATGTACGTGTGAAATTGTGAAATAAAGGTCAGATGGACTATTTAACAATGTTTTTCCAAAGTGTTCATTAAATAGCTGTCAATGGAGCCCCTCCTGAACCATTGGATTTCATCAAAAATATCTTAATTTGTGTTCCGAAGATGAACGGAAATCTTACGAGTTTGGAACGACATGAGGGTGAGTAATTAATGACAGCATTTTAATTTTTGGGTGCACTAACCCTTTAAACAGACACCTTCAAGGCAATCAGAATTGAGTATTTAGATAGACCATGGTATAAGATTAATTATTAAACAAAAGTACATAATTAAACAAAAGTACATAATTAAACAAATTTACCACTTTCATTCAGCAGTGTCATGGCGATCTGTCTTCTGTATTCTTTCACTGCTGAGGTCTTGTTAGGAAATGTCAGAGGCTCCCCTGCCAGTATTTTCTCTGCATACTAATATGACACAGGCTTATAATTGATTTGTCAGTGCATAGTAAATAAATACACAAGTACTAAATAAACCAACAAACTATTGTTTTAAAATACTTTACTGGTATAATGAAGTAGACACCAGTATAACAAAGTGGACACAGCATGACAAAAACAAACTTACTATCAGAACAAATACACCGCATGAAGTGCCATCCAATTGTCGACTGTGTGGAGCTGTGTTGGCTGTCCACCGTGATACATTGCAGCCTCGTTTTCTGATGAAGGCCCTGAAAAGGCAAGACAAAGGTAAAATTATGCCAAAATATTTACACATATTTTAGTTTTGTAATTAAAAGGGAACAATAATAATAATAATAACTTGGACTTATATAGCGCCTTTCATAGTACCCAAGGTCGCTTAACAAAAGTGTGTGTGTGTGGGGCTGGGGGAGGAATTAAGGGTCAAAAGACTTTGTGAAAAGAAATGTTTTAAGGTGCATTTTGAACATGGGCAGGGATGGGGCAGAGCGGACGTGGAACGGTAGACTGTTCCAAAGTGTAGGAGCAATTGCACAGAAAGCCCTGTCCCCAAAAGTCCGCAACCTGGTGCGGGGGATGACCAGCAGGTCCTTGTCAGAGGACCGCAGGGAACGAGACTGTGTGTAGGGATGGAGGAGGTCACTGAGGTATTCTGGTGAGAGTCCATGGAGAGATTTGTAAGTGAGCAGAAGGATCTTGTAGGTGATGCGTGACTTGACTGGCAACCAGTGTAGCTGTTGGATGATAGGAGTGATATGCTGCCAGGGCTTTGTGTGGGTTAGAACCCTGGCAGCAGAGTTCTGTACATACTGCAGTCTGCTAAGGGCCTTGGTGGGCAGTCCTGACAGGACACCATTGCAGTAATCCAGACGGGAGGTGATAAAGGCATGAATGAGTGTCTCAGTTACTGAATCTGTGAGTGAAGGCCGGAGTCGTGAGATGTTTCTGAGGTGGAAGAAGGCCACCTTGGTGATGTTGTTAATATGGGACCGGAAAGATAGAGTGGCGTCCAGAATGACGCCCAGGTTGCGCACAACTTGCATATATGGACACAACAATTACCTAGTGGACTCCAAACACTGTTTGACTTTGAATGAACCATTGCCCAGGGGATCCAACACAAGGCTCCTTTTTTCAGCCGGAAAGATTGCCTGTAGATTATTATACTATAATATATTATTGTATAATACCATTATAGTTATGTTTAACAGCTATTGGTAATATTGTAGCTCTCAACAAATGTCAGCAATGCACAGAGCAAGGTACTTGGTCTTACCGCCAATATCCAGTGACCAGGCTCATGGACGGCTCCCAAAATGACCCTGTACTTTATTGGATCACACTATAACATATAATAATCATATACAAAATCAGTTAATAAAATCCATTAAATTACAATCCACTTAAAAAGGCCTTACAAAAAAGATTTTCCTGTGCATACCTTCAGTCTTGAGTTTTTTCCCTTTCCTTTTTCCCTATGCGTGTTATTTCAAACGAATCAATGTGAAGAGCCTTTCTTTCTCTTATTTGGTTATTTATTTTTACTGTGTGGGCCATGTATGCATTGATGACCTGTGAGACAGGTATGTAGCATTACCTTGGATAAATTATATACAATCCAAGTAGACAAGTCAGTCATTCAATTAAGCTCACCTCACTTTCAAGTTCTTCATTGGGGGCTGTCCTCACAATGTCCCAATAAAAAAGTTTGTAGGACCCCATTCGAGACAGCAGGATGTGTGATTTTTTGCCTCCCCAGGCATCCCTTATGCCTGTGTATGAGGTAAAAATAGTAATTGAAATAACTATAATGTAGTGTACAACAGTATAATTTTTTTTAGTATATGAAATATATCTCTGAATGAAAAAAAAAATTATGTTACAATAATACAATTTTAACCAAAAACAGGATGATTAAAAGACTAAATAGAAACAGTTTTTATTTATATAATACATGTAGTTCTATAATAAATGTAGGAAATGTAGTTTGTTTATCAAATTTACGTACATTTTTCATTAAAAGTGGTCACATTAGAAGATGATTGTTCAGCTGGAAGAGGAGGCAAGACTGCAGCTGAAGTAGGAGGGGAGAGAACAGCTGGAGGAGGAGAAGAGAGGACAGCTGGAGGAGGAGAAGAGAGAACAGCTGGAAGAGGAGAGGAGTCAGCAGATGAAGTAGGAGGGGAGTGGGCAGCTGAAGATGAGAGAATGGGAGGAGGAGAGGAGTCAGCAGCTGGAGGAGTAGAGGAGAGAACGGGAGGAGGAGAGGAGTCAGCAGCTGGAGGAGTAGAGGAGAGAACGGGAGGAGGAGAGGAGTCAGCAGCTGGAGGAGTAGAGGAGAGAACGGGAGGAGGAGAGGAGTCAGCAGCTGGAGGAGGAGAGAACGGGAGGAGGAGAAGAGTCAGCAGCTGGATGAGGAGAAGAGAGAACAGCTGGAAGAGGAGAGGAGTCAGCAGCTGGAGGAGGAGAGGAGAGAACGGGAGGAGGAGAGGAGTCAGCAGCTGGAGGAGGAGAGGAGATAACGGGAGGAGGAGAGGAAAGAATGGGAGGAGAAGAGTCAGCAGCTGGATGAGAAGAGAACGGGAGGAGGAGAAGAAAGAATGGGAGGAGGAGAAGAGTCAGCAGCTGGAGGAGGGGAGGAGAGAATGGGAGGAGGAGAGGAGTCAGCAGCTGGAGGAGGAGAGGAGAGAACGGGAGGAGGAGAAGAAAGAATGGGAGGAGGAGAAGAGTCAGCAGCTGGAGGAGGGGAGGAGAGAATGGGAGGAGGAGAGGAGTCAGCAGCTGGCGGAGGAGAGAATGGGAGGAGGAGAAGAGTCAGCAGCTGGAGGAGGAGAAGAGAGAACGGGAGGAGGAGAAGAGTCAGCAGCTGGAGGAGGGGAGGAGAGAACGGGAGGAGGAGAAGAGTCAGCAGCTGGAGGAGGAGAAGAAAGAACAGCTGGAAGAGGAGAGGAGTCAGCAGCTGGAGGAGGAGAGGAGAGAACGGGAGGAGGAGAGGAGTCAGCAGCTGGAGGAGGAGAGGAGAGAACGGGAGGAGGAGAGGAGAGAATGGGAGGAGAAGAGTCAGCAGCTGGAGGAGGAGAGGAGTCAGCAGCTGGAGGAGGAGAGGAGAGAACGGGAGGAGGAGAGGAGTCAGCAGCTGGAGGAGGAGAGGAGAGAACGGGAGGAGGAGAGGAGAGAATGGGAGGAGAAGAGTCAGCAGCTGGAGGAGGAGAGGAGTCAGCAGCTGGAGGAGGAGAGGAGAGAATGGGAGGAGGAGAGGAGATAATGGGAGGAGGAGAAGAGTCAGCAGCTGGAGGAGGAGAGGAGTCAGCAGCTGGAGGAGGAGAGGAGATAATGGGAGGAGGAGAGGAGATAATGGGAGGAGGAGAAGAGTCAGCAGCTGGAGGAGGAGAGGAGTCAGCAGCTGGAGGAGGAGAGGAGAGAATGGGAGGAGGAGAGGAGAGAATGGGGGGAGGAGAAGAGTCAGCAGTTGGAGGAGAGGGGGAAAGTTGTTGATGCTTCCTCAAATTGTGAGGTATCCTTGGGGTCTCCTCATGATGGTGTTTGAGGTGGTCAATGTTGACCTTGTGTGTGGTTCGACCCTCTGAATCCACAAGATCAATACTTTTCCCTTCTATTTTGGTCACCATAAAGGGACCAAAATATTCTGGGTCAAGTTTTCCTCCTTTCCGCTGTTCACTGCGGACATTCTTCCTCCCCACCATGGCTCCCACCGAAAGGCTTTGGCTGTGGTCCTTTTGCGATAGCCTTCTCCTTGTTCTCGAGTGTGTCTTTGGAACATTTTCTTGAACAACGTCCATAATTTTTTTATGCCGTTCAATGTCGATGGCCACCACTTCATCATTGTTTTATTTTTCGAAGGAAACATCAACCTGTGTAAAAATGTTATTAATACGTAATTTATCTATACTGCATAATTACGTAATATAATCTTGTAATCCGGAATATTTGCTTCTCTCCCAAACATCAAATAAAATACAACCTGACAACCACAGTGTGTGGGAGCTCACGTTCAGGGAGGCCGGGTGAGGCCTGCAACCTGACACCACAGTATGTGGGAGCTCACATTCAGGGAGGCTGGGAGAGGCCTGCAACCTGACATGTAGAAGCCCATCACCAGGAAGGCCGGTGGGACCTGTAACCTGGCGACCACAATATGTGGGAGCTCATAACCAGGAAGGCCGGCTGGGGCCTGTCACCTGGCGACCACAGTGTGTGGGAGCTCATAACCAGGAAGGCCGGATGAGGCCTGTAACCTGGCGACCACAGTGTGTGGGAGCTCATAACCAGGAAGGCCGGATGAGGCCTGTAACCTGGCGACCACAGTGTGTGGGAGCTCACGTTCAGGGAGGCCGGGTGAGGCCTACAACCTGACAACCACAGTATGTGGGAGCTCACATTCAGGAAGGCCGGGTAAGGCCTGTAACCTGACATGTGGAAGCTCATAGCCCGGAAGGCCTGGCGAGGCCTGTAACCTGGCGACCACAGTATGTGGGAGCTAGATTCACAACCTTGCTTACCAAACATGTCCCCGGCTCTGTACAGGAGGCGAGTTCTGAAAAAGAAGAGAAAAATGTTATTTGCGCAAAAGAACATTTTCACTCAGCATAAAAACCTCTCAGTAACCCCCTCTTTCTTTTCTTTCTTATTTTTTTTTTTTTTTTTTTTTACTGTTTCACAAGTAAAGGTAAGGCGCTCCTATCAACCAAGCTGAAGCGGGCCATCAGAGAATTCATGAGCTCATCATGGGCCCCGCCCCAGGCCTGATGTAGGAGGAGCCTGGGAGCGATGGTGGATAGGAGACAAGATCCAGGGAGGTTAACGTTTGGTCTGAGAACGTTTGCTCTGGATCACCTCCCTGAGATCGTGCCTCCCGCGGGAGTTACGCCTCCTGCGCGCCCTGCTCCCTCTGCTAGGAGGAGGGGGCGCGCGGGAAGCGACACTGGCCTTCTGGGTCTGTCTGTGATCCTCAGACCACGACGGACCAGGCCCTCCCGCCTGCCTGGGCTGGGCCGAGGACCTGCGCGGTATGCAGCTCTTAAACGCCGCAGAGCGCGCCCTCGCCTCCCTGAACCTATCGACCACCGTGTCGATGGAAGGTCCGAAAAGTTCGGAAGGCGAAACCGGCGAATCGAGGAGAAAGGTTTTTTCTTTCTCCCCGATGTCAGCCTGGTTGAGCCACAGATGCCTCTCGGTGGCCACCATAGCCGCCATCGAACGACCGATGGAGGCAGCAGACTGTTTGGTGGCCCGGAGAGACAAATCCGTGGTGCGGCGCAGCTCTGCGACCGCGTCAGGGGACAGACCGGCCCCCTGATCGAGGTCCCGCAGCAGGTCGGCCTGGTAGGCCTGAAGGACCGCGAGGGTGTGCAGAACCGCTCCTGCCTGACCTGCTGCTGTGTACGCTCTGCCATTCAAGCGTGATGTAGTCTTAAGCGGCCTGGATGGCAGGGACGGAGCTCCTAGTGACGAAGACCGACCAGAGGCGAGATAGTTGGCCAACGTCTCGTCCACTGGTGGCATCGACACATACCCGTGCTCTGCGGCCCCATCCACAGCAGCGAAATTATTCCGCTGATGCAGATGAAGACGCGCAGAGAACGGGTTCTTCCATGCCTTCTCGATCTCAGAGTGGAGATCAGGAAGGAATGGAAGGCTCGTCCGGGCTGGTGGTTTATGGGAAGGGAGGAACCGATCGTCCAAAATACCACGAGCAGGTTCCTCCCGGACGCGCCTCCACTGTAGCTGTAATCTGTTGGTGGCGCGCCCCATAACATCCACCAACTCAGCGTACACTGGGCAGGAGGGCTGAGATGGTTCAGTCTCAACCAGACTGACATCATCAGCAGCCAACTCCTGCCCGGCCCGAAGAGAACCAGTTACAGATCCATCTGAAAGAGAAAGAACCTCTTCAACATCGATCTGTAACTCACCCTCGTCAGCTGGCAGATCATCCGCGAGGTTAACGTCCCTCTCCAGACGATATGCCAGCTCCATCTGAGAGCCCCACGAGCTCACGCGCCGCTGAGCCTCAGCCCGAGCGGGACCAACACCGCGGGGTTCAGATGCCGCGCCCACTTCCCTCGAGAAGTGGGACAGACGAGAGCGGAGAGTTCTTAGAGGAAAAACTCTCACAGTTTGCGCAGGAAGCTCCCTCGAGAACTTCCCGCACGTGCTCTTCTCCCAGGCAGAAAACGCACAGATCGTGTGAGTCCTCCGGTGTCAAGTATCTGGGACACGGGTCGGCACACTTGCGGAAGGAATTTACTCCCCTCTTCTCTGTACGCTTCATATTTGCTTTGTTGAACTCTTCAAACAGACAAAAACAGTCCCTGAAGACGAAAAGGATGTTGTCACGGTCTCAAGGCGCCCTTTTTATACATCCAGGTTGCGTGCTCTGATGAAGCACGGGCTGTCGCCGGTCAACATGATTGCTGTGAGTTGATACTTGATTTCAGACACCTGTCACGCCTGAGGCGTTCCCCATAGCGTCGATGACGTATTGTTGAGTTCCCTTCGAAAGGGAACTTGAACATTATAATTGTAACATTTTGAGGATGTTTTGTGAATGTTGTTGAGATAACAGATTATACAATGTTCTCAATAAAACATTGGTACAATGTTCCATAATAACAAAGGAGGAACATTATCATATCAACGTTCGCAAAATGTTTTGAGGATATCATTGAGGCCTGAGATGATGGAGTGTTTTTTATAAAACGTTCTTGTAATGTGATGTGTTAACAAAGCAAGAACATTTTAAATGTAACATTTTCAGGATGTTGTTGAGGTAAAAGTTTGTAGAATGATCTTTTATAAAACATTGACACAATGTCCCATAATAACAGAGGAGGAACATTATCAAATTAACGTTCGTAAAATGTTTTGAGGATATCATTGAGGCCTGAGATGACGAATATTTTTTATAAAACGTTCTTGTAATGTGACGTGTTAACAAAGGAAGAACATTATATTTGTAACATTTTGAGGATGTTTTGGGAATGTTGTTGAGATAACAGATTATACAATGTTCTCAATAAAACATTGGTACAATGTTCCATAATAACAGAGGAGGAACATTATCAATTCAATGTTCGTAAAATGTTTTGAGGATATCATTGAGGCCTGAGATGACGGAGAGTTTTTTAAAAAACGTTCTAGTAATGTGACGTGTTAACAAAATTAGAACATTATAACTGTAACATTTTGAGGATGTTTTGTGAATGTTGTTGAGATAACAGATTATACAATGTTCTCAATAAAACATTGGTACAATGTTCCATAATAACAAAGGAGGAACATTATCATATCAACGTTCGCAAAATGTTTTGAGGATATCATTGAGGCCTGAGATGACTGTAACGAGGAGTCAGAGGCGTTCAGATCCATTTGCAGCACTTTATTTAAACACACCAGAAGAAAAAGATGAGCAGAAATAAATCACAGGCAGACAATGAATAGAGTCCAGAGATTGGGCTGGACTTGGGTAACACTTTACGGTAAGGGTACATTAATTATCATGAATTCAGGTATAAATTCATGAATGAATTAGGCATTAATTCATGCATTAATATATCATGAATCATCAGGAACTAACACAAGTTCAACGTTTTTCATTCATGCCTTCATGGATGAACAACACCTTAATTAAAACATTAACTAAGATGAGTACATCATCATGAATTATGATTTATTACGCATGATCATGATGTTTTCTTTGGTCACAAAAAAAATTTGTCTTTACTATCCATTGTGGATAAAGCTACATATGGTACATGAATCATCAATTAATTCATGATTCATGAACTCAAGCATAAAAAAAGCATTAATTCATGCATGCAAGACTACTCTTCGAATTATTAATACAAAAATCCACATTACCTCATGCATGCATACAGGCTAGAACAGTATATCAATTAATGTGAGAACTGTTTTTCTGAATTATGATCTGAGTTTCCAAGCATGTTCATGTCTTCTTCATAGCCTGTAAATGGACAGACCCCAAAATTGGCCAATCACAGCAAATAGCACACGAATTCTGTTAACATTCAAATACATTCATCATTAACTAAGCATAATCTTTTAATGACTTCATCATGTGTGTGGCCCCTCAACTAAAGTGATGACTTGGTCTTTTGAAACACTGATGAACAATGTGTTTTCATTATGATCTGAGTTACCCAGCATGTTCATGTCTTCATAATAGCCTGCAGGTAAATGGACAGACCCCAAAATAGACCAATCCCAGCTCATAGCACATCAATTCTGTTGAGATTCAAATACAGTAGTCATTATCAACTAAGCATTATCTTTTAATGACTTCATCATGTGTGTGGGCCCTCAACTAAAGTGATGACTTGGTCCTTTGAAACACTGATGAACAATGTGCTATTAATGGTGGCATAAACGTGAAATGACATGAATATGAACATGAACGTTCAAGCCTTTGCAAACAATGTACTGTGGACACAAATGGACTTTGATCTTAACTTTACTGCTTTATTCCAACGTGATCTCATGCTAATAGGTGTGTATCTTTACGTAAAGTTTAAGTTAGTTCTATCATACGTACATTTATTTACGTTTTATACACGTAGAAACGACTCTATTGTATTCAACTGTCTTATCAATTAAGTTTTCAGTCGCATTTATTAATCTAATACTCATAAATATTAACATTTTGCTCGTTTTGCCTGCATGGTGTTAAACAAGAATAGGCCTACACTTTAAAACCTTAAAAATGCCTTCTTTACTCGTTTAACCATTTTGTAATATAGTTTATTTACCGTGAGAGAAAAAAAGCGTTTTCTCCTATAAAACACAACATAAATTCACAAAAGACATCAATTTTATTAGTTTGATGTAATCCAAATCTTTAGAATCCATACGTTGTTTGCAAGAAACAGATCCAAATTCAGTCTTTTATCCAGTGATCTTCATCTCCATTTCTCAGCAGCGACCGTAAACGACAAATCCCGCGCTGGTGATGAATTCAAATTCAAAAATTTCGCCCTCAAGAAGCGTTACGTCATGTTTTACGGCAGTGATATCTATGGAACGCGATCGGGGCCAAAAGTCTTTTTACGAAACGCGTGAAATTTGGCCGCATCAACACGCACTGTTTGTTCCCGTTAACGCGTCAAAAAGCACAGTAGCCAATGAAATTGCTGTATTTGAGACTATATTTGCATATGTGACGCGGTGGTACGTATGTCTCTCATTGGTATGCACGTATACAAACATCAGAAGTCATGTTTATTAATGAATAATGTCGTAATGGTACACGTATGCAAACATCAGACGTTATGATTGTTCATGAGGGATAATGCATTCGTACGTAGTGTGTGATGTCAGCCTTATGTCATGATTTGTCATGCCTTACGTTCTTTCTCAGTATGAAACCACAGTCTATGTATGAAACGCGATCAGGTACAAAAGTAAGTTAAGCAGCTAACCATGGCTCTTAGAAATTTTTTAGCAAACTGCCAAATAACTTTTTCAGACTGCGTGGAGCTGGTTTCTTCTAATACCCGTACCAATGAAGATTTGAATCTTGTAATATTACGGTATGTCCAAAAGGCATTAGGCCTACATTTATAAGAAAGATGGCTGACTTAATGCAACTTGAAATCATTACATGGTATGGAGAATTGTCCTCTCTTACAATATCAGCGGATGTTTAATGGGTAGCTAACGTATGTGATGAATTATGAATTAAATTATATGTAACTTTAGGTTACATTATACAATCTAGTCCTAAGCACTTTGCACTTTTCCTAAGCACTTTGTATTATGACCTGTTCTGACAGTACTTTTTCCCTATGAATACAAATTTAATATGGCAATCTGATTCTTTGCATTTATTTTGATTTAATTGTAAGATCTAGGCTTGCAGTTGTTAATGACAGTGTTAGTCAGCCACCACTGAAGTAGAAGAACCTAGACGTTTTAAAAAAAAAAAAATTATATTATATTATATTATATATTTTCCCTTTTACAGAATGCAGACAATGGCCAGAAGTGTGGTATGGTCACGAGGGAGATTTCTGGATCCTGAAACGGCAAATGACATGCTGGACCAGGTATCTGAGTTTCTGGATCATTTGGAAACATCGACTCAGCAGCACGGTATGTTCCAAAATGTGTTAATATTAATATGTATCATATTAATGTGTTTGATGTGCGTTGGTTTGCATAACCACTTTGAATACTACTTGTGAATTGTTCTTTATTAAGGTTTTTTTATTTTATTTTTTATCCTTAGTTCCCCAGGGTTACAGTGCTCCCTTGGTAAGGGGCTCATCTGGCCGTCCGCGATTCTCCATAACCGAAGAACAGTTGCGTTTTCTGCTAGAATATAATTTTTCTACAAAACAAATGGCAGAAATCTTGTGTGTGTCCAGGCGAACTGTGAAACGTCGTTTACGGTGAGGTTATTTGTCTTAGTCTTTTTATGCATTTAAATTGTACAGATAAGTAATGCATCTTAAATGTTAATGCAATATTCAGGGTTAATTTTATGTACAATATCACCTAAAAATCTAGATCTGTATGTATTTGGTATTTAAGTTGCACATAAATCCATTGCAAGTAGTGGCATGATGTCTCAGTGGGTAGCACTGTCACCTCACAGCAAAAAGGTCCCGGCTCTCTGCATCTCCCCTACTTTTACATTTTACATTACATTTATTTCTTTAGCAAACGCTTTTATTCAAAGCGACTTACAAATGAGAACAATAAAAGCAGTTACACTAACAGTAGGATGACAATATGCAAATGCTATGACCCTTCTCAGTTTAATCTAACACAGTATTGTCCTTTTTTATTTTTTCATAAATAGAATAGAAGAGAAAGTGTTAGTATTACTGGATCAAGTGCTGCCGAAAAAGATGCGTCTTCATGTACAGGGTGTTTCCCCCGCCTATGGCCTGTGATGCTAAGATAGATTCCCATGACCCAAAGTAAAGCATACGGATAAATAAGTCTGACTCTGAAATACTAAAAAACGTTATTCTCACAGTCATATGCCTCATTGTTTCATCTAAAATTATCAAACCCACACAACCCCTATTTCAACAACAGTTTGAAAAAGTTTTAAACATCAACAGTGTTCAGTATTGAGCAGCAAATATTTATTATATAAACTATATATAGTGATAGGGATAAATCCTAAGGATAACGATTTAATTGATTGATTGACTGATTTTAAACAATATTAACTTAATATACATATAGAGGAGAATTTGAGTAAAGGGCAACAAAGTTATATTGGGTTTGAATCCATGAGTCTCACATTTGCTCTCTTCTATCAACAGGGAATTCCGTATTTCAATTAGAGACAGATACACTGATCTGTCCGACTCGGATCTTGATAACAGAGTCGGAGAAGTAGTTGGAGGAAATGATGAACTTGGAGCAGAGTCAGTCTGGGCACGTCTGGCTGGTCAGGGTGTTCTGGTGCAGCGGCACAGAGTCCGACAAAGTTTAATTAGGACTAATCCAGTGGGAGCAGCCCAGAGAGTCACTACACGTAGACTGCACAGAAGAGTCTATAAGGTTGCCGGGCCAAATTCATTATGGCATTTGGATGGTAATCATAAGTTAATCAGGTATATTGTCCTTCTATTATTTTTCTTTTATGTAAAAAGACCATGTGTAAACTGTGGCATACTGCTAAAACAAACAGATGGATAATTTTTTTGTTAATTAGCATTCTTTTACTCAGGTTTCATTGAAATGTAACATGCACAATATTATTGATGGCACTCTAGATGTTATCTGCCAAATACAAATACAAATAAAATAAATCCAGTAGTATTAATTTCCATCACCTTCTGCATACTTGGCTTTAGATCTTTAGAGATGACTACCAGAATAAATGTTACGTAATTTGATCAGTTTTCAGTTTACCTCACATACCCTTTTTTTTATTTATTTTTTTTAGGTGGAGGATTGTAATACATGGTGGGATTGACGGGTACAGCAGGCTTGTTGTATTCTTAAAGGCTTCTTCCAACAATCGCAGTGACACAGTTTTCCATAGTTTTGTAGAAGCCATTGGCCAATATGGTTTACCTTCAAGAGTCCGCTGTGATAATGGAGGGGAGAATAATGCAGTCTGCCTATTTATGAATGTCTTCCGGGGATTCACCAGAGGAAGTGCTCTGAGAGGAAGGAGCACCCACAACCAAAGGATCGAGAGATTGTGGCGGGACGTTTGGCTGGGCATCTCCAATACTTACTATGCATTATTCATGCTTTTGGAAAGTGAGGGTAAAATTGACAGTACCAATTAAATGCACCTGTGGGCATTACATTATGTGTATATACCTCGAATTAACAGGGATCTCCAACTGTTCATTCATCAATGGAACCACCACAAGCTGAGAACTGAACGGTACATGTCTCCCCATCAGCTCTTCATTCGAGGATGTCTCTCACAGCTAACTCAAAACCAGACAGGGATACGTGGAATCCTTGGAGCAGATGAAGAGCCAGTTGAAGATCCAGTTGCAGAGCCAGTTGCAGAGCCAGTTGCAGATGTTAACATTCCTCCAGCTTCAGAAGAAGTTACCCGCCAAGATTTTCAAACAATTTTCAACTGGCCAGAATCTGTTGAGATTCCTGCCAACCACTTCAACATTCAAGGAGGAGTCATGGAACAACTTGTGCAGCAGGTCAACCCTCTTGGTGGAAGACGTGATGATTTAGGAACTGATCTTTTGGAGCAAGTTATTCATTTCCTTGGAAATATTCCTCAACCCATATAGATCACACATACTCTGGAACAAATGTTTGGAATATTTAAGATTTTAATGTTTTTTCTTATGGTCACTTAAGCTGCATTTATTTGATAAACA
This sequence comes from Gila orcuttii, assembly GCA_026230005.1. Classification (NCBI taxonomy): domain Eukaryota; kingdom Metazoa; phylum Chordata; class Actinopteri; order Cypriniformes; family Leuciscidae; genus Gila; species Gila orcuttii. Next base: position 51,023,429 of record JAPDVR010000006.1, read on the forward strand.
ATATGTTAAAACAGTAATACTGTGAAATAATACAAATTAAATTACAATTTAAAATAATTGTTTTCTATTTAAATATAGTTTAGAATGTAATTTATTTCATTGCCCTTACAGGAAACATTCAATATTATTAACAAAGTTGAAAACTGTTTAATATTTTTGTGAACACTACTGGACATTAATATTTAACATTAAAAATAATATGTGAATGCAGTAAGAATGTATTAAATTGATCAAAAGTGACAGTGAATAATTTTTATAATGTTACAAAAGATTTTTTATCTTTTGGTTTTTTAAACTAAATCCTGAAAAAAGTATCATGGTTTATTTATCACAAACTTATGATGAATCACAAAAATATTAAGCAGAACAACAGTTGTCCACATGATAAAAATCATAAATGTTTCTGAGCATCAAATCAGCATATGAGAATGATTTCTCAAGAATTATGTGACAAGACCGGAGTAATGATGCCGAAAATTCAGCTTTGAGTATATTCACAGGAACAAATTACATTTGACAATATATTTACATAGAAAACAGCTATTTTACATGGCAATATTTCACAATACCACTGTTCTTGCTGATTATTATGAATATTTATTAAATAAATGCAGCCTTTTGTGAGCATTAGAGACCTATTTAAAAACATAAAAAATCTCAAACATTTTAAACTTTTGGTCACCAATGCAGATCATATCATAAGTTCTTCCTACCACTCACTCTTTTTAAGATTGAGCAAGTATTGACCAAGTATTCATTTTGAGTGCTCTACTCACATAAACCTAGATTGCTGAAGTAAATTGTTTCTATTTACAGCATTATATTTAGATCTTTGCATTTCACAATGATTTTGAGAAACAACGCTGTACTCATTTATAAACATAACTGAACTACAGTCTATATATTTGTCTAATACATGACCAAGGACTGAAAATAACATTTCTTATTTTGAATCTGCAATAGTGTAATGCAATAAAACAGAAGATGCAATATTGCCTCTTATTTTTGGAATTTTTATTTTCAGAGAAAAGACAACATTTGTAACAACAAACATTGTAGTCTTTAAATTAATTATGCACCTGATTTGGCTGTTGAAACTACCAAATCCAGTTTTAACATTGGAAGTGTTCTCTTTTAATTTTTTATTTCTAAACTGTTTTATGCATTTGCATTGTTAACATTCAAGAACATAATGTTGTTAGAGAAAATAATGTTTTTGCAAAAAAATCTCACTGAACTTAATGAGATAGTTAACCCAAAAATGACATTTCTGTCATTATTCACTCGCCCTCATGTCGTTCCAAACCCGTAAGCCTTTCGTTCATCTTCAGATCACAAATGAAGATCTTTTTGATGAAATCTGAGATCTTTCTGTCCCTCCATTGACAGCTAGGCAAATACCACTTTGACGTTCATAAAAAGATCGTAAAACTAATCCATATGAATTAAGCATTTTATTCCAAAATATTCTGAAGAGACACGATTGCTTTACATAATAAACAGATTAAATCTAGGCTTGTATTCACATATGTGTGTTCATCAAAACACATAATTTATGATAAACATAAGCTCAAGCATGTTTGAGTGAATGAACCTCATTGGTTCTCGCACGACAAGTGAACATGCTTGAGCTTCTGTTTACCACAACTGATGTGAGTTGAATGATTATATGTGAATAAAAGCCTAAATTCAATCTGTTCATCATGTAAAGCGATCGAGTCTCTTCAGAAAATTTTGACTAAACCGCTCTGTTCATATGGATTACTTTTACAATCTATTTATGAACTTTTTGATGTGTCAAAGTGGTAGTTGCATAGATGTCAATGAAGGGACAGAAAGCTTTCAGATTTCATTAAAAAGATCTTCATTTGTTCCGATGATGAACAAAAATGTTACGTGTTTGGAACGCTATGAGGGTGAGTAATTAATGACAGAAATTTCGTTTTAGGGTCAACTATCCCTATAATTAACAAGTGACTAAATTTACTAAATTAGATTTTTCCAAATCCAAGGTACCCTTTAAGTGCTGTGTTAAGCAGGTCAGTAAACTCCCCCTCTTCTTGGATACCTCGAGGCAAAAAGAGCACCATGCCACAAGTTGACGCAAATGGAAGCCGGCGATTTTCTTGTGTGTAAAACTCAATTCTCGGTTCTCCTGGGAAGCCCAATGGTGGAATGCTGTCTGCACCAGTAATAAATACCAGCATCTCTTTGAAGGTGATTGTTGATTGTTTTTCTGTAAAATCAAGAAAATTCAATATTATATTTTATTGATAGCATATTATAGTTGATCAGCTGCATAAAGGCAATATCACACACAACTATGCTGTTGTTCTGAATATAATACCAGCTGTGATTACCTGTTAAAACCATGCAAATACTGTTGAAGACAGAGTGATATTGAAGAAAAGCATAATCATAAAATATGACAATATTATTCAAAATTATCCCAGTCTGATTACCCTGAACTGAATTCAGCAGGAGCTCCCATGAAAAGATGGTGTCTTCCTCCATTTCTCTGAGGTTGCTTCCCTCCTCACTCCAGCAAATTGTGAAGAGGGCTCTAAATTCATCTCTGGTTAGTTCTTTCTGCTCATTCGTGAACAAGGGAAGGAAGACCTTCCAGTTTTTTCAACAATCTGCCACAAGTTGCCACAGGAGTTCATGCCATCCTTAAATTGAGCAATCATGTCTGCTGTTCTAAAATAAATATGTCCCAAGAAATTTCCATATGTATTATTTAAAAATAAAATAAAAATATACTCACAATTCAGTGTCCTCCACAATAATTATCTCCCTTTGTAAATATGAGCATGTCAAATTGTCTTAGCATTTTATCCTTTTAGTCTTTCATTCCAAAACCTTTGTTACACAAAAAGTTACACAAGCGGGGATCTGAAATATCTGGATCCAGAGATTTTACTCATATTTGCCAAGGGTCCTAATATTAGTGGAGGGCACTTAAAGTAAACATGATTACAACTGTAGACTGATTAAAATGTAAATTATTGTGAGTTTTATACCTGAAGTAAATGTAGTGTTTGATCACCTGACCATAGATCCGTCTCATATCCTTAGGTGCTGCACTGTAAATTCCAGGGACACCACAGTCAGCAATCCAGTCTCCAAGGCTTGACACAATTCCATCTATGTCTTCTTGGGTCTGACAAAAAAATACCTTAAAAGAAAGAAACTCCATTACCTTCACAAATCAAAAATGATGATCTGTTTGAATGGTGTGAAGATGCATACCTGTCGCACTTTCTCTTGAATTTCGCCATCTGGCAGGTTATGCCAGTCAAATTCTTCTGCAGAATCTGGTTGGCCACACATTAGTTTAAATAATGTGCTATCTAGTGCTTTGAAACCTGGTCCACCATGCATGAGAGACCAAGAAATTAGCTTTCCCGCTGTGTAATACCGCTTCATTTCCACAGCTACTTGGTCATAGGTGAAAAACATCTGGCCTGTTTTCCCCTCAAAAACTCCAAATGATGACTGCACATCCTGCATCAAAAGCCTAGAGAAATAAAGAGCCCAAATACAATTAAATAAGTGAATTGATATTGAAATGAAAGCCTACAATTTGTGCTTATTAATAATAATAATAATAATAATGAAGTCATAATGAGTCATCAGAGCAAAATAAATAATATAATTTTGTATTACTCTGTCAGGTTTTATTTGGACCACAGTGGCCAGCTAACCATACATTTTCCAATTTAATACATATAGCTACACCAAATAAATGTGGTCATGAAGTACTGATTTAATATATATAATATATATATATAATTACCTGTTTATTATCTCAAACCTTAAGCTAAGAAAAATAAAATAGTCCATTACAAGGTAAAAAACAGTTGGCCAAGCAACAAGAGGAACACTGCCAAAATATTAGTGTAATATTGATATTGTAGTACTCTGAGGTCATATTTAAAACCATATTCAATTGATAATTGAGACACAGGATGGCACCAGTTTCTATACTATGGCGTGATACAAGACACATAAATGAAGTGCCATTTCAGGTACCCGATGAGTGGTTAGCATTGCCATAAACAACGGCAAATATTATATAATATCTAACTGCAATAACGTAAACAAATTTGTTTTGTATATTTGCTATAATAAAAAAGACATCACATAGTATTTGATAAATAATACATTAATAAATTTGATAAATAAAACCAACCTGAAAAATTCTCGGCTAGGTCCCCCATAGTCATCAGCACTTTCACCTACAAATTCGATTTGTGGGGATTTGTGCCATGCGAAGTAGCTAGTTTTCAGTGCAGTACATGCACTATGCAGAATTTTCCTCCTTCTGGCCACTACAATCACCCTTTCTTCCAAATTAAGATTTTCCCTCTGAAATGTTCTGATGATGTCAGCAGCAGTGTCGCCATCCTAAGTCATTGCAATAACAAAAAACAAACTTAATAACATAAATTATTATGGCTTTTTAAAAGTATGGTTGCATACTTACATCAGTTTCATTGTTAGAATAAACAGGTGAGGTCAACATGACCACATCCTCCTCATCTTCAGAATCTAATGCATAAACTTCACTGTAAAGTACACAAATGGCTGTATTTTTTAAATTGCATAACTTAGTCTAGACACAAATCCACACAACAAACTGTATTAAATTTAGGACCAGATTTACTAAACAGGGTAAATTAGCTTGAGAGAACAAATACATAAAAAGTGCCGATGGGAGTGAAAAAAATCTGCGAGTGATCTACTGACAACACGCAAATCAGAGAACACAAATGTAGATGCTGATCATTTACATAATGACCAACACAATCTACCAAGAACAGAAATTAGCTTAGGGTCACAAACAAACAAGCAAAGCCGCTGATAATCATGTGCTTGTGACAAAACAGGTGCAAAATGAGTTAAGTCATGCTTTTTTTACCTGTAAATAATGGTGCAAATACCAGTAAATTGATAGTGCAAAATGCAAACCTTAGTAAATCACCTTCCATGATTCCTTTAATTATTCTCCTCCCATAAATTTTGCGAAAGGAAAACTCTTACAAATGCATATGGAATAATGTCAACCGCAAAAATAACCCTGTCCACACCTTTTCAGCGCTGATTTTTCAATGCGTGTCTTTGGTAAATCCAGACTAGTTTTTAAACGTCAAAAGAGGGTTTGCGCTGGAACAAGATGTTAGTATGTTAGTAAATTTGTCCATAAGTTTACATACAAGAACAATCGTTTTCAATCCCACAGCTCTACAAATTTTGTATTTCTCTCTTATCTGACACAGTTGGTTCAGTTAATTGAGCTTTACACATGTGTAAAATAAAAAAGACAGACAAAATGTACACTCAAACAAATTATATGTTGGCTTTACTTAACTTTTTTATGTAAACAGGTTCCACCGGTTCCACATAACTATGTTTCGTTAAACAAACATAATATGTTCATGTAACTTCAACATCATGGAATTTGGTTATTTTAAGCGACCCAATTAACTGATTTAAACATTCCGGTTTTCTCCTTCAGAGATTCTGCTTGTTAACATCAGGTGTCTTCAATAATGATCAATCATCACTCAATTATTCACTTAATTAACTCATTAGCTCAGAGTTTAATTGGGTCGCTTAAAATGACCAAATTCCATGATGTTGAAGTTACATGAACATATTATGTTTGTTTAACGAAACATAGTTATGTGGAACCGGTGGAACCTGTTTACATAAAAAAGTTAAGTAAAGCCAACATATCATTTGTTTGAGTGTACAGAGCGGCAGGTTCCCAGGACCAGGTTTGAAGACTGGGCTAGGAGGTGTGGCAATATTAAAGGGAAAAAAGAAATCAAAGACCATAGTGGTGTTGAGAGTGAAGAACCAGTATGCAGTTGCATAAAGGGAGAAGAATTGTCAATTGGCAGTGAAAAAGCTGGAACAGGGCAGGGGGATTACCCAACATCCGGATCACTGGAATGGATGGGACTCGGAATGCTTCCTGCAATTGTGTTGGAGTACCCCACATCTGGATCACTGGAATGGATGGGACTTGGGATGCTTCCTAAGTCCTGAGTAGCAGCTGGTTGGTCAGTTGAAGATTCAATACTGGATGTAATTAGTCCCTAAAATGCATTATAATAATATCGAATAAGTTGTTGTTTTTTCCCTTTTAGAAAAAACTTTGATGTTTTAAAGTTGAACTTACCTCTATTTGAACACCTGACATCCAAAGCACATACAAGGTTGAGGGCCTAATAATTTCATGATCTGAGAGGCTACCATCAACAGTGCTAAGTATAGTGTTCGTTGACCAGGACAACTGTGCACGGAATACTTCACTGGCCATGTCGTCTGAACCAGCAAAGGCAAACAGATCCTTTACAACACATGAGCAAATATAAAATAAGAGCTATATCATGAATATACTGAATGTGCAGAAATAACTTACAAATTAGCCAGCACAAAATACCTGAATTGGTTGAGACTCAACAAATTTCCTTGTTTTACTGGTGCCATCAGGGTACTGAAACTGTATTGCAATGCCTTGCTCTGGCTCAACAATCTGACATACATGTGTCCTCCTTTCAGCAATTTTCTTTGAAAAGATGTATAAATGTCACACACACACACACACACACACACACACACACACACACACACACAATATATATATATATATATACACACACTCAAACACATTATATCATATATAGGAAAACATGATTAAAATGGAAAAAATCAATAGAAAAAAACCTGTCTGCGCCTTTGTTCTAAGGATTCAAACTGGCGCCGCTGATGATCCTTTTAACATAATGAACAGATAAATAAAGTTAATCACAAAGTTCACAACACAATCTTATTTTGAGAACATAATATGCTTTAATTAAACATTACAGCAAACTGTACATGTAAATGTACAGTTTTCACCAGATAGATGAGAATGCTGGTTACTTACCCTGCTTGTTCCCGGATTACCTAAAATGTCTACGGTTCCATAGATTGGATCCTATCAAAAAAATTACACTAAATCAGAGTACAGAATTTTACAGGGTCAAATATCATGTTAATTTTGTTGTTCTTGCTGACTGACAGGTCTGAGAAATAATGAATATTTTACACTTTAGAATGAACATTTTATAAAACAGTCACAGTTTGAAAAGAAGTGGTTTGTCTTAAGCATTTCATATTGAATATATTGTAATAAATAAACTTATCATGTATATCTGAAGAATCATAAAGTGAGAAAAACTTACAGTAGTACTGCTTTGACAGTTCCCCTCGTTACTGCTGTCATGTTGTGTGCCAGCCAAACTGGATGTGTTCTGTCAAGAAAAAAGGCAGCATAGTCTTTCAAACAACTTTTCTTTTTAATTGAATATTATTTTGTATAATATTTTGTTTTTATAGCATAATAATTCGTTTGGGATATATTTGGTAGAATAATTTGTTGTTCTTTCTTACCTTAAGCCTCACATACACCGCTGACCTGCCAAACTGTGGGCATGCTTTTATAGCTGCAGGGCAAACTGAGCTCAACTCAACAGGTATTACCCTTCTCCTCCTGTCAACTCTGCAGATTTCAATTCCACCCTCTCCAATTATTGGAAAAGCTTCCCTAATTTTCTGATGAAATGCTCTCTCATCCATTGAAAATGGCACAACTAGTTTTTTAACCGTTGTACCTGCTAAAAGAAAAAATGTAGCCTATGAATATCACAAATAATGATAATAATGGTCACATAATAACCACATTTAATAATGTCTCGTTAGACACTACAGAAGGCACTTACGTTGTGTTGTGATGAGATGCTCCCCACTATTTTCAATGAAAGAAATCCTAATGATGCTCTGCCTAGCAGCTCTTCTCCTAGTCGTGGCTGAGACTTCATTGGGGATGTTGCTTTGGAACATTCTCAGTCTGATAAGAAAGCATTCATTTCAAAATGCAAAGACATGTTGGGTTATATTTTTAAAGGCCAACGCGTGTACGTCTTATAAGTGGTAAATCCATGTGTAATTGTCTTATTTTTCAGCTTAAAGAGACTGCTGTGGAGGTTTGGACATGTTATAAGAAATGATCAACGATAATGAAGGAAGTGTAATCCATGAAGTTATGTAAATCCATTCTTACTATATACTTGGTCCCATGTTAATAAATTATTTGTATGTGAAATACAAGAATTTTCTTTTTAAAGTTGATAGGGATCGAAATACAAATGAACTTAAAATAGTTTACCTATTTAGCTTATTTAGATTTTGGCGCGAATTTTGAATTACATTACATGAAAGGTGTAGAAAACCAACCTGTCAATTGTGTTGTTTTGTGTTGACAAATCGTTGTCTTCTTCTTCATTTCTCAATCGATTTTGTATTAATACATTAAATCTTGTATTTAAAGCCTCAAGTCTTCTCCTCAGTGTCATTATAGTGCTGATGTCACATTCGATGGGAATTGAAGAGCACCCGGCCTTTCCTAATACTTTTCTCAATGTTCCAGTTAATGTCCTCTATATCTCGTTAGAGCCATCTAGCGGCAATAACCTTTAAATGCCATTTTATGTAATTTTTCCCACAAAAGGACAGCAGAGACACTTAATGCATGATCTACCGGTATTATATGTTTTAACTGTTCATTGCATGCTACATAGCTAATGGAAGGTTTTTTGTATTTCAGTGAAATAATGTGAAAAATATGTTTATTTACTATTAAAATGGTTGATTAAATCCAGCAATTTAGGTAAATAAAATGTATTAATATGATGATATATCTATATTTTAAACATAATTCATTGATATAAAAGTTCTGGGGGAAAAACAGGAAATGTTTAAAGGTTAAATAACCCCTGTGCTCATGCACAGCATTGCCCTCAGGCAACGGAAAGTTTTCTTAAGCCCTACAGTAGGCCTATGTTCAGAAATTTTTTATTTAAATGATTGCAAACAATTAGAATGTTTGAAAAAGCAGGAGCATATAGTGTGAGAAGAAAGCAAGACTATTTGCTTTAGTAATCTTATTTAAATTGACATGACATATAAGAAATATTTGTGTGTGTATGAGGTGTAGAGGTTTTACAAAATTGTTTACAATGTTCACAAAATATTTTTTTTCTTTTTGTTGACTCAAACGTTGTGCGATAAGGGGTACTTTTCAAGGATATATTGGACAATACCTCACAATGGCAAATAATGTGTTACAAGAAGGGAAGATGCAGGGTTCCTGTGTGCACAGGAACACCCAAAGTCACCAAAGGGACTCCAATGTGCAGCATCCACCTGTATGATGCGACGTCAGCCATATTGTGCCAGAACACCCACCACACACCAGCTTATACAGATGGCTCGCAGTCTCCGCTCTAATTCATCCCAAAGGTGTTCTATCGGGTCGAGGTCAGGACATGTCATGTTAGAACAGAAACGGCCATCTACAAACTGTTCCCACAAAGTTGGGAGCATGAAATTGTCCAAAATGTCTTGAAAATAATAAAAAAAAATGTATAATAAAAGTAAAAATAATTTCTTTCTTTCTCAAAACAGAGTTTTGATTTCTAAGTGATCAATTTATGTACAAGTGTTTCCCCGCATGATTATTAACTGTAGGTCATCAGTAAATTAATGTGGTATTTAAATGGCAGTGATTCCCAAATTAAACACAAGAGCTGTTAGATTTGAATGATGTGTGTAATGTAGAGAAATGTGTTTAGAGTTCCCTTTCGTCCTGGGAACTCCGACGTGTCGTCGGGGGAGTTCCCTGACGAATTGGGATCACGCTAGGGAGCCAACTGCCTTCGAGAGAATTAAAACGAGCCAATAGACATTGGCATGCAAGGTTTGCATTCCGCGACCCGCCTACCAGCGCGGGTATAAAAGGCGGAAGTAAACATTGCGCAATGCTTTTTGCTTCGGAGCCATTCAGTGTCTCTCTGAGCTGCTGTATTCCGAGGAAATATTGAAAAACGAGTCTTCTTTGGCGAAAGGAATCCTCTGCTGCTGGTGTGACGGCGCTTCAAGTGGCCATCGCTTCCCGTTGCCGGCCGTTTCTCTCTCTCTATTCAAACAAAGAGCTGTTTTAACGGCTGGTATTGGTAACGGTGAGTGCAGCACACGGGCTTGCAGTTTCCCCGCTGTGTCTGCCGCGGTGGTCCCTTTGTGCCTCGGCACATAAAAGAGCATTTCTTTTTGTCTAAAAGAGCAACACGAGTGAAGATCGCGTCCTTTTCAGGATGACGTTTCACTCGTGTGTTTCTGGATGCGATCGTTTCCTGTCCTTATTTGACGGCCACGTTCATTGTTTCACATGCCTAATCAGTGTGTGAGACTACGTTCGTGGGTGGTTCATGTTCTCCCAGGAGTGCATGACCACGTCAGCACGTTGTTCGTCTCCCCTTTCTCGTAAAGGCTTGAGCCGCTCAGCGTGCCGTGTGCCGTCGAGCGCCGGCTGACAGCGCGGGTTGTCACGGCAACCCAGCGCGCGTCATTCGGCGCTCAAGATGCGCGGTCAAGATCAAGACTCATGTGCCTCTATGAGGTGAGTCCCTTTGCTTATTTCCCCGATCTAGTTTCTCTTCTGGTGCACCAGAAGAGGGCTACTTTGGCGAATAACATTGGTGATCTGAGGGTTTCAGTGAGCACGAACCACTCACTCCTCTAGCGCATCGCAAACATGCTGAGACTGTGTTCGTGGGTGGTTTATGCTTTCTTATGAGAGCATGACCACGTCGGCACGTTGTTCGCCTTGCCTGAAGGCTTGAGCGCCCAGCGTGCCGTGTGTCATCGAAGCGATGGCCACGTTCACTATCTTGCATGCCTGGTTGACGGCCACTATCACTGTTTCACATGCCTAATCAGTGTGTTGTGATCTCTTATCTCGGTATGGAGCTGGACTCGGTCGCCCAGACTGCGTGCCTCACGGAGGAACGCGTCCAGTCAGTGCTCACCTGCCTCAGGTCTTTTCGAGGCAGGACAGCGGTTCCACTGAAACAATTTCAGAGGCTCCTGGGGCATATGGCAGCCGCAGCCGCAGTAACGCCGCTCGGCCTGTTACATATGAGACCGCTTCAGCGCTGGCTTCACGATCGAGTCCCGAGGTGGGCGTGGCGCAGCGGCACGTTCCGGGTCAAAGTGACCCCGCACTGTCGCCAAACCTTCTCCCCGTGTTCAGATCCTGCGTTTCTACGGGCTGGAGTGCCCCTAGTCCAGGTTCCCAGGCATGCTGTGGTTTTCACAGATGCCTCTGCCACCGGGTGGGGGGCCACGTACAAAGGGCATGCAGTTTCAGGTCTGTGGACGGGGCCTCAACTGCATTGGCACATCAACTGCCTAGAGTTGCAAGCAGTACGTCTAGCCCTGCGTCGCCTCAAGGGGTTTCTCAGACACAGGCACGTACTGGTCCGTACGGACAGCACTGCGACCATTGCGTACATCAACCATCAAGGTGGTCTACGCTCCCGTCGCATGTCGCGACTCGCCTCCCACCTCCTCCTATGGAGTCAGAAGCATCTGAGGTCGCTTCGTGCCGTTCACATTCCAGGGGAGCTCAACCGTGTGGCAGACGAGCTCTCACGGTTGCCTCCCCTGCCAGGAGAATGGCGACTCCATCCCCAGGCGGTCCAGCTGGTTTGGAGTGTCTTTGGAGCCGCACAGGTAGATCTGTTTGCGTCTCCAGACACGACCCATTGCCAGTGGTTTTTCTCCCTGACCGAGGGAACCCTCGGCACGGATGCCCTGGCTCACAGCTGGCCCCGGGACCTACGCAAGTATGCGTTTTCCCCAGTGAGCCTTCTTGCACAGACACTGTGCAAGGTCAGGGAGGACGAGGAGCAGGTCCTTCTAGTGGCGCCGTATTGGCCCACCAGGACTTGGTTCACGGAACTCATGCTCCTCGCGACAGCCCCTCCTTGGCCGATTCCTCTGAGGAAGGACCTTCTTTCTCAGAGACGGGGTACTCTATGGCACCCGCGTCCAGACCTCTGGAAACTCCATGTCTGGTCTCTGGACGGGACGCGGAGGTTCTAGGTGGTCTACCACAGGCAGTGGTAGACACCATCACTTCCGCTAGAGCCCCCTCTACGAAGCGCCTCTACGCGTTGAAGTGGAACCTGTTCGTCGATTGGTGTTCCTCCCGTCAGGAGGACCCCCGAACTTGCCCGATCGGTGTCGTGCTTTCTTTCCTGCAAGATGGGTTGGAGCGGAGGCTGTCCCCCTCCACCCTCAAAGTGTATGTCGCCGCAATAGCCGCGCATCACGATGCAATAGAAGGTAAGTCCTTGGGGAAGCACGACCTGGTCATCAGATTCCTCAAGGGTGCTAGGAGGTTAAATCCACCTCGGGTTTTGCACTCTGTACCCTCTTGGGACCTAGCTCTGGTACTTAGAGCTCTTCAAGGTCCCCCCTTTGAGCCGTTGCTGACCGTAGAGCTCAATTTCCTGTCCATCAAGACAGCGCTCTTGTTAGCTTTGGCCTCTTTCAAGAGGGTCGGGGATCTGCAGGCTTTTTCGGTCGACGAATCGTGCCTAGAGTTCGGGCCGGCCCTTTCTCATGTTGTATTGAGACCCCGGCTCGGATATGTGCCCAAGGTTCCTACCACTCCCTTCGTGGACCAGGTAGTGAACCTGCAAGCGCTGCCCCAGGAGGAGGCAGACCCAGCCCTAGCTTTTCTCTGTCCCGTCCGCGCTCTGCGGGTTTATATTGACAGAACGCAAAGCTTCAGAACCTCAGATCAGCTCTTTGTCTGTTACGGAGGCCAGCAGAAGGGGAAGGCCGTCTCCAAGCAGAGGTTAGCCCACTGGTTAGTGTGTGCTATCACCCGAGCGTATGAATCTCTGGGTGAGCCTTGTCCTCCCAGGTTGCGTGCCCACTCTACTAGAGGTGTTGCCGCTTCCTGGGCTTTGGCTCAAGGCGCCTCGCTGACAGACATCTGTAGAGCTGCGGGCTGGGCGACACCGAACACGTTCGCTAGATTCTATAGCCTTCGTGTGGAACCTGTTTCCTCCCGAGTTCTGGCTACGGCCAGTGGGTCGAGGGAATAGGTTGTGTCGGCTTGCCACGCCACTCCGTGCCTCGGCCGGATACGTGCGTCTTTTTGCTCCGTTGGCGCCCTACGTCGGTGAGCCTCGTGAGTTCCTCCTTCACCCCTCGGTGCTGGGCGCGGCGGACCGCCCGGCGCCAGGTCTGCTACCTCTAGTAAGGAGTTGTTAGTAGACTGGGTGCCCCAGTGGTCTCTACTGTGACCCATGATGCCATGTGCAGTTCAGCCATGTCTTCCTCTTGACGGACTCGTTCGTCGTCCCCTTGAGTACGCTCCCACTTCCCTTGGATTGGGACTACCTCTGGGACTGCCATATGTTTCACTATTCCTTCGGGCTAGTACATATGTGTATTCCTGGCCTTCCTCAGTCAGACTGGGGCTTCCGCAGCGTTCCCTCCTCTCTTGGGGGAACGCTTTCCCAGTGTTATCCAATGCTCCACTGTGCGGGTCTTGCGGAACAGCAGTGTGGTTCCCGTGCTAGCTCCCGCAACTTATTTCAAGAAACTGCTGCAGGGTAGCTTAGCCGGGCGCTGGAAGGGGCCAGCACCATGGCGTTTTATTAGGGATCCCAATTCGTCAGGGAACTCCCCAGACGACACGTCGGAGTTCCCAGGACGAAAGGGAACGTCTCGGTTACGTATGTAACCCTCGTTCCCTGAGTACAGGGAACGGAGACATGTCGTCCCTTCGCCATGTTGCTGTACCTTCGCGAGGACTGGACACTGTTCGGCTCCTCAGCGAAAAGCATTGCGCAATGTTTACTTCCGCCTTTTATACCCGCGCTGGTAGGCGGGTCGCGGAATGCAAACCTTGCATGCCAATGTCTATTGGCTCGTTTTAATTCTCTCGAAGGCAGTTGGCTCCCTAGCGTGATCCCAATTCGTCAGGGAACTCCCCCGACGACACGTCTCCGTTCCCTGTACTCAGGGAACGAGGGTTACATACGTAACCGAGACGTTTTGCAAAAAGTTTGTTTTTCAAATGCAAACTCAGTGCAAAGCAATAATGTCCTTGTATTTTTGCGGACTTGCTCTAAAGATTGGGTACATGAGTGAATGGTTTCACCGAGTGAGCCTAAGATTCCACTTTTAGTGTCTTAGCAATTTGAAAAAACTGTAAAACAAACTGTGACAGAGGTCGCCTATGGAATGAACCAAGAAAATCTTAAAACTGCATGGAACTGAGAAGCATGAAGCAACAAAAAAGACTGCAATTTAAAAAAAAAACAAGAGACAATTATTTTAATGCAAGTAAAAAAAATGTTTGCACACATCAGCTTTGGAATAAAAGAAAATAAATCTGGAAATCTGTTTGTTAGTAATCTGTACTTAATCTGTGTTTTTAAAACATGAATTACATGAATTAAACATGAATTAAACTCCTGTCTTAATATAAACCCTGTCTGGGAAACTGCCCCTAAATATTTAACTAAGTTATTCTTGCCACTATAACTTATGGATCCCTAAAGACAAGTTTATGAGTAAATAAAATATTCATAATAAAATGAATATCAAAACACATGTTAAATATAATGTAGTAATTTTATTGTAGCACTCATCAGCCGGCAGCAACCAAGATGATGTTCCTGCAATACAGACAACAGCAGAAACTATATAACCAATTAAACACCAAATTACAAAACATTATTAGGCTATGTGAAAGTGAATAAATGTAGGCCCTGTGTGTGTGTGTGTGTGTGTGTGTGTGTGTGTGTGTGTGTGTGTGTGTGTGTGTGTGTGTGTGTGTGTGTGTATTTAGTTATAAATGTGTGCTGTGTAAGTTAGCCTATAATACTTTTCGAAATTATAACTTAAAACAAAAACAAATAACCCATAAAGATACATTATAATAATTATAATTAGCATTATTTAATATACATTGTAACATTACTTTACTCTAGCACAGCAGTCAGTAAAGCAATGCCACAATAAACTGAATGATTAATATGTAGGAAGGCTACATCTTAAGGTAAGTCTGTTTTTCTAAAATATTACACTTCAATACGTACAGAATGTGCGCGTTAAGAAACACGTTCCAATTGGTCGTCTCAACATGGTAAAACTGTGCGTCTTTACACGCACTAAAGTAACGCGACGAAAACTATGGAAGGCCATTAGGGCCAAAACGTGTGAAACTGTCATGTTAACACGTAATTACGCGTTAACACGCAATTTACGCGTTAACACGTAATTTACGTGTTAATGCGTAAAATACTGGTTTTAGCACCTATAATATATGTGAGCATTTTAGACCATTTTCACAATCACAATATAAATTCATCTTTTTTTAATTGAACCACTATGCATTATTATAACCATTACATTATATTACATTACACACAGAGACACACACACACAATAATAATAATAATCTAAAACAAGAGAGGCTTGAATTATTAATAATTGAAATCAGACAGAACTTCTGCCTAATGACTTTTACATATTCAAATGTGAATTCATTCAATGAATATAGGACCAACAATAATTAAAATATATTTTAATAGAAGGCTACTACACAAAACAAGAGATTATGCTATATAGTTTCCTGCAAGTTACCCTTCTGTCAATGTCATTGGCTTATGATGGCTGATGAGGTAAGCACAGCTTGGGTCACTCTATCATGAATAATTAAAATAGAATAAAGGTGTTGTGTCATGTTGACACTGCCTGTCATAACTGTTTGTAATCATTCTCATGACTATTAATGTGGTGATGCACACCTTCGTTTTATTGTATTTATTCATGAGATTGTGAACGAGCGCTTACCTAACGGATACGATGAGCCTATGTCACCTGGCATCTTCAGTTGGGTGTGGCCGTGATGCGCTTCGTAGCCTAAATACAGAGACGGGAATTATATATTACACTTCTTTCCAGGTAATGTGAAAAACAAACCGCACAAAACATAGCCTATACTTTCGTTTTTAATAAACACTGTTAAACATATTACGGTGGGTTGTATACGTTGGAAAGAGTTTTTTTTTTTACTTTATTTATGTTTGTCATGAGTTTGTTGCTTCGCTATTAGCGCGACAGCCCGCCATAAATCTGTAATAAATCAAAATAAGGATGCTGTTGGATAAGAGTTGATGTTGTTTCAGAGTTATGAATTATCTTCGACTTACATATTTGGTAATTTAAGCTATTTACAAGATAAAATATCTATCGATATCAATTATGTAAAAAAATAAAATAATGAAAGTCCTTAAAAGAGAAAAATGGGTTTTATCTGGTCACAAATGTGACCAATAGAAGAACACGGAGTTTATTGTGTTAATGCATTTACAAACTGACACACCTCCACAATTATTTTATAGACTGGTTTATTATTATTATTATTAATAATGGATATCATAGCTTTGTAATATAAAATCCCTATTTTCTAGACCTGGTAATTATGTTGGTATATAAAAAGTATAGGGAAAAAGTAGCAATTAAAAAGTTCAGGTTAAAACACTGTTTGCAGATCTTATGCACTCTTTTTTCAAACCTCTAAACACAGCTTTTTTTCCACCACAGAATAAAAAAGTATAAACGATAATTGTGACTTTTATCTCACAATTATATTTTTATCTTGCAATTGTTCTGATTCCACACTGAACAAAAATTTAAATATTTTTTTTAATTTAAAGTGTTCTTTTTTTACTGTAGGCGATATGTCCAATAATCAAACTAAATAATTCTGCAGCCACCCTGATTTACAAATAAAAAAAAAATAATAAAAAAGAATACTATTGGAGACTATATAATAGGACAACTCGGCTTTCAGCTGATATTGCAATTAGTTGTGTTTGGAATAATTATAAATTACATAAATTCATTGTATGTTTTCTGCTACTATTTTATATTTCAATATAATTCCTGCAGAAATGCACAGAGTTTGCCTTCATTCTGATTTGAATGTGCTTTTATCAGTTTTAAAAGCATTGTGTTCGCGTTCAAAAATGTGCCGATCAGCCATCAAGGAAATGGTGTTACATCTGTTCGGATCTAGCCTGACTACTTAAATGTTACGACGAAATATCCTCTATATTATTATTATAATAATAATATAGGGGGGTTCTCAAATTTTGTCAAAAAAAAAAAACAAACATTGTCACTAATGGTCACTAAAATGTTTTAAGCTCACCATGTCCAGTATTCAGAATTAAAAAAAACATTTATTCACAATCACAAATATGTTTATTTTTAAACAATGCTGTCTGGTCGCTCCAGATTTGATCCGGACTCGCGCTAACGGCAAATCCCTCCATCACTGTCCAGGTTTTGATTTCGCAAATCGGTTTAGGTGAATTAAAACAACGTGAATATTGTTCATTGTTCAATTTACTGCTCAAAAAACATTTCTGATTTAATGTTAAAAATAAATGTCAGGATTCTTTGATGAATAGAAAGTTCAAGGAGATTTATCTTAAATAACATTTTTTTTGTAACATTATAAATATCTACTGTCACTTTTGATTAATTTAATGCGTCTTTGCTGAATAAAAGTAGGCTATTACAAGGCTCGAAATTCCGACCATTTTGGTCACACATGCTCCTGAAATGTAATCTGTGCGACCTAAAAATATATTTGGGAGCATTTGTGCGAGTGCAAATAATAGTTGTGGTGCGACCTGTTTTAATTTCTCTAGAGAGAGAGAGAGAGAGAGAGAGAGAGAGAGAGAGAGAGCGCCCCGGCCGCGCGCGCGCACTCTCACTGTCTTTAAACAACACGAGCGCTGTCTTGCTGTTTTCCTGCATTGATTTTTTACATGTTTTCTGTAGCTATTGACGCAAATCTTGTGCGATGTCGTAAACTGCCGAGATAATCACACAAGCGTGCTGTGGCTAGACGTCCACTAATGAAACGTCCGATACGCAAACGAATGACTCATTTTAACCATTCACTTTAATGAATAGTTAAAACAACTGACCTGGGCCGGGTTTCCCGATAACGATCTATCTTAGCTCTTAAGAGCGCTCTCTACGTGCAAGGTTACGAACGCTCGCCGCAATTCCACGCGCGTTTCCCAAAAATGCACTTAACATGAACGCGCGAGAACGCACTCTACGTGCTACTTAAGCATCGCTGTCCATTCGCGAAGTGCTGAAATATAACCTTATATGGAACCGTATTCTGAACGTTTAACCTAAAAATCGTCATTTGTTGTGGATTAGAAATCAAGACAAGTCTAAAGCATCTATACAGGCGGAGGCACTGACACAATGGCTGAAAAAAAACAAAAAAAAAACAAGAGAAGATACCTTTCAAAAAGGTAAAAGTAATGTCCTTTTAGAGGAGATAGAGCGAAACAAAGACTTTATTTTTAACAGATTTAAAGGACACCATACAAATAAGGAAAAACAAAACATCAGGGAGGACATTGCAAACTAACTGCAACCAGCGGCGTTCGAAGATCAGGGAAGGAGGTCCGCAAAATACATGGCTGGTTTTCGTGCACGTCAGCAAGTCATTGACAGATTTTTTTTTAATTCATCCCTATTTTGCCCATTTTTAAAACATGATTCCCACATTACTTTATTTATGATTTTTTTTCATTCATTTAATTTAGATGTGTATTTCTATTTTTTTCTTCCCTTTTTAATTATTTCATTTATTAATTTAAACAAAACACGAGTACAACAAAGTGTACAATAAAGTACAATCAAAACCTGTATATTATACTTACGTTGCAGTGTAATCTGTTAAATCTAGATAAAAGTGTAATCTGCCGGTTGTCCTGCAGGTGACCTCATAAATCTGTCTTCTTACGATGCACTTGGGGATTTACGATTACTCCAGAGCACTCGTAGTTCCCTTTCGTAGTCACTCCGAGTTACGTCGAGTGACGGAGAATGGGGGTTTCGCCTAGAAAGCCAATCATCTTCGAGTATTACAAAACGAGCCTATGGCAATGAAAATGCCATGGGTCTGCGGAATTTGCATAGCGTATCTCCGCCCCACCGCTTGGGTATAAAAGGAGGAACGCCGGCAAAGGCAGATCATGTTTTCGCTTCGGAGCCAAGAAACTTCTCTTCACTCCACAAGCCAAATCCTGAGTTTCAGTGACTTCTCTTCGAGACGAGCGAGCTCTCCGGTGTTGGTGTGACGGCGGTATCCAGCGAGTTCACATTGCCTGCGGTCTGTGCAGTGATCTGCCAGTTGGTGTGTTTCTCCCTGGTCGCCTCAGCATCGCTGAGCTTTTTTCCTCTCTAAAAGAGCTGCACGTGGCACGTCTTTTTAAAGATGTCTCGCCCGTGTTCTTCTGGGTGCGGTCGATTCCTGTCTGCCTTTGATGGGCACAATCGCTGCTTTGCGTGTCTGGGCTTAGAGCACGCTAAAGCAGCGCTTGTGGATGACTCATGTTCCTTCTGTGGGAACATGACCATCGCAACACTAAGGTCGAGACTCAATGATCTCATTCGAGAGAGAGTCCCCTCATCCACACCCCGATCTACACCCTCCTCGAGAGGTGGTACTTCGGCTGGTGGACAGGGTGACTTGAGGGTGACGGTGTGGAACAAAAATCCGACGATACGTCCTCGGACCACGCCCCCCTCTGTAGTGTTGCAACCCGCGAGCGCCGCGGTGATTTTACCGGTCCATCCGTTGATGCCCCGCGTATTTCATTCGGCGCTCCAGAGGATGACTCGATGTCGATCGCGGCATCACAAGGTGGGCAAGAGTCATCGGGAAGTGACGATGCGGCTGCGTTGCCTCCTTCTGGAGTTCCAGCGTTGCCCGTATCAGATCCCGAGATGACCGCCATGCTCTCCCGAGCCGCCGCGAGCATCGGGCTCGAATGGAACCCTCCACCCTGCCCCGAGCGCTAGCGGCTGGACGATTGGTTTTTGGGCGCGGCTGCCGCCTCTCGGCCGCAGCCAACCCCAATACCTTTCTTCCCGGAAGTGCATGAGGAGCTGACGAAATCATGGAAGGCTCCCTTGACCTCCCGTGCACGTTCGTCGGCTTTCTCCGCCTTTCCCCCCCTCGATGGGGCGGTTGCCCGTGGGTACACTGGGGTTCCCCCGGTTGAACGCTCTGTTGCGATGCAATTGTGTCCTCAGAGTGCTTCATATCGTGGTAATCCTAAGCACCCGTCCAAGGCCTGTAGGCTTTCGTCCTCCCTTGTGGCGAAGTCTTACAAGGCTGCAGGACAGGCGGCCGCCGCTCTGCATGCGATGAGCACCTTACAGGTCTACCAGGCCCAGCTGCTCAGAGATATGCACAAGGGCGGGACTGACCCAGGGCTCTTTGATGAGCTGCGTGCCGCCACTGACCTCGCTCTCCGAGCGACGAAAGAGGCCTCACGCTCCCTGGGTCAGGTGATGGCCACTTCGGTGGTCCAGGAGCGTCACCTGTGGCTGAACCTGGCTGATATGCGGGACGCCGAGCGCTCTCGTCTGCTCGACGCCCCCATATCCCAGGCCGGCCTCTTCGGCGGAACGGTCGAGGACTTTGCCCAGCAGTTCTCGACCGCACAGAAACAGTCTGAGGCTATCAAGCATATTCTGCCCCGACGGCCCGCTGCTGCCTTTTTTCAGAAGCCTCAGCCTGCTCGCCGCCGAGGGCGCCCTCCTGCCGCTCCCTCCCCTCCCGCACGGCCCCAGCAGCAGCCTTCACCCAGGCCGCGTCGTGGAGGAGGCCGCAGGAAGGCGCCCCAGCCCTCTCCAGCCCCGCGCCCCGCTAAACGCCAGGCTAAGCGGCGCTCCTGAGACGGGCTGCTCAGTGATGGTCCCGGTTCTTCCCCAGGAGGTGGTTGCAGGCCCCCTCCTTCCCCCGGCGGAGGGCCGGGGCAGAATCTTTTGTTTTCCCGCTGCTCACCCACGGGTGGGCAGTACCCTAAAACTGTTAAAGAAAGAACCAACACTTCCATCACTGAGCACACAGAGCCGGCTGACAGTGTGCGACGCCTCCGGGCCTCGCCGCTCTCATCCCCCTCTGTCACAGAGTTCTCGGACAGCAGTGTGCGCCGCCTCCGGGCCTCGCCACTCCTGTCCCCCTCTGTTCCAGAGGGCGCAGACGACAGTGCGTGCCGTCTTCGGACCACACCGCTCTCGTCCCCCTCTGTCGCCAGCCCCCTGGCAGAGCAGACCCCCGTGGAACGCTGGTCCTTCCCTGGTCTCCTCTGTCAGGGCGCGGAGCCTGACCACGCCCCCGCACAGGGCCGCTATGCCACCCTCGCCGGGGCCGGTCACTCCGCTTCGCTGCCCCTCCGGGGGGACGTCTGTCGTTCGCATGACCCCGCTGGTTCAGTTTCTGGCAGCTTGGTTAGAGCTCCCCAGCCTGTCCCGCTGGGTCGCCCGAACGATCAGGCGCGGCTATGCGATTCAGTTCGCTCGGTCTCCTCCCCGCTTCAGCGGAGTCCGCTTCACTATGGTCGGTGGCAATGCCCCCATCATGCGAGCGGAGGTTGCCACCCTGCTGGCGAAGGGTGCAATCGAGACTGTCCCTCCAGCCGAGATGAGGTCGGGGTTTTACAGCCCGTACTTCATCGTCCCCAAGAAAACCGGTGGGTTACGACCGATCCTGGACCTGCGCGTCCTGTACCGCTCCCTTCACAGGCTGCCGTTCAGGATGCTCACGGCCAAACGCATTTTCGAGTGCGTGCGGCCACAGGATTGGTTTGCAGCGATAGACCTGAAGGACGCCTACTTTCATGTCTCCATCTTACCTCGACACAGACCGTTCCTTCGGTTTGCTTTCGAGGGGCAGGCATACCAGTACGCGGTTCTCCCATTCGGGTTGGCTCTGTCTCCTCGCGTCTTTACGAAGGTCGTCGAGGCAGCCCTTGTTCCCCTACGCGAACACGGGGTTCGCATCCTGAACTATCTCGACGACTGGCTGATTCTAGCCCACTCTCGAGCTCAGGTTTGCGAACACAGAGACCTTGTGCTTCGGCACCTAGCCCGTCTGGGCCTTCGGGTCAACTGGGAGAAGAGCAAACTCAGCCCCGTGCAGAGGATCTCTTTTCTCTGTATGGAGATCGACTCGGTCGCCATGTCCGCGCAGCTTACGAGCGAGCGCGCACACTCACTGCTGACTTGTCTTCGTCAGTTCGAGGGCAAGAGTGCGGTCCCACTGAAATTATTTCAGAGGCTCCTGGGGCATATGGCATCTGCAGCCGCGGCAACGCCGCTCGGATTGCTTCATATGAGACCGCTTCAGCTGTGGCTTCGCGATCGAGTCCCGAGGTGGGCATGGCATCACGGCACACTCCGAGTCCCAGTGACTCCGACCTGCCGTCAGTTCTTCACCCCGTGGAGGAACCTCAGTTTTCTACGGGCCGGAGTCCCCCTAGAACGAGTTTCCAGGCATATTGTTGTCTCCACAGATGCCTCTTCCACGGGCTGGGGCGCCATGTGCAACGGACATGCTGCCGCGGGCTCCTGGACAGGACCCCAGCGCCTTCTGCATGTCAATTGCCTCGAGTTGCTGGCAGTACGCCTTGCCCTGCACCGTTTCCACACGCTGCTCAAGGGTCAACACGTGCTAGTCCGTTCAGACAATACCGCAACAGTAGCGTACATCAACCGTCAAGGTGGTCTACGCTCCCGCCGTATGTCGCAACTCGCTCGCCACCTCCTCTTATGGAGTCAGAAGCACCTGAGGTCCCTTCGTGCTATCTACATTCCGGGCGTTCGGAACCTTGCAGCCGACGAGCTGTCTCGGCTCCGTCCTTTCCCTAGCGAATGGCGACTCCATCCCCAGTCGGTCCAGCTGGTCTGGGATCAGTTCGGGGACGCACAGGTAGACCTGTTTGCCTCCCACGACTCATCCCATTGCGCCCTGTATTACTCCCTGACCGAGGGTACTCTCGGCACGGATGCACTGGCGCACAGCTGGCCGCGGGGCCTACGCAAATATGCGTTTCCCCCAGTGAGCCTTCTCGCACGAACTCTGTGCAAGATCAAGGAGGACGAGGAGCAGGTCACTCTGGTTGCGCCGTACTGGCCCACCAGGACCTGGTTCTCCGAACTAGTACTCCTCGCGACAGCACCTCCTTGGCCAATTCCTCTGAGAGAGGACCTCCTCTCTCAGAGACGGGGCACCCTTTGGCACCCTCGTCCCGATCTTTGGAGACTCCACGTATGGCTCCTCGACGGGACGAGGCAGGTTTGAGTACCCTGTCACCTGCGGTGGCGGCTACTATCACTTCCGCTAGAGCTTCGTCCACGAGACGTCTCTATGCGTTGAAGTGGAACCTCTTCGTTAACTGGTGCTCTTCTCGCCGAGAAGACCCCAGGAGATGCTTGATCAGTGTCGTGCTTTCCTTCCTGCAAGACGGGCTGGAGCGAAGGCTGTCTCCCTCCACCCTGAAGGTGTATGTGGCCGCTATAGCTGCATATCACGAAGCAGTTGATGGTAAGTCTCTGGGAAGGCACGACCTGATCATCAGGTTCCTGAGAGGAGCGAGGAGACTGAATCCTCCTCGCCCTCCTCTCGTTCCCTCTTGGGACCTCTCAGTGGTGTTAAATGCCCTGCAGAGGGCTCCCTTTGAGCCTCTGCAATCAGTGGAGCTTAAGTTCCTGTCTATGAAGACAGCGCTCCTGGTTGCACTGGCCTCCATTAAGAGGGTAGGGGACCTGCACGCATTCTCCGTTGACGAAGCGTGCCTGGAATTCGGGCCGGCTTACTCTCACGTGATCCTGAGACCCCGGCCTGGATATGTGCCCAAGGTTCCTACCACTCCCTTCCGGGACCAGGTGGTGAACCTGCAAGCGCTGCCCCTGGAGGAGGCAGACCCAGCCTTGGCACTGCTCTGTCCAGTACGCGCTCTCCGCGCTTACGTAGACAGGACGCGCTGTTTCAGGACCTCATACCCGCTCTTTGTCTGTTATGGTGGGAGACTGAAGGGAAAGGCTCTCTCAAAGCAGAGGTTGTCTCACTGGATAGTGGACGCCATTGCTTTGGCTTACCAACAGCAAGGCCGACCGTGCCCCCTTGGTGTGACAGCCCACTCCACCCGGAGTGTGGCTTCCTCTTGGGCTCTAGCGCATGGCGCCTCGCTGGCAGACATCTGTAGAGCTGCAGGCTGGGCGACACCTAACACATTCGCCAGATTCTATAATCTCCGAGTGGAGCCAGTGTCCTCCCATGTACTCGCTTCAACCAGCTAGTTCAGGACCCGCTCAGGTGTCTTCGCTTGCTCGCCATTCCACTCCACGGACTGGATACGTGCGATTTATTTCCTCAGGTGAGCCTTCCCTTCTGAAGCCCTGAGTTCCTCCAGCACTGTTGACGCTGGCGCCAGTGTCTATTGCCTGTGCGTCGGCTAGGTGCCTCCGTGTGCATGGTTCCTCCCCTGAGTAACCCCCACATGTGTATGTCCACTGTAAGCCTCTTTGAGCATGTGTCTTTCCCTCGGCAAGCCATCTTGCCACCCCTGGAGTTGAAAGTTGCCACCCCAAGGGCTGGTTACTCCAGTGTTCCTCCATATGAAGCCTTCCGGCCATATGTGTATTTCTAAGTCCTCCCTACGGGTAGGCATGCTGCGGCATATCTCCTCTGAGATATGCTCCCCAGTGTACCTTGGTATTCCTGTGTTAAGTAGGACTCCTTCGTCCGTGCCAGTATCACGACAGGGGGATCAGACTTTCGCAGGGCACTGGAAGACAGCTGTGAAGGTGGCGTGATTACACGGGGACCCCCATTCTCCGTCACTCGACGTAACTCGGAGTGACTACGAAAGGGAACGTCTCGGTTACGGATGTAACCCTCGTTCCCTGAGTAGGGAACGGAGACGTTACGTCTCCCTGCCACTTCCGCTGTACCGCTGGGTAGACGCCTGAGTTCAGTCTCGGCTCCTCAGCGAAGACATGATCTGCCTTTGCCGGCGTTCCTCCTTTTATACCCACGCGGTGGGGCGGAGATACGCTATGCAAATTCCGCAGACCCATGGCATTTTCATTGCCATAGGCTCGTTTTGTAATACTCGAAGATGATTGGCTTTCTAAGCGAAACCCCCATTCTCCGTCACTCGACGTAACGTCTCCGTTCCCTACTCAGGGAACGAGGGTTACATCCGTAACCGAGACGTTCTACAAAGATTTTCAAGTGCTACTTAAGTTACGATGCTTTTGGGAAACAGACCATAATATTAAGATCAGTCGTACGATCGTTTTTACGATCAACTTAGGCTATCTTAGGGATAATTTAGGGATCAACAGTTATCCCCATAAATTAAATTGAGAAATTTGGGTTAAATTAAATTTTTACATAAAAAAGCTGTTTCCGTATAATAAAAAAAAAATAATAATATATATATATATATATTTATATTTATATAAATTCAAAATATATCATAAATCCTCCAAAAACTGCACAAATGTAGAGTAAAAACATTAATAAACAGAGTAACATTACATTTGTTTAAATAAAAACTTATTTGGTTTCACAATTGTGTGTGATTGTCTTGATTGTCTTGGCTTGCATCCATGAAATATTGTAATGTTACAGGCACTGCATAGAGAAAATTTATATCGGTATAGCGCAACAATCGGGAGATGGGGACCCCGAATATTGACGGGTATTTCGCACACTGCCTACAACTAGACTATGAGAAAAATAATTCGTAAATAAAATAAATAAAAATCTCTCTCTCTCTCTCTCTCTCTCTCTCTCTCTCTCTCTCTCTCTCTCTCTCTCGTTTCTTCTCCTCATTGACGGCTTAGGCTACAGCCAACAGGTGCAAACAGGTGTGTCAATCTATGAGAAAGAGACCTGCGCGCTCATAGAGGTAGAGCGACGCCAGAGTAAACAAGGGAGTGAAACAGAAAGAAACAAACAAACAAATATTACAAAAAGTTGTATGGGCCTAAAATATGACGAAAGACACAAAGCTTAATTTCAATCCCTCAATAGAAGCTTATAATGTTTATGACTGACCAAAAATGACATTCGGTACAGTCTATGAAGGGTCAGAATGACCGCTCATTATAGAATTCCGGTAGTTCTAGTGTTTAAGTGGCAAGTTCTATACATTTCCAAACATCTTTCAGAATCGAAGTTCAAAAAGGTTGTGGTGGATGATCAAGTTTGTTTTCAATGGAATAAGAGCATGTCATTGTTAAACAACAACACCACCAATAATGGAAGAGGCCTGTGGAGATGTTGAGAAGATATGGTATATATTCAACATTCATAATGATTTTCCCCTTCATAATGCATGATAAGTTTTGCGATGTAGACAAAGTTCTCTATAGCAGATGTAAATTATTGGCGTGATCAATTAAGTTAAGAAATTGCAGTATATACAAAAGTAAATATTTGCTGCATGTTTGTGCTTTGTAATTCTTTGGGGTAGAGGGGTAAAACCTATATGACAAAGCCCTTAATTGAAAAACTTTATGATAAACATGTAATTTCATACAAGGAATGCAAAAAGTGCTGCACGGGGTGTAACCAGTGCCGCTGCTAGCCCTAAGCATAATTCCTTTATTCAGGAAACGCTTTATTCCTATATTCTCAACATTTTAAAAATAATAATAAAATAATTGTGTATGCTATTTATTTATTCTCATTGTCTATTTTTAAAGACATTGTTCCAATTTTATTTTAAATCGTGCAATTTACAGGATTTGTTTGTTCTTAGTACTTGTGCAAGGAAAAACCACTCCATGGTTTACAATGTGCCAGCATATAGCTAATTACCAGTAGGTGGTGGCTAATGCACAATATTTACGCATTAACACGCAATTTACGCGTTAACACGCAAATTACGTGTTAACGCGTAATTACGTGTTAACACGTAAATTGCGTGTTAACGCGTAAATGACGTGTTAACGCGTAATTACGTGTTAACGCAACAGTTTCAGGCGTTTTGTCCCTTTTGGCCTTCCATAGAAAACTGACGCCTAAACACGACCAGAATGAGCGTGTCTACGCGTTCAAAAGAAACACGTACAAAATTGCTGCGTTAACGCGAACAAACAGTGCGTGTTGACGCGGTCAAATTTCACGCGTTTCGTTTAAAGACTATTGGCCCCGATCGCGTTCCATAGATATCAAACGCTCATTGGCTCTTCCCTGCTTCGTCACAGATTGTGACATGCCGTGTTTCAGTCGGTGACGGTTAGTACATTTGAAATGGAAAAGCGCACGCGCCTTCACAGAGCGAACCCGAAGCCGGATTAACATGTTCATGGATTATTAATTTAAATCTGCTCTGTACCTCATACAAAACTATTATAATACTGCCAGAGAGGACTGCGGCTGCAACACATCATCATGTTAACGACTTTTGGTACCGGTTTTGACATTTTCGCAATAAATAAATTATTGTGATTATACTTGTGTTACGCAGCAGCAAGGACGAAGCAGAGAGTGAATCCAATAGCAAGCACTTTAATAATACAAACAGGTAATCCAAATGACTCAGGACAGGAACACGGAACAGCTACCAGCAACATCAAAACAACGACCGACAAACACCAACTGAAGAACAAGGGTATAAATACACAGACAAACAAGCTTAACAAGATAACAAGGGGGCGTGGCTAATCAGAAACACCTGGGGAAACTAATCAACAGAACGGGGAACAGCAAAACATGTAAAGACAGAGAAACACATGACAGACAAGAACAAGGAACAAAACAAAACACCCACACCGTGACATAGCCCCCCCCCCTATGGGCGGCTCCCGACGCCCCTTGAGACAAAAAACAAAACAAAACAAAAAAACACTAAAGTTCAGGAGGGTGGTGAAGTGGAGGCGGTCTTGGGGAAGGGACGGAGGGCCAGGTTCGCACAGGCGACCAGGACGGAGATGACCACTTGGGCGGCCAGGGCATAGACGACCCCACGGGCGGCCACGGCGGTGAAGACCCCTCGGGCGGCCAAGGCGGTGAAGACCCCTCGGGCGGCCACGGCGGTGAAGACCCCTCGGGCGGCCACGGCGGTGAAGACCCCTCGGGCGGCCACGGCGGTGAAGACCCCTCGGACGGCCACGGCGGTGAAGACACTGGCTCGGGAACAGCAGACACCGGCTCGGGAACAGCAGACACACACATTGGCTCGGGAACAGCAGACACACACATTGGCTCGGGAACAGCAGACACACACATTGGCTCGGGAACAGCAGACACACACATTGGCTCGGGAACAGCAGACACACACATTGGCTCGGGAACAGCAGACACACACATTGGCTCGGGAACAGACAACACACTCACTGGCTCGGGAACAGACAACACACTCACTGGCTCGGGAACAGACAACACACACACTGGCTCGGGCTCGGGAACAGACAACACACTCACTGGCTCGGGAACAGACAACACACTCACTGGCTTGGGCTCGGGAACAGACAACACACACACTGGCTCGGGAACAGACAACACACTCACTGGCTCGGGAACAGACAACACACTCACTGGCTTGGGCTCGGGAACAGACAACACACACACTGGCTCGGGAACAGACAACACACTCACTGGCTCGGGAACAGACAACACACTCACTGGCTCGGGCTCGGGAACAGACAACACACTCACTGGCTCGGGCTCGGGAACAGACAACACACTCACTGGCTCGGGAACAGACAACACACTCACTGGCTCGGGAACAGACAACACACTCACTGGCTTGGGAACAGACAACACACACACTGGCTCGGGAACAGACAACACACTCACTGGCTCGGGAACAGACAACACACTCACTGGCTCGGGAACAGACAACACACACACTGGCTCGGGCTCGGGAACAGACAACACACTCACTGGCTTGGGCTCGGGAACAGACAACACACACACTGGCTCGGGAACAGACAACACACTCACTGGCTCGGGAACAGACAACACACACACTGGCTCGGGCTCGGGAACAGACAACACACTCACTGGCTCGGGAACAGACAACACACTCACTGGCTTGGGAACAGACAACACACTCACTGGCTCGGGAACAGACAACACACTCACTGGCTCGGGAACAGACAACACACACACTGGCTCGGGCTCGGGAACAGACAACACACTCACTGGCTCGGGAACAGACAACACACTCACTGGCTTGGGCTCGGGAACAGACAACACACACACTGGCTCGGGAACAGACAACACACTCACTGGCTCGGGAACAGACAACACACTCACTGGCTTGGGCTCGGGAACAGACAACACACACACTGGCTCGGGAACAGACAACACACTCACTGGCTCGGGAACAGACAACACACTCACTGGCTTGGGCTCGGGAACAGACAACACACACACTGGCTCGGGAACAGACAACACACTCACTGGCTTGGGAACAGACAACACACTCACTGGCTCGGGCTCGGGAACAGACAACACACACTCTGGCTCGGGAACAGGAACAGACTCTGGCTCGGGAACAGGAACAGACTCTGGCTCGGGAACAGGAACAGACTCTGGCTCGGGAACAGGAACAGACTCTGGCTCGGGAACAGGAACAGACTCTGGCTCGGGAACAGGAACAGACTCTGGCTCGGGAACAGGAACAGACTCTGGCTCGGGAACAGGAACAGACTCTGGCTCGGGAACAGGAACAGACTCTGGGCCGGCCATCTTGTCCGTAGACACTGGCTCGGAGGCGGCCATCTTGTCCGTAGACACTGGCTCGGAGGAAGTGACGTGAACAGTCTCTGGATCAGCAGAAGTGATGTGAACCGTCTCTGGTTCGGCCATCTTGTCCGTAGACACTGGCTCGGAGGAAGTGACGTGAACAGTCTCTGGATCAGCAGAAGTGACGTGAACAGTCTCTGGTTCGGCCATCTTGTCCGTAGACACGAGCTCGGAGGACGTGACGTGAACAGTCTCTGGATCGGCCATCTTGTCCGTAGACACTGGCTCGAAGGCGGCCATCTTGTCCGTAGACACTGGCTCGAAGGTGGCCATCTTGTCCGTAGACACTGGCTCGGAGGAAGTGACGTGAACAGTCTCTGGATCAGCAGAAGTGACGTGAACAGTCTCTGGTTCGGCCATCTTGTCCGTAGACACTGGCTCGGAGGAAGTGACGTGAACAGTCTCTGGATCAGCAGAAGTGACGTGAACAGTCTCTGGTTTGGCCATCTTGTCCGTAGACACTGGCTTGGAGGAAGTGACGTGAACAGTCTCTGGATCAGCAGAAGTGACGTGAACAGTCTCTGGTTCGGCCATCTTGTCCGTAGACACTGGCTCGGAGGAAGTGACGTGAACAGTCTCTGGATCAGCAGAAGTGATGTGAACAGTCTCTGGTTTGGCCATCTTGTCCGTAGACACTGGCTTGGAGGAAGTGACGTGAACAGTCTCTGGATCAGCAGAAGTGACGTGAACAGTCTCTGACTCGGCCATCTTGTCCGTAGACACTGGCTCGGAGGAAGTGACATGAACAGGCTCTGACTGGGCAGACGTGACGTGAACAGTCTCTCGCTGGGCAGACGTGACGTGAACAGTCTCTCGCTGGGCAGACGTGACGTGAACAGTCTCTCGCTGGGCAGACGTGACGTGAACAGTCTCTGGACCGGACGGGACCAGCGGCGAGGGCTCTGGGCTGACAGGAAGTACAGGAAGGACTTCCAGGCATTGCGGGACGCGGGAAGTCCTCCTCCTCCTCCGTCTCGGAGAGCGAGAGGGTGCTGGGCTGGACGGGACCAGCGGTGAGGGCGCTGGACTGGACGGGACCAGCGGTGAGGGCGCTGGGCTGGACGGGACCAGCAGTGAGGGCGCTGGGCTGGACGGGACCAGCGGTGAGGGCTCTGGGCTGGACGGGACCAGCGGTGAGGGCTCTGGGCTGGACGGGACCAGCGGTGAAGGCTCTGGACTGGACGGGACCAGCGGTGAGGGCTCTGGGCTGGACGGGACCAGCGGTGAGGGCTCTGGACTGGACGGGACCAGCGGTGAAGGCTCTGTGCTGGACGGGACCAGCGGTGAAGGCTCTGGGCTGGATGGGACCAGCGGTGAAGGGTCTGGCATGACGTGGCTGACGTGAAGCTCTGGGTGGACGTGGCTGATGTGAAGCTCTGGCTGGACGTGGCTGACGTGAAGCTCTGGCTGGACGTGGCTGACGTGAAGCTCTGGCTGGACGTGGCTGACGTGAAGCTCTGGCTGGACGTGGCTGACGTGAAGCTCTGGCTGGACGTGGCTGACGTGAAGCTCTGGCTGGACGTGGCTGACGTGAAGCTCTGGCTGGACGTGGCGGACGTGAAGCTCTGGCTGGACGTGGCTGACGTGAAGCTCTGGCTGGACGTGGCTGACGTGAAGCTCTGGCTGGACGCAGAGATCAGGCGATGACCTGGCGTACCGCGGAAGGAAGCTCTCCAGACATCGGCCGAGTGCCTCTCTCCAGTTCAGACCCGAGAGATCGGGGAGCTCCCTCGGATCGACCTCCTTAGCCCCTAGCCGGTAACACAGCTTAACCGCCTCGTCACCGAGAGAGCAGGAGGCAGCAAGAGGGGCAAACCCCCAGGTATACTGGAACAGATCGCAGCTATCCAGGGCCAAGGCCGCGATCTGACCGGCGAACTCCCGGCTCATGCTGGGAAGATCAGGTGAGATCTGTGCTGCTGGATTCATTGGGTCGGTCGTTCTGTTACGCAGCAGCAAGGACGAAGCAGAGAGTGAATCCAATAGCAAGCACTTTAATAATACAAACAGGTAATCCAAATGACTCAGGACAGGAACACGGAACAGCTACCAGCAACATCAAAACAACGACCGACAAACACCAACTGAAGAACAAGGGTATGAATACACAGACAAACAAGCTTAACAAGATAACAAGGGGGCGTGGCTAATCAGAAACACCTGGGGAAACTAATCAACA
The DNA here is from genome assembly GCA_026230005.1 of Gila orcuttii. Classification (NCBI taxonomy): domain Eukaryota; kingdom Metazoa; phylum Chordata; class Actinopteri; order Cypriniformes; family Leuciscidae; genus Gila; species Gila orcuttii. The sequence goes on from JAPDVR010000006.1 coordinate 51,055,189, forward strand.
GAACGGGGAACAGCAAAACATGTAAAGACAGAGAAACACATGACAGACAAGAACAAGGAACATAACAAAACACCCACACCGTGACAACTTGTCTGTCTGTTATTTTTTTCTTCATAATTGTAGTCTACGTAGTTTTAAGGAATGGTTATGGGTAGGATTAGTGGCTCAAAATATATTTTAATGCTATATTGTTAATAAAACTGCCATTTCTCTACACATTTCTGTCCATTACGTTTTATCCTTTTTATATTCTGTATAAAATGGGTATGTTTAGGTTTGGGAATAGGGTTAAGGGATCTTACATTTATCTATAAAATGGTAAAAGGAAAATTATACAGATATCTTTATGATATGGAATATACGTAAATAATGTTCTGTAGCTGTAAAATCATAATAATGTTACGTTTAAATGTTGCAGATATGTCCATATTATACGTTTCATTATCTATCCAAACGTACAAAAAAGTACGTTTTCTATCTTTGAAAATAACGTATTAATACCTACGTATTAACAATGAGACCTGTTTATTCTGAAACAGTACCAGTTAAATCAACAGCAATACTTGGGAAGAGACATGAACATGCTAGATAACTCGAATCATAATGAAAACACATTGTTCATCAGTGTTTCAAAAGACCAAGTCATCACTTTAGTTGAGGGGCCACACACATGATGAAGTCATTAAAAGATTATGCTTAGTTAATGATGAATGTATTTGAATGTTAACAGAATTCGTGTGCTATTTGCTGTGATTGGCCAATTTTGGGGTCTGTCCATTTACAGGCTATGAAGAAGACATGAACATGCTTGGAAACTCAGATCATAATTCAGAAAAACAGTTCTCACATTAATTGATATACTGTTCTAGCCTGTATGCATGCATGAGGTAATGTGGATTTTTGTATTAATAATTCGAAGAGTAGTCTTGCATGCATGAATTAATGCTTTTTTTATGCTTGAGTTCATGAATCATGATTTAATTGATGATTCATGTACCATATGTAGCTTTATCCACAATGGATAGTAAAGACACATTTTTTTTGTGACCAAAGAAAACATCATGATCATGCGTAATAAATCATAATTCATGATGATGTACTCATCTTAGTTAATGTTTTAATTAAGGTGTTGTTCATCCATGAAGTCATGAATAAAAAACGTTGAACTTGTGTTAGTTCCTGATGATTCATGAGATATTAATGCATGAATTAATGCCTAATTCATTCATGAATTTATACATGAATTCATGATAATTCATGTACCCTTACCGTAAAGTGTTACCTGGACTTGTAATGTGACGTGTTAACAAAGCAAGAACATTATAACTGTAACATTTTGAGGATATTTTGAGAATGTTGTTGAGATAACAGATTATACAATGTTCTCAATAAAACATTGGTACAATGTTCCATAATAACAGAGGAGGAACATTATCAAATCAACGTTCGTAAAATGTTTTGAGGATATTATTTAGTCCTGAGATGATAAAATGTTTTAAATAAAACAATCCTTTCAACTGACTTTTTAACAAAAGTAGAACATTTTGCATGAAACATTTTGAGGATTTTTTAGGGATGTTGTTATCTTTTATAAATCATTGGCACAATAACAAAGGAGGACATGTTTTGAGGACATTATTGGCCTGAGATGACTCAATCTCATAATATGATGTGTTAACAAAAGCTCATAACATTTTAAGGATATTTTAGGGAAGTTGTTTAGGTAACAGATTGTATAATTATTTTAACCTATAAAATATTGGCATAATGTTCCATAGTAAAAGAGGAACATTATCAAAACAGCAATGCATTCGTAAAGTGTTTTGAGGATATTACTCTGAACTGTGTGAACTGTTGAGCGAAATGTGTTTACAAGAGACGAGAAGCTGATTGGGGGCCACTGTGGATCGACGTTTAAAACCACCAATCACAGCGTGATTTTCCCATGACGTAAGAACATTTGAAATCGACAAACAGCGCAAAGAAAGTAACGTTTTTGTTGAAGAAATCGGCGCAAAATGTCAGTTGTCTTAATTTGCCTATTGACACATTGGCCCAAAACAACAGAACTCCTTGTCAACGGAAGAGCTCTTTCACAACTGTAAGTTTTTTGTGTGTGTATTTTTCAGTTTACATATAGCTTTCTCTTATCCTTGATATATCAATGTCTTTCAGTGTTAGATTTTACTTTCTTAGAATTGTATGACAGACGCATTAAATCTGAGTATATGTTACTTTTGAATAACAGCTAGATTTGTTTTAATCCAGACTCCAAACTGCCTGTTTGAAGATGAATATAACACAGATGACGCAAAGTCTTCATTTACAACAAAGGTAGTCTATAATATTGTGTTCTATGCATAGGAATATTCTATTTTTGCTACTTAAAAGTGTTAATCTTAATGTCTTTTGAAAGTAAAAGTTAATGATATTTCAGTAATTCATAAAGAGGTAATGGGAAAATTGGAAAGAGCATTCAGTCTAAAACGTTTTCAGTCTTTTGTGTTTCTAGCAAATGTTGTATGTGCTTGTAATATCGTTGTATGTTGACAGACCATGTTTTAAAATATTTCAGGTAATTACTCTGGGGCTGATGGTCAATGTAAAGGACACAATCTGGCAAACATAAACCTGCAGAGGTGAATGGATATGGGAGCTAAAGAGCCTTGTAACTGGTAGGTGGTTTTGTAACTTTTGTTGTAAATCTTCATAGAATTACCTTAATATTATAGTATAGATTATAGTAATCTTGTTCAAATGTTAGGAAATAATTATGTTGGTTTAAGAAAGCCAACATATTGTTAACCTATTTAAACTAAATATTATTATTATTCTGATTTCTGAGACAAAAATGTTCAACTCTGAACTCCTAGAGCTTTAGTGCTAAAAGCACCTAACACAGACCATAAAGGATCTCATCCAAAAGACATCCAAAAATGAGAATTAGCCCATGATTTACTCCCCTCAAGTCATCCTTGGTGTATATGACATTCTTCTTTCAGACGAATACAATCGGAGTTATATTAAAAAATGTTCTGGCTCTTCCAAGCTTTATAATGCCAGTGAATGGCCGTTTCTGTTTTAAGTCTACAAAAGCGCATCCATCCATGATAAAAGTAATCCACACGGCTCTGGCGGGGTTATAAAGGCCTTTTGAAGCAAAGTGATGCGTTTGTGTTAGAAAAATATCCATATTTAAAACTTTATTGACTAAAATAACTAACTTAGCATATATTTCTTTCTGCTTTTGAAGTAACTAAAACTTACAGCTTCACTAATAGCAAAGAGACGCTGCACTTACAGGTATGATTAATTCACTCTAGAAATTGTTCTATCGCCAATGCATTCCAATGCAGTGCTACTTTATCTGTATCTGATTTAAAACAAGCAGAAATCTGTAAGAAATGTAACGATCCATAGACAATATAACCGCTGTTAAATCAGAGCAATAGCCTTGTGGGCAGCGCTGTGACATGCTGGAGCTGTGCTCATGGCGAGTTCCAGTCCTGGTTCGAGGTTCAGGCTTCTCAAGCCAACATCAAAGTTTGTTCACATAATTTAGCCTCTAGTTGTGTTATTAACGTATATAATGGATTAAGGCGAGACACGGCAGGCAAAAACATTGGGTTTTGTTCACTGGTCAATTTTGAGATTTTGGGATATTTGTCTTCAATAACATGTCTTCTTTCAGACTTGTGGTGAAAAAAAGTCCGAAACACACATATTTAGGTCTTTATTTTACTACACTTTGTCTGTTTGTGTCTGAAGATTTCTCATAAATTCATCAAAAGTTGTCGTTATAAATCATCCCTCTGCTCCGCGATCGCGATCTGCACCCTGTCATCACACACACCGCTAGAAGGCTCTCTCTCTCCTGAACAATACTGCCGGATCCAAATATGGTCATTTCCTTTTTATCAGCAACCAATCGCGAAAGTAAAAGGGGGGATTTTACTCTAAATGCGCAATATCAGTGGCTGATGCTAAATCTTTAAAGCTTGTTTTCTCAAAATGACTGTTCTCTCATACTCCAAGTCCGAAATCTCCACTTCAGTAGCACCTATATACACCAAACTTTCCAGTCTTGTACCTAGTTATATTATGAAGACATTTACAGAGGGATTTGTAAATATATTATTCCTAGCCTGATTTATATAACATTTTATTCCAAAAAACATGTTGAAAATCATTTTTTTAAGGCTATTGGCAGTATATTCTGATTTACAGGATAACAAAAGTAGATATCCATAAATCCCTCTGTAATTTTTTTCCCATCTAATATGTGAACACAATGAAAAAATAATTTTGACCCTGGCTTTATCCAATACTCAGATTTCATTTTTTAAAATATATGCAAATTAGCGCATATTTAGTTAGATAATGTCTCATTTGCATATTTAAACATTAAATTACAGAAAACTTGTAATACATTTTTTTCTCATCTTAATGTAGGTAATCAACTGGCAAAGTTTCATGGTGATATCTGCTAGTTAAAAAAATTACCCTATTCACCTGTAGTGTCTCGCCTTAAGTATATGTTTTAAATTACAGAAACAAAAAAGATACTCATAAGGAATCCGTGTATCATTCGTTCAGTAGTTTTTTTTATTTTATACTGAAAGTAGAAAATTAGAAAACAGTTCCTTTTTTGTTTTTTCCCTTCTTTTTTTCCAAAAAAACACCCAGAAAATCAAGAATTCTGCTTGAGTTTTCGTTCTGAGGTAGAAAAATTAATAAACCGCTTGAATATTCCATTTCTACACATGGGCGGGAATGAAACACCCCTTTCCTCTGATTTGTCAGTCGAAGATCAAACTGTTCCGTCATCAGTTCTTCCTCAGCTCCGCACAGCAGAATAAGAGTCCTCCGCTGCTGCAGCTGATGTGCGGATTCTTAACTCGTTTATTGCAACTACATTTCATCTTTTTTTCATTAAACAACCAGACTAACGAATGGCTCGACAAAACCCGTACCGGGCAAGAGGCTAGACAGGGCTTTCTTCTGTATAGACCAGCAGTTCTCAAGTGCCAGTTGGTCCGTGAAATAATTTGCTATTTTATATTTTCCGGACTGTAAAGTCACGTTATTATCATGAAGCACGCTGTGATTTATTCCTAAGTGATTAGCCCTATATTATGCGTTTTACTTCAAATAATCTAAATGTTGAGGTGCGCTAAGAAAGGCTATTTAGATTTTTGTTCATTTTTGGTGTGCGCCAGAAAGATGTTCAAGGAGACCGAGACGCGCATCATGTGGTTTTCTTTATTTTTCAAAGTAAAAATTTAAATTTCAAAATAAAAATATATATTTTACTGTTTCGAATGACAGAGTATTAAATGACAGAGTATTAAGTTATTTCCCCTGCTGAAGAACAAGTCCACTTAATGGCGCCGCATCGCGTGCTTACACAACACTATCCGTTCACTTCTGGCATTGCTAGCTTGACATAGTAGCCTGTTCATTTTTAAAATAAAACACAGTCAACCAATCATATAAAAAGTTATTCTGCTTAATTTAATTGTCTGTTGTATACAATATTAAAGGTTGTGCCGTCAGTCACCACCTACTTGCTGTTATTCCAAACTAATTTCCCTTACTGTGAAGATGCTGATTTAAAAGGGATTTGACTAAAGTAGGAAACCTTCTTTACATTAATAACGCCGCTAGAAATTTTAACATCCAATTCCAAACGTTACATTGCAAGTATGGAAACGTTGGACCGAAAGAGAGATGCTCGAACCCAACGTCACTACAGTTTCGGTTTTGATAAGAGATGTCCCGATCCGATCCACAGCATCGGTATCGTGCCGATACTGGCCCAGAACGCTAGATCGGAGATCGGAGGGGAGAAAAAATATGATCCGATACCTATCCAACAATGCTTGAATATAGCATTTCCCTTGCTGCGACATCCAATTAAGCGGCGCATATTGGGCGGTTTTGCAATCTATTTTGCGGGCAAAAAATGGGTTTGGGCGGGTGGATAAACATTGGGCTGGTTTCGGATCAGTTCGGCGGGTTTTTGTAGCCGAAACACCGGCACTTCAGATCCTTCTTTCGGCGACCCTCTGTTCAGCAGGCAGTAGTCTATCTCACTCACTCACGCAAACACACACACACACACACACACGCATCTCTGGCTGACGTGCCCTCTAAACTCACAACAGACACTCCATCCCACTACCTTCGGTGTACTATAAACACGGTTTTGCAATCCGTCTCCTCAGTTTATAAACCGTAGGCTGTAAACTGTAGGCTACACAAGATTTTGACGCATATCAAAGCAAGTGTGTGTGCAGAGTGTGGAGCGCGCACTGTATGGACGAAGCGCGGGCACGAACACTTCCGGTTTCCTTTCAACAGTGGAAACAACTTAAAATACTAATTTCTGGTCATACAGAAAAGAACTTATTTATATATAACTTACGTCAATATTTATTTTTTTGCGCAACCTTTGGTGTGCATACAGTTCAAATTAAAATGTTGGTGTTCAACTTTGCGTTTTAAAAATACAACAACCGTTAATTTTTCGTTTTACGGGTTAAAAAGTATAAACGAATGGACGCAAAAGCACACGGATCAATGGGTAATTTTAAAGCTTTTTAATTTTAAATGATTAACTTTAAACCTGTTGGTAGCTTTATGTAGCCTACTGAAGTAGCCTGCCTGCCTGTATTTTGTCGTGTTTGAATAAAGGGTGGCAGTCTTTCATAATCAACTGTTGTTGTGGACTATATACACTGGAGAAGTATTTGTTCTCCATTTGAGTGAGATGTTTTTAGGTTGCTAATTGAGCAAAGTGCTTCCATATATTTTATTAGGCCTAGTATTAGTTCAAGAATAAAATAGAATAAAATAAAAATATCGGATTAATATCGGTATCGCAAATAGCCAAAGCTGCGGCATCGGTATCGGTATCGGAAGTGAAAAAGTGGTATCGGGACATCCCTAGTTTTGATTAAAATAAATTCGTTTAGGCTTGGCGTTTAAAATAGGCTAAATGTTGTTTGTAATAAAGGGGACATAGGCTATTTTTATAGGCTATGTATATTTTTATTGTACTTGGCTAACGTTACTTATTTTTCATTCTTGTTGTTTTCTGAATAGCATTAATTTAAGGATTTTAAATAGGCTAGTAAAGAGAAGTCAAATACACATAGCCTATATGTTATAAATAGTGTTTATAATGTTAATGTTGTATTTTATTTACCAGTCTTTTACACCATTTCTGAATAGACTAATAATAAAATGCAGTTTTTACAACGATGTGACGCGTGCGTGCGCCTGTTTCCCTCTCACGGTGCTGATCCACTTGTCCGACACGACTGTCGCGTGGTGTCGCAACGCCTCCCCCACATTTGTACGTTGATGGGCGTTCATCTGTTTACCGCTATGGGCGCGGTTTTGACCGAGCGGGAAATGTTGCGTATCAGAACAGAGGACCTGCGAGAGACTTCCCCCCGTCTCCATATGCTCTACTTCTATTGGATAGACGCGTCGCGTTCAACGGACTTCATTTGCATAAAGATGGGCATCGGCCAGCTTTTTGACGCGCAACAATTTTCAAGTGAAGTGTCGCACGGACAAGTGGATAAGCACCGTCGACATGACCCAGTGCGCCACGCGCATCCTTGAGATTTAAATTATAGGCTATTATTTTATTTGAATAAAACAGGCCTTACAGCCCTGTCTAGGCTCTTCCCCGGTACGAGTTGTGTCGAGCCATTCCTTAGTCTGGTTGTTTGATGAGAAAAATATGAATCCGCACGGACTCTTATTCTGCTGTGCGGAACTGAGGAAGAACTGATGATGGAACAGTTTGATCTTCGGCTGTGACAAATCAGAGGAAAGGGGCGTTTCATTCCCACCCACGTGTAGAAATGGAATATTCAAGCTGTTTATTAATTTTTCTACCTCAGAACGGAAAACGAAAAATCAAGCTGAATTCTTGATTTTCTGGGGGTTTTTTGGGAAAAAAAGAAGGGAAAAAAAAACGAAAAAGGAACTGTTTTCTAATTTTCTACTTTCAGTATTAAATAAAAAAAATGACTGAACGAATGATACACGGATTATAAGGTATCATATTTATACTTTCAATAAATTAGTCTTTACATAATTTCTGATTCTAATTAAGCTGGCTAATTTTGAAAGTTTTCAATGTCAATATTGCTTGTGATCTTAATATGTATGTATTTGTATTCTTTCTGTTTACCCTGTTGCATGATCTTCTTTTATAGGCTATGAGGAAAAACTCTACCATGCACACAGAGAATAGAGTTCAATGCTGCGAACTGGGAGAGCAGCTGGACAACTAGAAGAGAGAACAGTAGAACACATATTAATAAAGATAACTATATTATTCTTCTGCAAGAACCATGACAAGCAAAGACTGATGATGAGCGCTCTGAGCAAACACAGCAGTCAAGACGCATGATTGCACATTGGACTTTACTGAGTTCTTCATGTAATGTTGGGCATTTACTGTACGCAGAACTTCTAATAATTTATGTGGATGCCATTTATAAACCTGTTAGATTTTGATGTTTTAGTTTTGAGATTAATAAAATTGTATGTTTTAACAATGTTATAGCTAAGCATTTTTTTTGTTTAAGAGAACATTTTGGGAACAAAAAGAAAACTTCCCACTAAAAACTTTATAAGAATGTTAGGTGATGTAATGTTCTAAAAAATTTATGATTAAACCTTTTATAGAAGGTAATCACAAAACATTTTTATAGTGTTCTTAGAGAATGTTATGCCATCTTTTAAGAGAACATTCTGGGAACAAAAATAAAACTACCCGCTGAAAATGTTATAAGAACATTAGGGAATAATGTTCTAACAATGTTAACATTAAACATTTTTAGAATGTTTTTAGAGAATGTTATCCGATCTTTTAAGAACATTCTGGGAACAAAAAGAAAACTACCCGCTGAAAATGTTATAGGAACATTTGGGAATAATGTTCTAAAAATGTTAGCATCAAACATATTTAGAATGTTTTTAAAGAATGTTATTAGAACTTTTAAGAGAACATTCTGGGAACAAAAATAAAACTACCCGCTGAAAATGTTATAGGAACATTAGGGAATAATGTTCTAACAATGTTAGCATTAAACATATTTAGAATGTTTTTAAAGAATGTTATTAGAACTTTTAAGAGAACATTCTGGGAACAAAAAGAAAACTACCTGCTGAAAATGTTATAAGAACATTAGGGAATAATGTTCTAACAATGTTAGCATTAAACATATTTAGAATGTTTTTAAAGAATGTTATTAGAACTTTTAAGAGAACATTCTGGGAACAAAAATAAAACTACCCACTGAAAATGTTATAAGAACATTAGGGAATAATGTTCTAACAATATTAGCATTAAACATATTTAGAATGTTTTTAGAGAATGTTATCCTAGCTTTTAGGAGAACATTCTGGGAACCAAAATAAAACTACCCGCTGAAAACATTAGAACAAAAAATTTCTAGCTGGGTTAAGGGGGAAATATTGTCCCTTACTGAAAAAGGGTACGAAGATGTTAAAAGCCTCATGGGGTACAACTCTAAAAAGATTGAGAACCACTGGGACTGGGTTAAGGAATAGAACAATAAACATCAAAGCACAATACACATACCAAGGGCAGAAAGTAGGCCTAATATACAGAGGTCACTCACAAAGTTAGGTTAAAGATGCAAACAAAGAGGGATTCAAACAAATAGCATATCAATAACAATGTTTAATTTACAGACTGTGAGCTGAAGAGTAATATACAGTGTAGCAATGTTCAGGGAAGAAGGAGGCGGGAACCGGCGAACAATCAAATAATACTTTATTTAAAATAAAATAAACAAACCAAAATACCGCCAGCAGCCCCTCGCGGACGACTGCTGGCTACCGAAAATAAACATAACTGCCAGCAGCCCCTCGCGGACGACTGCTGGCTAAAATAAAATACAAAAACCAAACACAACTAAAATAGAGGCCTGTTCCTCTCTCGATCATCAACGTTGTCGCTCCTCCTTTATGCTTCCGCTCCTCCGAGAGAGATGCGAGACCGGTGTGCTTCACAGGTGCTACTCATTAACAATCGCACCACCGGCCTCGCGCCATTCTCTCACGTCCCTCGGCTGTCCTTCGCCACATACCCCCATCGCCCCTCACAGGCCGGGGGGTACCCACGAGCCTGTGCCTACTCCCCCCCGGTGGCAGCGATCTCTGGGGGGTATGGGCCGACAAGCCGAGGGAAACGGAGACGGAAGCATGAGGAGCGACAGATCCAGAGAGGGGAGAAAAAAAAAAAAAAAAAAAACTTGGTCCGGTTCCCACAATGCGCTGCCATCTGGTCCTCCACCAGCTGGGCGATCTCCTCCGCGGTGCCTGGCGGTGACGCTGGGTAGCCCTCGGTGGACGGCTCGACACTCCTCCGCCGCCCGGTGGACGGCGACGGCTCTAGGGCAGACGGTAGGAGTCCCCCGCTCCCTGCTCCTCCCCTTTTCTTGGTGGATGGCAGCAGGCTCCGGCCCACGGCGAGCGACGGCGACTCCCCCACTCCCTCCCGGACGGCAGCCGCCCCTCCAACTCCCAGGCGGCCGGCAGCGAGCTCGACCGTCCCCCCAGCAACTCACTCCAGCGCACCGCCTCGAGTGTCCATGGCCGCTCCTCCCCCGCTCCCTGCTCCTCCCTTACCCGGCGGATGGCAGCAGGCTCCGGCCCACTGCGAGCGGCGGCGACTTGCGCACCATGCTCGATGGCACCGCGGATGCCCCACAGCGGCGAGGACTCTCTGACAGCGCGTTCCTCCCTCTTCCCGGGTTTCGGCACCAGTGTAGCAATGTTCAGGGAAGAAGGAGGCGGGAACCGGCGAAGAATCATATAATACTTTAATTAAAATAAAATAAACAAACCAAAATACCGGTGTGCCTCACAGGTGCTGCTAATTAGCAATCGCACCACCGGCCTCGCGCCGTTCTCTTACGTCCCTCGGCCGTCCTTCGCCACATACAGAATCAGATCAAATATGTGTTTTTGAAGGAGAGAAGGGTGGATGTTGGACGGATGTCTTGAGGAAGAGCATTCCACAACCGCGAAGCCACTACAATAAAAGACTCCCATGTTACCAGACTATTGAAACCGACAGAATATGACACAGCCCCACCTCAGATATTTTTCACCAGCCGCCACTGGTGGGAAATGAGAAAACGTGGTTAAAGTAACGTTAACTATAGAAAAGCATTAAGCAAAGCTAAAGTTACATTTTCGATGGTGCATCTAACGTGACGTCTCAGTTAACTTACTAACTTAATACGACTTAACTTACTAAATTAACTTTATACAATTAACAATACAACCAACGTCAACTGTTCATTCAAATTTGCGCGCTCAAACCTAGACGCGAGTCTGCTCCAGCTAGTTACACAAACATGACAACAGAACCTACAACTAACGCTAATTAAGTTCATACTTTTAAATAATTTTTTATTAAACTTTTTAATAAAACAATGCACTATCATATAAAAATAGTCATCAAATTGACAAAGTTTGACATTTAAACACCGCCGAATCCATTGAATAAGACCACGGAGGAGATGAGAGAGCTCAGATGGCGCAGTTGCAGCGCGGAAAAGACGGAATTCACAGTAGTTCCCTTTCGTAGTCACTCCGAGTTACGTCGGATGACGGAGAATGGGGGTTTCACCTAGAAAGCCTATCGACTTCGAGTATTACAAAACGAGCCTATGGCAATGAAATGCCATGGGTCTGCGGAATTTGCATAGCGTATCTCCGCCCCACCGCGTGGGTATAAAAGGAGAGACGCCGGCAAAGGCAGATCATGTTTTCGTTTCGGAGCCAAGAGTATCTCTTCACTCCACAGCTATTTCTGACTTCGCTCTACGAGACGAGCCACTCTCCGGTGTTGGTATGACGGCGATCTGCAGCGAATTCACATTGCCTGCTGGTCTGTGCAGTGATCTGCCAGTGAGTGTGTTTCTCCCTGCTCGCTTCAACATCGCGGAGTTTCTCTCCTTTCACAAAAAGAGCTTGCACGCGGCACGTCTTTTTAAAGACGGCTCGCCCGTGCATTTTAAAAAAAAAAAAAACAGAATGGTTGCGGCAGCTTGGTATCAGACTCTGATGGGCACGAGCGTTGTCTGGTATGTTTGGGCTTGATCATACTAGAGCAGCGCTCGTGGATGACTCATGTTCTCTCTGTGGGAACATGACCATCGCGTCATTAAGGTCGAGACTCGGTGAACTCGCAAGAGTGAGAGTCCCCTCATCCACCACCCGATCTTCGGCTGGTGGCCAGGGTGACCGGAGGGTGTTGGTCTGGAACAAGGCGCCGACTCCGTGTCCACGCCCCAGCCCCCCCTCCTCAATGACGGTGCCTGCTAGTGAACAGGTGATTCCCACGGGTCTACCTTCTGGTGGCCCGTGTGTTTCATTTGAAGCTACAGAGGATGATACTATGTTTGTAGCAGCTTCACTAGGTGGGTTTGATTCTCTGGAAATGACCACTCGTCACAGCCGCCACCTCCTGGTGTGCATACGGCTGTGCTTGAGTCCGATCCAGAGATGACGGCCATGCTTTCCTGGGACGATTGGTTTTGGGTAAGGCCGCCGACACGTCCACGGCAAACCCCAATACCTTCCCTCCCGGACGTGCATGATGAGATCTTGAAGTCCTAGAAGACCCCCTGGTCTTCTCGGGACCGCTCGCTGATCTCATCCGCCTTTCCTCCCCTCGATGGGGCTGCTGCCATGGGTACACTGGGGTTCCCCCGGCTGAACGCTCTGTTGCGATGCTATATGTCCTCAGAGTGCTTCTTCTCCGCGCAATCCTAAGCACCCGTCCGTGGCCTGTAGTTTTTCGTCTACACTTGTGGCGAGATCCTATAGCGCCACTGGCAGCCGCCTCCCTGCTGCCATGGTCATTCTGCTGGTCTACCTGACCCAGATGCTCATGGTCCTGCACGAGGGCGGGACTGACCCAGGGCTCTTCACTGAGCTGCGTGCCGCCACTGACCTCGCTCCCCGAGCGACGAAAGTGGCCGTACGCTCCCTGGGTCAGGTGATGCTCACCATTCTGTGGCTGAACCTGTCTGATGTGCTGGATGTCGCGCGGCCGACATTCTGTCCGACATTCCCATATCTCAGGTCTGCCTCTTCGGCGGCGCGGTTGAGGACTTTGCCCAACAGCTCTCAACCGCCCATGTGCAGACTGACGTTGATTCTGTCCCGACGGCCCTGCCGTCCGCTCAGATCCCTCGGTCTGCCCACCGCCGAAGGCGCCCTCCCTCGGCTCCCTCCCCGCCCGTTAATGGGCCGGCTCTGGAAGCCGCGGGCGGACGCCACAGCCCGCTCCAGCCCCGCCCCCCGCTACATGCCAGGTTAAGCGGCGCTCTTGAGACGGGCTCCTCAGAGATGGGACTCGGTTCTTTCCAGGAGTGGGTAGCAGGACCACTCCTTTCCCCGGTGGAGAATCTTTTGTTCTCTAGAAGGAACCGATACTCCCATCACTGAGCACACAGAGTCGGGTGACAGTACGCGACGCCTCTGTGCCTCGCTGCTCTCATCCCCCTCTGTCACAGAGTTCTCGGACCGCAGTGTGCGCCGCCCCCGGGCCTCGCCACTCCCGTCCCCCTCTGTTCCAGAGGGTGCAGACGACAGTGCGTGCCGTCTTCGGACCACACCGCTCTCGTCCCCCTCTGTCGCCAGCCCCCTGGCAGAGCAGACCCCCGTGGAACGCTGGTCCTTCCCTGGTCTCCTCTGTCAGGGCGCGGAGTCTGACCACGCCCCCGCACCGGGCCGCTATGCCACCCTCGCCTGGGCTGGTCACTCCGCCTCGCTGCCCCTCCGGGGGGACGTCTGACGTTCGCATGACCCCGCTGGTTCAGTTTCTGGCAGCTTGATTAGAGCTCCCCAACCTGTCCCGCTGGGTTGCCCGAACGATCAGGCGCGGCTATGCGATTCAGTTCGCTCGGTCTCCTCCCAGCTTCAGGGGAGTCCGCTTCACTATGGTCGGTGGCAATGCCCCCATCATGCGAGCGGAGGTTGCCACCCTGCTGGCGACGTGTGCAATTGAGACTGTCCCTCCAGCCGAGATGAGGTCGGGGTTTTACAGCCCGTACTTCATCGTCCCCAAGAAAACCGGTGGGTTACGCCGATCCTGGACCTGCGTGTCCTGAACCGCTCCCTTCTCAGGCTGCCGTTCAGGATGCTCACGGCCAAACGCATTTTCGAGTGTGTGCGGCCGCAGGATTGGTTTGCAGCGTTAGACCTGAAGGACGCCTACTTTCATGTCTCCTTTTCACCTCGACACAGACCGTTTCTCCGGTTTGCTTTCGAGGGGCAGGCATATCAGTACGCGGTTCTCCCATTCGGGTTGGCTCTGTCTCCTCGCGTCTTTACTAAGGTCGTCGAGGCAGCCCTTGTTCCCCTACGCGAACACGGGGTTCGCATCCTGAATTATCTCGACGACTGGCTGATTCTAGCCCACTCTTGAGCTCAGGTTTGCGAACACAGAGACCTTGTGCTCCGGCACCTAGCCCGTCTGGGCCTTCGGGTCAACTGGGAGAAGAGCAAACTCAGCCCCGTGCAGAGGATCTCTTTTCTCGGTATGGAGATCGACTCGGTCGCCATGTCCGCGCAGCTTACGAGCGAGCGCGCACACTCACTGCTGACTTGTCTTCGTCAGTTCGAGGGCAAGAGTGCGGTCCCACTGAAATTATTTCAGAGGCTCCTGGGGCATATGGCATCTGCAGCCGCGGCAACGCCGCTCGGATTGCTTCATATGAGACCGCTTCAGCTGTGGCTTCGCGATCGAGTCCCGAGGTGGGCATGGCATCACGGCACGCTCCGAGTCCCAGTGACTCCGACCTGCCGTCAGTTCTTCACCCCGTGGAGGAACCTCAGTTTTCTACGGGCCGGAGTTCCCCTAGAACGAGTTTCCAGGCATGTTGTCGTCTTCACAGATGCCTCTTCCACGGGCTGGGGTGCCATGTGCAACGGACATGCTGCCGCGGGCTCCTGGACAGGACCCCAGCGTCTTCTGCATGTCAATTGCCTCGAGTTGCTGGCTGTACGCCTTGCCCTGCACCTTTTCCACACGTTGCTCAAGGGTTAACACGTACTAGTCCGTTCAGACAATACCGCAACAGTAGCGTACATCAACCGCCAAGGTGGTCTACGCTCCCGCCGTATGTCGCAACTCGCTCGCCACCTCCTCTTCTGGAGTCAGAAGCACCTGAGGTCCCTTCGTGCTATCTACATTCCGGGCGATCGGAACCTTGCAGCCGACGAGCTGTCTCGGTTCCGTCCTATCCCCGGCGAATGGCGACTCCATCCCCAGTCGGTCCAGCTGATTTGGGACCAGTTCGGGGACGCACAGATAGACCTGTTTGCCTCCCACGACTCATCCCATTGCGCCCTGTATTACTCCCTGTCCGAGGGCACGCTCGGCACGGATGCACTGGCGCACAGCTGGCCGCGGGGCCTACGCAAATATGCGTTTCCCCCAGTGAGCCTTCTCGCACGGATTCTGTGCAAGATCAAGGAGGACGAGGAGCAGGTCACTTTGGTTGCGCCGTACTGGCCCACCAGGACCTGGTTCTCCGAACTAGTACTCCTCGCGACAGCACCTCCTTGGCCAATTCCTCTGAGAGAGGACCTCCTCTCTCAGAGACGGGGCACCCTTTGGCACCCTCGTCCCGATCTCTGGAGGCTCCACGTGTGGCTCCTGGACGGGACGAGGCAGGTTTGAGTACCCTGCCACCTGCGGTGGCGGCTACCATCACTTCCGCTAGAGCTTCGTCCACGAGACATCTCTATGCGTTGAAGTGGAACCTCTTCGTCAACTGGTGCTCTTCTCGCCGAGAAGACCCCAGGAGATGCTTGATTAGTGTCGTGCTTTCCTTCCTGCAAGACGGGCTGGAGCGAAGGCTGTCTCCCTCCACCCTGAAGGTGTATGTGGCCGCTATCGCTGCATATCACGAAGCAGTTGATGGTAAGTCTCTGGGAAGGCACGACCTGATCATCAGGTTCCTGAGAGGAGCGAGGAGACTGAATCCTCCTCGCCCTCCTCTCGTTCCCTATTGGGACCTCTCAATGGTGTTAAATGCCCTGCAGAGGGCTCCCTTTGAGCCTCTGCAATCAGTGGATCTTAAGTTCCTGTCTTTGAAGACAGCGCTCCTGGTTGCACTGGCCTCCATTAAGAGGGTAGGGGACCTGAACGCATTCTCCATTGACGAAGCGTGCCTGGAATTCGGGCCGGTTTACTCTCACGTGATCCTGAGACCCCGGCCTGGATATGTGCCCAAGGTTCCTACTACTCGCTTCCGGGACCAGGTGGTGAACCTGCAAGCGCGGCCCCTGGAGGAGGCAGACCCAGCCTTGGCACTGCTCTGTCCAGTATGCGCTCTCCGCGCTTACGTAGACAGGACGCGGTGTTTCAGGACCTCAGACCAGCTCTTTGTCTGTTATGGTGGGAAGCTGAAAGGAAAGGCTCTCTCAAAGCAGAGGTTGTCTCACTGGTTAGTGGACGCCATTGCTTTGGCTTACCAACAGCAAGGCCGACCGTGCCCCCTTGGTGTGACAGCCCACTCCACCCGGAGTGTGGCTTCCTCTTGGGCTCTAGCGCTTGGCGCCTCGCTGGCAGACATCTGTAGAGCTGCAGGCTGGGCGACACCTAACACATTCGACAGATTCTATAATCTCCGAGTGGAGCCAGTGTCCTCTCATGTACTCGCTTCAACCAGCTAGTATCGGACCCGCTCAGGTGTCTTCGCTTGCTCGCCATTCCACTCCACGGACTGGATACGTGCGATTATTCTCCTCAGGTGAGCCTTCCCTTCTGAAGCCCTGAGTTCCTCCAGCACTGTTGACGCTGGCGCCAGTGTCTATTGCCTGTGCGTCGGCTAGGTGCCTCCGTGTGCATGGTTCCTCCCCTGAGTAACCCCCACATGTGTATGTCCACTGTAAGCCTCTTTGAGCATGTGTCTTTCCCTCGGCAAGCCACCTTGCCACCCCTGGAGTTGAAAGTTGCCACCCCACGGGCTGGTTACTCCAGTGTTCCTCCATATGAAGCCTTCCGGCCATATGTGTATTTCTAAGTCCTCCCTACGGGTAGGCATGCTGCGGCATATCTCCTCTGAGATATGCTTCCCAGTGTACCTTGGTATTCCTGTGTTAAGTAGGACTCCTTCGTCCGTGCCAGTATCACGACAGGGGGATCAGACTTTCGCAGGGCACTGGAAGACAGCTGTGAAGGTGGCGTGATTATACGGGAACCCCCATTCTCCGTCATCCGACGTAACTCGGAGTGACTACGAAAGGGAACGTCTCGGTTACGAATGTAACCCTCGTTCCCTGAGTAGGGAACGGAGACGTTACGTCTCCCGGCCACTTCCGCTGTACCGCTGGGCAGACGCCTGAGTTCAGTCTCGGCTCCTCAGCGAAGACATGATCTGCCTTTGCCGGCGTCTCTCCTTTTATACCCACGCGGTGGGGCGGAGATACGCTATGCAAATTCCACAGACCCATGGCATTTTATTGCCATAGGCTCGTTTTGTAATACTCGAAGTCGATAGGCTTTCTAGGCGAAACCCCCATTCTCCGTCATCCGACGTAACGTCTCCGTTCCCTACTCAGGGAACGAGGGTTACATACGTAACCGAGACGTTTCTTGTAATAGCTCCGCATTTTTTTCCACAGTAAAAGTCTAAATATTATATATTATTATTATTATTATATATTATATAAGTATTATATTGTTAAATATCACATTTAAAGCATGTGGAAATAATGTAATTTAGCTACTGTGAAATGTTACAGTTAGCCTATTTCTTGCGAAATCCTGGAAATATTTTACAGTGTACCTTACCTATCATGCAGAAATTCTTGGCTCTCCTTCTCAAGACGAAACGTTGTTTTTTATTGGAATCTTTGGAATATTCGCCCTCAATAAGATATTTCCTCAATTCTGTATACTTGGCAAAATCCATAATGCAAAGATAGCATCGAAACTTATACCTATAATAAAAGCAATCATTCAGTTTGATGCGCACAACGTTCTCATTGGATGTTGGAAATCGTCCATGTGATCTGCGTGCACGATAAGGTAAACCGTTAGATCATTCGAGAAAAAAAGTGAACAAATATACATACACAGCACTTTTTTAAAATGCATTTATTTATTCCATATTTTGACTACATTTAATTTAAATTATTATGTGACAAGCAAATATGTAAGGGATAATGTATAGTGAGGCGGTTGTCATAGCGAATACAACCCCGACAGGCTGATTTAATGCTTAAATTACAGCTTTGATCACAGGAATAAATTACACTTTAAAATATATTAAAATAGACATTTTAAATTGTCATAATATTTAACAATGCTGTTTTTTTTATTATATTTTGTATCAAATTAATGCAGCCTTGGTGAGCAGAAGAGACTTCTTTTAAAAACATTTTGACTGGTAAATATAAAAATGCTTACCAAGGCTGCATTTATTTGAGTAAAAATACAGTAAAAACGGTAATATTGTGAAATATTGATTTCTACTGTATGAAGCTGAGGAGTTCAGACTTTACCAGAGTGAATTTGGAGGATATCACATTAATTCTGGGTTAAATAGAGGAGGGTAACAGAATTTGGTGACCTTTAAAATAGCCTTATCATATTTGGTGACCCTATACTGTATGTCTGTAACTGTACATGTCAGTCCAAAATGATTTCTACTGTATGAAGCTGAGGAGTTCAGACATCACCAGAGTGAATTTGGAGGATGTCACATTCATTCTGGGTTAAATAGAGGAGGGTAACAGAATTCGGTGACCTTTAAAATAGCCTTATCATATTTGGTGACCCTATACTGTATGTCTGTAACTGTACATGTCAGTCCAAAATGATTTCCACTGTATGAAGCTGAGGAGTTCAGACATCACCAGAGTGAATTTGGAGGATATCACGTTCATTCTGGGTTAAATAGAGGAGGGTAACAGAATTCGGTGACCTTTAAAATAGCCTTATCATATTTGGTGACCCTATACTGTATGTCTGTAACTGTTCATGTCAGTCCAAAATGATTTCTACTGTACGAAGCTGAGGAGTTCAGCGGGAACCGATGCTTCTTCGTGGCAAGTTATGTTTGACTAAACATCACAAAAAAAGCTCATTTACACATTCTGGGTGAAATAGAGGTGGGTAAAATAATTAATTCACTTTTAATACAGTTTCTTTACAGCCATTCTGAGTGGAATTATTGTAATTATTGCATAATAATGTACAAAAAACAATATACTGTCATTGTATTAGCCTTATGTTAGTTATTCGATAAATAAATATTACTCTGAATTGCAAAACAAACTTGAGAAAAAAAACTTTCCTAAAAGCGCGCTCTCGTTAAACGTGCACGGTCGCCAGGGTCGTTATCAATTCACAATTCCAATTCTCGTAGCATCAAACATTTGGACTTTTTTTTTACCATTCCTAGGTTATGAATAGGATATCTTATCAACAAATATCAACAATTTTTTTTTTTTTACTAGTTAAAATGTTAATTCTTAATATCAGGAATTAAATTTCTAGTAACAATGGCAAGTTTTTATATCAATTTCCACTAGTAAAAATGTCAATTTTTGATATCAACAATGATGTCATCACTATCAGAAATGCAAATTCCTGATATATAAAAAAATGTATACAGGTCCTTCTCAAAAAATTAGGATATTGTGATAAAGTTCATTATTTTCCATAATGTAATGATAAAAATTAAACTTTCATATATTTTAGATTCATTGCACACCAACTGAAATATTTCAGGTCTTTTATTGTTTTAATACTGATGATTTTGGCATACAGCTCATGAAACCCCAAAATTCCTATCTCAAAAAATTAGCATATCATGAAAAGGGTCTCTAAACGAGCTATTAACCTAATCATCTGAATCAACTAATTAACTCTAAACACCTGCAAAAGATTCCTGAGGCTTTTAAAAACTCCCAGCCTGTTTCATTACTCAAAACCGCAATCATGGGTAAGACTGCCGACCTGACTGCTGTCCAGAAGGCCATCATTGACACCCTCAAGCAAGAGGGTAAGAAACAGAAAGAAATTGCGGCGTGGCATGGAGGCAATCAGCCTGTGGCACTGCTGAGGTGTTATGGAGGCCCAGGATGCTTCGATAGCGGCCTTTAGCTCCTCCAGAGTGTTGGGTCTTGCGTCTCTCAACTTTCTCTTCACAATATCCCACAGATTCTCTATGGGTTCAGGTCAGGAGAGTTGGCAGGCCAATTGAGCACAGTAATACCATGGTCAGTAAACCATTTACCAGTGGTTTTGGCACTGTGAGCAGGTGCCAGGTCGTGCTGAAAAATGAAATCTTCATCTCCATAAAGCTTTTCAGCAGATGGAAGCATGAAGTGCTCCAAAATCTCCTGATAGCTAGCTGCATTGACCCTGCCCCTTGATAAAACACAGTGGACCAACACCAGCAGCTGACATGGCACCCCAGACCATCACTGACTGTGGGTACTTGACACTGGACTTCAGGCATTTTGGCATTTCCTTCTCCCCAGTCTTCCTCCAGACTCTGGCACCTTGATTTCCGAATGACATCCAAAACTGAGCAACAGTCCAGTGCTGCTTCTCTGTAGCCCAGGTCAGGCGCTTCTGCCGCTGTTTCTGGTTCAAATGTGGCTTGACCTGGGGAATGCGGCACCTGTAGCCCATTTCCTGCACACGCCTGTGCACGGTGGCTCTGGATGTTTCTACTCCAGACTCAGTCCACTGCTTCCGCAGGTCCCCCAAGGTCTGGAATCGGTCCTTCTCCACAATCTTCCTCAGGGTCCGGTCACCTCTTCTCGTTGTGCAGCGTTTTTTGCCACACTTTTTCCTTCCCGCAGACTTCCCACTGAGGTGCCTTGATACAGCACTCTGGGAACAGCCTATTTGTTCAGAAATTTCTTTCTGTGTCTTACCCTCTTGCTTGAGGGTGTCAATGATGGCCTTCTGGACAGCAGTCAGGTCGTCAGTCTTACCCATGATTGCGGTTTTGAGTAATGAAACAGGCTGGGAGTTTTTAAAAGCCTCAGGAATCTTTTGCAGGTGTTTAGAGTTAATTAGTTGATTCAGATGATTAGGTTAATAGCTCGTTTAGAGACCCTTTTCATGATATGCTAATTTTTTGAGATAGGAATTTTGGGTTTTCATGAGCTGTATGCCAAAATCATCAGTATTCAGTGTTCCAGTGTCAAGTACCCACAGTCAGTGATGGTCTGGGGTGCCATGTCAGCTGCTGGTGTTGGTCCACTGTGTTTTATCAAGGGCAGGGTCAATGCAGCTAGCTATCAGGAGATTTTGGAGCACTTCATGCTTCCATCTGCTGAAAAGCTTTATGGAGATGAAGATTTCATTTTTCAGCACGACCTGGCACCTGCTCACAGTGCCAAAACCACTGGTAAATGGTTTACTGGCCATTTACTTATGGTTTACTGACCATGGTATTACTGTGCTCAATTGGCCTGCCAACTCTCCTGACCTGAACTCCATAGAGAATCTGTGGGATATTGTGAAGAGAAAGTTGAGAGACGCAAGACCCAACACTCTGGATGAGCTTAAGGCTGCTATCGAAGCATCCTGGGCCTCCATAACACCTCAGCAGTGCCACAGGCTGATTGCCTCCATGCCACGCCGCATTGAAGCAGTCATTTCTGCAAAAGGATTCCCGACCAAGTATTGAGTGCATAACAGAACATAATTATTTGAAGGTTGACTTTTTTTGTATTAAAAACACTTCTTTTATTGGTCGGATGAAATATGCAAATTATTTGAGATAGGAATTTTGGGTTTTCATGAGCTGTATGCCAAAATCATCAGTATTAAAACAATAAAAGACCTGAAATATTTCAGTTGGTGTGCAATGAATCTAAAATATATGAAAGTTTAATTTTTATCATTACATTATGGAAAATAATTAACTTTATCACAATATGCTAATTTTTTTAGAAGGATTTTTTAGATGAATTTGTATATCAGAACGGCTGTGATTCGGACGTTGGTAATCACATCGTGCTGATATACAGCCATATCGCACGGCTAAGATATTGCATTTAAACAGTTTGACGGCTTATTAGAAACCTAAACAAACAGCACATGCAGAGACTGAGTTTGCTCAGAGCAGCATTTACTGTGAACGGAGCTGAGATACTTTTAACATGTAATCTGCATGCATGTAAATAGCCGTGCTTCTCTGTGAAAAAAAAATATAAAACAAAAAATATTTATTTTACTAAATTGCAGCCTTTGTGTTTTCACAATAGCACTATGCTATATTATGATTTTAAATGGTTTTAATTAAATTGCGTAGCCTTGGAAAATGGTGTAATAATGCGGTTCACGGATTCTTGTCTGTGGAATGAGTCTGGTATTTTGCCGGTTACTTGCCGGATTTTTTAAAATAGTACGCGACAGTTTATTGTAAGAAATTCTGAATCACATTCTGTGTTTTGGGTCAAATTACGTTTCTTTTTGTATATTTGGGTAATTGAATGCAATATTTTGTTTAAGGGTTTATCATTGTAAATCAGTTTGGTCAAGGTGAAATAGACAGACATGGGTTTTTGAGTTTACTTTATTTACACATTGTGTGAAACTTCATCAAATTGAATTTAAGCTGTCAAACTGTTGAATCCTTGGTCCTAGAAGAAACAGAAAAGTTTACAATTGTTTTGATTTATTAAATGTTAATTAATTGTTCATATCTGTGATTCATCTAATTGAAACAAACTACAAAGAGAACTATTTCTTTTATCAACATAATCTTCTATCTGAATCAGAACAAAATTGTGCCGAGTTGTACACTTGAGTGTTTTGTTTTTCACTTTTTTTCTTAACTCACTTGTTGAATCATTTCTTCTCTTCAATAGACATTCCTTTCTTCTGATTCAGTTAGCCCATACTGAAGAACATTATTACTTTGTGCGCTACATGCTAAACCTGGTACATGTACTGATTTCATCGAGCCGGGCAACTTTGTTATTTACAGTCATTAGTTCCGACCAACAGCTATTTTGGTTTGAATGTGCTTTTTTTTTATTTTATTTTTTTTATCAGTATCTGGAGTTTAAGTACTCCTCTTAGCAGATTCATGCAATCGCCACCAATCTCTGTCATGACATGAAATTCCTCTAAATTTAAATAATCACATGGATATGGGTATTATGGTTCACGGTCATAGTGCCACCATCTGCTACAGGAAATGTGCCGTATTGTTTGTCTTTCTTCAGAAAAATATTAACAAAATCAAAAATTTAAACTGGGGAAGTTTCTCAAATTTGGTTGATTTGACATGGAATCACCCTATTGCAATTTAAAGGGATAGTTCACCCAAAAATGAAAATTCTGTCAGTATTTACTCACCCTCATGTAGTTCCAACCCTGTAAGACCTTCGTTCATCTTCGGAACACGAATTAAGATATTTTTGATGAAATCTGAGAGCTGGATCACTCCTCCATACTCCTCCATAGGCTTCAAAAGGATTGAAACTTGCCGCCTCGAAAAGTTATTAAAGACATCGTTAAAATAGTCCAAGTGACTACAGTGGCTCAATCTTAAGTTTATCAAGCGACGAGAATAGTTTTTGTGCGCAAAAACAAACAAAAATAATGACTTTATTTCAACTATTCTTTTCCTTCTCTGTTGGCCTCTAGTCAGTTAACTTAGTGTAATAGCGTAGAGCTTCTGTTGTTGTACGTCACACGCATCACACACATGACCAGCGTCGGCCACACTTTATATAGGAATAAAGTCAGAAGGCTGGCATGGGCTTAATTGGTACTTTTGGCACCATTTAAGCCCGCGTGTGTTCCAAATAAGCCCGCATCATCATTTATTTACAAAATATAAAAAAAATTATTGATTTTAAAGAAGTAAAACATCAATATAGGTGATTCAGTGATTCAGTGATAGGGAAGTATTAAAAAAATTCCTTTTGCTAATGTTTGAATAGAGCCCTGGGTGGGATGGGTAGGTGTTAGTGGCCGGTGATCTGGAGCCTAAAGTCGGCTTGACTGGAGTTGTAGCTGGAGTCAAGCTGGAAGTTTGAGCGGGTGTATCTCGGAAGCCAAGCCGAGTTAGGGCTCCATACTCTGGGCTTAGGATGGGCCTCCTAGTGGGCCCCAGACACAGGGAGTCTGGAGCCTTAAGTCGGCTTGTTCTTTATCAGAAGTTATCCATTACTCCAGTCTAATATATATATATATATATATTGGAGTACTGGAGTAATGGATAACTTCTAATAAAGAACAGAAATTACATAACAATCAATCTCAGTTGCAAACATAATATCACTTTTCTCCTTACTTTTAAAAAGACATTTAGTAAGAAATGGAAAGAAATACAAATAAGTACTCTGGTTGAATTTACCACGTAGCTTACACCATTTATAGAGGCAGACAAGATCATTTTTACAGGAGTATATATTTTCACTGTTAAATGAAAAATGCTGCCCAATTCACAGGCTCATAATTCCCGTACAACTGTTCCTTTAAGGAATACGGCGAAAAGCACCAAGGGGGAGGGGTTAACAACCATCCAAATTTTTTAAGGTGGAACGAATAGTTAGACGAATAAGAAGCTGGCGAAAAAGGAGCTGGAGTCAGCCTCGTCAAACAAGGGTGTTTTTTAAACATTGTAAACTACACAATCTGTTTAAACAATGATTCATTACTATTGTACTCATGTTATTAAACACACAAGTAGTCCTATATAGTAGTGTTAAAAGACAATCAGATGTCTACATTATATAAGTAGATGGAAGTTTTAAAAGAGACTTGACTACAGTGGATTGATGGTGATGAGATTCACACTAGTAAAGTTTTTGCAGTTGTAAGTGCTTGTGATGCTGTTGCAAGACCAATGCTAAAAGACAGCACACAGTTTAATGGCAAGTATGGATGTGACTGGTGTCGTATTTCATTTGTTAAAAGAAAATCAGGGGCTCTATCTTGCACCCGGCGCAAATTACTTTGTACACTGACGCATATATTATTCCTATTTTGCACCCGCGCAAAGCGGGCTTTTCCCTCCATAGACGCACGTCGGTAAACAAGGAAATGAACTTGCGCTCCCTGGGCGGGTCGGCGCAAAAATGAGGCGTGTTTCGGCGCAAACATTCCCTAGTGCTATTTTGCAGTTCCAGAAAACAATTCCGCCACTGACCAAAGAAAACCTAGTCTAAAGTCAGTGGCGCGTTGCGCGTTGTTCATTTGTTCATAATGCCATTTTAAGCACGCATGCTTGGCCATAATGTAGCAGGTGCACAACGCGCATACACTTTGATTCTCTCATCAACACAGATGCAGCAGTTTTTATTTTTGCAAATCATACATTATAACAAGGAAAAATATTACCACACGAGGGAAATCATTGTGGTGTCCATGAAAATGTGAAAAAATAGGCATAAATCTAGCTTACACATTTACCCAAAATTTTCAGGCAAATTGTAGTAATGACAGATCAGACCTGTTTGCCCAATAGTGGCAAGACACATATGTATAAGGACATCTGACAAATTAGTTTGTCCGTCAAGAACCAGGAAAAAAAATCTGAAGACTGCGAAATCACCTTTACCATAATGTAAGTACATTAAAAACCTTACTCTTTAACTTACCAGTTAAGTTGAGCTTTCTCATATTTTTTCTATTGATTTGGGTGGGTTTGTCCCATCCCCAATGTCACTTCTCTTTCTTTTACGGCCCTGAAGAGAACATCGATCTCCTCGGCTGTGAACCGATTCTGAAGCGCGCCTGGTAAATGCGACATATAATAACAATCCACCATGCAACATGCGCACCTGCTCTTAAAGGGTATGTTGGATGACGCTCTGATTGGTTTATTTCACATTACGCCCAAACCACACCTATGAATAATGAAGCTATTTCAGACCAACCCCTTTTAAACTTGCGTCGGGCGCAAGAGTCATTTATCCCGCCGGTAAAATAGCAACAGCGCCCAAGACCCGCGCACAAAGTTACTTGCGCTTTGCGCTTGACACTTGCGTTTTAGATCGTTAAAATAGAGCCCCAGATGTCAATGTACTAGCTGGATGAACATGTATGAATGTTAAACATTGTAAACCATACAATTATTTATTTATTTATTTATTTAACGGACCAGTTCAACACTCTTGTGTCATGAGAAAATCCACATCTACAAACAAGGAAATGTGTGTATTTTAAACATTGTAAACTACACAATTATCTGTTAGCTGTTATTAAAGAAGTAGTCCTATAGGCTATATATAGGCTACTAGTGTTAAAAGACAATTAGATGCGCATGTTAAAATATGTATGGAAATGTGTATGTGCTTTTAAATATTTTCTTGACTTATATTTTCTTGGTCTTGATTATATACAGATATTTTGATATGTCGCTTAAATTTGGATGTTGGTATAGTGTTGAAACACTGTCATGAACCAAAAGTAATAGAGATTAACTAAAATGGTCATATGTTTTTTTGTCTTATTAATAACATGCTGCAAGAAGATTTAGAAATATTTTCAGGGAAGTTTAAACATAAATATGTATAAATTTTGTTAATTCATTCATTGATTGTTCATTTTAAAAAATGCATCTGATGTGGCTGTATTTTCATATGTATATTCAATATATATATATAAATTATTGTATGTTTTTGAATGTCTTCTGCTTAGCCGACACATAGCAAGCCGACACAACCTATTTTAACAATGGCCGCCTCCGCGACTTTCGTGAAGACGCGGGGTGACAGGGCCAACCCGAAGGGTAGGACTTTGTACTGATACGCCCAACCCCTTGAAAGCAAACCGCAGAAACAGTCTGTGTCGAGGAAGAATCGAGACGTGAAAGTACGCGTCCTTCAGGTCGATCGCTGCAAACCAATCCCGGGGACGGATGCATTCGAAAATGCGCTTCTGCATGAGCATTTTGAACGGGAGTTTGTGCAGGGCCCGATTCAACACTCGCAGGTCCAGGATTGGCCGTAACCCACCGCCTTTCTTGGGTACAATGAAGTTGGGGCTGTAAAACCCGGACCTCATCTCGGCAGGAGGGACCGGCTCAATCGCGTCCTTCGCCAGCAGGACATCGATCTCTTTCCACAAGACAGGGGCGTCCACCGACCGCACACGGCTAAAGTGGACGCCCCTGAACTTGGGGGGCCCGGCGTACAAACTGCATAGCCAAACCGAACAAATTGCAAATTGCATAGCTAAACCGAATGGTGCGGATGAGCCATCGGGACGGACCCGGAAGCTCTAGCCAGGCTTCCAGGTTACCGTCCCAATGAACCCACCCGAACCACCGGCGTACCCGCGGAGGGGCAGCGAGGTGGAAGACAGGGACGCGGCTCTGGTGGCGTTGTAGCGACCTAGAGCAGGGTCTGGGTGTACTTGACACCAACCTGCTTCCACCGGGGGGCTGACGGCAGAGAAGGCCTGTGGGCATTCTGCTGCGGGCTGCCCAGTGGCGAGGGGAGGGGGAGAGACGAGGAGCGAGGCCCTGACCGGAGTGACGCAGCCGAGGCTGCGTGACTGCTATCTGCAAACTGTGGAGAGGGGAACGGGAGTGATGCCGCTCGGGGGCGGCACACACTGCCATTCTGGCCCTCTTGGACGGGGGAGACTGTGTGCCCACCAGTCTCGGCCGTGGATGACCTGGAGGAGGAAGTAGAAACTGCTCTTTTTTTGAAAATGGCGGAACAGAAACAAAACTCAAAACAAGATTCTCCACCCGGCCCTCCCCCGGGGGAAGGAGGTGTGCAGAGGCTCGCCAAGTGCAGAACTCTTGGGCGAAGTTCTCCACCGCGTCGCCGAAGAGGCCCCCTTGTGATATGGGGAAGTTGAGAAGTTTGTTCTTCTCCGCTTCCCGCATATCCGCAAGGGTAAGCCACAGGTGGCACTCCTGGACCACCAAGGTGGACATCGCTCGACCCAGGGAACGTGCAGTGACTTTCGTCGCCCGGAGGGCGAGGTCCATCGCCGCACGCAGCTCCTGCAGCAATCCTGGGTCGAGACCACCCCCCTGCATGTCATGGAGTGCCTTGGCCTGGTGGACCTGCAGCAATGCCATAGCATGCAGGGCGGAAGCGGCGTCTCCACACGCCATGTAGGCATCCCTGGTCAGACCAGAGGAAAACCTACAGGCGCGGCAGGGGAGTGAAGGGGCACCCCGCCAGGAGGAAGCGGTCTTAGGACACAATTGCATCGCTATAGACCGCTCCACTGGGGGGATTCCCTCGTACCCGTGCGCCGCCCCGCCATCAAGAGTGGTGAGGGAGGAGGAGCGAGGTTGACTACGTCTGGTCGCCAGAGGGGCCAGCCAAGACTTCCTCAACTCTTCATGCACTTCCGGGAAGAATGGCACCGGAGCGGGCCGCGGGGCAGCAACACGGCCCGCTTCGAGAGACCAATCATCTAGCCGCGAAGGTTCGGAATCGGGACCCGGTGGAGGGTTCCACGTGAGCCCGACATTCGCGGCCGCCCGTTCGAGCATAACGGCCATTTCCGGATCGTGCTCAGCAGGAGCCACCACACCCGAAGGGGGTAGTCCCACTGAGTCGTCACCAGAAGATGACCGCTCGAAACGCCCGTGATGCTCTTTTAGAAAAGGAAAAAATGATCTTTTCACGTGCTGAGGCACAAAGGGACCACCGCGGCAGACACGACGGGGACACTGCAAGCCCATGTGCTGCACTCACCAATTACCAGCCGTTAAAACAGCTCTTTTTTTAGAGAGGAAAACGGCCAGCATTGGGAAGCGATGGTTGCTTGAAGCGCCGTCACACCAGCAGCAGAGGATCTTCTCCTTCCAAAGAGGACTCGTTGTTAAATATATTTCTCTTCGGTAAACACAGCAGCTCACACAGAGACACACTGCATGGCTCCGAAGCAAAAAGCATTGACGCAATGTTTACTTCCGCCTTTATACCCGCGCTGGTAGGCGGGTCGCGGAATGCAAATCTTGCATGCCAATGTCTATTGGCTTGTTTTTAATTCTCTCGAAGGCAATTTGCTCCCTAGCGTGATCCCAATTCGTCAGGGAACTCCCCCGACGACACGTCGGAGTTCCCAGGACGAAAGGGAACCATAGTTAAACTATGGTTCATTTTGTAGTAACTATGGTTTTACTACAAAAAACATAGTTAAACCATGGTTACTACAAAAAAAACATGGTTAATTTTCGTAAGGGACATACACTAGGATATCGCGATTAGAACAATAATAAATAAAACCTGTTGAAAAGCATCTTTTGCAGCGATTTTTGCGTGAGCATATCAGTGAACACCCCAGACCACTCGATGAGTTTCACGTCTTTGATGCGTTCACGTCTAAAGTTTAATGCGTTTATATGAATGATTGTTCCAGCGCCCCTATGAAACCATTGTATAGGTGGGGGGGGGGGTGCTAACACAAAAACCTAAAATTCTCGGGACAGCAGCATGTGTCCAAATTTTTATCTTAACCGTTCGATTTAATCAGAAACAATCTTAAAACAGGGCTTTACTTGTAAAACGCCGAACTTACCGTTTAACGCATTATAGTCCTTCACGTCTATTGCGATCTCAAAACTCCGGCCAGTTGATAATACCTAGAATATCAAAATCAACTGCTGGTGGTAGATCTTTTTCCTATTTAGCCCCTAAACTTTGGAAAAGTCTTCCTAACATTGTCCGGAATGCAGACACACTCTGTCAGTTTAAATCTAGATTAAAAACATCTCTTCAATTTGGCAAACACATAGAACACTATACATTCCTATTATTCAAATTAGTTAATTTATTATTAGGCTGCATAAACTATGTCAGCCTGAACCGGGAATACTTCCTATAACACCTGATGTACTTGCCACATCATAAAAAGAATGGCATCTACGCTAATTTTAGTCTTTCTGTTTATTCCAAGGTTACCTGTAATCAGCCGGACCTGGGCCATATAATCCAGATCAGATGGTGGACTTGAGCCTAGATGTAACCCTGTATAATTTAACGAATTAATTATAAAAAGGAATTAAAGAGTTGTTAAAATAATAAACTAACCAGAAATTAGTAAAAGTGAAAGAAAAATGATAAAATCAAAAAGAAATGCATGTCAGTGTGATGATTGACATTTTAATGATTGTCCAATTATGGGGGGTTTATGTTGAAGTCCCGCCCCACGAAGTTAGTTGCTGTATGGGAGAAGCCATTTTCTTTTCTTTGCGTGACTGTGAGAGGAGCAGCAGAAAAACTCTGTGTAAAAGTTAAGATTGTCAGAGAGGATTCAAAAAGAGACAATTATATGAAGTATTTTCCTTGGATTTGGTGAGTACACATTTTGAAATGTGTAAACTTTTATAAATGTAATTGTGTACTGATGTGTTAAATTGAGAGAGCGTGAAAACGTCAGTATGAAATGCTAATAAAATCGGATGTTTAACTAGCAAAAGGTGATGTAATGGTTAAAATATGCGTATATGAGTTCATATTTCGTTATATTGAACGAGTGATTTTATGTTTGTTAAAGGGGTCATATAATGCCATTTTCATACAAGTTAATTTGATTCTTTAGGGTCTAAATGAAAAGTTTGTAATATACTTCAATTAAAAATTTTCTTTAGTATTGTAAGAAAACACTAATTTTACATGGTCAAAAACAGCTCTGTTTTCAGCACGCCATTTCAGTGCATATGCCTAATGATAATGAGCTTCGCTCACTCCACCCCTCTGTTCTGCGGGCGTTCATAACAGCGTTATGACCACACCGCACGTGGAGTGTTTCCTTGACAACAGTTGAGGGTATAGGAAAAAAATGGCAGCGGGAGTCTCTGAAGAGGACACATCTGTGCAACCGTATCAGTTTGAACCAGAGTCGGAACAAGATGACGGCCCGAAGAAGTTCGACAATTAAGGCTCGAACATGACGTTTCTGAATGGTTGGTTATTATATTGTCACTTTGATCTATCTTTGTGTACTGGCAGGGTAGAGTAACTTAGTGAGATGTACGAACGCTATGTGTTTACTGATGTAAGTTATACGTACTCAGTTTGTAATAACACAATAACCATAACGCGTTGTTCATTATAAACGTGGGATTATGAATTATATTGAGAACGTCGTACATAGAAAACATGCCGTATGTACCCTGAGTGTAAACCTTAGCCGCATTCATCGTGAAGCGATTTGCAAAGATTAATATAAAGGTTAATAAAATTTTACACTTACTTTTTCTGGAGGTTCAGCAGGGAGACATGAATAGTTGGTAACGATTCTTTTTTCAGGAGCAGCTTCTTATCAAAATCAGCTTTATAAGTTACTTCCTTCGTTAATAAAGCAGTCTGGTGAGAAAAGTTTTGCGAATCGCGCAAACATGAAAGCTGTGTCTTAAGCGGTTCGGATTTAGGAACATAAAAATTACTGCTGTGTTCATTATTACACCCAAGAACAGAACACCACAATCGCTTAGACGCCATTCTGCTCCAGCGTATCAACAATGACGGACTATGATGACTGACAGCTCGCTCAGGGCAGGGATCTGTTGAAACGCTGCTGTCAATCAACAATTGTGGGAGGGGCGTCCGATTTAGTGACGTCACAAAATCGAACGGCTCAATTTGAGGCAGGGGAAAACATATAAAGAGATTAAAACAAAAACACTGGATAGATTTTTATCATTATATGATGGTTGTGTAGAGGCACTGCCAACACACATTTCAGTACAATCAACTTGAAAAAGTGCATGTACCATTATATGACCCCTTTAAGTTGCATAATGTTATCTAAGTTGTCGAATTACGATGGAAATGTAGCTGTTATGTTGAACAGGATAACAAGTGCTACTATTTACTGTTGTTAAACTAAAAGACGTGAATTCAATGTGTGCTGTGAACTAAATGCTGCCTGTTGCACATGCAGGTCAGGTCTTTGTCCTACGCTGGAACTGCGTTCATTTCAGCGTTATGATCTAAGATGGCGAGCCTTCCCAACGTTGATTGATGCAAGATTTGAATTTAAACCAACACCTGTGAAATTGGGTAGGAAAGTTCTGATTGCCTGCTAGTTTTTTTTCTAAACAGGACTGAGCTTTGGAAAGACTGCTCAGAGTATTTTGTTCTCCTTTGGAACTGTAGAATCATTTTCCCACAATTCTAAGGAACTTTGGATTCTCTGAACTAAATCAGTGAATCGAATCTTTTAAAACAAAAGGCTTGTTCGACTTGAACCGGCGCTGCACAGACCGATCGGTTGATGACATCAAAGTACCGCGAGAGCGATTAGAGAGCAGACGGCTCCTTATGCTTTTGAATCGCTCTCGCGGTACTTTGATGTCATCAACCGATCGGTCTGTGCAGCGCCGGTTCAAGTCGAAGAAGCCTAAATTCTTCTAAACGAATTTGAACTGAACTTTTTGAACTCAACCTTTTGAACTGAACCGTTCAAACGAGTCTTTTGAACTGATTTATTTAACTGTTTTTCTTCTGAACTGTTGTTTTTGCATTTTGTTCATTTTATATATATATATATATATATATATATATATATATATATATATATATATATATATATATATATATATATATATATATATATATATATATATTTGAATGTGATTTAGTGAACTGTCCAATTTTACAATTGTGAACATTTGTGAATGTTTATGGGGTTGTATTTGATATTAAAGGTGTAGTATTCTAGGAATCTTTATAGCCTAGAGGGTGCATTGAACGAACAACAGTCATGTGAAATTGAACTCAATCTCCATAACTGTGGTTTGATATTGAACAAAAAAAACGGACAATTTGTTGATTTATTTTATTTTTTTCTTTTGAATATCAACAATAACTCCAATAGTTTGTTTAAAAATAAAGATTTACTTTATTATTTAACCAGTGTTGTCCTTATTACACCTCCATAGTGGAACCAACTGGCCTATGGTTAATATTAGTAACAAGTGCAATATTATTTGACACGTGTGCTACATACCATACCAACTTTATTTGTTAAGCACTTTACAACAACCAAAGTTGACCAAAGTGCTGTACAGAAAAATAAACATAAACATATGTACAATTAATAACCATACAATAAAAACATACAAAGTAACAAATAAAATCAAGTAAATGAAGTCGACATCTTACTAGGTGTCAAAAGCCAAAGAGAACAGATGGGTTTTAAGAAGGGTTTTAAAAATAGATAAAGAAGAAGTCTGTTTAACATGCAAAGGCAGATTATTCCATAGTTTAGGGGCAGACACAGCAAAGGCACGGTCCCCTCTGAGCTTACGCTTAGTTTTAGGCACAGTCAGGAGCAGCTGATCATCTGACCTGAGAGCGCGGACGGGTTTATAAGAGTGTAGAAGCTCAGAGAGGTATGGCGGGGCAAGACCATTTAATGATTTAAAAGCAAATAACAGAATTTTAAAATGGATCCTAAATTGAATAGGCAGCCAGTGTAATGAAGCTAAAATAGGGGAAATGTGCTCATGTTTACGTGTGCCCGTTAAATGACGTGCTGCTGCATTTTGTATTATCTGGAGACGGGTGATGGAGGACCCACTAACCCCCACATATAGTGAATTACAGTAGTCCAGCCGTGTAGTTACAAAGGCGTGGATTGCAGTTTCAAAATGTTGCCTTGACAGAATTGGCTTTATTTAGCCAATATAGACACGACCACAACACATCCCTGAAGTGTCAGCAGAGTTTGTCAACTAGACTCTCCCCTGTGAAGGCCTCATCGACACGACAGCCATCAGCACTGATCCTCAACAAACTCGTCTCCATACGCACATGACTCCGATCTTCAACTAGATGAACTGCATAATATAATGTTCCGATCCAATCTGACTTCTGACCTGTAATGCTGCCTGAATCATAATCATACACTGTTCGTTCATTGGCCAGAGAAGAACTGAGCGACTGAGTCTGGTTTCTCACAAGGTTTTTTTTTTCTCCATTCTGTCACCTGATGGAGTTTTGGTTCTTTGCCACTGTCGCCTTTTTGCCTTTGTCGCCATTGACTTTTGTCTTGCTTAGTTAGGGACATTCAATTTTATATTTAACAATATTACAACATTACATTATTTTCCTGTTATCTATGTAAAGCTGCTTTAAAACAATCTGTATTGTAAAAAGCGCTATATAAATAAAGGTGACTTGACTTACTCATGAAGGTCAAGTCAAATTTTATTTTCAAAATCAAAAAGCCAGAGAGAACAAATAAGATTTAAGAGTCGATTTTAAACTGGATAGTGTAGTAGCAGACCTCACATTTAACCCTTGTGCATCAATTAAAAAAATGTTACACATAGCTACATAGAGGACAAAAATGTCCACGTCAAAAAACTGTCATAAAAATTTGAATCTTGGGAGCACAGACTTAAGTTTGGTATCATTTTAAAGAAGACCCTTGGCAGATTATTGAAACAATTAATAAGTAAATCCACAAAAAAGTTCTTTGTATGAAAATTATCTATGAACAATATTTTATATAAAATATATATTTTATGAAACAAGTTGAACTCTAAAATGGCTAGAAAATCAAAGCCATAATTCTAAAGTTGTGTTCCAAATTTGAGGATGATATCTAAAAAAAATTTGCTTTAGGTAAGATTTTGTTTGGGCGCAGTAACAGATTTTCCCCATTGGGGGCCAGCAAAACTCCACTGATGAACACAGTGATTGGATTTGTTATTTGCAGTTGAGAGTTTTTCTCTCTCAATATTACAAATACACACACACACTTTTTTTATTACACAAATACAAACCACACTCAGACATCCATACCAACACATCCACACAATTATCGTTGCACAATTTATCAATTGGCTCTATTATATGCCGAAGCAGAAAACAGGAATTAAGCGAGTATTTGCTTTATAGGCCAAACCTGGAAAAATGGCACCATCTGGTAAAAAATAGTAAAAATTTAAATTCTGAAGCCTTGCCAACAGAATGAAAGCCTCTTAACAAAGATTGCATCATTTTATATTTAAATGACCCTGGGATTAAAAATTGCAGTTTTAATGGGTTTCAATGGGGCCATTTTTGTCTGAAAGGCGCTGAGTGGGAGTATTTTGTGTACCTAGTGCACAAGGAAATGGCGGTGAAATTAGTAAAAAATAGTAAAATTCCAATAAAAATACACACCTATGCCAAATTTTATGCAGTTAGCATTAACACAGGCAAAGTGATTAAAAAAAAAGCTTTAAAAAAAAAACCTGAAAAAGCCAAAAATGTTCATAAGGATGCACAAGGGTTAAGGGCAGAATGTTCCAAAGTTTAGGTGCTGCAGAAGAAAAGGCTCGACCACCCCTTATTTTTACAGCGAAAACGTGGGACAGTTAAGAGAGAGTTAAGCTGATTACCAGACCTAAGTATTCTTTGGGGAGAGTAAGGAATCAGAAGGTCACTAATGTATTTTGATGCAACACCAGATGTATACAAAAACAGGAATTTTAAAATCAATTCAAAACTTTACAGGAAGCCAATGTAAAGTCACAAAAATGTACACAAACACACATGCCACATTCTGTGAAATCCCATAATTAGAAGATTAAACAATAGAGGCAGGGAAATAAGTAGCATAAAATATGCAAACAATAAATGACATAAATGAATAAAAATACATACATGACTGCCCCCATACATACATGGGGGCAGTCATGGCCTAATGGTAACAGAGTTGGACTGGTGACCCAAAGGTTGCTGGTTCAATTCCAGTACCGGCAGGAATATGACTGAGGTGTCTTTGAGCAAGGCACCTAACCCCCGGGCGCCACTCAAGGCTGCCCGCTGCTCCGGGTGTGTGTATCCACGTTTGCAGTGTGTGTGTGTTCACTGCTCACTACTCTGCTCCTAATGTGTGTGCACTTACTTGGATGGGTTAAATGCAGAGGTCAAATTCCAAGTATGGGTTACCATACTTGGCCATCACGTGTCACTTTCACTTTCACAAATGATTATAAATGATTAAACTTGAATTAAATCAAATAAAATCACAACACAAATCTATGGTTGAATTAACACGCACACACACACACACAGGTTGGAAATCATTAGATCCTTCATTTACACAGGAATTGATCAATAAACTGTGTGATTGATTCATTCTCTTGAATATATGTCTTAATTCTCTCGAAATTAACATTCTGTTCCTGTATTTCTTCCATTGTTGCTTCTAACGTTAGCATCTTTGTCTTCTGAGATCATCTATGAATGTCTTAAATTCAGATTTGAGTTGAAAGTCTTGGATTTGTTCGTATCATCCAGACATGTTTGTAGTCTCATTGTGTCTCATATTTCCTCTCTCTTCTCTGTTAGTATCTTTGCCTGTTTTTTCTGGGTTTCTCTTTATTTCAGTGACAGAAGTTCAGCTGTAGTATTAATGTAATGAAGAGAAAGTAAGAGTCTCTATAACATCTGACTGTTAATGTCACGATTACCTGTATGTCTCTGTCTTCATGGACTCTTATTTTGAATTCCTTTTGTCTTGTGTCTGGTTTTCAGTTCCTGTGGTTTAGTTCCTGGTTCCCATGTTTCCATTTCCATAGCAACAACTTGTTTGTAACCATGACAACTTCTCATAATCACCTGTCCTTCATTTAGTCCCTTGTTATCTTGTGTATTTAAACCCTCAGTCGTTTCATGTTCATTGTCTTGTTTTTAATGTTTCCTGCTGGTGTTTATCCCTGATGTTTATTAAATATAAGTGTTCATCGTATTTCTGCATCAAGCCACTTATCTCGGATTATCTAGTCAAGCCAGCATGTGACAGTCACTGATTTATCATGCAGCTCAAAGTATTATGGGTAGAATATCTCTAGAATTTGTTCTGATCAATCAACACAGTTTCACTGATGATCTAGGATAAACCCTAAACCCAGGATAGAGTGTGTGTGTGAATGTGGTCTGGACTGTGTGTATGAGGCTCATTGTGTCTCTGTTGACGCTGTAGAAGGACAGAGTTCCTACACTGTGATCCACATACACTCCTATTCTACTCTGATCCACATACACTCCTATTCTACTGCTGATGGGCTTTACAGGGAGTTCAGTCTCTACGTTATTGTGCCAGAATGAGTAACTGGAGGGAGAGCAGGACAAACTCCAGGACTGATCATTATATCCAAACCGACACTTATTATATCGTCCCTTCCTGCTGATGCTTATGTATGACACTGATATTAACACACTTCTCCCACTCCACTCAATCTCCCAGTAACAGCGTCCACACACACTCTCTCTACACAACACCTGAGCATACACATCAAATCTGTCTGGATGATCAGGATACGACTGGTCTGTGTTTGTGTTAGTAATCACTCTGTTAGTAATCACAGACAGATGAAGGTGTTTATGTGCTGTGTTCAGATCCAGATTGAGCTGATGGGAATCTGATGGAGATAAAACATCAGAATCAGGAATTATGAATCTGATCTTTTAATATACACTGTAAAAAAAAAATTTTTGTGCTTGTTAAACAATTAAAATGAGTTAAAACCACACAATTACTGAACATTTTGTCTTTACCTAATATTATTGTGTAAAATCCACTCAAGCATGAAAAACTGAAATTTACTTAATCCATTTGAACTATCTGAATAATTAGTGTTGAATTAACTTAAACTGGGCAGTGGATTTTTAGTTCCCAGCATGCTTTGCATAGGTCTTGACCAGGAGAGTAAATGTTGAAATTAAGTGCTATTTTATGTGTTTTTGAGGGAAATGCCTGTTATGTTTAATGTTCAGTTATGTTTGACATAGTTTCACCTTCTACAGGAAGAACATGATCACACTCAGTGAGTTTTTCTGCTTGTTTTCTTAGTGACTTACATTGTAGGAAGTCGTTCCTGGTTCTGGGAACAATGTTGGTGAAAGTGACTGTGGAAATCAACAGACATGAAGAGTGTGATTATCATGTCAAGAGAAAATGATCCCTGCATCTGTTCCTAAGACATTTCTAATATGATCTTCTACATGATATGAGATGATGGAGGATCATTTCTGAGAGCAGAATCTCCAGGACTTTACCTCTGTCAGAGATGTTCTTCAGCTCCTCTTTGCAGAAATCCTCCAGTTTGTCTCTCAGCTGACGGATAGATTCTCTCATGCCATCAAAAGAGGAGAGAGAACTGAAGGGATTGTCATTTACGTCTGTAGATTCAGAAGGAGCTGAGAGAGACTGGAAACTCTACAGAAAACAGAAATCAAAGCTTATCACCTCCACACTTCATCAATAACCTGCACTACTGTCAGATTTGTGCAGCTCTTGTTGATCTTTATTAACTCTCCTCAATCCAGCCCTTCTCATATTCATTGTATGACATTAGAGCTACAAATTCTAGTGTTTGCCATTTACACTATACTGTATGTGAACTTTCTAGGAAATCATTCGGATGATAAAGCATCTGGCAATAACATAAATGTAACAGATCAAGCGCATCAGTGGTGTCACATTGAGGGCTGTTTCTAGACACAGGTGAAATAGTTAACACGTGAACATAATGACACTGCATTTTAGCAGAAAATCAACATGTGCTAAGAACATTTAAGCATAAGACACATATTAGCATAAGAAATATATCATTTTTAAACGTTATTAGAAAGACTGCAATCATGAATCCAAATATTTAGTGTATATTGAAATTATATATTAAAAAAATTTATGACAGCAACAGCAAAACACCATGTTGGGTTGCTTATAACCACATTTAAAAAAAAAATGGTTTTGTTATAACCACATTTTTAAAAGAATTGTTGTGTTCTCTGCTTTACGGAGACATGGTGAGGGAGTTCTCTTCTGTGATTATGGCTGCAGTTTATATTCCACCTTAAGGGAACGCACACAGCGCTTTAAGCGAACTGTACCATGTTATCACTGAATATGAGAACAGGCACCCCGACGGTCTGTTTATCATCACCGGGGATTTTAATAAAGGCAGTCAAGTCACCTTCATTTATAAAGTGCTTTTAACAGTATGGATTGTTTCAAAGCAGCTTTACAGTTATAGTAAAAATAATAGGATAAAGTTATTGTCGAGTTAAAGTTAGTTTTGATTGATTCACTACCGTTGCAAAGATCATAGGTTATTAACTTAGTGGCCGCTAACACGACACCGTTCTTACAGAAAAACGGACAAGATGACAGCCTCTATGCCTGTGTCTTTGGGCAAGATGGCAGCCTCTACGTCTGTGTTTTCGGACAAGATGGCAGCCTCTACGTCTGTGTTTTCGGACAAGATGGCAGCCTCTACGCCTGTGTTTTCGGACAAGATGGCAGCCTCTATGCCGGTGTCTTTGGACAAGATGGCAGCCTCTATGCTGGTGTCTTTGGACAAGATGGCCACCTCTGCCCCTGAAGCGTCAGATCTGCCCTGGCCCCCTGAAGCTTCGGATCAGCCCTGGCCCCCTGAAGCGTTGCATCTGCCCTGGCTCCCTAAAGCGTCGGTGCCTGCTCCGCCCTGGCCCCCTAAAGCGTTGGCGCCTGCTCCGCCCTGGCCCCCTAATGCGTCAGCGCCTGCTCTGCCCTGGCCCCCTGAACCATCGGCGCTTGCTCAGCCCTAGCCACCTGCACTGCCTGCTCCACCCTGGCATCCCATCCTGCTGCAGTCTTCAGGCCCTCTTCCTCTCCATGGACCACTCTGAGTCACCTGGACAATAAAAATTGCTATGTGAGGCTATTATTTGTGAATTACAGCTCTGCGTTCAATACAGTCATTGCAACCAAGCTGATCTACAAGCTGCTAGATCTGGGACTAAGTGCCACATTGTGCAATTGGATCTTGGATTTTCTCACAAACAGACCCCAGCGTGTGGCAGTAAAACTTCTTCCGCCCTGATCCTCAACACTGGCACTTCACAGGGAAGCATTTTGAGCCTGGTACTGTATTACTTGTTCACAAATGATTGTGTGGCCGTTCTCAGCTCCAATACCATTATTAAGTTTGCTGATGATACCACCATTGTGGGTCTGATCACAATCAATAATGAGGCAGCATATAGAGAGGAGGTGAGGTTCTTGGTGCAATGGCGTCAGAACAACAACCTGTCTCTTAATGTCAGTAAAACTGAGGAGATGGTGATCGACTTCAGGAATCAGAATAAGGTACATGCACCCATTTATATCGGAATGGGCAATCTAGAGAGAGTCAACATCTTTAGATTTTTAGGGGTCATTCTCACTTCTAAACTCACATGGACTGAGCACACATCATCCATTATAAAAAAGGCTCAGCAACGCCTTTATTTCCTTAGGTGTTTAATGTCAGTCCCATGTACAGAACTCTTATTATTCAACTATGCCAAGTTAAATACAGTTTTCCAGTCTGTGGCACCTTTAATGCTTCAGCATACCAAGACATTTTGGACAATTTCATGCTCTCAACTTTGTGGGAACAGGTTGGGGATGGCCCCTTCCTGTTCCAACATGACTGTGCACCAGTGTACAAAGTAAGGTCCATAGAGACATGGATGAGCGAGTTTGTTGTGGAGGAACTTGACTGGTCTGCATAGAGTCCGGTTCTCAACCCGATATCACACCTTTAGGATGAATTAGAGCGGAGACTGTGAGCCAGGCCTTCTCGTCCAACATCAGTGCCTGACTTCACAAATGGGCTTCTAGAAGAATGGTCAAAAATTACCATAAATGCACTCCTAAACCTTGTGAAAAGCCTTCCCAGAAGGGTTGAAGCTATTATAGCTGCAAAGGGTGGGCCAACTCCATATTAAACCCTACGGATTAACCCTCTGGGGTCTGAAAACGCGCCGGCGCGTTAAATATGAGTCGCGTCTGTGTGTGAATGAATGAACTGAACAGCTTTTACCAAACCATATTGCTATACTGAGATGAGTGAAAATCGATT
Organism: Gila orcuttii; assembly: GCA_026230005.1. Classification (NCBI taxonomy): domain Eukaryota; kingdom Metazoa; phylum Chordata; class Actinopteri; order Cypriniformes; family Leuciscidae; genus Gila; species Gila orcuttii. Next base: position 51,096,063 of record JAPDVR010000006.1, read on the forward strand.
GAAATATGTTGAAATAAAATGTCTTTGTATAAGCAACGTATTAAACTGCAAATTAATATTTATATGCCCTAATATAGGCTATCATAAAAACAACAAACAAAATGCCTATGTTACAGACGAAATATGAAAGACAACATTTCGTTGACTAGTTTTGGATAGATTATAAAATTTTTACTGTAAAATAGACTACTGCCACATCAAATAAGCTTTTGTTCACCAATTTCTGCTCAAATGTTAAATATATTAGGCTATGTTTGTTTTGTCAAAAATAAAGTCATCAACTAAGATGTTATTATAGTGTTTGTTCCAATGTAGGCTTTATTCAAACTAATGAATCCTTAACTTTGAAATACGTATGATAAAATGTATACTTTAGTTTTTACAAAGAAATATTACACTTGAAATATTGTTATTTTAATTGTTGCTGTAATTGTAACCTTTTTAATAAAATAGCAAAGAATATATGTACAAGGAAGATGTAAACAAAATTTTTAAAGGTCAATATAAGCCTATATATTCAATAAATATATTCAAATTATTTTCATTGTGTTTTATTAGTGACAAATTTGGGGAGAGGATACATGTCCAAAACTTTCTGAAAATACAGTATGAGAATTAACTACACAATTACTAGAAATGATCACATTGGATATTATACAATTTGCAAGCAAAAATACAAGTGGAAAAATACTATTTTTTTCGAGATGTTTCCAATTGTGAACCAATTTTGTAATATATATATATATATATATATATATCATTTTTTTCCTTTTTTTTTTCTTTTGTCCTTGTATTCTTTCTTGTGGCTCAGTGACACACCTCTGTGTGAAAGGCTCATTATGCAGGCTCATTAAGCAGGTCTTTTGTCTTCTCAGGTGTAAATCAGACCATTATTCATAAGTCACGCACAAAAATTCTAGGCCAGAACATCCATTAGTCAAAAGTCTTGTGGACACATATTTAGTATGTGTTTTGTGGCCTTATTTCAGAAGCTTTTAGTTTTTTCAATAACCATGCATAAACAATATTCTCTCAAAAATACAAACATGTACATTTACATGTTGCTCACATATTATGGTAGCCCTGTTTGTGCTAAATAGAGTGTAATGACAACTTTGCCATTAATATGTTTATAAGCAACTGAAAAAAGCACAAATGTCAGAGCATGTCAGAACACCTCCAGGTCCCAGAAAACACCTTAGACCCCAGAGGGTTAAAAGGCTCTGAGATGGGATGGATAAAAAGTTTTCTTGTAGGCATATATTATTTTGTTCTTACATATTCTTTTATCATTTACTGATAAAAAACAAACCTAATTTGAGTGCTGTCTATAGGCAACATCACACGCAATATAATCATTTAATATAATACTTTCTTAATTCCACCCTTATTTTTTGTCATTTTTAATTAAAAATAAATATTACAGTATTATATGCCTATCTATTTCTGATAATTCCAGGTTGCAATGATCAGGCAGGTTGTTTACTCATTTAAGTCATGGCCATGAGACAAAGATGTCGTTCCCTCAACATTTGATCTCAAGGCCACAACTTTATACTTTACACATTCTCACAAGTTAATATAATGTGGCTACAACAAAACTAAATTACCCGAACATGTCCCCACCTGGTCACCGTAATATACTGATCATTTACTAATGGTTTGTTCATAATTTGTTCATGATTACCCATTGTTTATTGAGATAATAATACTGAAACAATTTCAACATAAATATTTAAATGATTTGTAAGCAATTAATATATCAACTAATAACATCTTTATAACTGTAAAGAAGGAGACCTAATCTGGTGGCAGTTCGGCGCTGGCTCTGACAGGTCCAGGTTGATGCTTCTGCAACAGGATTAGGAGCGGTCCTGGCCCAGGGGTTTGCTGGAGAGGAAAAACCAGGGGTGTTCCTCAGTCGTAAGCTGCAGCCTAGAGAGGCCAGATACTCTACAATTGAAAAGGAGTGTCTTGCCATTAAATGGTCCCTCGATAGCCTCCGGTATTACCTGCTTGGGAGAGAGTTTGACCTGGAGATGGACCATCGGGCCCTAAGCTGGATCAATGCTATGAAGGACAACAATGCCAGAGTTACTCGATGGTACTTAGCTCTCCAACCCTTCCGCTACAATGTCCGTCACATCCCTGGGAGGAAGAATGTGATTGTTGACTACCTGTCTCGGTACCGAGCAGTACCCAGCTTGCAGAGGGGGAAGGTAGTGTAAAGAAGGAGACCTAATCTGGTGGCAGTTCGGCGCTGGCTCTGACACACACACACACACACACATTCAAATTTGCCGGTCCTCTGTTACCGCTATGGTCCGGGTGCACACGAGACACATAGCACTTGTTCATTCAAGGTCAAAGTACCCATCTCCCTGATACATTAACTCACATAGCATACACACGCATACATATACGTTCAAATAGGTTTACCGGTTTATGATGAGCTGATTACGGGTGTGAAGGAGGCGGGGATTAAATGTGATTGTTGGTATCGAGGGCTATTTATGGGCGCACTGTCGTGTCTCCGCAATAATGGCGTCACCCGGAACGGAGGATACTATGTGTCATGTGATGTGGGAAATGTTTTTGTGTCTGTAATTAATTTATGTCTTAAAAGAATATTACGTGATGTTGGTATGTATTTTATGGGTATATTTATGTTTGGTGTTGATCATTGGTGCGAGTTTATGTAGTACTTGAGCACAGTAACATTTCATATTCCCCCTGGTTTTTGTAAATGGTTGGCTCCAATGGGGGAGGAGCCAACAGTATAAAAGAGTGGCTGAATATTCATTCAGGGTCTCTCGGTAGGCTGATGCGTGAGTGTGCAGTTGTGGTGTCACAAGCAAATCAATTCAAAATTTTTCTCTGTGAAACCGTGTATTGTGAAATACGTGTTTACATTTTTTGTTTATTTTATTTAGTTCATATATTTTTGCCGGTGGAAGAGTTGATTATTTTTGTACAGTTTGGAACTCGCTTGTAAATAAGGTTCACCTCTATATATAAATAAACCATCATTTTGCACCATAGTGCATTTGCGAGTTGGGCCATCATTTTTATTTTTTCCATCTTGGACCATACCACGTCCAGGAAGTGGGCCATCAAAACCCACTTCCCTACAATAACATTAATCATCTACTAATGATCTGTTTGATTGTTTCATGATTTACTATTTTTTAAGATAATTTAAAACATATTTATCTTTTATTACTCATTTATAGACGTATATTCATGTTTTGAAAATGATTAGTTAATCATTAACTAATAACTTGTAATGACTTATAATTGAACATTATTATAAAGTGTTACCCATTATCTAAATCAAATGCATCAGTCATCATCTTAGGTTTATTGCGTAAATTGAAATTATAGAATTATAGAAAAGACAGAGGCTGATCCGGTGGGAGCAAGGAGGAACCGGAGTAAGCCAGCAGAAAGGGAGGAGCCAAGGAGTTGGACGGAACTTGTGAGGACAACAGGACTTTGGATGACCTCCATGGTTGGAACGCAAGAGCTTGGAGGCTGGACCAGCGGACACAAAGGAGCCAGGAGGCTGGGTGGGACCAGCAGAGGAAGGAGGGCCAGGGAATTATACAAGGGTGGGAGCATGGGTAGGAGTCAATTCCAGAATATGTAGGTCAATGAGTGCTAGCTCCGGGACCACCGTATTAGGGATTCTCCTCCTCTTTCACCCACTGTGAAGGGGGAACCACAGGCAGGTGTCTGCTCTGTCTGCTCTTTGAGCGCGGCGTGATATAAGGCGCACAGGGAGTCATCTGGGTAGTGCACCATGCGATCTAGATTGAGATACTCATGGGTGTGATCATCAGGGGAACGGTCAAACAACTATGAAATTGCACATCTATCAGGTTCGAAAATCACCTGAAGAAACTTTGGTGAACATTACTCAAAATTGGTACCATTTATTTCACCATGATGTAAGAAATAGTGGCCGACCGATATGTTTTTTTTGATGGCCGATGCCGATATCTTAGAGAGCAGGGTGGCCGATGGCCGATATAAAGCTGATATTTATATTTATATATCAAACATATATATATATATATATATATATATATATATATATATATATATATATATATACAGGTCCTTCTAAAAAAAGTTCTGAAAAAGTTCATTATTTTCCATAATGTAATGATAAAAATTAAACTTTCATATATTTTAGATTCATTGCACACCAACTGAAATATTTCAGGTCTTTTAATGTTTTAATACTGATGATTTTGGCATACAGCTCATGAAAACCCCAAATTCCTATCTCAAAAAATTAGCATATCATGAAAAGGGTCTCTAAACGAGCTATTAACCTAATCATCTGAATCAACTAATTAACTCTAAACACCTGCAAAAGATTCCTGAGGCTTTTAAAATCTCCCAGCCTGTTTCATTACTTAAAACCGCAATCATGGGTAAGACTGCCGACCTGACTGCTGTCCAGAAGGCCATCATTGACACCCTCAAGCAAGAGGGTAAGACAGAAAGAAATTTCTGAACAAATAGGCTGTTCCCAGAGTGCTGTATCAAGGCACCTCAGTGGGAAGTCTGTGGGAAGGAAAAAGTGTGGCAAAAAACGCTGCACAACGAGAAGAGGTGACCGGACCCTGAGGAAGATTGTGGAGAAGGACCGATTCCAGACCTTGGGGGACCTGCGGAAGCAGTGGACTGAGTCTGGGGTAGAAACATCCAGAGCCACCGTGCACAGGCGTGTGCAGGAAATGGGCTACAGGTGCCGCATTCCCCAGGTCAAGCCACTTTTGAACCAGAAACAGCGGCAGAAGCGCCTGACCTGGGCTACAGAGAAGCAGCACTGGACTGTTGCTCAGTGGTACAAAGTACTTTTTTCGGATGAAAGCAAATTTTGGATGTCATTCGGAAATCAAGGTGCCAGAGTCTGGAGGAAGACTGGGGAGAAGGAAATGCCAAAATGCCTGAAGTCCAGTGTCAAGTACCCACAGTCAGTAATGGTCTGGGGTGCCATGTCAGCTGCTGGTGTTGGTCCACTGTGTTTTATCAAGGGCAGGGTCAATGCAGCTAGCTATCAGGAGATTTTGGAGCACTTCATGCTTCCATCTGATTTCATTTTTCAGCACGACCTGGCACCTGCTCACAGTGCCAAAACCACTGGTAAATGGTTTACTGACCATGGTATTACAGTGCTCAATTGGCCTGCCAACTCTCCTGACCTGAACCCCATAGAGAATCTGTGGGATATTGTGAAGAGAAAGTTGAGAGACGCAAGACCCAACACTCTGGATGAGCTTAAGGCCGCTATCGAAGCATCCTGGGCAAATTTTTTGAGAAGGACCTGTATATATATATACACACACACACACACACACACATATATATATATATATACACACACACACACTATAAATATATATAAACATTGATTTATATTTATATAAATCAATATTTAATAAATTAGATAAATTTAATAAATATTTAAAAATATTTAAAATAAACATGCTTAGGCCCTATACTTTAGATGGCAACTTCTTGAATCTGCAATCCTATTACAGTATTTTTCACAAAGTAATTGTTTAAAAATATATAAATATGTGAATAAAAAGGAAGTAGACACTGTAACAGGACACTCAGTAATCTGGTAATTTCATGCGCACTGATAATCATATTTTTTTTTACTTTGATTTTTGACAAGGTAATGCTAATTTTACATACAGCACACAGTGAAAACGACATGAATATGACACAGTGGGCAACTGGATATAGCACAGCATATTTTAAAATGAAGGATTGAAAGTTTTTCGATCGTATCTCCTGTGAAGCTGATCTTCTGTTCGCATTTACTCACTTCGCACGGACCGTCACTCGCAGGAACACGTTTTTTGCAGGCTACAAATGCACACTTCACAAGATATCACAGCTGGATTCGATTAAATCTGCTAGGTTTGTGAAATGAAATGTTTATTAGATATTGTCAGGATACAGGCACAGAGACAGAGGTAAGTGAATCACAACACTGCTTTATTCAAAGTGACACAAGTGCAAAGGAGAGTAGGCAAAGTTCAGGTGAAGATTCTGTGATGATCGCTACGTGCAGAGCAGATTCCAGGTGAGCAGATCCTTCTTAAGTTAGTTGGATTCAAGCAATCACTGTTCATTGATACGTGTCCTTTTCTATTTCAGATGCAGCAGCGGGCAAGGAGATCTCAGCAGGAATGTGGGACACTCAGACGAATGCCAGATCTCAGGAAACATGGAAGCAGGCAGGACTTCTGGGAACAGCGGGACAAGGACACAGAGGTTAGTATTTCAAAGGTGAGTATACGTTACTTGGCGGATTCAGGATGATTCGGAGACTTCAGGAGACAATGGGTTATGGTCTATTCCTGTTGGAGGCTTGACCAAGACTGAAGTGTGCGTGAGAGTTTTATAGAGCTGGGTGATGAGGTAATTGATTGTAACCAGGTGCAGGTGAATATTCAGGGGAAAGTGATTGCAGGTGAGGATTCCAAAAAGGATTCTGGGGACTGTAGTGCAAAATATAACTGGTGAACTGTGACAGTACCCCCCCCTCTCCGAAGGCGCGTCCTCGCGCCGCATAACATCCAAAGGGGTGGGAGGGTGGGCGCCCTGGAGGCTGACGAGGGCGTGGTTGCACAGGACAGGAAGCCTCCAGGGCGGAGCTGGCAGCTCGTGGGACCAGGGTGGAAACGGCTGCGGGTGTGGCCACGGCGGAGCAGGCTGTGGGCGTGGCCGTGATGGAGCAGGCTGTGGGCGTGGCCAGGGCGGAGCAGGCTGTGGGCGCGGCCAGGGCGGAGCTGTGGGACCCTCGGGCATCCAGGGCGGAGCTGTGGGACCCTCGGGCATCCAAGGCGGAGCTGACCCTTCGGGTGGCCATGGCGGTGAGGACCCTTCGGGCGGCCATGGCGGTGAGGACCCTACGGGCGGCCATGGCGGTGAGGACCCTTCGGGCGGCCATGGCGGTGAGGACCCTTCGGGTGTGCGCCCCACCAAAATTTTAATGGGGAAATTGACAGGAAAGGGGGGATCCGGCAGCAAAGAGGGACTTGGGCTGGGCAGGACCAGCGGAGGATCAGTGGGCTCTAGTGCAGGATCAGTTGGCTCTGGTGCAGGATCAGTGGGCTCTGGCGCAGGATCAACGGGCTCTGGCGCAGGATCAACGGGCTCTGGCGCAGGATCAACGGGCTCTGGCGCAGGATCAACGGGCTCTGGCGCATCATGGGACTCGGAACTGGACGGAACCAGCACATCAAGGGACTCGGAACTGGACGGAACCAGCACATCACGGGACTCGGAACTGGACGGAACCAGCACATCATGGGACTCGGAACTGGACGGGGCCAGCACATCATGGGACTCGGAACTGGACGGGGCAAGCACATCATGGGACTCGGAACTGGACGGGGCCAGCACATCATGGGACTCGGAACTGGATTCATGAGCTGTAGCTGATGTGTGTGTTGCCCACACACACAAAACAGCCATGGACACCACAATGAGTGCTGTGTCTTCCAGAGCAGACTCAAGTGCGGCGTGTTCAGTCTCTGGCGGGCAGGCGATTGGCTCCGGTTCTGGCGAACAGGCGACGGGCTCAGGCTCTTGCTCGAAGACTGGCTCTGGCTCTTGCTCGAAGACTGGCTCTGGCTCTGTGGGCGCAACGTGAAGGTCTGGCCTGGGTTGGACCAGCGGCGAAGGAAACTCAGGGCTGGTCTTCGGGCACTGTGTGGTGCATGAAGTCCCCTTCCTCTTCCTCCTTTACCGAGAGCAAGAGGGCGCTGGACTGACCGGGATCAGTGGGGAAGGCTCTGCGGGACGAGACTTTGGCCGGATGGCCCATCTGGAACCACGCAGTGACATCAGCGGGAGATCGGCCAGGCTGGAAATCGATCCTGGAAGTCCATGAACTGATCTGATGGCTGGGTTGATGGTTGCTGTGACGTGACGTGCAGGCTTGGGATGACTAACGTGGAATGCAGGCTCGGCGGGGCTGACGTGGATTTTGGGCTGAATGTGGAGATCGTGCTGGATATCTCCCACGGTGAATGAGGACCCGCACACCCACAGCGTGCGGTCCATGAATTCTATGAGAGGTAGGTTGATTTCGTCCCACAGCAGTATCTGGTGGATCGTCTAACCCACTCCAGAACTCCTGCTGAAGGAAGCCCTCCTCCCAGCTCCCATCCTGGTAAAGGTGAAGGTAAACTTTAACAAATTCCTCCAGAGTACTACCGTTCTGGCCGAACATAGTGGATTCCGTGGGGTGTGTGGAAGCGCTGTCTTTGGGCAGTGTAGGATCCATAGCGGTATGGGTCAAGCCTTCTGTCAGGATACAGGCACGGAGACAGAGGTAAGTGAATCACAACACTGCTTTATTCAAAGTGACACAAGTGCAAAGGTGAGTAGGCAAAGTTCAGGTGAAGATTCTGTGATGATCGCTACGTGCAGAGCAGATTCCAGGTGAGCAGATCCTTCTTAAGTTAGTTGGATTCAAGCAATCACTGTTCATTGATACGTGTCCTTTTCTATTTCAGATGCAGCAGCGGGCAAGGAGATCTCAGCAGGAATGTGGGACACTCAGACGAATGCCAGATCTCAAGAAACATGGAAGCAGGCAGGACTTCTGGGAACAGCGGGACAAGGACACAGAGGTTAGTATTTCAAAGGTGAGTATACGTTACTTGGCGGATTCAGGATGATTCGGAGACTTCAGGAGACAATGGGTTATGGTCTATTCCTGTTGGAGGCTTGACCAAGACTGAAGTGTGCGTGAGAGTTTTATAGAGCTGGGTGATGAGGTAATTGATTGTAACCAGGTGCAGGTGAATATTCAGGGGAAAGTGATTGCAGGTGAGGATTCCAAAGAGGATTCTGGGGACTGTAGTGCAAAATATAACTGGTGAACTGTGACAGATATTCAGAGATTTGTTTATATTATGTAGATGCGCATTTGCTAAATGTTGACGGTAAATGAGAAAGTATTTTAGCCTTATTGTTTGCCTTTTCGGTTACAAATAATATAAAAGCAAATGCATTACTTTTTCCCATATCATTTACTTTCTTTGATTACCAGTTCTGTAGCCACCGGTTCTGTCTAACAAACTATTAGATATGACTGACAGAAAGACGGAGAATGTGAGTGAGCGCTGTGTGATCAGATTCAGGCGCTGCCGTTCTCTTCTCAGGTGCTGCTGGTGTTCTCAGCGCCGCCCGTCAAAATAAAAGTCTGCAGCGCCATCAAAATAAAAGTCCCGATTCCAACACATCGGCCAATCAGAAAAACTTATCGGCCGATGCCAATATTTAAAAAAAGCCAAATATCGGCAGATGGTGAGGCCGTGGCGATATAGCGGTCGACCACTAGTAAGATATCAGAAGGGAACATTTGGTTTAAAAAAGGTTTTAAAAATATTGGTTTTAAAAATATGTTCTGGAAGTTTTGAACTGTTCTTTGCACTAGTGGAGTTTGGCAGCTAAATATATCTCCCAGAAGAAAGCTCAGAAAACATGTTCCTTAAGATATTTCCAGAGCTGAAATGCATTCATAAGTGGTCTATTTTCAAAGCAATATGATCAGTTTAGAATCTACCTTATTATTATATAACCCAATAAACAGAATTCCTGGAAAGATAGCAGTCAACAGCTAATTCTTTTCTCATGAAATGTTTCTCTGTGAGTCTCTTGCTCAAGTTCACTATGATCCTGTTCTTCTAGATCTCTGTTACCTGCAGGAAATGGATGTAATCCTGTGTGTGTGAAAGCTGCTCCAGCTCAGCGTCTCTCCTCCTCAGATCATTGATCTCCTGCTCCAGTTGCTCCAGTCGTTCTTCAGCTCGACTCACTGCAGTCTTTTCCTGATCTCTGATCCGCTGTGTCGCCTCAGAGCAGATTCTCTCAATGGAGCGGATGAGCTCAGTGAAGATCCTCTCACTGTCCTCCACTGTTGTCTGTGCAGAGCGCTGTTAGGACACACATTACAATCACACAGTGAGCTTCAGTGAGTCCTGACTGAGACTTCTCAAACTTTTCTTCTTCTCCAGACTCACCTTATGAGACGCCACAGCCTCTCTCAGCTGCTGAAGATCCTTCTCTCTCTGCTGGATCCTCTGCTGGAACGACCTCTGCGTCTCCTTCAGCTGCTTCTGCACCACAAATCAATAACAGAGATGTCAGTTTATTCTGTTGTCACATATCTGTCACGGTTCTGTCACTTTGGTCTAGTTTATTCTCGGTTTTGTGCCAGAGCCCTGACACTCCTGTATTGTCTTGTCTTTGTGTGAGCATACGGTCTCTTGTCTATGTGCCTTGTTTCATGTTTGAAGCGTGGTGTTCGGATTCCGGCAATCATGTCTAGTTCGGTTCTGTGCCGGGATTCGGACATTCATGCTCCATGTGTTTGTATTCTGTTGTGAGTTCACAGCATGAGCATTTGCTTGTTCTCGTGCGCTCTGTCTTGTTGTGTGAGTATGCAGTTTCAAGTTCGCTCTAGCAATACGCTCTTCTGCCCACATGTGGTGTTGTGTTCTGTGTAGCATTTGATTCATGTTTCCATCGGCCGCGTGCTTTCATGTTAAGTTTTGTCTTGTGCTGAGCAGCATGCGCCTATTTTGTTATCTGATCATTGGTTCATTTGCCCTACCTGTTTTCCTTAATCACCTGACTTGTTTGCTCCCTATTTATTCTCCTTGTGTTTGCACTCCTGTGCCAGATCGTTGTCAAATGTTCCCCTTGTATCCTGTCCTGCCAGATCCTATTTTCCTAACCAAGTCATGGCTTGTCCAATTGCTAGTCTTTTTCCTCCCCCTTGTTGAATTTACATTAAGCATCAGGTCTCTTTCACACTGCAAGCATAAGTATCATAAAAGTGAAACTGACACAGATGTAAAGCTTCCCATTGACAGTGTTTCTGCTGCGAAACAGTATTTCTGTTAATAACTTCCATCAATTATAAAATGTTGATCAGGAATCAGTCATTCTAATTTACATGAAGACAGGCATCCCATCTCCATCAAAAAATAATTTTGAAAACACAGAACAGAAGCCAAAGCCTGAAGTGAAGTGAAGCTATAAACCACTGAGTTCATATGGACTGAGACAGATTTACTGAAAAGAAAGTGTTTTTGTCTGTCGCTACATTTAACTTACAACGAGTTTCTTGACAGAGATATATTTTGTCAAACAATCTGTGAATATTTTCTATTATTTTATGTTGCTTCATCAAAGCCTGTTTTACAAAAGTTTGTGGTTGCAAATATGTTTACGTTACATTTTAACCATATTTTCTGTTAAGTTCAGTGCGGAGCACAAATACGCTCAGCAATGAAAGTCCACTTGCAGCTTCTGTTCACTTCTGCTGACGTCTGCAGTGGGAATGATGTTACCTGATCTTATGGGTGCCAATATAAATGTCAACATTATTTCATCAGTGTCTAATTTATAGTTCATACCTGTTTCTTTGTCCTCTGTGCTACAGCTGATACAGTGTCATGGTTTTTATGTTCATCCATCGTACACAGCAAACATATACACTTCTGGTCAGTGCGGCAGAAAACCTCAAGGAGTTTATCATGTGTTTGGCAGACCATCTCCTGCAGTCGCCCAGTGGCATCAGTCAGATTGTGTCTTTTTCTTTTAAAGAAACTCTCATGTTGTTCAAGGTGACTCTGACAGAAAGACTCCAGACACCCCAGACAGGACTTGACGGCTTTGCGTTTTCTTCCATCACAGACATCACACTCTACATCTCCAGCTCCAGCGTAACAGTCAGCAGGAAGTTTAGTTTTCTTCAGTTTCTCCACCACTTCAGCCAGCATGATGTTTTTAGTTAAAGCAGGTCTTGGACTGAAGGTCTGTCTGCACTGAGGGCAGCTGTAGACTCTCATCTGATCCTCCTGATCCCAGCAGCCTTTAATACAGCTCATACAGAAACTGTGTCCACAGGAAGTGGTCACTGGATCCTTCAGGAGATCCAGACACACTGAACACAGGAACTCATCCTGAGAAATTCGGGCTTCTGCCATTTTACTGCTTGAATACAGAGACACAAACACACAACGGCTCAACTGCACTTCAGTTTCAGTTTCTCTGAACTGAAGAGTTTCCTGTTTCCTGGTTCCGTGTTTGAGTGATGTGTGAAAAACATGTATCTGCAAATCTGTAAAGTTCCTCACTCCTAGTGTAGTGGTTTCTGTCTGCGTTGTGTTTTCTTCTTAATAAAACAGATCCCACACGATGATGCAGTTGTGATGTGATTTACTCCCGGCTTCTCTCAGTATCTGTATCAAAATAAAACAGACCCCATCAGACAATTCTAACAAGTAGAATCTCTAGGCCGTGCCTCTCATCGCCATGACATCCCGCGAAAGAGAGAGGGCACCCGGAAATTACATCAGCTTTACCCTCACACTTACACGACGTAACTTACATAATGGTGCTACCTTAACATTATATACAGATTAACACATTTATAAAAACAGTAAAACAAAGACAATACCATGGAAATACAAATATAAATATTTATATATATATATATATATATATATATATATATATATATATATATATACGTCTGCCTGTCTGTACCTATATGAGTTTATATTGTTCTAAGTAAACACTTGATACTTGTAACTTTTTTTTTAATTTTTTTTTATTAGGGACCATGTACAATCTATAACATAAATGTTGCCATTTGATGCATTGTACCAGAGTTAGCCATAGGCTATTTTACATCTGCAGTCCCCTGGCAGGGTACAAATAAAAACAACCCCCCCCCCCCCTCAAAAAAAAGAGAAGAAAAAAACAACAACAAAAAAAAACACATTTTATCAACACCACATCAGCTTCAGTGAGTACAGATTTGAGTAGTCTTCAGAAAGGATTTTAGTTCTGACTTAAAACTTCTAATGGAATTGCAGCTCTTTAAATCATTTGCTATTGCATGCCACTGTGTAGTGGCTTTGTAAGAAAAAGCAGATTGTCTAAAAGTTGAACGACAGAAAGGTATATTACAATCAAAAATGGATGCTATTCTGGTAGATTTTACAGAAGTTACGGGGCGATTGCAGATAAAACCAATAAACAAGGAGGGGCCAGGCCGTGTAGAATCTCAATAAATTATGTTTCTCTAGGATCTTGCAATGGTGATAGCGAAATGGCTTTTTATCAAGTATTTTTTATAGCTTGCTTGTATAGTGATTCTAGAGGTCTAATGGCAGACTCACTGGCTTGTCCCCAACAGGTGATACAATATGAGATGTGTGAAAAAATTAAAGCATGCATAAATATTTTGGCTACATCCATAGGGAGGAACGATCTAATCTGTCTAAAGTTTGCCAAATTGTATTTGATAGTTTTTGTCATTTTCTTAATGTGTTTCTTAAAACTAAAATTTGAATCTAAGATGAATCCAAGATATTTAAATTCAGTAACTATGTCAATTGCTTAGTTTTTAATTAAAATATCTGCAGTTTGAGTCGGCCCCTTATTTTTACTAACGAACATACCCTTTGTCTCACTAATATTTAAGGTAAGACAAGATTGTTCAAGCCATTCAACAACACCTTGCATGGCATAAGTTAATTTCTCTGCTGCTAGCTTAGCATTTTTTGCATGTGTGTACAAAACAGTGTCATCGGCATATAATTGTATGTCAACTCCATTACAGTATTGTGGAAGATCATTAATATAAAGACTAAAAAGTAAAGGACCTAATACAGATCCCTGAGGCACTCCCATTGTGTTTTTCACATAACTAGAGCGTACATTTTTAATTCTAACACACTGCTTCCTATTTGACAAGTAAGTTGAGAGCCATGCTATTGTTTTGGTAGAAAGATTAAATTTAGAGAGCTTAGAAATAAGAACATCGTGATTGACTTTGGACTCCTCGTCTTCCTCTGCCTACACCACACCGTGACAAAAGTGCGGACCTCTCAAAAACGAAAAGGAAAGAGATGGACTCACCTGCACTGCGACTCCTTCTCCTGCCAGAAAACCGTAAGTGGCTTGGGTACCTGGCCTGGGGGCCCCTGAACGGAACCATCAACCTCACAGCCAGCGAGCCCGAGTCTCGTCCTGGCAAGACTTCCGGTCCTGAGTCTCATCCCGTTGAGACCACCCGTCCAAAGTCTCGTCCCTCCAAGACCGCCCTTCCAGAGTCTTGTCCCGCCGAGACCGCCCGTCCAGACTCTTGTCCCGCCGAGACCGCCCGTCCAGACTCTCGTCCCGCCGAGACCGCCCTTCCAGAGTCTTGTCCCACCGAGACCGCCCTTCCAGAGTCTCGTCCCGCCGAGACCGCCCTTCCAGAGTCTCGTCCCGCCAAGACCACCCTTTCAGAGTCTCGTCCTGCCGAGACCGCCCTTCCAGAGTCTCGTCCCGCCGAGACCACCCTTCCAGAGTCTCGTCCCACCGAGACTTCCCATCCTAAGTCTCATCCTGCTGAGACCACCCATCCTGAGTCTCGTCCCGCTGAGACTTCCCGTCCTGAATCTCATCCTGCCGAGATTGTCCCTCATAAATCCTCTGTTCCTGTCCTTGTCCAAAGTCCTGAGGAAATTAACTTAACCTGTTAAGCTGCAACCCTACTTTAGAAAAATCCCCAGAAATGGCATACCCAAACTAAAACACATACAGTTCATGAACCCTTTGTACTAAAAGCATAAGTATGATCTCATTTGAAAGCTGACACCTGGTAGTTTATTGTATATGTATAATTAAGTATTGTCATAATGAAAACATAGTTATAAATACCTTCAAAGTTTTGTAAAGTTATTAGAAATTTATTTTTTATGAAATATCTTCATAAAAATAATATTGAAGTTGGCATTGTATCAATTTATGAATGCATTGCAGCTAAAGCAACATGTCTGACCATGTTATATTTAAAATCTGAAGATGACAAGTCTAAAACTCTGTATTTAGTTAAATGTTTTTCAAGATCATGTCATATGACTTTATTTTGATTGACTCTAAAATACAAACTGATGTTTATTGTCATGTTCTAAGCATATATTCAGTCTATTGTCTCTATTGTTTTGTGGTGCAAACGAGCCCCATTCAGTCTCAGTCTCCCCTGCACACATTCACACCTGTCCGGCCTGTTTATGGCTCTAAATATGTTTTTCTTTTGTCTTCATTATAATTACTAACGACTGGCTATTCACGCTGTTTCAATCACTAATTTCTTTTTTCAAAGTTCTCACTTCACATTTGAAACTGTATCAAATTACCTTCTTGAAAAAAGAAACATTTCAGTAAGCATTCCTATTTAGAAAAAATCATAAAAATAACAGCTAAGTGGCAGGTGCACCTGCATGTTAGCTTAGCACACCATCAATACACTACAATTTATGAGATTAAAACCATGTTTGTGCTCCAAACTTACTTTATAGTGCAAGTCAAGTGTTTTAAATAACCTTCTGTGATCCGATTTGGCTTCAGATAAAAAAATCAGACAGAAAATTTATTTATTATTTTATAGTATTCTGCACAATGATAAAGTCTATATCGATTAGCATTACATTATAAATATAATCTATTATTATGAAAATACCTGACATGGCTCGAAGAACACAGGTAAATCAAATATCATTGCAATCATGTTTATTGTCTTCAAAACGTCTTTATCTGCATGTTACAGCGATCTCTGGAAGCTTTGTTTGTGTCGGGACTTCCTGAATGTCACATGATTATGGCACTTTTTCATGTGTTCCATATATGGACTGCATGTGCACAGGGCGCCCTCAGGCTGCCAGTATGGATTGAAAACACAGTACATCAGAGTATCCAGCGCTCGTAATGATTACATCGACCCATTTGGGTATTTAAATTCAATAAATATTATTCCTGTCTATATAAATCTGATTTAAACCTATGAGAATCTATCAATATTTATCCAAATCTGCACATTTTTGAGCTAAAAGCCCTGAGGGACGTTGTTTTGTGAAGCGCTGTCATGACGAACTCACAGGAGTTTTTTTCTGAATGAGAGCGGCTGACGCTCATAATTCATATTAAAGGTATTGACTAATTTTTTGATTACATAACTCCTAACACAAATTAAGACATAACTGTCACTATAAGTTTCTCAGAATGCAATAGTGGTCAAATACTGAAACTTGAGTCTCATATCTTTTTAATGATGTATAGTTTGTCAAGGTAATAACTTTAAATCTGATAGTAACTGAACTATTTAAACAAAAAAACGCTTCAGTGCGCCAGCGCTCTGGCAACGGTTAACAGGTTAATAGACTTTGACACAGAACCTGTGATTCTTCACTTCTGGTCTACCGAGTCTGAGTGGCTTCACTTCCTGTTGACCGAGCCTGAGATTCTTCACGACAGTAGTGCCGAGCCTGATCTTCACGTCACGCCTGACCAGCCTGATCTTCACGTCATACCTGGCCAACCTGACCTTTACGCCATGCCTGATCTTCACGTCATGCCTGATCAGCCTGATCCTCACGTCAAGCCTGATCCTCACGTCATGCCTGATCACCCTGATCTTCACGTCACGCCTGACCAGCCTGAGCTCCACGTCAGCCCTGCCGGGCCTGAGCTCAACGTCAGCCCTGCCGAGCCTGAGCTCCACGTCAGCCCTGCCGAGCCTGAGCTCCACGTCACCACTGCCGAGCCTGAGCTCCTTGTCAGCCCTGCCGAGCCTGTGCTCCGCGTCAGCCCTGCCGAGCCTGAGCTTCTTCACGTCATTCCTGCTGAGCCTGAGCTTCTTCACGTTGGTCCTGCTGAGCCTGAGCTTCTTCGCGCCAGTCCTGCCGAGCCTGAGCTGATTCACGTCGGTCCTGCTGAGCCTGCACTTCACGTCAGTCCTGCCAAGCCTGCACTTCAAGTCAGTCCTACCAAGCCTGCACTTCACGTCAGTCCTGCTGAGCCTGCGCGTTACGTCATGCCTGCGGAGCCAGAGACTGTTCACATCATGCCCGTGGAGCCAGAGATTGTTCGCGTCATCCCCGCTGAGCCAGAGACTGATTGCATCATGCCCGCCGAGCCAGAGACTAATCACGCCTGGTCAACCTCCACTGAACCCTCACCTCCGGCCAAGAAGGCCGCCTCACCGCCTGAACCCTCAAAGCCTGTCCCTAAGTCTGTCACTTAGCCTGTGCCCATAGCTCCGCCCAAGAAATTTTTTTTTTTTTGGGGGGGGGGGGGGGTAGCTATATGGCTCCGCCATGGCGCGCTTGAAGGGAAGTCTCCGCCATGGCCGCCCGAAGGGACGTGTCTGCCTTGACCTCCCAAAGGGTCGTCTACGCTATGGCCACCCAAAAGGTCGTCTACGCCCTGGTCTCCCAAAGGAGCGGTACCGTCAGGGAGTCATCTGTCCCTGGTGACCCTCTGGAGGTAGACTCCAGGACACCCTCCCCCCTCCCTTGTTTCACCATGTATGGTGCGAGGACACACCTGATGGGAGGAGGGAGTTCTGTCACAATCACTAGGTTCACTGTCTGCACTGCACTTCCCAGCATCCCTCATGTCTTCACACCTGCACTCACTCCATCATTACCCGCACCTGCCTGTCATCATCATCATCCTTGTCACCTGTGTTCGCCTCATCATTGTTCATTTGTGTCTGTATTTAGTTCCCTTCTCTTCAGTTAGTCTTTGTTCGTTCTACGTTGTATGTAGGTGTGTGTGTACCTTCTGCCCGTCTTACTGTCTGTACCTATGTGAGTTTATATTGTTCTAAGTAAACGCTTGATACTTCTAACTTTGGACTCCTCGTCTTCCTCTGCCTACACCACACTGTGACACTATGCTTATTTTCTTAAGCAAACTCTTATAGACCATAAAATATCATTCCACCCATGACCAGATTTTCTTGCAACATGACAGGAATCTGTTGTATGCTGAGATGAACTCACAGGTATCTCCTGCAACTTCATCTAAATCAGAAATCTATTGAGACGTTTTGTTCTGCAGTATCACTCTTCTGACAGTCAGTATGTGATGAATCACAGTTTGAACTCAATTCGCACTCTGAATTCATGGAATCATCCAAAGCAGGCAATGGTAAAAAGTTCACAGGCATTAACAGGGTGACGAATGAACAGAAAGAACAGTTCTTACTGACCACCATATACACTGTGCTTTCACAATGATCTGCTAATTTCCTTTTCCCCTTCTCCCATTTGTTTGCCAAGAGGACTATATCACACAACTCCAATGAATGACCCTTGGACTTGTGATTATAATATTCAGCCTTTTTGTTCTGCTGCTGACGTGCATTTTGTTATGCAAGTAACAATGCCTCCCTTAAATCCTTTCCCAGAGACAGGACATATTAACTCACATCAACAGTCCCACATCCAAATTACACTCTCAAACAAAACATCCACTGGCAATTTGGGGGTATGGCCAAACATCAAAAAGAATGGTGGGTAGCCAGTTGTCTCATGCCTAGTGCAATCGTATGAGAAAGTCGGTGTGTTCAGCATCTGAGGCCAATAAGCTTTAGACCGACCTCGGAGGCAAGGACCTTCTCGTGTCACCAAGAGTACGATTAAACCTTTCAGTCTGAACGTTACTCAATGGGTGATAGGGTGTGGTATGAGATTTGGCAACACATGACAATTTCAACATTTCAACAATCAGAGAACTTTCCAAATTTGCACCCTTGTCTAAATGGATCCATCCTGGAAACCCATATATACAAAATAAATTGTTCCACAGAACACGGGCAACAGACTTTGCAGTTTGATTTAGTCAAACATACACATATGGAAGTTTTGAGAAGTGGTTGGTTATTACTAACACATTAACGGACATATTATTGACATTGCCAGAAATTGATACAAACCAACTCTAGCGGTGCTGTTGTGGTTATAGACACAAGTAGTGCCCTGGCCTCAGGTGTCTTACTCAACACACATCTCATTTACATTGCGTCACGTATAGTTTTTTGTCTATCTCCACAGAATTCCAGTAAAATATTTGTCTCGCTAGCCAAAGTGTGTGGTGCTGGCCCTGATGGCCTGTCTCATCATGCACCCCTTTCATTACCAAGCCTCTAAAGGCTGCCGGCACAACATACTGGAAAGACCTTCTCTTGGTCGTCGGATTTTTAGACGCATGGTTAAGTATACCTTTATTTTATAGGAAAAACTCATTACCTTTTTCTTTACTAGAAGGCTATCTACCTGGTTCTACAAAGAACCTCACTCTTCTTATCAGTGACTTATCATGACATTGCTTGTTGAGCAAATCTGCATGGGTGTTTACTGAGTGGACACTGCACCGCATCCTCCAAACCCCTCAAATGCTGTACATAAGTGACTTCTGTAACAGCCGCTCCTTCCTCCCAGTGATGGTGAGAACGGAGTACATCTGACTTCTCCTCACAGGACACTTGCCCCCCAAAAAAACTCTGAACCAGGTGAGAGACCTCAAGATACTTCTATGACCCAGACAATTCCTCCAAAGCCTCCCCTTTTTATGCTCACGGGACAAATGAACCATATCCGGCCTCTGCTTCATGCTTCGAGATGTCATATGGTGATCTGGTAAGTCTGTGCAAAATTTTGGGAGTGGCAAAAGGTTCCCGGCTGAAGGCATCAACCACCATGTCACGGATGGAACAGGAGTCAGACACGTGGTAAGTGATTAGGTTTATTTCACAGGTTTAGCAGAAGCAGACAGAGATATGGTGAGTATGACGACAGATGATACTTTGTTAGGTAACTTAGCTGATGAATAAACAAGTGTCTCTTTTGCAGATGCAGGCGAAGGGTTCCTGGAACGGATGCAGATGCAAGGCTGAAGACGGACGATGATGGCTGAAGGCAAGGCTTGTATAATGTCCTAGGGAAGGCGGGTAAGTAGCGGGTAAGTAATGCAGGAGAGTCTGTGGGTCATGTGTAGACGAGACCAGACAAAGAGTGAGTGCAGGGGAGCTGAATATAAAGGGAGATGAGATGATGGGTGCAGGTGACAGTGATCAGAACTCAGGGGATAATGAACGAGTGGGCGGAGTGAGTGAATGAGTGGGAGGAGTGGATGAAGCTGGTGGAATCCTGACAGTACCCCCCTCCTCCGAGGCGGCTCTTGACGACTGAGAAGAGGGATGAGGGCGGCGACGAGGTCTACCCCGGGGCCTAGGAGCTGGACGGTCAGGATGATCGGAATGGAACTGGGTGAGTAAGGCTGGATCCAGGATGTCCTCGCGGGGAACCCATGACCGTTCCTCCGGGCCGTAGTCCTCCCAGTCCACCTGGTACTCCAGCCTGGGACCTCGACGCCGCGAGTCCATGATGGTACGGACCTGGTAGATGGACTCTTCTACGATGGGAACCGGAGGAGGAGGTACGTCTGCTGGAACGGCTTCTGTGGAGGAAGGAGTGACAGGATCAGTGAAGGGTTTTAACAGGGAAACATGAAAAGAAGGTGATATCCGGTACTGTGGAGGAAGGTTGAGTCTGTAAGTGACGTCGTTCAGCTGCCTCTGTATGGTGAATGGACCGATGTATCGAGGACTCAGCTTATGGCAAGGCAGGCGAAGGCGAATGTCCCGCGTCGATAGCCAAACCTTCTGTCCTGGCTGATACTGAGGAGTTTCCAAGCGCCGACGATCAGCTTGGTCCTTAAGCCTCCGCACTGCCTGCTGGAGATGCACGTGAGCCGAGTCCCATACCCTCTCGCTCTGATGGAACCAGTAATCGACAGCTGGAACCTGGGAGGGCTCACCCGACCAAGGGAAGAGGGGAGGTTGATAGCCCAGGACACACTGAAAGGGGGTGAGCCCAGTGGTTGACTGCCGAAGGGAGTTCTGGGCGTATTCAGCCCAGGGAAGGAACTGGCTCCAGCTGTCCTGGTACTGGTGGCAGTAGGTCCTCAGGTAACGTCCGATCTCCTGGATCTTCCGCTCAGTCTGGCCGTTAGTCTGAGGTTGGTATCCAGAAGACAAGCTGACCGTGACCCCGAGGAGTTTGAAGAATGCTTGCCACACTCTAGAAATGAACTGCGGACCTCTGTCCGAGACGATGTCTTCGGGAATTCCGAAGTTCCGAAATACATGATTGAAGAGAGCCTCAGCGGCCTCGAATGCAGTAGGAAGTCCTGGTAGGGAAATTAGTTTGCAGGCTTTAGAAAAGCGATCCACAACTACGAAGACACAGGTATGGTTATTGGATCGGGGCAGGTCAGTCATGAAGTCCACTCCTATATGGGACCATGGACGCTGGGGAATAGGCAGTGGAACGAGTTTGCCCTCCGGGAGTTTTCTGGGGGTGTTGGTAACGGCGCAGACTGAGCACACATCCTGGGCGATGGACGGCCACCAGTACCGGTTACTGAGAAGCGAGAGGGTACGCCTGCTACCTGGATGTCCAGAGCCCGGAGTGGTGTGAGCGGAGTCCAGAAGAGCGGTGCGAAGATGGCGAGGAACAAAGACGCGCCCTTCTGGACCTCCCGGCGGAGCGGGATGGAGACGGTTCTCATCGGCTAACTGCTCGTCGATATCCCAGACGATTGGGCTGACGAACACGGCTGGAGGGAGAATGGGTTCCGGTGCGGTATCTTCACAGGGAGGACTATGGATTCGGGAAAGAGCATCAGCTCTGGAATTTTTATTGCCAGGACGGTAAGAGACGAGGAAATCGAAGCGAGTGAAGAAGAGGGCCCATCGAGCTTGGCTCGGATTCAGTCTCTTGGCATGTCTGAGGTATTCCAAGTTGCGATGATCTGTGATGACGTGAAATTGATGATTAGCTCCCTCCAGCCAGTGCCTCCACTCCTCCAAAGCCAACTTAATGGCGAGCAGCTCACGATTGCCGATATCGTAATTCCGCTCCGCCGGGGACAGCTTCTTTGAGAAGAAGGCACATGGATGGAGTCTGGGAGGATCACCCTGCCGCTGTGAGAGTACTGCTCCAACCCCGGTTGAGGATGCGTCCACCTCGACAACAAAGGGAATCTCGGGATCCGGATGAACCAGGATTGGAGCGGTTTGAAAGGCTTCTTTGAGGTGCTGAAAGGCGAGTGTGGCTTCCGAGGACAAGGACAGAGACTTGGGCCGGCCCTGAAGTGAAGAAGTGAGGGGAGCACTGAAGTGACTGTAGTTCTTTATGAATCTCCGGTAGAAGTTAGCGAATCCTAGAAACCGCTGCAGATCCTTCACCGTCGAAGGAAGGGGCCAGTTCTGGATAGCTTCCACCTTCCTCTTGTCCATCCGAACTGATCGATGACATAGCCCAGGAACTGGACTGAGGTGGTGTGAAACTTGCACTTCTCCAGCTTGAGGTACAGTTGGTGGGCTCTTAATTTCTTCAGGACCAGAGAGACGTGATGCTGATGTTCAGGCAGAGAAGATGAGTAGATGAGAATATCGTCTATGTAGACGACCACGAACCTGTTAAGATATTCTCTGAAGACCTCGTTCATGTACCCCTGGAAGACGGCTGGAGCGTTAGACAGTCCGAAGGGCATAACCCGGTATTCATAATGACCGGAGGGCGTGATGAAAGCCGTCTTCCACTCATCGCCTCGACGAATACGGATCAGGTTGTATGCACTGCGTAAATCGAGTTTAGAGAAAATGTGGGCTCCACGCAGCTGCTCCAGAGCTGCTGGGACCAGAGGAAGGGGATAGCTGAACTTGACGGTTTGAGAGTTGAGGTGACGGTAATCAATGCACGGCCTCAAGCCTCCGTCCTTTTTGGCCACAAAGAAGAAGCTGGAAGCGGCAGGGGACGTGGATGGTCGAATGTACTCTTGCTTGAGGGCTTCCTCCACGTACTCCTCCATGGCCTTCTGCTCCGGGATGGACAGAGGATAGACACGACCTTTAGACAGGGTGGCTCCAGGTAGCAGGTCGATAGCGCAGTCCCATGGCCGATGAGGTGGTAGTTTGGTTGCCAGTTGTTTGCTGAACACATCCTGGAACGCCCTGTACTCTGCGGGAATCTCCACCTGGTGTTGAATCTCTGGACTCTCAATAGACGTGGAACAGACGGGAAACTCGGGGCTTCCCTCTGAAGATGAAGAACTCTGATGAAGTCTTTTCACCGTCTATATGCAGGAAGGAAAACAGTTCTCACCCCAACGAAGGACCTCCCCGGACGTCCAGTCGATGGTGGGTTGGTGTTGGACCATCCAAGGGCGTCCCAGGATGAGCTCAGCAGTGGACTCCTCCAGCACCATGAAGGAGATCTCCTCCGTGTGAAGGCAGCCAACGCAGAGCTTCAGTGTGGGGGTGACATAGCGAATTCGACCTTGACCCAGCGGTTTACCTTGAATGGTGTGAACTCGGAGATCTTGGAGGTTTCGTTGCTTGCGGATGTTCAGTTTCTGGAGGAGTTGCGTGGATATGAAGTTCCCCGCGGAACCTGAGTCAAGGAGGGCTTGTGCTTAGACACATACATGAGGGGTTAATAGGTGGACAGTAGTATGATTCAGAGGTGCTATCTTGGGAGGAATTTGAATAGTGCTTACCGCTGGGCGTTGAGGTCGAACAGGGCAGGTGCTGATGAGATGTTTATCACCCCCACAGTACAAGCAGAGGTGATGTTGAATGCGACGCTGCCGCTCAGAAGACGAAAGATGAGTGGAGTCTACTTGCATAGGCTCGGGTGCTGGAGGAGCGCATGATGGAGCCGGGGGCGGAGTAGTAGTAGTAGTAGTAGTAAAAACTTTATTGTCCCACGGAGGGAAATTTGTGTTGGGCCATCACCCATGCTGCCGTCAGTATACAGTTAACATACAACAAATTTACAAACCAGACAATATTAATAATCAAAATGGCATAAGTTACAACTCCGTACCGCCCTCATTTAACATCTTTACAGACACTGGGATAAATGAGTTTTTGAATCTGTTCAATCTGCAGCGAGGAACTCTAAACCTCCTCCCAGAAGGCAGCAACTCGTACTCTGTGTACAGGATATGCGACGGATCGCACACAATCTTTTTAGCTTGCTTTAAAGTAGCCTGTTCATAGAGGGTCTGCAATGATGTCTGTTCTTTCACTCCAATAATTTTCCAAGCAGTGTGGATCATCCGTACCAGTTTAGTTCTACGTGCTACGGACAGATTACCAAACCAGACTACAATACTATATCTAATTAAACTCTCGAAGACTGCCTGATAAAAAATTATCATAAACCTCTGATCCACACCATAAAGTCTAAGACGCCGTAAAAAGTGCAACCGTTGTTGTAATCTACTGCAAAGACTATCTACATGGATATTCCATGTCAGTAAATTATCAAAAAAAAAAGACCAGAAGACCAGACCAAATGCTGAGGACATGCAGCGGAAGCAGGGTTATTGCAGGCAGACAAATGTTGGGACACCCGAATGGTTCTCTGAATGAGACTTTCTAATCCAATGGAATTTTCCACCATCACGATCAGCTGGCGGATGTCGGGGTTGAGACCATGACGGAAAGCTGTTATCAGAGCGGTTTCACTCCAGCCGCTCGACGCCGCCAATGTACGAAACTGGAGTGCATAACTGGTTACTGAGGACGCTCCTTGACGGAGATTGAACAGCTGATCGTGCACGGAGAGATCGGATGCTGTCTGACCAAACACTTCCTTGAAATGCTGCACAAAGTTCGATAGGGTTTTCACTACAGGAGAATTTTAATTCCACAAAGACTGGGCCCATTGGAGCGCTCGACCGGATAACAGTGAAATAATAAAGGCCACACAGGCTGAGTCATTCGAAAACTGGTGAGCTTGCATCTGGAAGTAAAGGGAAACTTGCAGGAGGAAACCGCTGCAGTCCTCCGCCTCTCCGGTGAATGTCGCTGGTCGGGCCATGGGACTCGCAGAGGCAGCTGGCGAAGCAGCGGATGTTTGCGGAAGTAAGTGACGGCGTGCTGAGTGGATGATATCTTCGGAGACGGCGGGTGGATCGGAAGGTGGTGAGGAAAGTAGCGTTTGGCGAACTGCCTGGACGAGTTCAACGAACGGATCACGAGATGGATTCTCCACGGGCTCCGCTGAATTCTGCATGTTTGGTCTGGTCTTCTGTCACGGATGGAACAGGAGTCAGACAGGTGGTAAGTGATTAGGTTTATTTCACAGGTTTAGCAGAAGCAGACAGAGATATGGTGAGTATGATGACAGATGATACTTTGTTAGGTAACTTAGCTGATGAATAAACAAGTGTCTCTTTTGCAGATGCAGGCGAAGGGTTCCTGGAACGGATGCAGATGCAAGGCTGAAGACGGACGATGATGGCTGAAGGCAAGGCTTGTATAATGTCCAAGGGAAGGCAGGTAAGTAGCGGGTAAGTAATGCAGGAGAGTCTGTGGGTCATGTGTAGACGAGACCAGACAAAGAGTGAGTGCAGGGGAGCTGAATATAAAGGGAGATGAGATGATGGGTGCAGGTGACAGTGATCAGAACTCAGGGGATAATGAACGAGTGGGCGGAGTGAGTGAATGAGTGGGAGGAGTGGATGAAGCTGGTGGAATCCTGACACACCACATTGTTTTGGCCAGGTATGAATTGTATGACAAATTCAAAAAGAACCAACTTCGCAACCCATCTCTGCTCGCAAGCATCAAGTTTCAGTCTGGTCAAAATATACTATACTATATTCAGCCAGTGGCTAAATTAATCGCATAAGTCAGGGTGGGCGAGCAGACCTTGCTTTACCACCGCAGCCTTCAAGTTCTCAAATGCCCCTATACATTCCTCTGTCCAATCTTTAGGAGTGAGCTTCCGCACAGCCCCTGACCTTTTTCCTACACCCCTTACTTTCCTAGGTCTCTTCTGACTAGACAGCAGCTGAAAAAGAGCTGATTCCATTTTCAATTAAATACTGATGAATGCAGGCAGAGAATTATGGTAAATGTGGTTTGTGAGGGAATGACAATAGTCTGATGTGGAGTGCCCTCTGGTGGCTCTCAAGGGCACTCCAGCTGGTGATCGTAACTGTTACGCTTATAATACTGAGCTCTATAATTCGTTGTGCCCAGACGAAACTTACCAATTCACAAAATTAACGTAATGCATAATTAGTGTAATCTTTGATACTAATATTTCTTTTAAAAGCCACATTTCTAGTATCTAAGAAATCTAAGAAATATATCTAAATTATAAAATGCGGAACAGTTAGTTAATGCGTTCATAACCTCAAGGCTAGATTTGAGAAGTTTGAGATTTGTGAGACAGTGGCCCCCCGACAGAGCCTGGTTTCTCCCAAGGTTTATTTTCTCCATTCTGTCACTTGATGGAGTTTTTATTGCTTGCCACTGTTGCCTTTGTCGCCATTGGCTTTCGTCTTGCTTAGTTGGGGACACTTAATATTCAACAATATTATTGATCTGCCTGGATTGGCACCATTATATGAGAACTGAACTGAGCTGGACGATGACATTGCTGTTTTCTCCAGAACGGCAGTATAGATAAATTAACTAAACCAATAACTTTTTTTACAACAAAAATTAACCATCACTGAACTTACTTAAGATGGACCATGACACTATTTTCTTCAGCACTTCCCTGAAATGGAGCAGATTGGAGCTCTTGTTAGTTGATGCCAATGCTGATCAGCCTGCCAAGTGATTTCCATTACACGAGAGTAGATGTTAAAACTTCATGCTGATTTGTACTCTGCTTTCGCCAAGATAAGCACCAACTAAGACATAGCTTTACAGTAACCTATGCTTCTCCATCCATTTACGCTTCTTTCCATATGGTGATGTAAATCTCCTTCTGTCTAGTGTTAACACGCGTCAGCACACACAACGGCTGCAACCACAGTGCGGTCCCCCCATGACAACCGTCTGGATTGAGCTGAGTAGGGGACATCTCTAGGGTCTTCAAGTGGGCAACTTCCGTCCTCAGTGTTTCGTCGACTAGCCCACGACACCTCAAGAGGGCTCGACAGTGACTCTGGCGTCCCAGAGTCACCCCCCTCCGTCCCCCACTCAACTCAGCCCAGCTTACTGACCTCTACATCCCTCCTGCTGCTGAGACCTAACCACAATCTCACAATCTCTCCGCAACCCAACCATACGCGCCAACCCGTTTGACTAAGGCTGTCGAGCCCCACTGGTGCGTTAATATGCAGTTTCAGTGGCAACGGTTCCGTATGGCAAACCACCTACCGCAAAACACAATATCTGCCCAACCACCCGTCATTCACGCAATATACACAGGAACGTAATGACTGTAAATACTATACAACCTATACAAATAAACCAACAGACTCTTCAAGTTTTCAAGAATTCTACGAAACTGTAGCATGGCGGCCTGTACACAGCCAGCTAGAATCTTTCCGTCTCAAAACACAATCTCACAATCTCTCCGCAACCCAACCATACGCGCCAACCCGTTTGACTAAGGCTGTCGAGCCCCACTGGTGCAGTAATATGCAGTTTCAGTGGCAACGGTTCCGTATGGCATACCACCTACCGCAAAACACAATATCTGCCCAACCACCCGTCATTCACGCAAAATACACAGAAACCAACAGGCTCTTCAAGTTTTCAAGAATTCTACGTAGCATGGTGGCCTGTACACAGCCAGCTAGAATCTTTCCGTCTCAACCACAGCCAGTTGCTGCTCCTTTCTGCTGCTTCAGATAAGTTCTTTACTGTGCAACGCAACTCTTGGCCACTGAATCCGACGTCTCTGAGGAACCGGGTTGTAGAGTGTGCCACAAAACCTCGACAACCCACTTCCACTGGATAAACCTGGACTCTCCATCCTCGCTGTTCTGCTTCAGTGGCCATATGAGCATACCGCAGTTTCTTCCTCTCATATGCCTCATCTACCGCATCCTCCCATGGCACTGTTAACTCTATCAGTTGAACAATACGTGCTGATCCAGACCACAAACAATATCTGGTCGTAGGTTAGTGATGGCAATCTCAGGTGGAAAAATAAGCCGTTGATCAAGATCAGTCAGCATCTTCCAGTCCCTAGCAGCTTCCAGTTGTCCTGGGCGAGAATTGGTGTTAGCACCTTTTCTTGGTGGTTGCTCGCCTGGGCGGAGGAATATTGTCTTCTGCATGTAATGTTTTGCTAGAACAGGCGGCAACTTATTGGTCATACTACGCTTGCCTTCCAATGCTAAAGCCATACATCGCAATACTTGGTCATGGCGCCAAGTAAACCGACCTTGGCTAAGAGCCACCTTACATCCTGTCAAAATGTGCCTTAAAGTGGCAGGTGATGAACACAAAGGACAAGAGGGATCCTCTCCTACCCAGAGGTTTAGGTTCTGCGGTGATGGGAGAACATCATATGTTGACCTAATAAGGAAACTGATCCTACTCTCTTCCATTGACCAAAGGTCTTGCCAGCCCATTTTGCATTGTTCCACACTCTCCCATCTCATCCACTCTCCCTGCTTGGCCTGGGAAATGGCCTTTATACATCTCATCCTCTCCTCCTGCTTTCGCACCTCGTTGACTACCAGCTTCCTCCTTTGAACTGGGCCTGCCTTGTGCCATTTAGGAGGAGCTAAACTGAGCCCAAAACCCCCTCTTCCATGCTGTACCTGTCCCACGATATCCCCAATTTGAAGGTCAGCCTTTGCCTCTACTACAGATTTCTTTGCTGACCACTTTCTACCAGTTTTTACCACAGGGGCTGCCTCCCTTACACATTTGTCGCGTGACTCTGCTAAAGTCATTTCCAGTCTGACCTTGGCACACTTAAACTCCTCGGTTAAAGCAGAGACTGGCAGCTGCAATACTCCTTTACTATAAAGTCCTAAAGTCCTTTTAAAGTACTAAAAAGGCATATGAGAAGTATGTCAAGGAGTGCCACAGATTAACGTCCCAGCAAAGAGGGGGTTTTTTTGCATTCAAATTGTTGCAAATGATGTAAGTAGGAATCGCAGAAGCAAGTAAACTTAGTATAGTGTTTGCTTAGGTTAGCTGCAAAGATAAGTTCCCTTTCAAGGGAACTTGCGTTGCGTTGAAATGACGCTGTGGGAACGGTCAGCGTGATTGCATCGTGAAGCACTTGTGAAATCAGTCCAATGGCGTATAGGCGGTTGACGTCATGGCAGGAAGCTCAAAGAGCACCCAGACCAAACATTGTCAGCTTCTGTGTCTTCAGCAAGCGCTCTGTGTGAAACTGTCTCTGTCTATTTCTTGTTGTTTGTCCATAAGCATATTATATATCTAGACAGGAATATAATGGCGAGCAAACAGCATTTTGGATTGTGTGTTCCTCCCTGCCCTCGCTTCATTACGGGTGGGGATACACACGATTTATGTGTTGTTTGTTTGGGAGTAGAGCATGCACGGTCAGCTCTAGTAAAAGCTCCTTTTGGCTTTCTTCTCGAGGAAGAAAGTCAATAAAGATTCTTTGGCCCAGATCTCACGTTTAATTACGTAAGATTATGAGAATGCATAAGTGTCTAGTGGCTAGGTCTGGTTGATATTTGGCTGCATTTCATTTTTGAGAAAATTAAATATGTACATATCTGATCTCTAAGGAGTTAGATGTCTGTTTTAATATAGTATTCAGCCTTTCATCCAGACCGTGTTTACTCGTCGATGGTTGATCTTTGGCTGCATTTAATCCTGAGGAAATAAATGGTGAAATTTCTGAGGGGAAATAAATAACACCACATTATACAGTGCCCATCTCCCTTCGGTGCCCTCAGGGGCCGTTCTGCCCGCCCCCTCCGAGGAGGGTCTCAGAGCAATCAGTTTGGCTGTTCCCTGCCGGTGCGCCACATCAGGGCACCGAATTGGTCGCTTGAGTAATACCAGAAACCAGTCTCAAGAGGCTGGTTCTCTTAATTTCCGGGGGGGAAGTGGTTAACACCTTACTATATGGTGCCCATTTCCCTTCGGTGCCCTCAGGGAACCGTTATGCTAACCCCGCCACCTCGTATGCACATAGCTTAGGGTCTACCCGGAAACGTAGTGGTCCTGGGATGCCTGCCCCCTCCAAGGAGGGTCCCAGAGCAGTCAGTTCGGTTGTTCGCTGCAGATTCACCGTACAGGGCACCAAATTGGTCACTCGAGTAAAACCTAAACCAGTCTTGAGAGACTAGTTCTCTTAGTAGATTTTTTGGCAGCCTGGAAGCTTCTGCCAAACATTTCTCAACAGTAGGAGAGTGTCTGCTCCCGAGCCAGTTTGCCAGTTCACAAGAAGTGAAAATCCTGCTGGAGAAAGGGGCCATAGAACATGTACCCTACTCTAACTGGGAAACCGGGTTCTACAGTCTGTATTTTATAGTTCCGAAGAAGGATGGGGGGTTGCGTGTCATTTTGGATCTGGGAGTGCTGAACGAGTCAATCATGCTGCTAAAATTCTAAATGATAACCTTGAGACACATGCCACAGATCAGATCCGAGGACTGGTTTGTCACAATAGATCTCAAGGACGCATACTTTCATATATCCATCCTTCCATATCACAGGAAGTTCCTGAGGTTTGCTTTCAAGGGGCAAATCATACCAATATCGAGTTCTTCCATTCAGCCAAGCACTCTCCTCCCGCACTTTTCATGAAATGTGCAGCCTCTGCGCCTGCAGTGTATTCCCATCATGAACTACATCCACGTTTTGTTGATTCTGGCTCAGTTGCATCAGCTGGCGGTTTGGCATCAAGATGTCGTTCTCGCCCACATGAAGGAGTTGGGGTTACAGCTAAACGCCAAAAAGAGTATGCTTTCTCCACTACAGAGGACCACTTTTCTAGGCGTGGTTTGGGACTCAATGTCGATGCAGGCATACCTCTCATCGGCATGCATAGAGTCCATCTTGTTGGCTGTGAAAACATTAAAGCTAGGCCACTCACTGTGAAACAGTTTCAGAGACTGGGGGGTCTGATGGCAGCAGCGTCCAACGTGATACCTTTTGGCCTGTTGTACATGAGACCCTTGCAGTGGTGGCTCAGGACCAAAGGGTTTTCCCCGAGGGGCAACCCCTTTCGCATGATCAGGGTCACGAGGCAATGCTTACATGCCCTAGTTATGTGGAAGAAGCCATGGTTCTTGTCCCAGGGTCCTGTGCTGGGAGATCATTGTCGTCGCTTAACGCTTACAACGGATGCTTCCCTCATGGGCTGGGGAGCAATCATGGATGGTTGCTCTGTGCCCCTGGATGGGTCACCATCTCACTTGGCACTTAATCACCTGGTGATGATGGCTCAGGCTCTACATCCCTGGGCACCAGATTCAGGGAGCAGACATACTGTCGAGGCAGCGGCTGAGGCCCATGGAAGGGAGACTCCACCCGAGGTGGTTGAGCTCATATGGAGTTGCAGACGTGGCTGTACTGCGTCTGTACATGGTTTTCCTGATTGTTCTACTCCCGGGAGTTCTGGAGAAAAGAGTTCCCTATCAGGGAACTCGAGCTGCGTGACAACGCTTTGGGAACACCCCTGCGTGAGTGTGTCATGAAGCATGTATGAAATCAGTCCAATGGCAAGACGGAACGTCATAGGCGGGTGACGTCATCGACCAGGAAACTATATAAGCACCCCAAAACACAAGCGCATCAGCTTCTGAGTCTTCAGCAAGCGCTCTGTGTGTGAATATATCAGTCTGTGTCTCAAAGTGTTTTTGTCTGTCCTTAGAAATTGCTAGGCAGGAGTTTTTCACATATAAAAAAACTATAAAGAGACGATATATATATATATAATATGGCGAGCGAACAGCAGTTCAGAAAGTGTGTTTATCCCTGCCCACGTTATATCGCGGGTGGGGATACTCACGATCTGTGTGTTATTTGTATGGGAGTGCAGCATGCCCAGTCAGCTCTCGAGGGAGCTGGTTGTGAGCATTGCAAGCGTTTGTCCATGAAAACGCTCCGCTCCCGCCGAGCCCTCTTCGAGGAGAGTGGTTCAGTGCGCGCTCCCCGCGGTTCGGGTCCCGCTGCTGCCGAGGCACAGCGAAGGCTTCAATCGTGGGGATCGCAAATGGATCTATCAGCGGGGATTGAGACGGGCTCTGCCTTATCTCAGCCTTTACCTGGTAGATCCAGTGCCTCAGATCCGGGTTCGGAAGCACGCGCTGCGGTTTCTTCCGCCCGGGCTGAGGCACCATCACTTCAATTATCCAGTTCTGAGGATCTGGATGTTGAAAGTATTGATACAGTAGAGACTGGGGACTCGTCACTTCCATTCTTTCCTGACCGAGGTGTGGAGGTCATGGAAAAGACCAGTGTCATCCATAATATTTAGCCAGCAAACATCTGTTTATTCAAATATTTCTGGGGCTAAGAATTATGGTTATGGGGCGATGCCTAAGGCTGAAGAAACGCTAGCGAGCCATCTATCTCCAGATACGGCATCGTCATTTAAGACACCGGCATTGCCCACAAAGCCATTAAGAAATACCTCGGCTTTGGTGGGCAAAGCTTACTCGGCGGCAGGTCAAGCAGCAGCGTGCTTACATACTATGTCGATATTACAAGCATATCAAGCAGACCTATTAAAAGATATGAGTGAGGGGGATGAAATTAGTGCTGACGTAATTCGAGAATTACGCCCGTTCTCTCTCAGCAGATCTATCTCTCCGTGCCACCAAGGAGACGGCCAAATCAGTGGGCCGTTCTATGGCAGCCATGGTGGCAACGGAGAGACACTTATGGTTGAATTTATCCAACATGAAAGAAAAGGAAAAATCTTTTCTCCTGGACGCCCCGCTTTCAACTGCTGGCCTCTTTGGTGACTCAGTGAATTCGGTCATCGAGAGGTTTCAGGAAGAGAAAAAGCAGGCGGCGGCGCTCCAGAAATTTCTCCCCCTCCGTGTTCATGTCTCCGGGGCTGCTGGGCGGGAGCAGCCCCGGCCGTCGAGTAGCTCCTCACACCGGGCGCAACAAAAACAGAGCGTCACGTCTTGTGCTCCTTCTCAGCAAAACTGGGACGAGACACGGCGCTCACAGACGAGGTCGTCTAGGGGCAGGGCTGATCTGAGGACAGTTATTGTTGCCAAGAAGGCCTCGTCGAAGAAGAGGTCCTGACGCCAAAAGCGTCAGGACGCTGAGGGTGGTCCCCACCGAGAGGGGAAGGTGTCCGCCGCATTACACGGCGCCCGTTCTCTCTCGGTGCCCTCAGGGGCCCATTCTACCAACCCCGCCTGCGTGCCGGGGCGTAGACGGTCCCAGCGAGCGCTTTCCCAAGGGACGCTCGCCCACTCTGAGGAGTGGTCTAAAGCGGTCAGACCAGTTGTTCCCTGCCGATGCGCCGTTACAGGGCACTGTGTCTGCCACTCAAAATATTCCAGAGGCCAGTCTCGAGAGACTGGTACCCTTAGTAGAATTTTTGGCAGAGTGGAAAAGCCTTCCAAATGTATCTCAATGGGTCCTGCAGACTATCGAGAATGGGTATGCGATTCAGTTCAGATCACGCCCGCCTCGCTTCAGAGGGGTTCTGCCCACAGTGGTGGACCCCGAGCAGGCTCTGGTTATGGAACAGGAGGTGAAAACTCTGCTGCTGAAGGGGGCTATAGAACGAGTTCTTCCTCCCAGCAGAGAGTTGGGTTATTAAAGCCGATATTTCATCGTTCCAAAGAAGGATGGGGGGTTGCGTCCAATTTTAGATCTGAGCCTATTAAATCGCTCAGTAGGGAAGCTCAAGTTCAAGATGCTGACTCTCAAGCAGATCGTGTCACAGATCAGGTCCGAGGACTGGTTTGTCACGATAGATCTAAAGGACGCATACTTCCACATTTCCATCCTTCCACAACACAGGCAGTTCCTGAGATTCGCTTTCGGGGGCGAAGCGTACCAATATCGGGTTCTTCCTTTCGGCCTAGCACTGTCTCCCCGAACTTTCACGAAATGTATGGATGCAGCTCTGGCTCCGCTGCGACTCCAGGGCATCCGCATTTTAAACTATATCGACGATTGGTTGATTCTGGCTCAATCGGAGCATCAGGCGATTCGGCATCGATATGTCGTTCTCGCCCATATAAAAAAGTTGGGGTTGAGGCTCAACGCCAAGAAGAGTGTGCTTTCTCCAGTACAGAGGACCACTTTTCTGGGTGTGGTTTGGGATTCGACGACAATGCAGGCACATCTGTCTCCTGCTCATATAGCTTCGATTCTCTTAGCCGTCAAACAGGCAAAGCTAGGCCAGTCACTCACTGTAAAAGAATATCAGAGAATTCTGGGTCTGATGGCAGCAGCGTCCAACGTTATACCTTGCGGCCTGCTGTACATGAGACCACTGCAGTGGTGGCTCAGGACCAAGGGGTTCTCCCCGAGGGGAAAACCCGCTCCGCAAGATCAGGGTCACACGACGGTGTCTCTGTGCCCTGGCTATGTGGAAAGAACCTTGGTTCCTGTCCCTAGGTCCTGTGTTGGGGGCTCCGTGTCGTCGTGTAATACTAAAGACGGATGCCTCTCTCACAGGCTGGGGGGCGATCATGAGTGGTCGCTCAGCTCAGGGTCTGTGGCAGGACCATCATCTTCAATGGCATATAAATTGTCTAGAAATGCTGGCAGTGTTTCAGGCTCTGAAACACTTCCTCCCAGACCTGAGAGGTCATCATGTTCTTGTCCGGTCAGACAACACATCGGTGGTCTCTTATATAAACCATCAGGGGGGTCTGCGTTCGTGCCCGTTATACAAGCTGGCTCGCCAGATCCTTCTATGGTCCCAGGGGAAGCTTCTTTCATTGAGGGCGATTTATATCCCGGGGTATTTAAATCAGGGGGCAGACATCCTGTCGAGGCAGGGGCCGAGGGCTCCTATGGAAACATTTCGGTCGTGCCGAGGTAGACCTATTTGCATCCAGGGAAACATCACACTGCCAACTGTGGTTTTCCCTAAGTCCTCCAGCCCCTCTGGGGTTGGACGCTATGGTACAGGAGTGGCCGAGGTCACGCCTGTACGCATTTCCCCCGATTGCTCTGCTCCCAGGAGTTCTGGAGAGGGTTCGCTGGGACGGGGTCAGTCTAAAGTTGGTAGCCCCGTACTGGCCGGCCAGAGTTTGGTTTGCGGACCTAATATCTCTCCTCGACGGCTCTCCTCTGGAGATTCCGATCAGGAGGGACCTTCTCTCTCAGGCGAGCGGGTCGATACTTCACCCCCGCCCAGATCTATGGAGGTTGTGGGCTTGGCCTCTGAGGGGGCCCAGCTCATAGAATCTGGTCTCTCGACCGAGGTCGTGGAGACCATCCTCCACTCCAGAGCTCCGGCCACTAGGAAATTATCTGCCTTGAGGTGGAAAATGTTCACCTCTTGGTGTGGAGAACACCAGCTGGACCCAGTTAACTGCCCAGTGGGTGCAATGCTGGAATTCCTTCAGGAGCGTTTCTCCACAGGGTTATCCCACTCCACACTGAAGGTGTATGTGGCGGCCTTATCTGCCTACCACGTCCCTTTGAGTGGAGCTTCTCTCGGGAGACACCCACTTATAACCCGTTTCCTTCGTGGCACTCTGAGGCTGAGGCCAGCAGTTCGCACGAGGGTGCCGACCTGGGACCTGGCGGTTGTTCTAGAAGGTCTCTCTCTAGCACCGTTCGAGCCCATTGAAGAAGTTTCTGAGAAATTCCTCACTCTAAAGACTGTATTTCTTCTTGCTATATCTTCATTAAAAAGAATAGGAGATATTCAAGCTCTGTCGGTCTCTCCCTCGTGTTTGGAATTTTCACCCGGCATGGTTAAGGCTTTCCTCCTTCCTAGGCCGGGGTATGTTCCCAAGGTTCCAACTAATGTGGTCAGGCCTATTGTTCTGCAGGATTTCTGTCCTCCTCCATTTTTGACGTCGGACCAAGAGAAACTAAATCTGCTCTACCCAGTTAGGGCTTTAAATGCGTATGTCCACAGAGCTGCCCTGTGGAGAAAGAGTGAACAACTATTCGTTTGCTTTGGACCCCCTAAGAAGGGCTGTCCAGTATCTAAGCAGAGGTTGAGCAAGTGGGTGGTCGAGGCCATCTCACTTGCCTGCGAGTCCACCGGTCAGCCTTCTCCTTTGGCTGTCCGGGCTCATTCAACCAGGAGTATGGCTGCCTCTAAGGCTATTTTGTCAGGAGTATCTATTCAGGACGTTTGCGATGCGGCAGGATGGTCATCACCGCATACATTCGTTAAGTTTTATCATCTTGACTTCAGCTCCACTCCAGGGGCGCAGGTGCCTTCGTCCGAATGTGCGCTCTGACTTCACACGACGGACACTTGCTCGTATGGCGGCGTTGGTATTAGCGTTCCCAAAGCGTTGTCACGCAGCTCGAGTTCCCTGATAAGGAACGTCTCTGGTTACGTATGTAACCCTAGTTCCCTGAAGGGAACGAGACGGTGCGTGTCTGTGCCATACTCCCAGCATGCCCGTGAGCACTTGCTTCAGTCTTATCAGAAGCTGATGAGCTTGTGTTTTGGGGTGCTTATATAGTTTCCTGGTCGATGACGTCACCCACCTATGACGTTCCATCTCGCCATTGGACTGATTTCATACGTGCTTCATGACGCACTCACGCAGGGGCGTTCCCAAAGCGTTGTCACGCAGCGTCTCGTTCCCTTCAGGGAACTAGGGTTACATACGTAACCAGAGACGTTATGGAAGTGTGGGTTTGGCCTCTGAGGGGACCCAACTCATAGTCTCTCAACTGAGGTTGTTGAGGCCAAGATCACTCTAAAGCTCCCTGCACAGGAGTAGTGTATATAAGGGACCTTGTGTCAAAAATGATTTATGGTTTTATGACATATGTTTATGACAGGATATGACCATGGGGGGTTTTATGATCAGTAAGTGTCTTGTGAACTTTTGGCCCCATTGTGGTTCCGGAGTTTATAGCTGTGTGTTATGAACTGCTCAGAGACAAGAAGTTTGAGGATCCAAATGCAGTTTATTAAAGTTAATCCAAATCATAATCAGAATCCAGGCAAAGGTCATACACAGGCAAGCAATTCAAACAAACAGACAAATCCAGAGGGTGAGGCAGGAATGGGAAAACCAGGACACGGGCAGAGATCAAAAACCAGGAACAAAGAAAACAACGGAAACGCTCAGAAATGCAGTGGAATAACGTACAAGACTTCGCAGGGAATGATGAGGTGAACCAGGCTTATATGCGGTGAACTAAACAATATAATGAGACACAGGTGAATGTGATAATCAGAGATGAGTCCAAGCAGTGAATTATGGGAAATGTAGTTGTGAGTGAACAATGATAGTCTGATGTGGAGTGCCCTCAGCTGGCTCTCAAGGGCACTCCAGCTGATAACCGTTACATAGCCCCCCCTCAAAGGAGCAGCTTCCAGATGCTCCTAAAATTCTCCAGGAGGGAGGTGGAGCGGAGGCGGACCCGGGGGTGGGATGGAGGGCCAGGCCCGTGGAGCAGAAGATGACCTGGAGACTGCGTCAGGACGGAAGGCCAGGGTGGAACAGGATGTGCAGGCGACCAGGGAGGAGCAGGCAGTTCAGGCGGCCAGGGCGAAGCAGACGACCCATCGGGCGGCCAGGGCGGTGAAGAGCCCTCGGGCGGCCACTGCACAGGAACAGAACCCGGCTTAGGAACAAACACAAGGACAGACACAAACACAGAAACAAAAATGGGTTCAGGAACAGACGCCGGCTCAGGAACAGACACTGGCTCTGGCTCAGGAACAGACACCAGAACAGTAACGGCCACAAGGACAGACACAAAC
This sequence comes from Gila orcuttii, assembly GCA_026230005.1. Lineage (NCBI taxonomy): Eukaryota > Metazoa > Chordata > Actinopteri > Cypriniformes > Leuciscidae > Gila > Gila orcuttii. The sequence continues at coordinate 51,133,607 of JAPDVR010000006.1, forward strand.
ACAGAAACAAACATTGGTTCAGGAGCAGATACCGGCTCCGCTGAGCGTTCAGGTTAAGGCGTGACTTGAACAGTCTCTGGATCGGCAGACGGGACTTGAACAGTCTCTGGATCGGCAGACGGGACTTGAACAGTCTCTGGATCGGCAGACGGGACTTGAACAGTCTCTGGATCGGCAGACGTGACGTGAACAGTCTCTGGATCGGCAGACGTGACGTGAACAGTCTCTGGATCGGCAGACGTGACGTGAACAGTCTCTGGATCGGCAGACGTGACGTGAACAGTCTCTGGATCGGCAGACGTGACGTGAACAGTCTCTGGATCGGCAGACGTGACGTGAACAGTCTCTGGATCGGCAGACGTGACGTGAACAGTCTCTGGATCGGCAGACGTGACGTGAACAGTCTCTGGTTCAGCCATCTTGTCCGTAGACACTGGCTCGGCGGAAGTGACGTGAACAGACTCTGGATCGGCCATCTTGTCCGTAGACACTGGCTCGAAGGCGGCCATCTTGTCCGTAGACACTGGCTCGGAGGCGGCCATCTTGTCCGTAGACACTGGCTCGGAGGCGGCCATCTTGTCCGTAGACACTGGCTCGGAGGCGGCCATCTTGTCCGTAGACACTGGCTCGGAGGCGGCCATCTTGTCCGTAGACACTGGCTCGGAGGCGGCCATCTTGTCCGTAGACACTGGCTCGGAGGCGGCCATCTTGTGCGCAGACACTGGCTCGGCGGCCGTGACGTGAACAGCAACTTCTTGCTCGGCAGGCGTGACGTGAACAGCAGCCTCTTGCTCGGCGGTCTCTGGCTGGACGGTCTCTGGCTGGACGGTCTCTGGCTGACGTGAAGCTCTGGCTGGACGGTCTCTGGCTGACGTGAAGCTCTGGCTGGACGTGGCTGACGTGAAGCTCTGGCTGGACGTGGCTGACGTGAAGCTCTGGCTGGACGTGGCTGACGTGAAGCTCTGGCTGGACGTGGCTGACGTGAAGCTCTGGCTGGACGTGGCTGACGTGAAGCTCTGGCTGGACGTGGCTGACGTGAAGCTCTGGCTGGACGTGAAGCTCTGGCTGGACGTGGTGAAGCTCAGACATGTTGTGAAGGTCTGGCATGACGTGAAGAACAGAGCTTAACCGAATGGCAATGTCAAGATATTGAGCTAGAGTGTAGTGAGGGGTATTGTCAGGCATGAGGTAGTTAAGAAGCTCATTAAGTCCATGGCGAAAAATGTCCTTTAAGACAGCATCTTTAAAGTTCACCCCATGGCTAAGCTCACAAAACTCATCGACAAAATCCTCAATTGAACGGTTACCTTGGCGGAGGTGGAAGAGACAAACTGCTGGATCCATGTTGGCGAAGTCTTCTGTTATGAACTGCTCAGAGACAAGAAGTTTGAGGATCCAAATGCAGTTTATTAAAGTTAATCCAAATCGTAATCAGAATCCAGGCAAAGGTCATACACAGGCAGGCAATCCAAACAAACAGACAAATCCAGAGGGTGAGGCAGGAATGGGAAAACCAGGACACGGGCAGAGATCAAAAACCAGGAACAAAGAAAACAACGGAAACGCTCAGAAATGCAGTGGAATAACGTACAAGACTTTGCAGGGAATGATGAGGTGAACCAGGCTTATATGGGGTGAACTAAACAATATAATGAGACACAGGTGAATGTGATAATCAGAGATGAGTCCAGGCAGTGAATTATGGGAAATGTAGTTGTGAGTGAACAATGATAGTCTGATGTGGAGTGCCCTCAGCTGGCTCTCAAGGGCACTCCAGCTGATAACCGTTACACTGTGTCTGTGTTTATGATGGGAAATTTGCTTGGTGTAACTGAAAGGAATGTAGGAATGTTTTTCAGGGGAATGTATTTTATTATAGTAGAACAATGTCACAGAACGATGAAATTATGAACATGAAGAGGTCTGACACGGATATGATTTTCATATGGATCAGCATCGCCCATAATGTCTGTAGGAGAGAATGAAAAAAAAGTTTAAAGAAATACCATTGATGACTAAATCATATTATCTAAATCATATTAGATAAATAAAACATAAAATAAACAGTTCATTTATTAAACATTTAAAAGTGACGAGTTGAACATAATGAGGTGGTCTTTATGCGTGTATCTGACTAAAGCCGATTTAGCTCCTTAAATCTTTCATAACGTAGTTGAGAATCATCTTTAAACAAATTTTGCTTAAAATGTTTTGGTGATTGAAAGAAAAGTCCCATTGTTTTTGCCTATAAATATAATTTACTACAGAGTACATAGCATAACATGAATAAAATATATATTTTTTACCATTTTCTTAAGCTCTAAACAATGTGATGACAGGAAAAAAATTCATGGGTCCGAGGAGGATATGAAATAAGATAACATTTATAAGTATTTTAAAATCATTTTTAAACATTTAATCAGAGCGAGGCGAAGTGTACTTACGTATCGAAATGATACGGGCATCGAAGGGTTAAAAGCAGATTGTTGTTGTCAGGTGCTTCCCTGCAGAGCGCTACGGTCCTAAGGCATTCGTGGTCCCCATGCCAGAGCTGAAATCCCCGGTCGGTCACTGTTAAGGCTGTTCTGCAGCGATCCGAGGTGAACTCGCGGCACAGGCGAGTTGGGCGTGCACGCGGAGCAGCGCGAGGGACCCCCGGCCCAAACTGGAGAAACGCAAGCCGCTGTTCCTTGGATTTTTTCTGTTAAATTATCAAGTATAAGTATTTGAATCTAATACATCTGTGATATAGGAACATCAAGTGAACATCATAGGAACATCATTTTAATCTAATACACCCCAATATACTACCTTACAGATAAATAAACCATATAAAATAGTGAATAATAGTTCATATTATATGAAATAAGATGTTAAATTATCCACAATATACTGACTTACACAGACAAATAAAACATATAAATTAGTGAACAATAGTTCATATTATTTGAAATAAGTTGTTAAATTATCAAGTATACATATTTTATTCTAATACACTACGACATACTGTCTAACAGATAAATAAATCATATAAAATAATGAATAATAGTGCATATTATATTAAATAAGTTGTTAAATTATCAAGTATACATATTTTAATCTAATACATAGGTAGGTGTCAGGATTCCACCAGCTTCATCCACTCCTCCCACTCATTCACTCACTCCGCCCACTCGTTCATTGTCACCCGAATACTAATCACCATCACCTGCACCCCATCATCACATCTCCCTTTATATTCAGCTCCCCTGCACTCACTCTTTGTCTGGTCTTGTCAATACATGACTCACAGACTCTCTCATGCTACTTACCTGCCTTCCACTGGACTTCATGCAAGCAATGCCCTCAGAACTCTTCCTCAGTCTTCAGCCATCTGTCTGCATCCGTGCCTGGGATCCTTCACCTGCATCAGCAATAGAGACTCTAGTTAATCTTCAGTTAAGTTACCAATTAACTATCATCTGTCTTTATACTCACCATATCTCTGACTGCTTCTGCAAAACCTGTTAAATAAACTACTTCACTTACCACCAGTCTGACTCCTGTTCCATCCGTGACAGTAGGAAAGGCAAGTTTATTTACATAGCACATTTCATACACAGTGGTAATTCAAAGTGCTTTACATAGAAGAAATTAAAATAATCAAAATAAATCAGAGTAATTAAAACAGTTTTGAATTTTTTTTTTTTTTTTTTAAATGCAGTACAAACAGTCGGACGAACAGTGGCACAGTACTCATTCAGTAAATGCACCGCTAAACAGATGTGTTTTGAGTTTGTATTTGAATGTGACTGTAGGAGCACATCTGATCTCTTCTGGAAGCTGGTTCCAGCTGCGGTTGGTATAGTAGCTAAAGGTGGACTCACCACGCTTCGAGTGAACCCTTAGTATTTCAAGCTGATGTGATCCTAATGATCAGTGATCTGTTGGGTTTATATTCAGTGAGCACCCTAGTGAAAAAAATGTATGCTAAGTATACTTGCAGCCAGACTAATTGTCAGTATACTTCAAGTGTGTTAATGATTAGTTAACTTGAAGTGTGCTATTTTGGATAATTTTTTTTGTACTAAGTGTATTTTAGTTATAATTAAATTATACTAAAGTAACTTTAAGTGTATTTAGTGTACTTTTTGATGCTTAATTGAGACAATTTCAAGTATACGTAGTACACTTTAAGTACATGCTTATTTTCATGCTTAAAGTGTACTTTATTTGTGTTACAAGTACATTACAAATTCATTATGAGTGCCTTCGAAACATATTTATACTATATTTTAATATACTAAATTATGCTAAAATGGAACCACTTCTAGTACCTTTAAGTGTATTTCTTTGCAGTTCATTAAAAATATACTTTCAAATGTCTTAAACTAGGTATAATATATGTGAAGCATAATTTTAATGTACTTAAGAACATTTAAATAGCATTAAAAGTGTATTAGCATTACACTAATAGCTTATTATAAAGCTGTTTTATTCAGTATTTAAAATGGTATATTAAAAGTGCAAAAATAATTAAATATAAACATTAAGACATGCACAGACTTTGAAAATCAAGAAAACTTTAATATAGTATCTTGTGTAAATTACATAAGAGTAAAAAAAGAAATAAAAGTAAATTAAAAAGAGCAGTGAAATGCTGCAGAGCTATATTTATCATTTTTTTGTAGAACATTTCAGTTATACATGTATTACTGAAAAGTACACTATGAATTTTACATCACTAAATAAGCATCACAATGCAATTTTCTGAAGAAAAAAAGAAGTTTCAGAAAAATAATGTGCAGAAGTGAATAATGCATTATTTACAAACTTAGGCCTACAAATGTCTGAACCAAAGAAACAGAAGAGTTTGAATGTCACATCTTCATCTTCAAGTGGACGATCACTTCTCTGAGTTCGACTCATTTTCTGCAACTGGGGCTTGTAGTATTTGAAGACTGCTTTATCAGAGGATCTTTGAAAGGGAAGAATTAATATAAAATTAAACAATGATTAACATTTTTGTATCCATGTTTCAATATATGTAAAATAATTTGCATAGAAATGCATTAGAATTCTGTTGACTTCTCAGTTTACCTTTAAAAGCTTTGGCTATATCCTCCTCAGCAAGCTTTATCCTCTTGTCTGTCGTCACTGTACAGCACTCTATGAGTTACACTGAACATGAGATTAGAAGAAGCCCAACACAATTTACAGTGAGCAAAGTTCAATCAAAAAGTTACAGATATAGTTATTTGCAGCAATAAAGCAACCTGTGAGTATTAGAGGATATGTTTTATATTGATAATTGTGGTTTATTTAAAACCTAGGGTATTTCCCATGAACCTATCTATTGTAAAGAAAGATCTAAAGATTTAAGGAAATTAGAAGTTGTTAAAAATATTGTATGCAAGGACAACTAGGACAAGTGACTTACAGCTTTACTAAAAAACACAATTAAATAAACAGATTTTTACATGAATGACTCAAAGGCAGCACAAATTAGACACCTGAAATGGACACGCGTCGCTAACATTTTCCTAACTGTCGACCACCGCTCAATAGGCCTGATTCAAAAATCTCTATAATAGAGGTGATATGAGATTAAACCATACTTACTACTCTCTTCTTCGCTTGTCTCTGCACTCAGATTTCAGTTTTTCTTCTATAGCAGCTAGTCTGAAAAACAACAAATACTAATATGAAAAAAAAAAAAGAATTATATATGCATACATATGGCAATAATGTTGTCAAGCTTGAACTACTATAAACACCAATCAACACACACTACCATAATTGTCTGGTCAGCTTAAGACAAAGTAACTTTGTTCATAACATGTATTTTTTCCCCAAACTTTTCAAAGAAAGATCATTTACATAATGAAGCCAAATTTTTCAGGAAATCAGAAATAAATACACAGCTTCATTTTGCAAATAAAAATAATGTTAATGCAATGTTGTACATGCTATAATGACTAATTATGTTTTTTGCAGATGCATTGGACAATGTTTTATATTTGTTTTAAGACAAACAAATGTCTCCACATAGATTTTAAAAAGATTTATTAAGATTAAAAAACTAAATAGTGAGCTTTTTATTTATGCAAACAGAAACTAAAACTTACCAGTAACTTCTGAGGCAGTATCTTCATCTCTTCGAATCTGCTTCGAGGTGAAAAGCTTGGCTCTGATTGGTCAAATTGAATGTAGCTGAACTAAAAAAAAAGACGTGCTGTTACACTTTGTGTCAAAAATACGACTGGAAAAGACAAGTAACGTTAATGTAATACAAATCTTATCTAGAAGAATCACAACATAATGAGGTTCCAAATGTCACACGCCATGCAAACTTGAAGAAGTTGGGTAAAATCACGTCATAACGCTACGTTTCAAAAAGTTAATCACAAAAAATACCACCTAATCCGTATGAATCGCGTGGTTTCCTCCTACTCCACTAAAGAGACACGATCGATCGCTCTATATTAACAGTTTAAATTTAGACTTCTAAATCTAATCACATTCAAGTAACACGCGCACAGCATATTATCTGATAAACGGAAGCTCTGATACCCCTTTTCCACCAAAAAAGAACTGGTTCGGAACTGGTGCTGGTTCAAAGTTGGTTCGGAGTTGGTTCAACTTGCGAACCTTTTTAGAACCTGTTTGTTTTTCCACTGACTAGAGCGCCCAGCGAACGACGTCGTTACGTCACTGTGTACGTCGCCATACTTCTTAGCTAGAAACGCTTGGAAGTACAACATTACTTTGGGATTATCTCTAACTCGTGTACCAAGAAGGCTTCAAAAACAATTGAAATATGTAAGTCTTTTAATCTTTTCCTTTGATATGTAATCTTTTCTGATTAGTTATGTACCCATGTTTTGTGTCTTTTTTTTCCCTTTCCATTTATTTGTTCTATATTGTGACTGTTTTCTTCTTTGCTTAGTTATAATGTTTTCAAAAAAAATAATAAAAAAAAATAGAAACGCTTGCGCCAACTTCAAGCATAACAATTACAAAGGCGGACTACATCATGTTTCTGCAAATGTTTCTCCTGGCTTTGCGATCCTATATTATGGTCAGAAAAGATGTTTAGAACACATCTAAACCCGCCCCCAGATCCCGACGTAAGCATGACGTGGTAAAAGAACGGTTCTAGTCCAGCAAAGAGTTGGTGCCGCTTTGGAACCAGATTTCCTGGCCGAGAACCGGTTCTTTGGCTGTCGAAACACAAAGAACTGGTTCGCGCGCAGGCACCGGCTCCGAACCGGCTCTCAAAATGCTTTGGTGGAAAAGGGGTATGAGTGAGGTGCGAGCGAGCTCATTATCATAAGAACCAATCACAACCATTTAACGGCTCTGGAACCAATCAGGACTAGTCACTTGTATTATGCTATTGTTTGAATTTAACCAAGTACAATTTTTTTTAACTTCTCTGGACAATGTATCTATGATCAATTTCAAATAATATGATGTTGAAATCCTTGTGGGAATTTTAGTAGTACAAATGTAGCATGCAGTGGACAACAGCCTTTTAAGAAGCCTTTTACAAGTAGCCTACAAACAAGTAAAAGTGAACAACATTAATTAGGTATGCTTATTGCAATGCTTAATAATAGTTGACAAATGTTTCTAATACATTATAAGTTGGTACATTGTAAATATATATATATTAAAATATTAAAATGATAAATACATACATATTTAAAATATATTGCAGTTAGGCATAAGTGTTTATAAAGTTCATATATTTTAAACACACTAAAAGCTTAATCATTTTGCTATGTTCTTACACAAAGTACTCCAAAAATGTATTGTAAGTAAGAGCAACATAAGTATGTTTTCTTTAAATGCACTAAAACTTCACTAAAAGTATGCTTGTGTTTAGCATATTTCTTAAAAATGTAACTAAGCATATTATTATTACCAAAGTACTTCTAGTGCACTTTTTAGAAATATGTTAGAATTATGCTTGTTTTTAGCATATTTTTAAAAGTATAATTAAGCATGTATTTATTACCAATGTACTTCTAGTGCACTTGTTAGAAATATATTAAAAGTATACTTGTGTTTAGCATATTTCTTAAAAGTGTAACAAAGCATATATTTTTAACCAATGAACTTATAGTGGACTTTTTAGAAATATGTTAAAAGTATGCTTGTTTTTCAATATACTTTTAGAAAATATACTAAAGTACAATTATTTTAAAGTGTGTTAAAAGTTGTATTGTAAAAATAGGTAAAAAGGATGATGCTAATATACTTTTAATATATTTAAAGATAGTAAATTTTTTGTTAGTATATTTGCAATGTTCTATTGAAAAAGGGAATATATTTCAAATACAATAAAGTATACTTTTTTTCCACTTGGGCATGTCTGCAATGTATTGAGGTCCTAGGCCATTTAGTGATTTATATACCAGTAATAATACTTTAAAATCAATCCTATATGTAACTGGCAGCCAGTGTAAAGACCTGAGGACTGGTGTGATATGTTCATATTGCTCAGAATCCTAGCAGCAGCGTTCTGTATGAGCTGCAACTGTCTTATGGTCTTTTTGGGAAGACCAGTGAGGAGTTCATTACAATAATCCACCCTGCTGGTGATGAAAGCATGCACAAGTAAGTCTTGACTGGAAACAAAGCATCTAATTCTTGCAATATTTTTCAGGTGATAGATGCTGATTTAGTTATTGCTTTGACATGACTACTGAAACTAAGGTCTGACTCTAGAGACACACCCAGATTCCTGACTTGATTTTTTGTTGTTTGACCCCTAAAGAGAAGGTATGCATTCACCTTGAGAACTTCATCTTTGTTTCCAAATGCAATCACTTCAGTTTTGTCTTTGTTTAACTGAAGAAAGTTTTGGCACATCCAATTGTTTACTTCATCAATGCATTGGCACAGGGAGTTAATGGGGCTGTAGTCATTAGGCGATAGGGCTAAGAAGAGCTGTGTGTCATCTGCATAGCTATGTTAAGTGATTTGGTTCTTTCTCATTATTTGGCTCATTGGGAGCACGTACAGGTTGAATAGGAGTGGCGCAAGAATTGAGCCTTGAGGGACTCTGCATGTCATGGATGTCCATTCAGACTTATGGTCTCCTATACTCACATAATAACCTCTCCGTCCTAAGTATGACCTGAACCATTTTAGGACTATCCCGTAAAGCCCGACCCAGTTTTCCAGCCTGTCAAGAAGTTGTGATCGACAGTGTCAAATGCAGCACTGACGTCGAGTAGTACCAGCACTGATAATTTGCCTGTATCAGTATTTAAGCGAATATCGTTTATTATCTTTGAGTGCTGTCTCTGTGCTGTGATGCGATCGGAAACCAGATTGAAAATTGTCAAAGTATCCATTTGAGCTTAAGAATTTGTTCAGCTGATTGAAAACAACTTTTTCAATGATCTTGCCTATGAAAGGAAGATTTGAGATCAGTCTATAGTTGTTTAATATGGTCTTATCCAGATTGCTCTTTTTCAGGAGGGGCTTGACAACTGCAGTTTTCAGTGAGTTTGGAAAACTTCTAGGAGATCTGCTTCTAAACAGTTAAACACACTTTTGAAGAAAGATGTGGGAAGTGCGTCAAGAGCTCAGGTTAATGTTTTAAGGTGCTGTACAGTATCTTCCAAAATTTTGCCATCAATTTCTTCGAAATCAGATTTACATTTACATTTAGTCATTTAGCAGACGCTTTTATCCAAAGCGACTTACATCTGAGGACTAAAGCAAGCGAGTCATCGTGAAGAGGGAAGAACGACGCAAGAAGTGCTCAAAATACAAAGTTCAGGGATTGCTCAGAGTAGCAAAAGCCAGACAAGGGAAGATTTAAAAGGTTTAAAGGAGATTTTTTTATTTATTATTATTTTTTTTTTATGTTAAGTACTCACGGAAGAGATGAGTTTTCAGTTGTCTTTTGAATGCTGTCAGGGATTCTGCATTCCGGACGAGGGTGGGGAGATCATTCCACCAGCATGGAACCGTGAATGAGAATGTTCTGGAGAGAGATTTAGTGCCTCGCTGTGATGGCACCACGAGCCGTCGCTCCTTGGCCGATCGTAGGCTTCTGGTAGGGACATAGACTTGTAGTAGGGAGTGAAAGTAGGACGGAGCTGAGTCTGTGGTAGATCTGTAAGCAAGCGTCAAAGCTTTGAATTTGATGCGAGCAGCGAGTGGTAGCCAATGCAGGGAGGTGAACAGCGGAGTGACGTGGGCCCTTTTGGGTTCGTTGAAGACAAGGCGGGCTGCAGCATTCTGGATCATTTGTAGAGGTTTAGTAACACATGACGGAAGTCCAGCCAGAAGAGCATTGCAGTAGTCAAGCCTAGAGATAACCAGGGCCTGGACGAGAAGTTGTGTTGCATGCTCAGTTAGGAAAGGCCTGATCTTCCTGATGTTATACATTGCAAACCTGCATGAGTCTTTGTAATGTGGTCTGTGAAGGTCAGCTGGTCATCAAATATTACTCCAAGGTTTCTGATCGACCTTGATGGGGTGATTGAGGATGACTCTAGCTGGATAGTGAAGTCGTGCTGTAGAGACGGATTGGCAGGGAGAACGAGAAGTTCAGTCTTTGCCAGGTTGAGCTGCAGGTGATGTTCCTTCATCCAAGCCGAGATGTCAGCCAGACAGTTTGAGATTCGTGCAGCTATTGTGGGATCATCTGGTTGAAATGAGAGGTGGAGCTGTGTGTCGTCAGCATAGCAATGATAAGAGAAACCATGTGCCTGTATGATGGGTGCCAATGATGTGGTGTAGATGGAGAAGAGGAGTGGTCCAAGCACTGAACCCTGGGGAATATAGTAACTACAGATATAGTAACTACTTTCTCAGGTTGCGGTTTGATCTGTCTGACCCCAGCGCAACTCAAGGATGAGCTGATCACCTTTCTGATATTATTGATTTTCTCAGAGAAGAAGTAAGCAAACTCACTGCACTTGCTGTCTGAGAGCGTTTCTCTGGGAATCTCGCTTGGGGGGTTTGTCAGTCTCTCTACAGTAGCAAAAAGAGTGCGTGTGTTGTTTAAGTTGCTGTTTATAATATTTGAGAAAAAAGTCTGTCTAGCTTTGCCCAGTTCCATATTGAAAGCATGGATGCTGTGTTTGTAGATGTTATAATAGGCTACAAGTTTTGTCTTCCGCAACATGCGCTCTGCTTTTCTGCATTGTCTTTTCATATTTTGCACTGCTGTTGAGTTTCTCCAAGGTGCTTTTTGTCTGCCCCTTTTCTTCCTGACTTTCACAGTAGCAATATCATCGATTACACTTAACTTTTGTGTTAAAAGAATCAAGGAGAAAATCAACAGAGTCAGCAGATATGCTTGGTGTCAAAGGTATAGCCTTCATAAATAGTGCACTTGTGTTCTCATTTAAGCATCTCTTCTTGACAGACACAGATTTAGCTTCAATGGCAGGAGAGATCAATATATCAAAGAAAATACAGAAATGATCAGACAGTGCTACATCCTTAATAACAATCGATGAAATGTTTAGACCCTTACTGATAAGTAAGTCTAGAGTGTGCCCATGATTATGTGTGGGTCCATGTACATGCTGAGTCAGATCAAAAGTATATAAAACAGTTATGATTTCTTTTGTCATATTGGTTTCTGTATTATCTATGTGAATGTTGAAATCTCCATCAATGTCAAAACAGTCAAACTCAGAGGAAATTGTTCATAACAGTTCTGTATAGTCCTCAGCAAAGGCTGGAGAGTATTTTGGAGGCCTGTAAATAATAAGTAAAATTTGTGGAGCACCTTTTAACACAATACCCAGATATTCGAAAGACAGGTAATTACCAAATGATATTTGCTTACATTGATAGACATCTTTAAAAAGAGCAGCTAATCTCCCACCTCTCCTAACAGCTCTGCAGACACTTATAAAAGTAAAGTTAGGAGGGGATGTTTCATTGAGGACTGTTGCACTGCAGCTGTCTTCTAGCCAAGTTTCATTTAGAAACATAAAATCCAGGTTGTATGTGGTTAAGTCATTGACTAGAAGTGATTTATTTTTTAGTGAGCGGATGTTTAAAAGTGCTAACTTAACAGTCTTACTTTTTGTCCCCACAGCAATCTTAGTTTGGCGTGTAATAGACACCAGATTAGATGGGTTTGCTGTACGGCTTTTGAAGGCTTTAGACTTTCTATCATGTAATCGAACAGCAATAGCGAAAGATACAGGCACACTGGGTTCCCGCTTGTTCTTTAAACATTTGAGAAAGTTACTGTTATCATAGCGGGGACCTGACACATATCACTGAGAGCTGGTGTCATATGTCTGTGGTTCACCTTGAGCAGATGGGGGAGGGTGTGGGCCCTGGCGCTGTGGCAGAGGCTGAAGAGCTCTCACAGGAGGAGGAGGAGGGCGAGCTGGTTCCGCAGGCTTTGGTGGTTGCGGGGTCTGCCGTTTTTTGGTTGATATCTGGGGGCTTGCAAAATAGTGGGATAGTTTGGTTCCAGCATACACCGGTTGTTCCATTTTCTCTGAGAAGCACAGAAGTGGAGATGCTGGAGAGAGGGTTAACGTGTCTGGTGAGAGGGGCTGTTGCTCTGGTGTTATCGGAGGCTGTGATATGCTTTCCTGGTTTCCCTGGCTGTTTTCCAGAAAGTCGTCCTTGGATGCTGAATCTTGGAGCAGTGCTAGTATGTCACAGTCTGTCTGTGGTAAGCTCTGTGGGCAGGGCTCCGGTGAGATTGTGTCCATGAGCAGAGGTTGTTGTGGCTGAGTGGTGTTATCATTGTCCTTGTGTGATGTGTGAACCGCATGTCCATTCAGGTGCTGAAGTGAAGTCCTGTGGTCATTCATACTGTATCCAGGTGTGTGTGTGCCATTCAGGTTGATTGGATTGGCACACACTACAGAAGGATGACGGAGGGAGAAGTAGATATTGTCCTTTAGCACTCTTGAACCAAGTTCGTTTGGGTGGTGGCCATCCTGTTGAAACAGTTGCCTCTGACTCCAGAAAAGATTGAAGTTGTCAATGAAGTTCCCTCCTTTTATATTGCAGGTTTTTTGCAGCCATGTATTAAGCTGAAGCAACCATGAAAACCTGTTTGTTTCTCTTGCTGGGAGTGGTCCACTGATGAATGTTTGGACTTTCAGTCTTTTAAGTGTTTCAAAAAGTTCATTGAAATCCTTCTTAAGGAGTTCTGACTGCTCTTTATGAATATCATTCTTCCCAACATGAATGAGTCGATTTGCAGTCTTATGTTTCATAAGAATGTTCTGAAGTTCCCTGTTTACATCAGAAGTTGTTGCTTGTGAAAGGCAGCACGTAGTTGTATCCCTGCTATTAATGTTTCTGATTATGGAGTCGCCCACTATCAAAGTCCTGGGCTCGGCTGCGCTCTGAGCTGAGTGCCGCTGTCTGCTCGACCTTGAGCCCCAGTTAGCATCAGTGTTAGCTACTGGCTTATTCAGTCTGTTCAATCACATTCAACAAATTTGGGGATTCCTCTTCATATTTCAAATCTGTTCTTGTCAGAGCTGTATCTGTGGTAGAGGTTGCTACTGCGGCAATATGTGATGCTTGTGACAATTTGATGTCCCGAGTGCCTTTGGGTCTCGCTCCCTGTTTGTGCCATCGATTTGTAAGTCGATCGGCTTGTTTCTCTACACTCAGTATAGCCTGTCGAGGAGCACTAGACTCGTGGGACTCACCGGCTGTATGCTGAGGGCGTCCATGACGAAGCTCTGCCGTCTGGTTTGGTGGTCCCGCAATTAACTTTGTTTCAAGAACTGCAATCCTTTGTAAAAGTCTGTGGCAGTTAGAGCAGCAAGTAGATTCCAGAAGAGGCATTTTCTTATCCCTATGAATGTAGGCAGTTGTGTTTTCTCTTCCCCGGAATCTAAGCTTTCAGTGGGAGGCTGGTCAAACAAAAGAATTCTGCTTTTTTTGTAGTAATCCAAGCGTTTGAGCACTGTGCTGATTTTTTTAAAGTTAAAATTAGGTGATAAAAGGAGATAAAATATAAAAGTATAAAAGCGATAGAGCAAAGCGCGGAGCAGTAAGCAAGAGCGTCCGAAGAGTAGCGGAGCAGAACAATGATGTGAACACAGGTGACAAGGATGATGATGATGACAGGCAGGTACGGGAAATGATGGAGTGAGTGCAGGTGTGAAGACATGAGGGATGTTGGGAAGTGTAGTGCAGACAGTGAAACTAGTGATTGTGACCGAACTCCCGGTTCCATGGTGAAACAAGGGAGGGGGGGATGGTGTCCTGGAGTCTACCTCCGGAGGGTCACCAGGAACCAATGACTCCAGGACCGTACCGGTCGATCGGGAGACCAGTGCGTAGACGACCCTTCGGGTGTCCATGGCGTAGACGACCCTTCGGGTGTCCACGGCGTAGACGACCCTTCGGGTGTCCACGGCGTAGACGACCCTTCGGGTGTCCATGGCGTAGACGACCCTTCGGGTGGCCAAGGCAAACACGTCCCTTCGGGCGGCCATGGCGGAGCTGTATAGCCCCCCCAAAAAAACATTTTCTTGGGCGGAGCTATGGGCACAGGCTCAGGTACAGGCTCAGGGATAGGCTTAGGGACAGGCTTTGAGGATTCAGGCGGTGAGGCGGCCTTCTTGACCTGATGTGAGGGTTCAGTGGAGGTTGACCAGGCGTGATTAGTCTCTGGCTCAGCGGGCATGGCGTGAACAATCTCTGGCTCAGCGGGCATAATGTGAACAGTCTCTGGCTCAGCGGGCATGATGTGAACAGTCTCTGGCTCGACGGGTATGACGTGATGCGCAGGCTCAGCAGGACTGACGTGAAGTGCAGGCTCAGCAGGACTGACGTGAAGTGCAGGCTCGGCAGGACTGACGTGAAGTGCAGGCTCGGCAGGACTGACGTGAAGAAGCTCAGGCTTAGCAGGACCGACGTGAAGAAGCTCAGGCTCAGCAGGACCGACGTGAAGAAGCTCAGGCTCAGCAGGAACGACGTGAAGAAGCTCAAGCTCGGCAGGGCTGACGCGAAGCTCAAGCTCGGCAGGGCTGACGCGAAGCTCAAGCTCGGCAGGGCTGACGCGAAGTTCAGGCTCGACAGGGCTGACGCGAAGCTCAGGCTCAGCAGGGCTGACGTTGAGCTCAGGCTCAGCAGGGCTGACGTGGAGCTCAGGCTCGGCAGAGTTGGTCAGGCGTGACGTGAAGATCAGGGGTAATCAGGCATGACGTAAAGATCAGGTTGGCCAGGCATGACGTGAAGATCAGGCTCGGCACTACTGTCATGAAGAATCTCAGGCTCTGTCGACAGGAAGTGAAGCCACTCAGGCTTGGTAGACCAGACGTGAAGAATAACAGGTTCTGTGTCAAAGTCTATTAAGTTAATTTCCTCAGGACCTTTGGACAAGGACAGGAACAGAGGATTTATGAGGGACGATATCGGCAGGACGAGATTCAGGACGGATGGTCTCGGCAGGATGAGACTCAGGATGGGAAGTCTTGACGGGACGAGACTCAGGACAGGTGGTCTCAGCAGGATGAGACACAGGACGGGAAGTCTCGGTGGGATGAGACTCTGGACGGGCGGTCTCAACGGGGCGGTCTCGGCGGGACGAGACTCTGGAAGGGCAGTCTCGGTGGGACGAGACTCTGGACGGGTGGTCTCAACGGGACAAGACTCAGGACGAGAAGTCTTGGCGGGACGAGACTCGGGCTCGCTGGCTGTGAGGTTGATGGTTCCGTTCAGGAGCCCCCAGGCCAGGTACCCAAGCCACTTACTGTTTTCTGGCAGGAGAAGGAGTCGCCGTGCTGGTGTGTCCATCTCTTTCCTTCTCATTTTTGAGAGGTCCGTTCTTCTGTCACGGTGTGGTGTAGGCAGAGGAAGACGAGGAGTCCAAAGTTACAAGTATCAAGCGTTTACTTAGAACAATATAAACTCACATAGGTACAGACAGGGAGACGGGCAGAAGGTGAAGGTATACACACCTACACGCACACACCTACACGCATGCACGCACGCACACACACACACACGCACGCACCGTAGAACGGACAAAGACTAACTGAACAGAAGGGAACTAAATACAGACACAAATGAACAATGATGAGGTGAACACAGGTGACAAGGATGATGATGATGACAGGCAGGTGCGGGTAATGATGGAGTGAGTGCAGGTGTGAAGACATGAGGGATGTTGGGAAGTGAACCTAATGATTGTGACGCATAGAGACCGATTGTTAGTGTATGTCATAATTGGGACTATGTATATGGCATGTTTTTTCAAATGGTAGATTGTGTCATGGGTCCGGGTGTGTCACCAATTCTTCTCTGTTTGTTATGGTTCTGTTATTTTCTGCAGCTTGTGATTTGAGCAATCAACACTGTCTTGTAACACTGTGCGCATAATCTTTTGTCTGTGTGTCCGCTGGTGTGTGTGTGCGGAGCACACAGGAACCACCATAGAGAGAATCAACTAATTTGAACTGTTGAACACATGAACTGTTTCTATTGTTCCCAAAGTTTTCTAATAAACTTTACTCACTTTTGTCACTCACAATTGAGTGATTATAATCAAGGTATTAATCGATATGTTTCCTTCTAAATATCAAATGAGTTGAATGACTTCTCTGGAGATTTTACTTTGTTTGAGTAATCACACTGGTAACTTCTATAATGTTCTTTTCACGTATTCTTTAATGTCTGTATTGTCTGTATTAGTGAACAAAAACAATTTCTAAAGCTAGGTCTTCTAAACATTAGATCGCTCACACCTAAGGCGGTTATTGTAAATGAAATGGTCACAGATAATAATTTCGATGTTCTGTGCCTTACTGAAACCTGGCTTAAACCAAATGATTATTTCGGTCTAAATGAGTCTACTCCGCCAGGATACTGTTATAAGCATGAGCCACGTCTGATCGGTCGTGGCGGCCGTGTAGCAACAATCTACAGAGATATCCTTAATGTTACTCAGAAAACTCGTTATAGGTTTAATTCGTTTGAAGTGCTTGTGCTAAATGTTACGCTCTTAGATGTAAGAAAGAAATCCCTATTATCTCTAGCATTGGCTACCGTATATAGACCTCCAGGGCCTTACGCCAATTTCCTAAAAGAGTTTGCAGACTTTCTATCAGATCTTTTGGTCAACGTCGATAAAGCATTAATTGTTGGAGATTTTAACATACACGTAGATAATTTAAATGATGCGTTAGGGGCTGCGTTTACAGATTTATTAAACTCCTTCGGGGTCAAGCAAAACGTCACCGGACCAACTCATTGTCTTAATCATACACTCCATTTAATTATATCATATGGAACCGATCCAACCGATATAGATATCATTCCACAAAGTGATGATGTCACTGACCACTACTTGGTAACTTGCATATTACGCACTGCTGTAATATGTCATGCTGCGCCACGTTATCGACCAGGTAGAACAATTCGTCCATCCACCATAGATCATTTCTCAAATAGCTTATCTGATCTGTCTCAGCTGCTGCCTGAACCCAAACAAACAGATGAATTAGACGAACTGACTAGCACTATGAGCACCATTCTCTCTAGAACATTGGATATTGTTGCACCCATTAGATTAAAAAAGGTCAGAGAAAAAAGTATAGCACCATGGTACAATAATGCTACGTATGTTTTAAAGAGAGAAACCCGTAATTTAGAGCGTAAATGGAAAAAAACTAATTTAGAGGTCTTTAGAATCGCGTGGAAAGACAGTATGTCACTTTATAAAAAGGCACTTAAAACGGCCAGGGCTGAGCACCTCAGCAAATTAATAGAAAACAACCGAAATAATCCAAGGTTTTTATTTAATACCGTGGCTAGACTAACAAATAAACAGACGTCGTCTGAACAAAATACCTCGTTACAGTTTAGTAGTAATGATTTCATGAATTTCTTCACCGAGAAAATTGAAAGCATGAGAATCAAAATCGTAAACGTTCGATCCTTGCTCGCGCCTTATAATTCGGCCGCAATCATCACCCCGCAAGAACAATTACAATGCTTTACAACCATAGAACAAAAAGAGTTAAATAAACTTATCACTTCATCTAAAACAACAACATGTTTATTAGATCCTATACCAACTGAACTACTGAAAGAAGTGTTACCTATAGTGGAAGAGCCTCTTCTCAATATTATTAACTCATCTTTATCTTTAGGTCATGTTCCAAGAACGTTCAAGCTGGCAGTTATAAAACCTCTTATTAAGAAACCACAATTAGATCCAAATAACCTAGCAAATTACAGACCCATTTCGAATCTTCCATTTATGTCAAAAATATTAGAAAAAGTTGTCCGCTCAACTCGGCTCTTTCTTGCAAGAAAACGACATCTATGAAAAGTTTCAGTCTGGATTCAGGCCACATCATAGCACTGAAACTGCTCTTGTTAGAATCACAAATGATTTACTTTTAGCTTCGGACCAAGGCTGTGTATCAGTACTAGTTTTACTTGATCTTAGTGCTGCGTTCAATACTATAGATCA
This sequence comes from Gila orcuttii, assembly GCA_026230005.1. Taxonomy (NCBI): domain Eukaryota; kingdom Metazoa; phylum Chordata; class Actinopteri; order Cypriniformes; family Leuciscidae; genus Gila; species Gila orcuttii. The sequence goes on from JAPDVR010000006.1 coordinate 51,152,040, forward strand.
CACAATACTCTTAGATCGACTACAAAATTACACTGGTGTTCAAGGACAAGCATTAAGCTGGTTCAGGTCATACTTATCTGACCGCTACCATTTCGTCTACTTAAATGGAGAAAAATCGATTATAACTTCGGCAAACTATGGAGTGCCGCAGGGATCTGTGTTAGGCCCTTTATTATTCTAAATATATATGCTGCCACTTGGTAATATTCTAAGGAAACATGGAATTAGTTTCCATTGTTATGCTGATGACACTCAAATATATATTTCATCACGGCCAGATGAATATGTTAAATTATCCAAATTGACAGATTGTGTTAAAGATATAAAAGATTGGATGACGCGTAATTTTCTTTTATTAAATCCAGACAAGACAGAGGTAATACTTATCGGTTCTAAAAACCGTCCACAAAACCTTTCACAGCACGACTTTAACATAGTAGGATAGACTAACATTAGACTGCAACCTGTCTTTTGAAAAGCATATTTCATATGTTACAAAAACTGCCTTTTTCCACCTTAGAAACATTGCTAAGCTACGTAATCTGCTATCAGTCTCTGATGCAGAAAAGTTAGTTCATCCATTCATGACCTCGAGACTAGATTACTGTAATGCTTTATTAGCTGGTTGTCCTGCATCTTCAATAAACAAGCTACAGTTAGTCCAAAATGCAGCCGCTAGAGTTCTTACTAGATCAAGAAAATATGATCATATAACACCGATTTTATCATCACTTCATTGGTTACCTATAAAGTTCCGTATTAAATACAAGGTATTGCTTTTGACTTATAAAGCTCTAAATGGTTTAGCTCCAGTCTATTTAATGGATCTTCTATCGCCTTACAATCCATCGCGCTCTTTAAGATCACTAGATTCGAGGCTTCTGGTCATTCCTAGGATATCCAGATCCACCAAAGGAGGCAGAGCATTTTCACATTTAGCTCCGAAGCTCTGGAATAGCCTTCCTGATATTGTTCGTAGCTCAGACTCGCTCTCCCAGTTTAAAACTAGACTGAAGACGCATCTATTTAGCCAGGCATTCATATAAATTTTTTATCTTACAGTTACTGTAAATTCGGCCTCTAGTTCATAAACGCCAGAGGAGAACTGGCCCCCGACTGAGCCTGGGTTCTCCCAAGGTTTTTTTTTTTTCTCCATTGGGTCATCTGATGGGGTGTTAGGACACCATTAGGTCACTGGATGGAGTTTTTCGGTTCCTTGCCACTGTTGCCTTTGGCTTGCTCAGTTGGGGATATTCAAATGAATTAACCAATCATACCATTGATCAGCTCTACCAAACGTGGATGTCTTTTTTTTCCAGTAATAAACAAACATTGTTAAGTTGTTTTGATTGATACTGTGAAGCAGCTTTGATACAATCTGTATTGTGAAAAGCGCTATATAAATATATTTGACTTGACTTGACTTGACTTGTATTTGATATCTGAATGCAGTAACAGTGCTTGCTTATTTAGCCCAGCTTCCAGAAATGAAATACGGACTTGTTTTCTGTTTGATAAAGGTCTGCAACGTGTTTAAACATAGAGGAGTCATTTAAGCCAATAGTTTTAGGGACCATTTCTTTGTTAAAGCCTTACTTTGCAGTTAGACTAAAGTTTAGCTATCCTTGAGAGAAAGAATACATTATCTTGATGTTTTGAGAGGACTCTCCTGTTTAAAATTAGAGCCTGGCCAAATCCAACCTTGGAAAAGCTGTGTGTCAGTGTGTGTGTGTTAGTCTTTTTGGTTGCAGGTTAAGGAACCACTGGCATTATTGGAGATTGATTGAATTGTTGTTTGAGGCAGGCTGGTGCCCAGCAACCCAAATCTGTGACTTGGTAGGTCATGACGTGCCTAACATCAGGGTCTGAGTGTCAGCTGCAAAATCCATGGCGATATGCTTCAGTCTATCTGTATATGTGTGGAACATTTCTGTGTTTATCTATTTCTTAGCCAATGAGAATCATTCAACCTGTAAGCAATGACGTAGCTTAGACCTTGGAAATGGTATAACTGCTGTGCCTGTGATCTTTGTAACTGTAAGTCGGACGGCCTACAAACTCCTGTGTGAGACTTGAAGCTGAATTCTGCTGATGAAACTGCAAACTATCTTTAGTAAATCTTTTCTTTAATTTATTATAATTCTGACTCCGGGTCTTCATTCTTCATATCTGGTTCTGGGTTTTTGACTGTATACCTCTTACATAATTTAAGGGCATTTTATTTTAAAATAATTTGTTTTGGGAGAAATTACAAACGAGTAATCTATGGTCATGTGACCATAAGCAAAATATGTTGTTATTTTCATTTCTTATATATATATATATATATATATATATATATATATATATATATATATATATATATATATAATTTGTATTTCCGTGTTATTTTCTTTCTTATAACTTTTTTATAAATGTGTTAATCTGTATAAAATGTTAAGGAAGTACCTTTACGTAAGATACGTCGTGTAAGTGTGAGGGTAAAGCTGATGTAATTTCCGGGCGCCCTCTCTCTTTCGCGGGATGTCATGGCAATGAGAGACACGGACCAGATATTCTCCTTGTTAGAATTGTCTGATGGGGTCTGTAATATTTTGATACAGAAACTGAGAGAAGCTGAGAGTAAATCACATCACAACTGCATCATCGTGAGTGATCTGTTTTATTAAGAAGAAAACACAACACAGACAGAAACCCACTACACTAGGAGTGAGAAACTTTACAGCTTTGCAGACACATGTTTTTCACACATCAATCAAACAAAGAACCAGGAAACAGGAAACTCTTCAGTTCAGAGAAACTGAAACTGAAGTGCAGTTGAGCTGTTGTGAGTTTGTGTCTCTGTATTCAAGCAGTAAAATGGCAGAAGCCCGAATTTCTCAGGATGAGTTCCTGTGTTCAGTGTGTCTGGATCTCCTGAAGGATCCAGTGACCATTCCCTGTGGACACAGTTTCTGTATGAGCTGTATTACAGGCTGCTGGGATCAGGAGGATCAGATGAGAGTCTACAGCTGCCCTCAGTGCAGACAGACCTTCAGTCCAAGACCTGCTTTACCTAGAAACACCATGCTGGCTGAAGTGGTGGAGAAACTGAAGAAGACTAAACTTCCTGCTGACTGTTACGCTGGAGCTGGAGATGTGCAGTGTGACGTCTGTGATGGAAGAAAACGCAAAGCCGTCAAGTCCTGTCTGGGGTGTCTGGAGTCTTTCTGTCAGAATCACCTTGAACAACACGAGAGTTTCTTTAAAAGAAAGAGACACAATCTGACTGATGCCACTGGACGACTGCAGAAGATGATCTGCCAAACACATGATAAACTCCTTGAGGTTTTCTGCCGCACTGATCAGAAGTTTATATGTCTCCTGTGTATGATGGATGAACATAAAAACCACAACACTGTATCAGCTGTAGCACAGAGGACAAAGAAACAGGTATGAACTATAAAGTAGACACTGATGAAAAAATATTGACACTATTTATATTGGCACCCATATGATCAGATAACATCATTCACACAGCAGAAGTCAGCAGAAGTGAACAGAAGATGCAAGTGGACTTTCACTGCTGAGTGTATTTGTGCTCCACACTGAACATAACAGAAAATATGGTGAAAATACACTGTAAACATATTTATCAACACAAAATTTTGTAGAACAGTCTTTGATGGAGCAACATAAAATAATACAAAATATTCACAGATTGTTTGACAAAATATATCTCTGTCAAGAATAACAGAAGTTAAATGCAGTGACAGACAAAAACACTTTTCAGACCAGCAACTGGACAAGGCATGACTTGGCTAGGCAAATAGGATCTGGCTGGCAGGACACAAGGGGATCATTTGACGACGATCTGGCACAGGACTGCAAACACACAGAATAAATATGGAGCAAACAAGGCAAGTGGTAAGGGAAAACAGGTGGGGCAAATAAACCAATGATCAGCAGGGGTGGTAAAAGTACTCAAAAGTTATACTCGAGTAAAAGTATATATACGTAAATAAAAAATGACTCCAGTAAAAGTAGAAAATCCTCCATTCAAACATCACTTGTGTAAAAGTACAAAAGTATCCGATTTAAAACGTACTTAAGTACAGAAAGTAAAAAGTAAATATTCAAACTGTAAATATCATTAAGCAAGCAAATCAATTGTTTTGGGAGTGATTTGCAATGTTTTAATTGAACAAATGATAAGATTAGATACTGCTATTAAGAATTTGTTAGATTTGCAATCATAAGAGACAATGAAGCACCTTAACGCAGTATAGGGGTTGAACTTGCAATAGACATGTTCCATAACATTAGCTGCATCAGCCAGAAGATGTGCAAGATACAAGGTAGGCAGGAATCTCGAGATCATTGCTGGCAGCGAGAGCTGCACCTTCACCTGTTTCTGCGGTCATCTTCCACAATGGCGAACTGACTGCTGTGTGAGCGTATGCTGGCAAAGAGCTTGCACGTTCTTTTTTTCAAAAGAAAACCAAGTTTTTCATTGCTTTGGAAAGCCAGTGCAATAAAAACTTGGAGCGGTTATGGGAAAATGTATCGGAGTAAAAAGTAAACTTTGTCTTTAATATTGTAGTGGAGTAAGAGTGAAAGTAGATGCAAATAAAACATACTCAAGTAAAGTACAGGTCCCCGAAAAAAAAACGTAAGTAACAAATTATTTTTACTTTGTTACTTACCACCACTGATGATCAGTTAACAAAATGGGTGGGTAAAACACTATCCGCATGCTGCTCAGCACAAGACAAAACATGAAAGCACGCGGAAGAAGATGCTACACCGAACACAGCACAACACCACACGCAGACAGAAGAGCATACAGCCAAAGCAAACTCATAACTGCATGCTTACACAACAAGACGAGAACGAGTGAATTCTCATCCTGTGAATTCACAACAGAATACAAACACACGGAGCATGAATGTCTGAATCCCGACACAGAACCGAAACCAAACTAGAAATGAGTGCCGGAATCCGAACTCCACGCTTCGAACATGAAACAAGGCACATAGACAAGAGGCCGTACGCTCACACAAAGACAAGACAATACAGGAGTGTTAGGGCTCTGGCACACAACCAAGAATAAACTTGATCAAAGTGACAGAACCCTGACAGATATGTGACAGCATTATAAACTGACATCCCTGTTATTGATTTGTGGTGCAGAAGCAGCTGAAGGAGACGCAGAGGTCTTTCCAGCAGAGGATCCAGCAGAGAGAGAAAGATCTTCAGCAGCTGAGAGAGGCTGTGGCGTCTCATAAGGTGAGTCTGGAGAAGAAGAGAAGTTTGAGAAGTCTCAGTCAGGACTCACTGAAGCTCACAGTGTGATTGTGATGTGTTTCCTAACAGCGCTCTGCACAGACAGCAGTGGAGGACAGTGAGAGGATCGCTGAGCTCATCCGCTCCATTGAGAGAAGCCGCTCTGAGGTGACACAGCGGATCAGAGATCAGGAAAGGACTGCAGTGAGTCGAGCTGAAGAACGACTGGAGCGACTGGAGCAGGAGATCAATGATCTGAGGAGGAGAGACGCTGAGCTGGAGCAGCTTTCACACACACAAGATCACATCCAGTTCCTGCAGGTAACAGATCTAGAAGAACATGATCATAGTAAACTTGAGCCTCACAGAGAAACATTTCATGAGAGCAAAATGAGCTGTTGACTGACGTGTTGTGTTGTCTATTTTAAAGCAAGATCCTCAGATGAGAATCTACCTTAAGATTATATAACACTTATGAATGCATTTCAGCTCTGGAAATCTCTTAGGAAACATGTTCTGAGCTCTTTCTTCTGGGAGATATATTTAGCTGCCAAGCTCCACTAGTGCAAATAACAGTTCAAAACTTCCAGAACATATAAACTTTTTGGTAACACTTCATTTTGATACTCCACTTTAGACATTCTACTAACTATAAGTAACTTTGCAACTACATGTAAACTAACTGTCATTAGAGTATTAGTAGACTCTATGCTTAATATCTGCTAACACTTTATTTTGATGGTCCCCCAACAGATATTTTACTGACGATAAATAACTTGGCTACTAAAAATCATCTTATTTTACTAACCCGAACCCGAACCCCAATACCTATAACCTAAGAATTATACAAAGTTATATGCCACCTACGAGCCAATCAGAAATTAGAATTTGTTGTTTCCGGGTAAATTGCGTGTTCTCGCTGCAAGCACGTTTGTTACTAGGCAACATGTGCACACACAGAGTGGAAGTTGGAAGAGCAAGATCTGATGGATGCGATTTGCGGTAGGTAACATTAACCCCTTCATTTTTTTTTAGCACTTTGATTTTTCTATTCCTGGACGAAATCTCTTGCCTGTGATCAAAGACAGTGAGAGCTGATGTTGAGGAATATAGCCAAATTCGTGCTAAATTATTTTTGATGCAGTCAAAAACTCCCCAACTTCTTTTAAAGGGGTCATCGGATGTCGAGGAGTAATTAGCTGGTGAAGTGGATTTACTTATTGTAGAGTTTACGAAAGTTATCATGAGCATTGTAATGTTTTAAGCAGATGTCTTAACAAATGTCAGTAGATCGGGAAGATTTTAAAACGAGCCGTTCATTCATAAATGCACAAGATCGCTGTGAAAATACAGACCAGAAGTCAAAAGACAACAAGCGCATCGCTGAAAAGGGGCAGGGCTTCATAAGGTCTATATTGTCCACCAAGGCAGGTTGCCATGGCAGCACTTTACGTGTCTTGTGTTGACCTGACCCATGGCAGTTGCTCATTATCATTTAAAGAGACATGGTCGAAACGGTTCGCTGTGAACAGAGCTATTTTTGAGCTAGTCCAAATAGGTGGTTCGTGGAAAAACGCCCATTCAAATAAGCTGCCATTGGACTCATAATGCCTCGGAGGGACCGTAGGGTGAATTGGGATGACAAATGCCCATTTTCTTAATGGAAAGTGGGCCTTTTGCAATTACCCCCGTGTCCGCGGATCCCTACCCACTTGCCCCGGAATACTAACCCACTATTTGTCGGATTGCCCATTATGGTGGCCAAATGTCCCGTTGAACCCCTCCAACCCACCCACCCCCCACCCCCGACCTCCGACCTCGACCTCTAGGCCACGTCCCCGTCCCACGAACCCACTATTTGTCCGATTGCACACTATAGTGGCCAAATGTCCCGTTGACCCCCCGTTGGCCCTGGATGGAACGCTATTATCCATCATGACAGTGAAAATGGCCTTGAGCCACAGTGCTTTAAGTGGGAGCCCCGTAACCCTGTCATCAAGCCATCAAAATGTGCAACAAACACTTACAACACAAAACACCATTCATAAGCTAAATGTGTACACACACACAGACACACAACTTAACACACATGCTCTGGGCAAGTTGTTATGACTGAGTATGAACATTGAGAACTGCTGTTCAGTTGGCTCGTTTGGGACCAAATATCTTTTTATTTTTTTATAAATTTGTATTTTTTAAATATATGAACTGCTTGCAAATTTGGTGGGGCCGAGGGCCCGCTCTGTTATTTATACTGTAGTTAGTAGAATATTTAAAGTGGACTATCAAAATAAAGTGAACCAACTTTTTGAAACCAAATTTTCCCTTCTGATTTTTTTACATCATGGGTGTAATTGATGGTACCAATTTTGAGTAATGTTCGCCAAAGTTGCTTCAGGTGATCTTCAAATCTGATGGATGTGCATTTTCATAATTGTTTGACCGTTCCCTTGAGGATCACGCCAGGCTCAAAGAGCAGACAGAGCAGACACCTGCCAGTGGTTCCCCCTTCACAGTGGGTGAAAGAGGAGGAGAATCCCTAATACGGTGGTCCCGGAGCTAGCACTCATTGACCTACATATTCTGGAATGGACTCCTACCCATGCTCCCACCCTTGAGGTCTCTTCTTCTCCACCGGTCCCACCAGGCCTAATGGACTTTCTGGTTCCGAATAATTCCCTGGCCCTCCTTCCTCTGCTGGTCCCACCCAGCCTCCTGGCTCCTTTGTGTCCGCTGGTCCAGCCTCCAAGCTCCTGTGTTCCAACCATGGAGGTCATCCAAAATCCTGTCGTCCTCACAAGTTCCGTCCAACTCCTCGGCTCCTCCCTTTCTGCTGGCTTCATCCGGCTTCCATCCAGGATTCACCACGGACTTCCAGACCTCTGGCTGCGCCTCAGTCCACCACCCCTTTGGCTCCACAGGGCTCCCATTATTACTCCGGTTCCTCCTTCGTCCTTGCTCCTACCGATGTTATTAGTTGATATATTAATCACTTACAAATCATTAAAATATTTATGTTCAAATTGTTTTAGTATCATTTTCTCAATAAACAATGGGTAATCATGAACAAATGATGAACAAACCATTAATAAATTATCAGTATATTACGGTGACAAGGTGGACATGTTCGGTTCATTTAGTTTTGTTGTAGCCACATCATATTAACTTGTGGGAACGTGTAAAGTGTAAAGTCGTGGCCTCGAGACCACAACTTTTTTATGTTGAGGGAACGACATCTATTTCTCATGGCCACGAGTCATGGCCTGTGCGACCATAGCAACCTGCAATTATCAGAAATGGATAGGCCTATAATTTATCATCTATCATTTATTTCCTAGAAAGTTCACATAGTGTAAATGGCAAACACTAGAATTTGTAGCTCTAATGTCACACAATGAATTTAAGATAGGCTGGATTGAGAAGAGTTACTAAAGATCAACAAGAGCCGCACAAATCTGACAGTAGTGCAGGTTATTGATGAAGTGTGGAGGTGATGAGCTTTGCTTTCTGTTTTCTGTAGAGTTTCCAGTCTCTCTCAACTCCTCCTGAATCTACAGACGTAAATGACAATCCCTTCAGTTCTCTCTCCTCTTTCAATGGTGTGAGAGAATCTATCCGTCAGCTGAGAGACAAACTGGAGGATTTCTGCAAAGAGAAGATCTCTGACAGAGGTAAAGTCCTGGAGATTCTGCTCTCAGAAATGATCCTCCATCATCTCATATCATGTAGAAGATCATATTAGAAATGTCTTAGGAACAGATGCAGGGATCATTTTCTCTTGACATGATAATCACACTCTTCATGTCTGTTGATTTCCACAGTCACTTTCACCAACATTGTTCCCAAGACCAGGAACGATTTCCTAAAATGTAAGTCACTAAGAAAACAAGCAGAAAAACTCACTGAGTGTTCATGTTCTTTCCGCAGAAGGTGAAAGAAAACATGACAGAAAAGTTTTAGAGTTGATCATGTAAATTATGATTGCACAGGATATCTGGTAAACTGTACTGAGACACTGCTGATATATTGAACATGAAGAGTTTAGCTACACTGAAAAAAATAACACGGAGTAACACTTTATTTTAAAGGTTCATTATTATGCGGTAATGAAGCATTAACACACCAATAGTTAATGGTTAACTTTACATAAATTAAAGGCATATTTGCCATTATTTATGCAATAGTTAAGCTTTAACAAGCCGGCAATTTATAATGAACTGAACATATATTAAGGGCATATTAGCATTATTTACAACTTATCAAACATTTGAAAGATAAATAAGCAGAAATAAGCCAATAATTAATGGTTAACTGAATGTACAGTAAATGCCTTCTAGGTCCGTGTACATTCTGATCATTTGTTTTCTCGTTTTTGTCTTTGAAATGGAAATGGGAAAATTAAGAAACCATTCATTTCACATATTCAACCCTTCTCATGTACATAAATAAACAAATCTAGCTTCGTTAGATTTTTTTTCATCACATTTTGTTCTAATCCGCCAAATGGAAACACAATAAAACCAAAATGGATAAACAGCTTGAATATTCAATCTCTACATTCAATTCAATTCAATTCAAATTTATTTGTATAGCGCTTTTCACAATACATATTGTTTCAAAGCAGCTTTACAGAAAGTACATTTCAGAAATGTACGTAGAAAATACAGTTAGTTAATCATCATGTATTAATTTAGGGCATAACATATCGCCGGCGTTGAGTCGTCTCTTCACAGGCGTCGAGTCGTCTCATCGCAGGCGTTTAGTCGTCTCATCGCAGGTGTTGGGGGATCTGAAGTCTCCGTGAGAGGCTGGATACAAACTGTAGCTGAAGAACGCTATTTACCTCGGGACTAGCGTCCCGAGATAACAGCAGAAAAGCAGATGGGAAATAATTAGCGTAGCTGCTGTTCATAATATTAATGCATTCGATCTGATTCAACCGTAGTATAAGAGGCAAGCATTATGTGAATGCTTGGCTGAAGAGATGCGTCTTTAATCTAGTTTTGAACTGGGAGAGCGAGTCTGAGCGACGAACAGTATCAGGAAGGCTATTCCAGAGTTTAGGAGCTAAATGTGAGAACGCCCTCCCTCCTTTAGTGGACTTAGATATCCTAGGAATGACCAGAAGCCTCGAATCTAGTGATCTTAAAGAACGCGATGGATTGTAGGGCGATAGAAGGTCCATTAAATACACAGGAGCTAAACCATTTAGGGCTTTATAGGTCAGTAATAGTACTTTGTAATCGATACGGAACTTAATGGGTAACCAGTGCAGAGATGATAAAATCGGTGTTATATGATCATATTTTCTTGACCTAGTAAGAACTCTAGCAGCTGCATTTTGCACTAACTGTAGCTTGTTTATTGAGGATGCAGGACAACCAGCTAATAAAGCATTACAGTAATCTAGTCTCGAGGTCATGAATGCATGAACTAACTTTTCTGCATCAGTAACAGAAAGTATGTTACGTAATTTAGCAATGTTTCTAAGGTGGAAAAAAGCAGTTCTTGTAACATATGAAATATGATTTTCGAAAGACAAATTGCGGTCTAGTATAACACCCAGGTCTTTTACTGTAGTGGATAAGGTAACAGGACATCCTTCTAAATTAAAGTTGTATTGTACGAGGTTTTGTGGGTAGTTTTTTTGGACCAATAAGTAATACCTCCGTTTTATCTTGATTTAACAGCAGGAAATTACACGTCATCCAGCATTTTATATCTTTAAGACACTCTGTCAATTTAGATAAGTTAGTGTTTTCATCTGGTCGTGATGAAATATATAATTGAGTGTCATCAGCATAGCAGTGGAAATTAATTCCATGTTTTCTTATAATATTACCAAGTGGCAGCATATATATTGAGAATAGCAGAGGGCCTAACACCGATCCTTGCGCCACTCCATAGTCTACTGACGTTATCTTCGATTTTTCCCCATTTAGACAGACAAAATGGTAACGGTCCGATAAGTACGATCTAAACCAGCTTAATGCCTGTCCCTGAACACCAGTGTAGTTTTGTAGTCGATCCAAGAGTATTTTATGATCTATAGTGTCGAACGCAGCGCTAAGATCGAGTAAAACTAGTATTGAGATACAGCCTTGGTCAGAAGCTAAAAGTAAATCATTTGTAATTTTAACTAGCGCGGTTTCTGTGCTATGATGCGGTCTAAATCCTGACTGAAATTTTTCATATATCTCATTTTCTTGCAGGAAAGAGCACAATTGAGCGGACACAATTTTTTCTAGTATTTTAGACATAAATGGAAGATTTGAAATGGGTCTGTAATTTGCTAAGTTATTTTGATCTAATTGCGGTTTCTTAATAATAGGTTTTATTACTGCCACCTTGAATATTTTTGGAACATGACCTAAAGATAAAGACGAGTTAATAATATTGAGTACCACTACAGGTAACACTTCTTTCAGTAGTTTAGTGGGTATTGGATCTAATAAACATGTTGTTGGTTTAGATGCAAAGATAAGTTTATTTAGCTGTTCCTGTCCTATAGTTGTAAAGCGGTGTAGTTGTTCTTGAGGGGCGATAATTGAGGCTGAATCATAAGACACCATAGAGGATTGTACATTTACAATTGTATTTCGGATGTTTTCTATTTTCTCATTGAAGTAATTCATAAAATCATTACAACTATACTGTAACGGAATATTTTGCTCTGGTGATGTCTGTTTATTTGTTAGTCTAGCCACGGTGTTAAATAAAAACCTTGGATTATTTTGGTTATTTTCTATCAGTTTGCGGAGATGCTCAGCCATGGCTGTTTTTAGAGCCTTTTTGTAACGTGACATACTGTCTTTCCACGCGATTCTAAAGACCTCTAAATTAGTTTGTTTCCATTTACGCTCTAAGTTACGAGTTTCTCTCTTGATAACATGTGTAGTACTATTGTACCATGGTGCTTTAGTTTTCTCTCTAACCTTTTTTAATCTAATTGGTGCAACAATATCTAATGTACTAGAGAAAATGGTGCTCAAACTGCTAGTCATTTCCTCTAGTTCATCTGTTTGTTGGGGTTCACTGAGCAGCTGAGATAGATCAGATAAGCTATTTGAGAATCTATCTATAGTGGTTGGAACGATTGTTCTGCCTGGTCGATAACGTGACGCAACATGACAAATTTCAGCAGTACGTAATATGCACGTTACCATACAATGATCAGTGAGATCGTCACTTTGCGGTATAATATCTATATCGGTTGGATTGGTTCCATATGATATAATTAAATCTAGTGTATGATTTAGACGATGAGTGGGACCACTGACGTTTTGCTTGACCCCAAAGGAGTTTAATAAATCTGTAAACGCAGCCCCTAACGCATCATTTGTGTTATCTACGTGTATGTTAAAATCTCCAACAATTATTGCTTTATCGGCATTGACCAATAGATCTGAGAGAAAGTCTGCAAACTATTTTAGGAAATCAGCATAGGGCCCTGGAGGTCTATATACGGTCGCCAAGGCTAGAGATAATCGGGATTTCTTTCTTACATCTAAGAGCGTAACATTTAGCACAAGTACTTCAAACGAATTAAACCTGTGACCTGTTTTCTGAGTAACATTAAGGATATCTCTATAGATTGTTGCAACACCGCCGCCACGACCGATCGGACGGGGCTCATGCTTATAACAGTATCCTGGTGGAGTAGACTCATTTAGACCAAAATACTCATTTGGTTTAAGCCAGGTTTCAGTAAGGCACAGAACATTGAAATTATTATCTGTGACCATTTCATTTACAATAACCGCCTTAGGTGTGAGCGATCTAATGTTTAGAAGACCTAGTTTTAGAAATTGTTTTTGTTCACTGATATTTAGATTTTCTGGTTTAATTACAATAATATTTTTCCTAGATCCTACACTAGATTTATTGTTTGGCCTTACTAGACGTGGAATAGACACAGTTTCTATATAATGTTCTACACTACTTGTATCAATTAAGTTGGGACAGCAGAGATAGTGATTTGGACTTTGACTTACTAGTCAGATGGTGTGTAACGTCTTGGAGATGTTGGCCGCTCCGATTCTGCTGGGGTGCAGGCCATCAGCACGGTAGAGCCTAGGTCGCTCCCAGAACAGATTCCAATTATTTACAAAGAGCAGTTTCTGTTCATTACACCATGACATTAACCATTCATTTAGAGCAAATAGTCTACTGAACCTTGGTCGGGAATAAAATGCCCCTTTCCACTGATTGGTCAACCAGAGATCAAGCTGTGCTTACATCAGTTCTTATTCAGCTCAGCACAACAAAATAATAGTCATCTGATACAGTTGTGCGGATTATTACAGAGTTTATTGCAACTACATTTAATGTCTCTCGCATCCAGCCACACTAATAAATGGCTTGACACAAACAGTGCCGGGGCAGCGCCTTATGCTTTATTCTTCAAAGTGTTATTTCATAGTCTACCCTTGAATAGATTCTGCTCTGCGCTTCACTACAATGTAGCTTGTGCATTCTCCAAGCGTTGTCCAGTGTGTCAATGCAGCTTTGGCACACAGATTTTTAGAGTTGATCAGCTAAATAAGGTAGGCTAATAAGTGTGCCATATATATAGGCTAGTGGTAGTTGTGAGAGCAGATGTCATGTAAATTAATATTTAATACGATAAATTAGTATTTCAATACAAATGCTCAAAACAATTGAGTTACTAGGCAGCTTAGCCTACACCCTCACCCCAGACCGAAGACACATCATAGCTCAGACATATTATAGCTAGCCCAATAAGTACATCTCATTTACCTCATTACACAATTGGAACACATAATACATAAGAGATTCAATGCGAAAAGGTATCACATAAGAAAGACAGAGGTCGAATCCATAGGAGGTAAATCAATTAGACAATTACATAAAGCAAAATACAATTACAAGCAATGCTGTTTAGTCCAACATCAGTAACATGCACACACATTAAGATATTGAAATATAGATAACCTGAATCTGCGAAAAGATGAGATGGATCTCAAGGAAAAAAGGAGATTATTCCAATCGCAAGTAGCTTTATAATGAAAAGCTTTACCTCCAGCAGCTGAAAAGATTCCTGGTACAGTAAAGATGAGATATTGCATATCTCTAAGTGGATACATAGAACTACAAGGAACCAAGAGTTCTTTCAGATATGGAGGACAATCGAAATAGGCACATTTGAAAATAAATAGGAACCAATGGAAGGCTCGTCTTGAATTAAGCTGAAGCCAATTTATTGATGCATTACACAATCATGAGTTTTAAAAGGACACCTCAGAACAAATCTACACAGAGAGGTAAAGACAACATTAAGTGGCTTAAGAACAGTGTCACTAGTGTTCATGTAGATGATCTCAGCGTAGTCAATAATGGGCAAAATCAACTGAGAAATTAACCTTTTCCTAACTTCAAATGTGAAACAATTAACAGATCTATATAGTGAACTGAGACAGCCATATATTATTTTTGTGACATAATCAATGTGAGGTTTAAAGGTAAGCTCAAAATCAATCCACAGTCCAAGGTATTTCAATTTTTCCCATCTTCAAAATAAAGTAGCAAGTTAAGAGCACAAGGTCGTCTGTGCCTCATCCCAAACAACATACAACAGGACATTTCCATGTTTAACAGTAAGTTGTTATTATGAAGCCATTTTGAGTCATTATAAAGTCAGCTTGTAACCTGTTCTGGATACAGTGAATATCAGAGTCAGCAGTGTAAATTACCATATCATCAGCATAAAGATGATCCTTACAGATGGAGCAAATGTTCGATAAATCATTAATGAAAATCGAGAACAAAAGGGGTCCTAGAGTGGAACCTTCAGGAACCCCCTTATCAACCAATAAATAATCAGACAGTGAACCTTGAAAAGCAACACACTGCCTTCTATTATGAAGATAAGAATTAAACCATAACAGAGTACTTTGATTCAAACCTATTGCATGAAGCTTGTCAAGAAGAATGTAATGATCCACCATAAAAGCTTTAGAAAGGTCAATAAAAACAGCACCAGTTAGCTGTCCTTATCGAAGGCGGAGAAAACGTCATTGGTGAACTTCAATAAAGCTGTGGTGGTTGAAAAATTAGGCCTAAAGCCAGATTGATATGGGGATGTTATTCTGAATAATGATTTTTGATAATTGATTAAAAATAATTTTCTCAAATATTTTGGCAGTGGTGCAGATAACAGAAATAGGGCGATAATTATACATATTAGAAACATCACCAGTTTTAAAGAGAGGGGTAACTTTCCACATTTCCATGTAGCGGGAACAGTGAAAGTAGTCAAAGACAGATTAAATAGGTCCGAAAGTGGAAATATCAATACATGAGCAGCAAGTTTAATATACCTAGCCTCAAGCCCATCAGTATGGAAGCTTCTGTGTAGCAATATTCAATTTGAAATGTAATATGCAAAATGATAATGCAATATGTAAAATGACAATGCAATATGTAAAATGGCAATGCATTTCTGTATTTAAATTTACATTTTCCCATACATTTGTGCAACATTTGGTGCAAAATGAAAAGGATAATTCAATTATATAATTTACATTTGCTATTTCATACATATGTTTTAATATGTAAATTGAATACTAATTTTAACGCTTTACAAGTTGCAAAATTAAAATGAAAATGTATTAAAGAAATTATTAGATCTGTTTAAAATGTTCAAGCAAAAACTGTAGAAAAATGATCATTTAAATGTTATTTGTCTTAATTGCATTTACACTCACAGTTAAGACACTTGCGATTGCATTTTCATTAAATGTCCCGCAATGAATTCAGCAAAATTCAATGTGCAAATTGAAAATGCATCGCGAGCCGATCACGCCCCCTCCCGCTCTTGTCAATCACTGCGTGAAGTTGGCCCCGCCCCCACCCAATGCAAAACGTCGGCAAAATAGACTCAATCGTTTTTATTTCATTTGTGCTGTCACTTTGCTTTATTGTTTGTGCTGCTTCGATTTTTTAGATATTTAAAGAATATTTATAGGTAATTCTGAGGTCACCCAACCCCCCACATCCTCCAAATTAAATGGTCTCATTCGTTTGTGCCGGTTAAAGTTTTGTTTGTGCGGCTTCGGTTTTTAAAATATTAGACCAATTATAGACGATGGCATCCAAACCCGTCAGATTCCGTGATAACTCTATACATTTATAAATACCTGGCAAAGCTTTCAAGTCCAAACAAATAATGAACTTTTGTGATTGCGAATAAATGTAGAGTCCTGTAAGTGTAACTCTACCGCTGAATTAACGTGATGTGAATGTACGTCGAATTTTACAGTATTGGGACTTAACCCTTTCACACGTAAGTTTAAAATATTCTAACTGACCCCCCAGCGTGAGTTTTTCAAGGCGACCGTTATTTAGAACTTAAGAACACTTTAATGTTTCCATGGTGACGCATTATTGCTTGTCACGTGACACCACGCAACCACAACACAGCGCTGAATGAATGATGATCTGCTTTTATGTCATTTTTCCTTTTTTATTAAAATTATTCACAAATGTATTAGCTATAGCATGAAACACTGATATTGCGTCTGTCTCTGGCTCAGCGCGAGCCAACGCGCAAAAACATGTTTGAATTTAGCAGTTGATCATGTGATGCACTGACCGTTCTAATCACGTGATGATCGTACGTGCGAAAGGGTCAAGCCTTGTTTATACTGTCGCCTGGCTCCGCAGCGCGAGCCTCCGCTGCCTGCGCGTGCTCCTCCCCAAACGGACAAGGCGTTTATACTTGACGCGCTCGCCGCTATTCTTTGAAACGACAGGAGGCGACTTGGAGTAATTACCCTCTAGCCCATCCAGGAATCCGCGGTGAGAAGTACACAGGTGAATGTTTATTTTAGTACACTTCACCAAAACCACACTACGTCATGTAAAGCAGTAAACCTTGAGATTATTACTTGTTACATTAGAACAAAATAAATGAATTTGAGAACATAACAGTTGAACCTAACTAAATTAATGATAACTTACATATTTTCTAATTTCACTAAACATTTTCATTTAGTTTCGAGTATTTTTTTTTTTTATAAAACTTGGACCATAATTAAAAGGGCTTATGTCTGCTATTGGAGGCTCATTTTGTAAATTTAAACAACTACTAGACACACAAACTGTGCCTGTGATGAGACGTATATGCTCTGCCAGATTCAGCTCGAAGTCGTGCATCTTCGGATGCGGAGCCGCGCGCGCAGTTACAAAATCTGCCGTGCACACGCCAAGCGAAATGGGCCCTTGCGCACCTTCGCGCTCGTGTGGACGCGGCGAGTATAAGCCAAGCTAGAGAACTGCAGCTGATAGAATGTGCGCTGTACCATATTTCTTCAAAAGCAGATTGTGGAGACATTAAATCATCCACGATCAAAAATCGTAGTAGTATAAAACGACTGTTATCATGTCTGAAAAAAAAAAACACAAGTAGCGGAGTTTAAAAAACTGTATCGCACGCATGCTACAGTGGTACATTTCTTCATCGCACAGACCAGTCTTTTCGTAGATATATGTCACACTGTACAGGACCTTTTTAATGAACGATTGGTGTCTACTAGGCATCAATATATCTGAACATCTTTGCCAAGCGCAAAGCAGTACAGAAGTAATCAATAAATTATGAGGGAAGGTCATGCCTTTTTTGACAATCATTTTGGAGGGTCAAAGAAGGGATCTCAAAACTCCTCCAGTAGCCCCTTAAATAAAAAACGAACAGTCCCAAAGGATCAGAAATTGTACCATTATTGACGGGAGGTTTGCTATTCCTATTGAGAACCCGATTCAAATGATTCCAGAACTGTCTAGGGTTATGAAAGTCACTAAGAAAGCAGTCTCTATAAGTAACTGGATTTAGCGTTTCGGGTTTGAGTCTGGCACTGATTCCTAAGAGATCTATAATGATCCCAGTAAGAGGCAGATTTAGTATTAAATCTTTATTAATTGGGACAGGTTCCAGCTAATTCTTTTTGATGAAGATGCATGAACCTTTTTTCACTCTGAACTCACCAATTGATAAGCATTTTCCATTTAGAACTATTAGAGTTAAAGGGAAGCACTTACCCTGGATCAGCTCTCATCTAATCGATCTTTTTAAGTGTGGCGAAGCGGGAGAGGAGGGAGGCACTCACTCCGACTGGAGAAAATAGAAGCTCAATAATAACACAACAATCGACTACGCCACCCCAGAATACTGGGGACTAACCGCCCTAAGGGCACACAGGTTCGTTATCTAAAACGTGGGGGAAGAGACGTGGGACACACGTGGGAAAAATAGACACTTTTATTTCTCATCAGCATTGGATAATAAATCATTAAAAAGTCACAACAAGATTCTAAGAATCCATTTTACAGTACCGTGCACAGTGGATATCACTGGATATCTGGATATCACATGGATATCAGACACACAACAACAAACCTATATTTGAGTTTAGCTAGTTGACCAGCAGCGGAGGTACCTGGAGGTACAGGCTAGCTGCCAAATTAACAGGAGCCCCAGTAACCCCATACACGCGCACACACACACGTAAAGATTAGATGCAAGAAGACACACGGCCAAGTGTAATCACCACACACGATAGCAGCTAGCCTCCCCTCTCCAGAAACCCCCAGCTCCTGTAAAGAAAATGACAAAGAAACACAAATCAACAAACTTATAAAACACAATATAGGTTTACCACAGCAACAAGAAACCACAAAGAGAAACATACAAATAACTGTTCTCGTAAAAGAGAACAAATTAAAAACACACAATTCACTCAGACTCAGCAGTTATACATTACAATGCCCAGAGTAATCATGAACCATAACAAGAAATAACAAAAAGTCATAAAAATACTCAAGATAATGATGCGCAATCAGAAGATCAAACAGGTGGCAGCTGGTGAAGACAGACCAGCCAGCAAGCCGCACCCGCTCCGACTGAGGCGCATATGACACTTCAACAACGTGCACAGTTACTATAAAATTAGAAGTAGAGGCAAAACAGCAACGTAGTCACAATCCAGACGGTTCACGATTTAATATTGATGCTCAATCCCATTAAGTAGGCAGGGAGGACCCTCAGATCCGCAGATAAACCGCAAGATGGTCAACGTAAATAAACCATTCATGGTCGCGCACCATGCGAGAATACAGCCGCTCCATTAGAAACATACCGCTGATACAAGTACATACCGCTGATACAAGATACATGCATGCGCATGATCTCCCAATAGGTGGAGTTATTCCACCCTGCTACATAAGCAAAGAGATAAGGATTTATTTTTTGAAAATAACCTATCGTTTCGCTAGACAAGACCTTCCTCCTCAGCTGCGATCGTGCACAGCATTTTCAAGCACTTCTAAGACCTTTGAAACTGCATTGATTTGGACTTCAAAACAGTGGTTGTCATTGAAGTCCATTATTCGAAGAAAATTCCAGAAATGTTTTCCTCAAAAAACTTATTTTGTCTCCCACTGAGGAAAGAAAGACATGGATATCTTTGATGGCATTGGGGTGAGTAAATTATTAGGAAATTTTCATTTTGAGGTGAACTAATCCTTTAAGGCCACAGGCTAGATAATGCTACTACCAAAGCTCTAGAGAGTGGCGACTTCAGCATAGCTTGACAATCTCTAAGCGAGAGGAAGCCTGACAACGCCCAGGTGACAACCACATGGGTGAGCTTCCGAAGAAATACTGCAGGCTAGGAGGTAATGCTACTGCAGGCTAGGAGGCGGGGATGCTACATGAAAAACCGCCTCTGTTTAAGAGACAAATTCCTAAAGTACTAAGCCTAGGCGAGATAATGGGGCAGCCCAAAAAATTGAGGGCTGATCACTCATGCATTCATGACCTTCCTGGAGCGGTGTCTTCAATATAACTACTCTCTAAGCGAGAGGAGGCCCACTCACTCAATACAGGGGAACTGATTGCCTGGAGTTCAGTGGAGCGGTGGCTTCAGCAAAACAACTCTCTTAAGTAAAAGGAAGCCAGCTTCACTCACCACAGGGAAATTATCAAGGTGGCCTTACCACAGGCCTTCACTTGAATACATCATCTACCTGGAACTCAGTGGAGTGGTGGCTTCAACATACTGACTCTCTAAATGAGAGGAAGCCCACACACTCAGGGTGATAGTCAGGGTGGCCCTACGATAGGCCAACACTTAAGACAGCAGACGCCTGGAGCTCAATGGAGCAGTGGTTTCAACATAATGACTCTCTAAATAAGGGGAGGCCAACACACTAACCACAGGGTGATTATCAAGGTGTCCCACAGAGGACACAGTCATGATATAGCTGGAGCTCGGGGGAACTTCAGCATAGTGCCCTTTACTCTCTTAGCGAGAGGAAACCACTTCACTCAACCTGGTTTACCAAGGAGGCCTCTTTGAGGGCCATACGCTTGAAATATTGAACTTGCCTGGAGCTCAGCAGAGCAGTGGCTTATTTTCCAGAATAACTCTCTAACGAGAGGAAGCCCACTCTGTCAAAAAGAATGGAATCAAGGCAGCCCTCTCCTAAGAAGGCCGAACGCTTGCCATATCAATTATCTGGAGCTCAGATGAGCGACAGCTTTAGTAAAATAACAATTGAATTGAGAGGAAACCAAGCTACTTCAGACGGGTTCCAGATGATAGAACACACCCATCATTGGCCCTAGAGGAACTTGATGCATGAGGGAAAACCAGAGCGGACAGTGTATGTTCATGGGAGGCTAACCGATCCACTTCCGCCTGGCTGAACTCCCTCCAGATCAACTGCATTCCACGGGCCTCATCCCCTGCCTCAACAGGATGTGTAACCCAATGCACCAGTATGCATAGGGGGCGAGAACTTTTTATATAGGAGACCACAGACGTCTTGTCTGTTCGCACTCTAACAGGATTGCCTCTGAGTTCCGGAAGGAAATGTCTCAGAGCTAGAAACACTGCCAACATCTTCAGGCAATTGATGTGCCACGAACAATGATGGTCTTTTCATAGACCTCTGGTGTAGCAACCCTCTATGACTGCTCCCCAGCCCATGAGGGAAGTGAAAAGTGAAAAGTATATCCACATTAATTATTGATTTGGATGGCACTTATTGATTATTGATTGTTCAAGTTTATTGACCAGAATAAGCCAGTAATTATGGCTAAGTTTCCAGTAATACAATACTACTAAATACAATTCCTGGTGTGTTCATACTTAACTACAGTATAAAAAAATGGCAATTACACGTTATTTTAAGGTGTCATTGTTACAGTGTACCGTAATTCCTCAAATAAAAACCAGTAGTCAATTAAACGCCCTGGCCTCTGATAATGGCCCGGGGCGGGATCAACAGACAAATAAAGGCCGGTCTTAAATTAAGGCCGGGGAAAATTTAGTGTTGATAGGTAATCTCCTAAGTGCCTTTCATATAAAGTCATAACGTAACATACTCATTTTCCACTAGATATTTTCCTCTACATCTCATCAGCAATTTCGATGTTGGCACTCTCTGCAGCAGCTGACCACTAGGAGTGGATATACAGTGACGTGACATCACTGCCAAATTTAAACTGTGCTTTCACGCTATGGCTGGCGCTGAGCTAAAGACGGACTTTAAGCGCTGGTCATACCATATATCACAACTATTCAGTGTTTTTAACCCCATAATGTTTATTTTAGGTTTCAGACATTTAAATCCATACAATTTATAGCAAAACAATACATTTATAGTTTGTAAAATACACAATGGTGTCTAGAAGCAGCAATAACAATTCATTCTAAAATATATTTGCCGAGGTGTTTTATTCATATCAGATACACAGTGTAAGTAACTATAAAGTTTACTCTATTCTTCTCCCAGTTCACCGGCCACTTACTTTCATGTATTTCCGGAGAAACTGATGAATTCACTTGCTGTAATAAATCCAACAGACAGGAATCTCTGAACTGCGGCCCAAACAAACATCTCACGTTACAGATCAAGATCATTTATAAAGGTTTTTTAAACAACAAAACAAACTCACCTGCATGTATTTGAGAATCGGAATAGAAGATAGTTGATGACATGGTAACCAAGTTTGTTAATATTTAGAAATAAAAGTGCTACACCTGTCATGATACAGCGCTTTTTGGCTGTGGTGAATCACATGCCAAGCATGACGCGTCACCATGGAAACACGGCGGGCGGGGGGATCGCGATGTCTCAACATAGTGATGTCTGTCAGCCATCGCAATAGATGATTCCATCGTCCATCTGCCAAATCCTATAATTTATCAAAAAGATGGAATTAGAAATAAAGGCCTGCCTCTAACAAAACCCTGCTTCAAATAAAAGCCTGTTACCTTCTGCAGTTCAGGTAAATAAAGGCCCCGGTCTTTATTTGAGGAATTACGGTAATTATACATATAAGTACTGAGTAATATTAATTAATAACATGTACTTTCTATAGACACTGTAAAATCAAGCGAAACGTTAGTTCTGGCAGGTCACGTTAGTCAAGCTCGCATCAGCTGACTCTCAGCTGATCCACGCCTACCTATAGGAATACAACGCCTATCGCTATTTTCATATATAAGCTCCTTCTGTATTATTAGCAGCTAACGCGTTTCTCAGGAGCTAATTAGCCTCCTCCATCCCCAGCTCCTCCTCTCATGCAATCAGGATTTGGTATTCTGATTCCCCTTTGAATCAGACTAAATTCTCGAATTATGTTGTACATTAAAATATTGACATTTGAAATACAATCTTGTTGGTTCTGTTCTGTTTACCCTAAGGGACCCCCCCTTTATTTGCTGCTCTCCCTGCTCTTATCAATGCTAGGCTGCATGGATGTGCAGGGAGTTCTCGCCCAGAACAGAACCATACCACCAATCCAAAATACTGTATATGTTAATGGTCAATCGTATTTGACGATAGTGGTCCTGACAGAAATAAAGTGTTACCAAAATGGCTAATATTCTTTTACTATATGTTCAGTTAATCATTAACTACCAGTGTGTTAATGCTTTACTACCCACATGATTATGAACCCTTAAAATAAAGTTTTACCTAACATTGACTCAACCTGTTTGAACTTGTGATTTCTTTGCCAAGAAAAATAATTTTCAAAAAATTGGAGCCAGCTATTTTTTTTTTTTTTTTCAGATCGAACAGAAAAAATATTTCCACACAATTAGTTTAGGTCCGCACAACAAGACTAAAACAAGTTAATTTAAACAAATAATGTTTTGTTGAACCAACCTAATAGATTTAAGTTCCTGCTCTAGATAATAACTAGCAAATGCTAAAGACACTTATGTTTATTGTATGTAACATACGGGATGAGGAAGTAAGAAGAGACTTGTCTCAGTGCTGGCATGAGTGCAGTTTTTGCTGATTGAGTGAAGCATCACATGATGTTTGTCATGTCGCCTCTCACAGCCTGAACACAACCTGTGAGATTCATTTAGAAGTTTCCCTAGACATAATTTGTACATTTGAGTCATATTTATTGGTGAGAGGGCTACACAAATAATAAGGCCACAGATTGGCACTACCCACTATATAAGCCTGACTACTCTAAATCAGAGGAGGCCTATGGGAAGGGTATGCATAGCCTACCTATATATGGGAAGTTCAGGGCCCTATTTTTATCCTATAAAAACCCTACCTAACACACCCCTTAATACTTTTTAATAAGGAACCGAGGTCTACTGTTCAACCTTACTAAAAAACTCTCGTAAAGGGAGGAGACCTACAGAGCTCAACCTGCTGCCCGTAGAGCGATGGCCTAAACGACATTCACAAAATGGAGACCTATCACCATAAAGAGCTTGAAAGAGCGCACTTACTACCAAACCCGACGCCAGACCTACAGAAGGGTTCCAAATCGAAGGAATCACTCATCACAGGTCCAGCCTCAGGGCTGATGCAAGAAGTGCCTGGGGTGAGGAAGAGTTCAGATTCGGACCGCAATGTTATGCAAGATTTAATGTAGCAGAGTGCGTCATGCATCGAGAAGAAAAGCTTTTTTTCTCCACAATGTCATCCAGTTTAACCACAGATGTCATCGAGTTTGTCCGATTGCGGCGGCTGTTTGTTTGGTGGCCTGGGGGGATAATCTGTAGTGCAGCCCAGCTTGTTTTCACTGCATCAGGGGAAAGACCCCGACCTTGGTCCAAATCTTTCAGCAGATCAGTCTGGTAAGCTTGCAACACAGCCATTGTGTGCAAGGCATCACCAGCCAGACCCGCCATCGCATATGCCCAGCCATTTAAGCACAATGTTTGTTTAAAAGGCAGGGCCAGAGCACTTAGTGCTCTTCCATGCCTTTTCGATCTCATTGTATAGATCGGGCAGGAATGGAAGGCTCACAGGAGATGGAGCGTTATGGCTAGAAAGAAACCGGTCGTAAAGACTGCCACGAGTGGTCTCTTCCCTCACGCATTCCTACGACACCAAAGCCTGCTGAAGCGCATTACATAACACTCACAACTCATCATACGCAGGGCAGGGTGGCTGTGAGGGTTCAGGTTGTAAATCCTCTTCACCCTCATCAGCCATCTCCTGCTTTCTTGGGCTGCCAGCAGAGCACTCAATGCCAGATCAGAAGATGTTAGTGATAACATATCCTCATCCAGCAGCTCAAACTCGTGAGTCTCTGAGGGGCGTTAGAGATAAACAACTCTCTCAAACTCCTCGGCGAGCTCACTCTGAAACCCCACGATTCTAGTCTCTGCTCTGCCTCAGCGCGAGCAGGACCTGAATCGCCTGGCACAGATGTCTGTCTCTCTTCTCTCAGAAGAGGGCCAGACTAAGGATTTTTTTCACGGGGTTTTTTTCAACAGTCCCTGAAGACAAAGAAACACTTTTTAGACACCGGTTCACGTGGAGGGCGTTCCCCATAGCGTCATCGACACAGTGCAAGTTCCCTTTCAAAAGGGAACTAAAAAAATCCACTGTCCAGTTTAAGTTAATTCAACACTATAGTTTAAATTGATTAAGTAAACTTCAGTTTCACATATTCAAGTGGATTTTTTTTATATTCAAGACAAAATGTTCAGTAATTGTGTGGTTTTAACTTATTTTAATTGTTTAACAAGCCCCAAAAATAATTTTTACAGTGTACATTAAAAAATCAGATTCATAATTCCTGATTCTTATATGTTTTATCTCCATCAGATTCCCATCAGCTCAATCTGGATCTGAACACAGCACATAAAATCCTCCATCTGTCTGGGGAGAACAGAGTGATTAAATTCAGTAGTATATTGCAGCCGTATCCTGATCATCCAGACAGATTTGATGTGTATGCTCAGGTGTTGTGTAGAGAGAGTGTTAGTGGACGCTGTTACTGGGAGAATGAGTGGAGTGGGAGAAGTGTGTTAATATCAGTGTCATACAAGAGCATCAGCAGGAAGGGGCGGGGTAAGTGTGTGTTTGGAGATAATGATCATTCCTGGAGTTTGGTCTGCACTCCTAAAAGATTCTCACTCTGGCACAATAGCATAGAGACTAAAATCCCTGTAGAGCCGATTAGCAGTAGAATAGGAGTGTATGTGGATCACAGTGCAGGTACTCTGTCCTTCTACAGCGTCTCTGACACAATGAGTCTCATCCACACAGTCCAGACCACATTCACTGACACACTCTATCCTGGGTTTAGGGTTTACCCTAGATCATCAGTGAAACTATGTTGATGAATCAGAATAGACTATATAGATATTCTACCCATAATACTTTGAGCTGCATGATAAATCAGTGACTGTCACACCTTGGCTTGACTAGATAATCCAAGATAAGTGGCTTGATGCAGAAAGACGACGAACACTTATATTTAATAAATACCAGGGAAAAACACCAGCAGGAAACATTAAAAACAAGACAATGAACGTAAAATGACTGAGGGTTTAAATACACAAGATAACAAGGGACTAAATGAAGGACAGGTGATGGTGAGAAGTTGTCATGGTTACAAACAAGGGTTGCTATGAAAATGGAAACACATGAACCAGGAACTAAACCACAGGAACTGAAAACCAGGCACAACAAGAAAAAAGGAATTCAAAATAAGAGTCCATGAAGACAGAGACATACAGGTAATCGTGACATTAACAGTCAGATGTTGTAGAGTCCCTTACTTTCTCTTCATTACATTAATACTACAGCTGAACTTCTGTCACTGAAATAAAGAGAAACCCAGAAAAAACAGGCAACGATACTAACAGAGAAGAGAGAGGAAATATAGGACACAATGAGACTACAAACATGTCTGGATGATACGAACAAATCCAAGACTTTCAACTTAAATCTGAATTTAAGACATTCATAGATGATCTCAAAAGACAAAGATGCTAAAGTTAGAAGCAACAATGAAAGAAATACAGGAACAGAATGTTAACCCTCTGGGGTCATCGGTAACGCAGGCGAGAAACCAGCTCGCTTTTTTCAGTGTAAAAGAGACTCAAAATACTCTGTTGATTTTGATCTTACATATAAGTGTTATACATCATTCGATCCTGTTAAGTGTCTATTTTTTGTGTGTGTATACTCACAATAAAAACAGTGTTGTGCTTTTTGTCAAATAAAGAAAAATAAACATGATGCGAGTTTTGCCTTCTCTCTGTCAGTGAAGTCCATTCTGAAACACATCAAAAAATGAACTGTAACTCAGCGAATACTTGTCACACAGACACGAGAGAACAAACAAATATGAAAAAAAACAAATATTCTCAGTTAATGTAATCTGCATGAAAAGAGAGAGATGTCAGTCTTTTTCTTTTCACCTTATTAACTGTGAATATGCCACGCCCACGGAGAGCGCACGCTATTCAAATGCAAATGATCTGAGGCAAGCCATGCAAACATACCAACACCCACATCAGCTGGATAAAACACATCAAGTTTAATAAGAATCTTGTACTTTACCTCGTCTTGCTGCGCTGTGAGGAATAATACTATTGTGATTTCCTTGAAAATTTACCTCAGAAGTGCTGGTAGTTTCATTTCGAGGAGCAACGGATCCAGCTTATGTAGTAATTTATTTATTCTTAAGAGCTTTGTTCTAATCGCGATATTGAATAGTGTCTGTAAACTAATAGTGTCCGCAAAAAGACTGTTTAAATATGAATTGCGTGTCTGTGTGTGAATGAATGGCACAGGCGCACGCAAGCTGTTGTTTACTACTGAGCATCTGTGCCGTTCATTCACTCTCGTACCTACATTAATAAACGTTATTTTTACATGAACACAACCAAACTATATTGCTATAGCCTACTAAGATGAGTAAAAATAGACTGAAATATGTTGAAATAATATGTCTGTATAAGCAACAAACTGCAAATTAACATTTACATGCTAATATATCATAAACACAATATGTTACAGACTAAATATGAAAGTTTAGACAAGATTTTGTTGATTAGTTTTGGATAAATTATAAAGTTTTTACTGTAAAAAAAAGACTACTGACACATCAAATAGGCTAAGCTTTTGTTCGCCAATTTCTGCTCATATGTTAAATATACAGGTGCTGGTCATATAATTAGAATATCATCAAAAAGTTGATTTATTTAAGTAATTCCATTCGAAAAGTGAAACTTGGATATTATATTCATTCATTACACACAGACTGATATATTTAAAATGTTTATTTCATATAATTGTGATGATTAACACTGACAACTAATGAAAATCCCAGATTCAGTATCTCCGAAAATTAGAATATTACTTAAGACCAATACAAAAAAAAAAGGATTTTTAGAAATGTTGGCCAACTGAAAAGTATGAACATGAAAATTATGAGCATGTACAGCACTCAATACTTAGTTGGGGCTCCTTTTGCCTGAATTACTGCAGCAATGCGGCGTGGCGTGGAGTCGATCAGTCTGTGGCACTGCTCAGGTGTTATGAGAGCCCAGGTTGCTCTGATAGTGGCCTTCAGCTCTTCCGCATTGTTGGGTCTGGCGTATCGCATCTTCCTCTTCACAATGCCCCATAGATTTTCTGTAGAGTTAAGGTCAGGCGAGTTTGCTGGCCAATTAAGGACAGGGGTACCATAGTCCTTAAACCAGGTACTGGTAGCTTTGGCACTGTGTGCAGGTGCCAAGTCCTGTTGGAAAATGAAATCTGCATCTCCATAAAGTTGGTCAGCAGCAGGAAGCATGAAGTGCTCTAAAACTTCCTGGTAGACGGCTGCGTTGACCTTGGACCTCAGAAAACACAGTGGACATACACCAGCAGATGACATGGCACCCCAAACCATCACTGACTGTGGAAACTTTACACTGGACTTCAAGCAACGTGGATTCTGTGCCTCTCCTCTCTTCCTCCAGACTCTGGGACCTTGATTTCCAAAGGAAATGCAAAATTTACTTTCATCAGAGAACATAACTTTGGACCACTCAGCAGCAGTCCAGTCCTTTTTGTCTTTAGCCCAGACGAGACGCTTCTGACGCTGTGTCTTGTTCAAGAGTGGCTTGACACAAGGAATGCGACAGCTGAAACCCATGTCTTGCATACGTCTGTGCGTGGTGGTTCTTGAAGCACTGAAACCAGCTGCAGTCTACTCTTTGTGAATCTCCCCCACATTTTTGAATGGGTTTTGTTTCACAATCCTCTCCAGGGTGCGGTTATCCCTATTGCTTGTACACCTTTTTCTACCACATCTTTTCCTTCCATTCGCCTCTCTATTAATGTGCTTGGACACAGAGCTCTGTGAACAGCCAGCCTCTTTAGCAATGACCTTTTGTGTCTTGCCCTCCTTGTGCAAGATGTCAATGGTCGTCTTTTGGACAGCTGTCAAGTCAGCGGTCTTCCCCATGATTGTGTAGCCTACAGAACTAGACTGAGAGACCATTTAAAGGCCTTTGCAGGTGTTTTGAGTTAATTAGCTGATTAGAGTGTGGCACCAGGTGTCTTCAATATTGAACCTTTTCACAATATTCTAATTTTCTGAGATACTGATTTTGGGGTTTTCATTAGTTGTCAGTTATAATCATCAAAATTAAAAGGAATGAACACTTGAAATATATCAGTCTGTGTGTAATAAATGAATATAATATCCAAATTTCACTTTTTGAATGGAATTACTGAAATAAATCAACTTATTGATGATATTCTAATTATATGACCAGCACCTGTATTTGTAAGTGTAAATGTGTACAGATATGATGTACTGGTGATAGTGTATGTCTAAAGGTTTATATGTAATCTACGGCAACCTTTGTTATTTCTTGTTTTTCCCATTTTTCTGTCTGTTTTATTTTGCCTTTTCCTCTTTCTCTGTTATGTAAGGTGTTCCTCTGTTCTCAATAAAAAACAATAAAACATGAAAGCCATAAGGAGCGATGAAAGGGCCCTTGTACCGGTGCCACCACCACCCAGTGGCTTCAGGAAAACAGAGCACGGTGGGCAAAATGCATTTAAGTAGGTAAATATAGGAGGACTATGTCAAAGTAATTTGTATTTGCCACAATTAATGCTGCCAGCTGGTGGCGCTATGACTAACTTAATTTTGGCATGTAGATGTGTTCAGGCCAGGGCACTTATCAAACATGTGAGGTTTGGGGCAGATTGGATATTGCTTATTTGAGTTACAACAACTTCCTGTTTCATGGCATTAATAGTGTAGCGTGGCCACATAAGGGTTAAAAATTTATATTGCATTGAAGAATTCTAATTATTCTTAGAAAACAGCTGCTATTTTATAATTATTCTACCTGTGTTTATTGCCCGGATATGTGGTTGAGTTCCCGTTTTACTCACGCGAGAGTTCTGTCTTTTTTTATTTATTTTTTATTAATGCCAAGGTATCAAACATATAAGTAGCCTACAAAAATGTACAAATTACATACAACAAAATAAAGCAAAACAGCACATATAGATATAGCCTGTACGTATACTCAAAAAATAAAATAAAACAGAACAGAAAGCTTTAATGAAATAAATTAAAAAGTTGAAACAAGTTTATTGTCCTAAGAGCTTTAAGATTCATAGATGATGAAATGCTGGACCTCTCTTCTAAAAACAATGAATAAGGGATTCTGCTGAGTGAATTTACAAATTTTGCAAGGAACAATAATAGATTAATAATAATAAAAAAAATAATACTTTTAGCTTTTTAAAATTGCTTTTTGTATATTAAAGAAGCCAAACAGTACATCCTTAAAAAGCAAAGAGAAATCCAGAAGCATATTACGTTTAATAAAATTAGAGAATTCAACACAAAATAACTGTGTGTGAGGACAATCCCAGAAGATATGAAGAGCAGTTTCATCAGGGGCACCACAAAAAGAACAACTTGTGTTTATATCTGATTTAAACCTTTTCAAAAAAGCTTTAGCAGGGTAAAATTTGTGTAATAATTCAAAAGAAATTTCTCTAACCTTGTTAGTTATTATGTATTTCAAAAGCAGAGTTCATACTTTTTCCCAATCAATATGATCAAACAAATTCTTCCAATATGAAGCCACATATGGAATTGTTACAAGCTCCTTTTGAAAGAGAGATCTAATTCTATTATTACGTGATGAAGGATGTTACAAAAAGCACAATTTTCCTATTGGGAGTTTAAATGGGTCTAAAGAAGTAGGAAAAGTGTATGATGATCTAACAGAGTCCTTTAGAAGCATAACGGCTCCATTAGGGATTGCGTTCATTACAATGGAAAATTCCTTGGGAGTTACTGGGAAATTAAACTTACATAAAAATTCTTCATAATTAAAAAAAAAAAAAAAAAAAAAACTTCTGAATTCAGTAACTGGGAAACAGTCAAAACATTTTTCTCAAACCAATTACTAAAAAACAAAGACTTCTTATATACAATATTTTGATTGTTCCAAATAAAGTCTGGTGAGGGAAAAGTTGTGTTTAAAGATTAATGACCATGCAAGTAATGCTTGGTTATGGAACTTCAATAAATTGTAAGGGACTCTAGCAATATTATAATTGCAGACCAATAGGAAAGGGAGACCAGCTAATTTGGAAAAGAAATAATTAGGGATAAAGTTCCAAATTGAGTTTGGATTACATAAAAATTACCAGTTAATTTTGAAAGTGTTGTTCAGAGATGAGAAATCCAGAAAATTTAAACCGCCATTATCATACGTATTCATTATTACCGACTTCTTAACATAATATATTTTGTTCTTCCAAATAAAATTGAAGAGGATTTTGTCGACTGGCCTACACATGTTGTTGTCCACATCCAGAGAGAGTGCAGGATATGTTATGCTGAAGATTCCCTCAGCCTCAGCAAGCAGTGTTCTGCCTCTCACGGTCAAGTCTCTCTGCAAACATGCATTACATCTTCTTTAGGCTTTTACTATAACAGGGTCAAAGTTCAAGGTACTTCAGTTATCTTGATTTTTAGTGATCATGATGCCTAAATAAGTAACTTCAGGTTTAACTGGAATATTATAAAAGGAGGGTGTTGTGCAATCTTTAATAGACATTAATTCACATTTACTTAAGTTTAAATTAAGTCCTGAAGCTTTAGAGAACAGTTTTATACAATCAATTGCTATAGGGATTTGGGAAGCATCTCTGAAAAATAAGGTGGTGTCATCTGTTAATTGGCTAATAATAACTTCTCGATCTGCTATACGGATACCCTGTATACCGCTTTCACAGAGAAACATTGAGAGTAGCTGCACACAAAGTAAAAATAAATAGGGAGAAATGGGACACCCTTGTGTGACTCCTCTAGATACACTAAACCTTAGGGAAGTGCCATTCTTTAATTTAATCAAACAGCTTCCATTATTGTAAAGAGTTTTAATTACTTTGCAAAACATATCTCCAAATCCAAATCTATGTAATGACTTAATAATAAATTGGTGCTCTAAAGAATCAAACGCCTTATAGAAATCTAAAAAAAGAATGAAGCTGTCCTCCTGTATCAATTCTGAATAATCTAAAAGATCAAGAACCAATCTTATATTATTAACAATGCGTCTTTTATTCATGAAACCAGATTGTCTCTCATCTATTACAGAATCCAACACAGATTTTAAACTTTTAGCAGATATAAGAGCTAAAATTTTATAATCATTGTTGAGCAGAGATACAGGACGCCAATTGTCAATTAAAAGTAAGTCTTTCTTGGGTTTTGGAAATAAAGTAATTAAACCTTGAGTGAGGGTTGGGGGAGAGTCTCATTCTGTATACTTTCTTCAAAAACCTTAAGTAAAAAGGGGGATAACTCCTTAGAAAACTGCTTGTAGAATTCTGCGCTTAGCCCGTCAGTTCCGGGTGATTTATTGTTTTTAAGTTCTATAATTGAGTTATTCACTTCTAATAAAGTAATTTCACTATCACAGATGTTTCTGTCATTCTTGAGATAATCTTGCAGTATTTAACAGACTCAAGAAAAGTATCAGTTGCCTCTTCAGAATAATTTCGATGGTAAAGATTACTGTAAAAATTAGCACAGTAGCTTGCAATTTCTTGAGGGTTATTAGTCACTGTCCCATCAATATTTAGAGTTTCAATTAATGAGGTTCTTAAATGACTCTTTTCCAATCTAAAAATATATGCTGTGTTGCATTCTTCTTCCTCTATCTATTTTTGTCTAGATCTTATACAATCGCCCTGCGCTCTATAAGTGTACAGCTCATCTAATTTACATTACAGTGCAGCATACTCAAGCTTATCAGATTCAGAAAGCTGTTCTTGGGGTTTGGAAGAAAGTATTGCAATTTTAGACACCACCTTATTTTCTTCTGCTCTTTTAAATTTAGCTAAGTTACTACCAAATTTTCTAAAATATTTACCAATTTCAAACTTCAACAGCTCCCACTGGCAACAATATGCATCTAATGCTAAAGCTCTCTTCCAATACTGCTCAATCAATAATGTAATATTTTTTTTAACTTCTTTAAACTGGAGAAGAGAATTGTTCAATTTCCAATAAGAAGGAGTTGCACTGAAATCAAGGGATGCTGAGAGACTAACCTTAAGAGAGACAGCACTGTGTGGTCTGTAAGAGGCGTGGCATGAATGCTGGTTGAGTTACAACTGCTTGCTAGACTTTGGGAAATAAGCCAATAATCTATACAAGACTGTTTAGAGTGGTCCTTGCTGCTCCAGGTACAGAGTGTCTGATGTGGATTTGTTTCTCTCCATATATCAACAACACTAAATCGCATCATAAATGTATTCATAATTGAATTGACACACAGAAGGCGCTCTTGAAGGAAACCTATCCAAATCACTATTTAATACCATATTAAAATCCCCACCCAAAATAAGACCAGCATTTGGGTATTTATTTATCCAGTACTGTATATGATCACTAATCACATCCATTAAGGTGGTATTTTCCTTAGAAGAATTATATCCATACATATTTATAAGAACCTTTTTCGAAAAACAGTTATCGTAACTCTCTTGATGGAATTTCAAAAGTAATCTCCACACCTTCAATAAACGCACGCGCTCCGATGTAATAGGCAGTTTTTCCAGCATCCCTCCTCGCCTCTTTTAATCTCAG
Organism: Gila orcuttii; assembly: GCA_026230005.1. Lineage (NCBI taxonomy): Eukaryota > Metazoa > Chordata > Actinopteri > Cypriniformes > Leuciscidae > Gila > Gila orcuttii. Next base: position 51,185,734 of record JAPDVR010000006.1, read on the forward strand.
CCACAAGGTCTTCCGTCTTTCCCGGTCTGCTGAAGTCAGATCCTCTGCGAAGTACAAGCTGTTATCTTTAAGAAACTGGGACTTCTTGGCAGCTCTCCATAAGGCATCACGGACAACTCGTGAGGTAAACTGCATGATGATGGCGCGAGGTCTCTTGTTGTCGCTTCTCCTCCCCAGCCGATGCACAGTGTCAACGGCGTCAGGGTACTTGCTCTTGGCCTCGGGGTAAGTCTCGCTGCAGATGCGAATTACCTCGGATCTGAGATCTTCCTTGTAATTTTCAGACACCCCAAACAATCTCAAGTTCCACCTGCGAGAGTATCTCTCTAGATCAGAAATGCGTGTTTCACATGTGTCCGTGAGACGTTCTTGAGCTTTAAGTCTGGTATCTACCCAGATAGCACACGTACGTCTGCAAGATGTCTGTTAAAGATCAGTTCATCTGGAAAGCATCTGCTGTTTACTAACATCTGATAGACATCTTTAAGATGTCAGTTTAACATACATTCTAAATCATTACATCTTAAAGACATTTTCTAAACGTCTATTTGACATCTGACAGGAAACGTCCTATAGACGTATTGCAGATGAGCAAACACTCTAAAAAATACGTCTTCCAGATGTAAACACGCATGTGTACATCGCCGTGATGTACGTGTGCTATCTAGGTACATCTTTCACATTCTTCTTTAACTCTTGTACTTCGGCACAAACAAAATCTACCGTTTTCTTCAGCCCTTCTATCTTTAGGGCATTGGCGCTAATTATTCCTTTAAGCGCGTCTGACCAAGTGTTGATCAAAGAGAAGAGTGTGGAAATGACGGCAGAATGTGCCTGCTCATCTGGATCTTTTTTTAATGACAGGTGGCTTGCTTGGAGTGACAGGGAGCGGAGTCGCATAAAGATCTGTCTCTTTTCCAGCAGGAGAAACATAATCGTGGACATCCATGCTAACGTAGACAACATCAGCATCTAATCGTTCTTTGCGTTTTTCAAACTTTGGCATGTTTGCAGCTCTCGTAATTTGATGTATTGACAACTGATGTAGCAAAAGTAATAAAATACAGCTGGCCTTTCTTAAACAGTAAAGTTTGGTCAGGAGCTCTGGAAACTTCGTCCTACTGAGGCGCCATCTTGAACCCCCGGCACGCAAGAGTTCTGTCGCGTAGCTCCAGGGAATCCCCCGTGACGTCAGTCGAATCAATTGAATGACTTTGCTTCCGTGGTAAACCGGCGTTCGGGAGCAACACTTTGGTGCTCAAGGAGATTAGCAATCGATCGCTAAAAAAGACGTCCTATCAAGCTGTTCCAGACTGCGACTGAAAACCTCATTGTGGAATTCAATTCAATTCAATTCAAATTTATTTGTATAGCGCTTTTCACAATACATATTGTTTCAAAGCAGCTTTACAGAAAGTGCGTTTCAGAAATGTACATAGAAAAAATACAGTTAGTTAATCATGTAGTAATTTAGGGCATAACATATCGCCGGCGTTGAGTCGTCTCTTCACAGGCGTCGAGTCGTCTCTTCACAGGCGATTATTATCATTAATTATCAATAATTATCATTGATTTGTTGGATTTTTTGCCTTTGGGATTTTGTCACAGATAGGGCTGTCACTTTACATTCGAAAATCGATTGCACAATCGATCGGACCAACCAACACAAGTTTCGAAAACGAAAATAGGGAATCGATTTTAACTGCCTTTTTTTTAACCAAAAATGTGTTTTAGGTAGACAGATCAATACAGTACACAGAACATGTAGGATGTTGGAAAATAACAATGTCTTTTCTGTTAACCAAATGCTTTTTAATATTCGCTATTACTTCAGTGCAAGTGAACAAGCGCGCGCCGTTATTTGTTGCTTAGTGACATGTGTGTTCAAGCAAGCCAGAAATGCGCAGATTCTGCGCAATACGCTGTATTTAATATATCATGAGGACTCACGAGTTGCGTATTTGCGCTAAATCCATGCAGATTTGGCTTACACAAACCAAAGAGTATAGAAGTACCAAGAGGCGAAACTCAATAGAACGTTCCATTGCAACAAACGCGCCCATGCGCAGAGCAGCAGCTCCGCCATTTTGGACTGAACACAAAACAGCTGTCATAGAATTGAACGATACCGGTTCCAATTCAAAAGCGGCTAATTGAACTAAATAGTAGTTTCTAGTTTTTAATATCTCTATAGCCTAAACTAAAACGGCGTGTTAAATAATGTACAACAAAATAATGCTTATGGATCGGTTTATAATTAAACAATTTCGTCATAGACTGACGCTGTCAAATATGCTATTTATTTACCCCCAATAACTTTTGGGGATAACTCCCTGTTTTCATACACAGCACAATTTTACAACACCAGTAACAGCAGCCCATGTTCCTCATGAAATGATTAACAAATTCATTGAAAAAGCCAAAACACAATGAACAGTGAGTAGGTGAAAGGGACAACACATTAGTCAAGAGAGAATATTTAATAGTAATAGAAGATCGTCACAAAATGAACAGTAATAAAATTGGTGATGGTAAATAGATCATATCATTTCTGCCTGTATTAACTTACAACAAATCAAACATTGTGCAAGTAAAGTGCACACATTTACGTTAACGTTACTACAAATAGAATGGCAATGGTAAGTATATTAGCTGTTCTAACGTTATATGTTTTAGTCTTTAGTTTTATTATAATTTAATTCATCTTGACTGATAAAAACTTTGTACAACATGTTACATTTGATACAGAAAGAGAGAGATAATGTACAGATGACTTAGCTTTAAAACTTTTCTGTAGCGCTTCTGTATGGTCTGTGGGAGTTGTCGATTTTGGGTCCGTAATATATGATTCTGACTCTATTGAATAGTTTCACCATGTAAACAAGAGTGTTTTTGCACTTTTCCTTGTCACACACAACTTCCCTGCACTCACTGTTGTACATCCATGCCGCTATTTACGTATGGAGACGTACGTACGCTGCTCACTTTAACGTTAATAAAAACCTTTTTTCTACTTTACCTTTCTTTGGATCTTTGGGGAATCTATGAAATGCTAGTTGATTGGTTGTACACTGGTAGTTGTTGCAGTTGATGGCAGAACACTGTTTTCTTTGTTTTCAATTATTTCCAGACATTATGCTGTACAGTTGTGCTAACGGTAAAACCGTTGATTCAGTCCAAAATGGCGTCAGCGCGACAGCAGCGCCATCTAGCGATTGTTAGCAAAACTGTAGTTTTTGAAACTGATAGTTTCGCCTTTTGTTACTTCTATACTCTTTGCACAAAGTGAGTAAACATAGAAACACGCCAAATTGGCTCATGATATGACAGCGTTACCCACCAAAGTTAATTTTTATCCGAATTTGGCGGGTGTTAATTTCAATCCTTGAATGTTGCACTCCTGTTTGTCATTGTGCAAGAAACTTCACGCCAATAAATCATCAGAAATATTGCTGACTTGTGCGCGTCTCAAGCGCCCTCTTTACGTTCGTCCTAATGCCTGTTAGTTGTCCGTGGATTTGCCAATATTTGGTGTAGAAAATGGAAACGTCTTTAGACATGGAAAAATCGATTTTACAATCGATTCAATGAACACATATGTCTCAAAAATCAAACAGGATTTTTTCACAAAATTGACAGCCCTAGTCACAGAACAGCGCTGCTTCACATCGAGCTCCCGGACTTAAACGTATCAGCCGGTCAGGCCGATTCAATACACACACACTTACTGTACGTTGTACGGGACTATTACAGACAATTCCTCCACTCTTTTACACAAATTTTTTTTTTCTTGTTTTCTTTGTACGACATGTGTATATTTCTTGTTACATCTTGATGTTTGTTCTTCTACTTATTGTAAATACACTTGGGGTTTAAATCGAATTAATGTTATCCAAGAGTTCTTTTTGATAAACATTCAAACACTAGTTTAACGAAGGGTTAAGACCATAAAGTTTTTGTGTATCATCACCTATAATCTAGGCTGAGCGTTACAATAGCATGCTTTACCACTTAGCTAAATGTTGCTAGCATGCTTTAGTATGTTTCTAGCATGTTTAACACTCAATGGCATATTGTACTATGATGCTAGTACTGCATCCCAGTGTAAAACATGTCACTTCCTGTTGCAAGTAGGTGGCGCTATTACTATAACTGAAAATTGTCATGTAGATGTGTTCAGGGCAGGACTCTTATCAAACGTGTGAAGTTTGGGTCAGATTGGACATTGCCTTCTTGAGTAACAACAACTTCCTGTTTCATTGCATTAGCATGCTTTAGCACTTAGCTAAGTATTGCTAGCATGTTTTAACATTTTTCTAGCATGTTTAGAACTCAATGGCATATTTAATATGTTGCTAG